>CM065054.1:60980100-61675100 GCA_032883995.1 Coronaproctus castanopsis
AAATAGATAAGGAACAAATATGTTTAAGGATATATCTTAGATGTATATACAATAGTTGGACAACGCTGGGAGGATATTATTGTTATTCCTAGCGAATAGATGATCGAGTAAGATATTTTATAAGTTTTCTAACAAAGACTTTTTTTTTTTTTAAATCGATGATATACAAGTGACAAACGAATATCGTGTGATTAGCGTCGGCTGTAATTTAGGTATGTATACGGAGGTTGTGAGATTAATGGTGTACAATTGGCTAGGAAGGCCGGTTTCAAACGAAGTGTTTGATTAGGATTCAGAAGAAAAATCGCCGTGGTGGGGGAGCTTCTGCGAGCATAAAAATGAATCTGATACGAAGATTAGGCGCGATAGATAATATTATTACGGACTTAATGCGCAATGTGACTATCCGTATAAATAAAATAGTAAGTTGTATTTTTAGAAATTACAAAAATTTGTCGTTACGTATCATCGTCATTTGAAGAAATCGAACTTATCACCTTTATGCGAATATGAGAGTACTCGTGTGAATGGGTTGGATCGTGCGTAGAAAGCGTTGCGATCGTTACAAGTAGTAGGATTCGGATGAGTATCTTCTAGAATATCATTATTTTATAATTATTTTTGAAAAAACACTCAATATCAGATAGATTTAAACTTTTCTCTAAAATGTTTTTTTTTTATTTTTTTATTTTTTTTTATTTTACTGTACCGACAGTTTCCTGTCATAAACAATAATGATCGTAAGTAAAGAAGTAAGGAGAAGGATGAAATTGGAGTATGGAATGTGAACAAGAGGAGGAAAGTGAAATAATATTATTAAGCTGGCAATTCCAACGAACAGCCACATTTGGATCTACAAAGGGGAAAAATGTATTAATTTTTATTATTATTATTATTATTATTATTATTATATAATTTATTTCTCGCAGAGTTTAACCATTACACGTAGCGTCCCTGAGAACAATGTAGCCACTTAGGTAATTGGAAGTGCATCGCGGCACCACATTCTTCGTTTTAGCCGACTGTTGGATCTGACTGGAAAATCTCTAGTAAACATTCGGTGTACCAGTGGATCGAAGAATCTTCTATATTGTTCCGTATAAACATCCTTCACGTATGAAACGTTCAAATTGTCATGTAATATGTCGTTCGATACAAAGTACGGTACAGATGCTATTGTACGTAGGATTTTGGACTGCTGTTGCTGTACTCTGTGGAGATTACTTCGACTTGCTGTTCCATACAGTTCTAATCCATATCTCCAAATTGGAGCGATGACCGATAAGTAAACATTCCGCTTTACGGCTAGGTTGAGAATTGATTTACGTCCTAGCAACGGCCGGAGCTGTTTAGCCCTTATTATCACAGATCTTCTTGTGTATTCCACATGATCACGCCACGTTAATCGCTTATCCATATGCATGCCGAGATAACGCACGGATTCGACTTGTGGAATTAATGAACTATCAAATGTCAAGGTTGGACATCTAACACGTCGGTTGGTGAACAGGATGTGTCGACATTTAGTTGAATTGAATGATATGCGCCAAAGACTTGCCCATTTTTCTAGTCGATTCAGATGATTCTGAACCGCACCGTTTGCATGCATAACATTCATATTAGACGCCAGTATCGCTATATCGTCGGCGAACGTAGCCAGCAACGTTAAATTCGAAGTTGGTACATCTGCAGTATAGATGGAATACAAAACGGGACCTAGCAAGCTGCCTTGCGGTACCGATGATCTGATTGAATGTTCTTCTGAAAACGAGCCATTTATTCTAACAACAAACGAACGTTCAGTCAAGTACGATTTTAGGAGCTGATAAATATCCTCATCGAGAATTTGCCGCATCTTATATAGTAATCCCGGATGCCAGACCTTATCAAATGCCTGCGTGACATCAAGAAATACCGCGGAACAAACTTCGCGATTCTCCAGAGTTAGCGAAATTGCATAAACTAATCGGTGACACTGCTGGATCGTAGAGTGCTCCGTACGAAAGCCAAATTGGTGATTCGGTAATACGTCTCGGCTCTCTATAATCGTAGCGATTCGATTTAAGATTAACTTCTCCAAAACCTTCGATAACGAGGAGAGTAAGCTAATGGGCCGGTATGATGAAGTCTCAGTCCGCGGTTTTCCAGTTTTATGCACCATGACTGTCACCGACTTCTTCCACATCTTGGGAAAATATCGCATCCTTAGAATTGCATTAAAGATATAGCAAAGAAGGATAGCCGCTCTCTTCGGCAACCGTGATATTATTTCTCCGGTAATTTTATCCAAGCCAGGCCTTACGCGACGGCATATTACGAAGACATACAAAGACTTCGTTCGGAGAGAAAACCTTAGTAACGTTTTCGCACTGGCGCGGCACACTCAACAAACTTTGTATTCGATCAGAGTGAACCTTGTCACAATCAGGAAACGGGGTAAAAACTGTGCCAAGGTGCTCCGCAAACGTATTCGCCTTTTCCTTGTCAGTTTTAACCCAGTTGTTATTTGATCTAATATTATACGGTTCTTCTGGTTGACTTAACAGTTTTTTGACTGAGGACCATACCGGCTTCCCGCCATCATTAATAGATTGCGTGTAATCCATAAAGATTTTGTTCTTATACTCCCTGATTTTATTTTTTAGTTTGTTGTGCATCTCTTTATAACTGTTGTATAAGGATGGGTAACGATTACGCTGCCATCTTCTTCTTGCTAACCTGCTTTCCTTTATTAATTTTCTTATTTCCACCGGTATATACAGATTTTGATGGGATTTCTCTGCAACGTGATTAGTTGAGTTGATACACGCATATTGTATGAGGCTAGTAAGATTTTTAACGGCTGCGTCAATGTCACCTTTGTCCTTTAGCTTAAGCTTTAAGTCAATGTTATTCTCAATAATACCCGTAAAAATATTCCAGTTGGTAGTCCAGTTTGTAAGTCTCTCTTGTTTGGGAACGATTTTAGGATGTACATCTATAGTGGCAACCGCTGGAGTATGATCAGAGGATAGATCAACGACTGTTCTGCATTCCCTGCTATATCTTTGCAGGCCACGAATGATGAAGAAATCTAAGACCTCTGGAAGCCTGTTGAGATGACGCGGCCAATACGTAGGCGTCATTGGAGATAAGATGGCAAGAAAATGTTAAAAAAAAAATAAATAATAAAAATAAAAAGAATGTATCAAATTTCGTTTGTATCTTTGTCCTGTACTCGAGATGTTAATTTGTTTGTCCTAGATTTAATCTAGTCTCGTTTAACGAGAATTATTCATTCAGTATTTTTTCTTCGCAGAGAAAAAAGCTGCTTATATTTTTCTAGAACATTGCTCTCAACTGGTGGTAAACTGTTTTGGTTCCATTGACTGAGCGTGATAGTTGGTTAGATAAACAGAATGCAACGACGTTGATAATTGAGTTTTTATATATATATATATATATATATATATATATATATATATATATATATATTATTATGAACTTCTGTTATTCGATTATATACATCATTCTGTTCCGAATTCGTTAATCTCATTTTAAAATTACCCGGTTTTTTTCACGTTTAATTCATCACTTTTTTACACATTTATGCAAAATTTTCCCCCCTCTATATAGCAAGCCGGCTGCAAAACCATGATTTATCTTCTACTGCGAAGTTACGTTATAATTTTACCTTCACCGAGTTAATTTTCTTGTCACGCTTGTATACGATGTGTTTGACTTTGAACGTTGCGGTTGTGCATAGTTGTTATTAACTTTAACTTAACCCGTTATTTTCTCTTTTTTCGTATTAAACGTAGATGATTCTCTACGTTGTTTCTCCTTACTACTACTACTATTATTAATAATAATTTATACAAAAATTATATATATATATATATATATATATATATATATATATATATATATATATATATATATATATATATATATGGTGGCTTAGAGAAAACGGACGGTTTTGAATAACTCAAAAACTATCCGACTAAAATTTTCGAATGAAATATTATTTAAAATTGGAAAACGTGATTAGCTCCCAATCATTTGCAGAACACAATATAGTTCAGATGACCGCCATTTGCAACGATACATTTATTCAGTATTTACAAAATTTTCGAACATATGTGGCTGAATTTTTAAAATTTCTTCAGAAATCCGAGTTTTCAGGTCTTCCAGATCTCGTGAACGTGTTTCATAAACGCGGCTCTTAAGGTATTGTCACAAAAAAAAATCGTGTTAATCTGAATTCTTTTCAAAACTCTCGTTGCATTGTTATGATCGATTCACGCCGAAAATTACGTTCCACGCGAAACGCGCGCTCCTTCTCGTTATAGGATGCCATGATAACTGAAACTGAACAAAAGTGAATCTCTCACGTGTACACTAAACGTGGAACACGCGGTTAAAATTTGATTTTCGATGTTTAAAAATTTTTTCATCCATTTTTGGTCGGCGGGTTAGTAGCTACATATATATATATATATATATATATATATATATATATATATATATATATATATATATATATATATAAATAGTAATCATCAAACCGAAAATTTCAAAAGGGGACCCCCTTTCGAATAATTTCGATAATATTTAATTAAAAAAATAATTTGTTTTAATTTTGATAATATAATATATAAAAATTTGATAATATTATATGTGTAAATATATAATATAATTTTGATAATATAATATATACATATATAACTGGGAGATTAGTAGCTATATATATACCTGTAGCCCAAAACGTTTGATCGATCTTTTTTTAATATATACATAGGAAACAGCAGCTGCAGAGGAATGTTTGGCCGGTAGGACATATAAACTATATACACGTACATATTAACTGTAGGTATCGCACGTACATACATAACTTTTTATTAGGCATAGCGAGCGAGGTAAAAATTTTTAAACGATTCCGACTTCGGAAATAGTCATTACTGTATAAGATCTATGGTAAAAAGCGAAAACGCCCTGAAAAGAAATTTCAAACCGAACTCGAAAATTTCAAAAGGGGACCCCCTTTCGATTTCTTGCAAATTTCGATTTTTCGCAATAATTCGTGAACTATTAGCAATTTGAGAAAATAATTCCAACGAAAGTTACGGGCGATCAAAAATACGCGTCTAACGACGGTATTCGCGTATTTTTATAGCGAATACTCGTCGAGCAAATTGAGGTTAAAGGGTTTCGGGGTTTTGCGCCCTTTTTACGGCCCCTATGATAGATAGGGGTTATATATAAATCATCAATATATATTAGGTTTTTTGCGCGATAAATCGCTTAAGAATGGGGTATTCGACGAATTTAATTTATATATATAACACGCGCGTACATAAATAACGTTTTATAGCGGCGGGCGTGTCTTAAGTTCAACAGCAACTGCAGTATGACGTCATTTCGACGAATTTGGTTTTATCCGATGGCAAATTTCTATAGCAAAAATTAATCTCAGGAAAGCGTGCGTGTCTTAAGTTCAACAGCAACTGCAGTCGACGAATTTGGTTTTATCCGATGGCAAATTTCAGGAAAAATATATATAAATTAACGATATTTTTGTTTTATGTAGACTTCCCACTTGCGGAGCCCATTCAAAGGGCGGGTTTGGCGAATTTTAGTCGAATTTGGGTGAAACTTTTTTTGTTTTACTCGTCAGAGCCCCTGCACTATTTGAACGGTATTTAATCACAATTAATCCCCAACAGCTTCCCAAAAATAGGCACTACTCCCGTTGGGTAGCAACCCCCTTGGGTAGCAGAGGAGGATAAACCCCTAGTTTTTTCTTAACTGAAATATGTAATGTATGCGTGTTTGCGATGTTTAAACCGTTGTATTAATTTAAAATTTTTTCAGATTTACTATGATTTTTTAAAAAAGATCGTTTTCCCCGTTTTCATTTACTTATTTATTTTATCGAAGAAGAAAAAGAAATTTTCATTTATTTAAATTATGCACATATAAAATATAACACGTTCTATACTAAGTACACGAATTTACCGTTAGTAGCTAATATAAATATAATAATAAGAACGAACGGGAACATATAAAAGCTACCATGTGATATGAAAATTTGATAAAAACTTGCCACAATAAAAAGAGAAACAAAACAAAAGCAAAAATAAAATGCAATTAACCTGGAAAATTGATTACAGTTAATTTACTTAAAACCAATATACGAAATAAGTAGGGTTATTGGTAAAAACCGGTGTTTCAGATGGCCACGATTACGTAAGCTGAGTATATTATAATTTCCTATGGCTTCAGTTAATTCATTTTCATGAATTTGACAATTTTCATGAAATTTTTTAACAAGCTTGTTGATATAGAAAAATAAGAGCTCACAAGGTTTGGTTGAGAGTGCATTAGCAAACATGGTGGCATTAAGTGAGATTCTACAACAACCTAATAATTGTAATTTACAATATGTACCGTTGGAAACTGAAAACCAACCGGTACACGCGCATATGTTAACCGTGGACGAATAATAGTTATGTATAGTAGTTTTTTAACAGTGAGGTGGAACCTTCGATGAAATATAGGTGAAAGAATTCGAATAGCTTTATAAGCATTATCGGATAGTACGATTAATATAATTATTGAACGACAAACTCGATTCCAGTGTGACTCCTAAATACTTGACATATTTAACCCATTTAATATTTTGACCGTTAATTGCAAATTCCAGCAAAAGTTAATAGTCGCCTTCTTGAAAAAAGGATAACTTAAATTTTCTCGGTGTTCAAATTTTAGCTTCCCACGTTTATAGTATTTATAAAAAGCGAAGGCAGTTTTTTGTAATCTACTATAAATTGTATCCGGTCTGTATGTATGAATCAATATAAGGCCAAGTCGTCTGCATAGTTTTAATAAATGAAATTTCAGGTAAATCAAGTAGGAAGCGATAACAACTTAGCATATACTACGTTGCGGGACTTCAGCATGATAGGTCGCCATTAAGGAGTTATTAATTTTAGATTAGCTGTCCAACAATGTTATTAACAAGATTGATGAATTACGAGGACGAATTCATGCATTTTTTAGAGTTGAGCATTTGAGCAGGTTTGATTTGCTGTTATTATAGCAGTTTTTAACGAAATTTGGTTCGACGTATTTCGAACATTTAACAATTAGATAATTATTTCCGTTTTTATAAGATCGATTTTATATATATATATATATATATATATATATATATATATATATATATATGTGTGTGTGTGTTCTTGAAACCAAAATTAGAGTAAGTCAGTGCTGCATAATGTCGGCTGCAAAGTACGCATCAGAGACGGATATTGAATGCAGAACGCATTAAACGACTACATGCATTCGAAATGTGGACATTACGGGGAACGAATATGGAAATGCTCCAGAGAAGTGAAATCAAGAACACGACGCTGATAGAATATATACTGAGAAACATAAAGAAGTAAGTGGGGCTCAATATCAGGGAAGGAGGAAAATTTTTGCTTGCAATCAAAACCGCCAGTCGGAAGAAGACGAATGGAAATGATAAAAATAGAATTTGGGAAACGACAACTGAACGAAATAATAGACGCGGATGTGACACTTTGTGGTGCTTGAATCTTGTTGCGATTAAATTTTTTTGCGCAACTCCACAATGCAACTCCACAATGCAACTCCGTATGTCTTGACCTTAACTTCAGCAGGTAACGTGGGACGCCTGTCAAAACATGTTCGATACCTCGGGGTAGTCTTGGATAACAGACTAAATTTTTCTGAACATGTCAGTCGTACTACCTTGAAAGCTAACAGGAGTATATCTGCCATATATCCATTAATCAACAGAAAATCATTTCTTAATGTAAATAATAAATTAATTCTGTATAAAACACTTATACGTCCCATAATGACGTACTGTTGTCCAGCTTGGAGTTTTATTTCAAATACAAATTTTAATAAGTTACAAGTATTTCAAAATAGGTGTCTCAGATGTGTGCTAAATGTCTCTAGATACCACAAAAAACCTTGACATGCATACTGAAACTTGCCTTATATTAAGGACCATATCTTAAATTTAACGCGTAAGTTCTGCGATGACTAGTCCACGATAATAGTTTAATTTCTACCATTGGTAATTATGATTAACTCCAATTTATATATAGTAAATATAAACATAGGAGACTCAAACATAATCTGTTGTAACGTTTTTGCGGCGCCTATTTTAGAAATTATTATTCCTTCTTTATTTATTTTTTAATGTCTTTTTCTTTTGTTTTATTATTACTATCTTAATTTTTTGTTTTTTGCTGTACAGTTTTTTTTTTCAATCATTTTTTGCTGTCATTATAAGTATAAGTATAATTACTTTTATTTATTACGGGTCTTTGTATTATTTCTGATGTACGACGAGCCATCCTGGGCGTTACGTAATTATTATTTTAAAATTTTTGGTTTGCGTATACTCACTGTAAATTGTGCTGAAATATACGTTGTTGTTGTTGTTGTACGTCTGTATGGGTTTGATTATTTCTTGATAGACGAGGCGTTTGCAATAAACATCCAGGTTTAAAACTTTGCTAGTTTACTAAGCCGTAATAAATATCGCGTATTTAAATAAAATTTTTCATATTGATCGATATAAAATTTATTGCCGGTTAATTTTTAACATTGGTCGTTAACGTTTATAAATACCTGTGAATTTTTCGAGGTTTACTAATGTCTTAAAATTTCCTTCGATCAACTGCGTAAACTAACAGACACTGTTTTATTATGGTTATGATTGTTAATTAATGATAATAATATCGATGTAACTGATATCGATTTTATGACCTGCGGCTGTTCTGAAACGAATGACATTGTTGACGTGTTCGATATCTTCACTTTTATCATGTAGCTTTTGTAAACGCCTATAGAGCGTCTCATTCTTTTCTCCTCGTCCATAAATTCTCGCTATTATGTTCGATAGTCGAAATCTAATTATATTCCGATAATGTCAGATATTCATAAAAAACCATGTATACCTGGTTTCTCAGTAACGTCTGTATTTATTTATTTAAACTGCTCCGGCGTGGTAGTTTGCAACTTATTCATCGCCAGTTGTCATCTGTCGAGATCTTAGGAAACGCTATAGTACTACGAGTACTTTCCGAGTACGTTCTGGAATGTGATAAACGAAATACAAATTATTTGGACGGAATCCCACTGACTTGTTAAAGGGCAAAATTTTTAATTCTTGCTATACTTTTTTAAATTTAAAACTATATGTAGGGTGTGATCCAGAGAAGAAGGATGGTTATGTTTTTTGAATAGCGTAGTCGGCAACACTGCTATAACGCAGCTTAGTGTACACATGAGAGATTCGTTATTGTCCCAGTTATCTTAGCATCCTATAACAAGTTGGAACGCGCGTTTTGCGTGGGTATATTTTTGTCGTGAATAGATCACGACAGTGCAAAGAGAATATCAAAAAGAATTCAAAGTTACGTGCTGTAAAATCTAGCAATTCAATTTTAAGGTGGTTTGAAAATTGTCGAGAGACATCTTCTGCAACGGACAAAAAACGCCCTGGACAAAACAAAAATCAGTTCGTACTCCCACAAGCATCGATCGAGTTCGGGCAGTGATCATTCCGAGTTCTGGACGCTCTGCTCGTCGTCATGCTGCTTCTTTAAACCTGTCTTGAGAATCTGTTCGTCCTATATTGCCGGAAGATTTGGAATTTCATCCTTATTAACTGGTAATAATTCAGCAATTAAAAAGTACCGTCCATGCTCTCATATTCAGCTACCCGGACGTAAACAAACGAACTGCCGCTGCTGGTCCTAATCTAATCCGAATTCAGTCGAACAGAAGCCGTAACAGAGCGAGCGAGTAACCGTCTCGGCTGGATGGGCGAAGTGGGGAATAGTGGGGCCTTAGTTTTTCACTGTTACTGACAACTGAACGCGCTATGTAGGAATGATAAACTCGTTTTTATTTTCCTCACTTCGTTATCGTCATCGTCGTCTGGGCTGTACATACCAGATGATGTGACGTGTAACTGTTCGGCAGAACACTCGCAGTACAGAAAGAAACGTTTCGTAGCCGCATATTGTCGCGTCGCACCGATTTCACTTGGCCGCCGCCGCGCTCGCCAGATTTGATCTTTCAACATTTTTTTGTGGGGATACTTTAAGGGCCGCGTTTCGGAAATACGTCTACGAGATCTTGAAAACATGAAAACTCGGATTCAAAATTTCGCGACCTATGCTCAAAAATGTCTTCGAAAATGTTGTAAAAAAACCGAATGAATGTATTGTTGCAAATGGCGGTCATTTGAACGATATTGTGTTCCACGAATTGATTGTAAGCTAATCTCTCGTTTTCCTTAAATTTTGTTCGACTAGTTTTTAAATTATTAAAAAAACAAAACCATCCGTCTTCTCTGGGTCGCCATATTATATATATTATATATGTGTGTGTTTTTAATCTTACGTTTTAGTATATACAATTATATGATACAGTTCGTGTTGGTTTGTTGGTTGAATATGTATGAATATTTAAAAATACAGTATAAAAAATCAAACGCGTCACAATTTTGACGTTTTGGCTTTTTTGCAATATTTTCTAATTTTTCACTTTTTTCTTTGCTATACGCGTTTTAAAATCGATATCGTGAAATACGTGGACATCTCGGAATAAAATTTTGATTTAATTTTACTCGGATCGGTTTTTACATCGATTATAAATCATTTTTTACGATAATATTTCTTTCTCTTTTTATGTATTTATTAACGAATAATAAATTACGGGACTCGTTAAAGGAAAAGATGGAATATTCTATTTGTATCAACATGGAGAAAGCACACAGATAAGATGAGCGGAAACAGATTAATTCTAAATTTCGAAAAATGTGTCGATTACTAGGAAAAAAATCCACCACTACCCTTGGAAAACAATGTACTACTTTAAACGTTAAAGCCTATTTGGTCGTACGGAACTCCACTCTGGGGAATCGTAAAAAAATTTCATATAGCGATCATCCAAAAAGTTCAATCAAAAATACTACACGATCGATAGTCGGTGCACCATGGTACTGGGTACGTGCGCAATGATGACTAAATACATAAAGATTTGCAAGTATCGATGGTTAAGGAAGAAATAGAAGCAGTCGGCGTACGATATATAGAACAACTACAAAATCATTGTCATCCCGGCGCACAAGCTTATCAAAGAGACGGTACCCGTTTCAGACGATTAAAATGATGGAATATAATTCACTGAATATTGTATCTGTCAAAAAGGACTGACGCCCATTGGGAAGCATTCCCCATTAATTTATATGTAAACTGATTTCATTAACACTGCCGCTTATCGTCTTCAACTAGACAGATTGTATGAAAAATTTTGCGAAAACAAAAATCGTTTTTCTAATATCATCTTGTTTACTCTAAGTTTTTCCTTCTTTTAATAATTGTTTAATCGTTCGCGCGTTTCTCGGAATTAATATATACATATATATATACACGCGTTCAACTTATCCCTTGTAATAATAAGCGGTAATTAAAAAGTCTATTTACTATTTAATTCTCGAGTTTTATTATTATCGAAACCTTTCCTCATTTTACTTTTCGTTCTTCGTGTTTCACAGTTCGTCTATTTTGTTTTATTTTTTTCGATTGTTTTCCAAGTTTTATTTTTAATTTATATTCAATTACGTACGCTGTAATTATCGTCACGTTTTCACGCGTGTCGCCGTTCGTTAAACGTATTTTATACTTCGTATTTTCTTTGCTTAATTAAGCGTTCCTTCACATTTCGTACTTCTCCAATCAACAGTCTAAAGTCATCAGAATGACCTCTCGATATTCGTAGCCAGTATAATCCGGTAAAATCTTCTGCGCTATTCGTTCATAAATCGCTTCCATCCGCTTTCGCATCCTCTTCGAGACCAACTCAATCGGTTACAACAACCATCTTTGACAACATCTTATCAGCAGAAATAACTGAAATTTCCGGTAATGTCTTTTTAGCAGATTCGAAAGTTTTGGCGAAATTAATGTTATTTGGAGATTTAAGGGAAGGGTGGACAAATAAATTTAATAACGGAGTAACCACTGCGGTATTTAATTCGTTTTCAACATGTGAACAATCTTCCGCTTTATGACCAGCAGTTTCTTTACGTTTGAAGGCGATCATCTTATGTAATAAAAATTCTGTATAATCGTCCGGTGTAGTTTAAAACACGCGAATCTGGTATGTTCATTTAATAACGTGATTGAAGATATTGCTGTCGGGACTAATCTTTAGCAAAGATGTCAGGGAAAAAAAAATGTATTTTAAATTCATGCTCAAGAATACATTATTGGGAATAACTGGTGAGAAGTTAGACAAATTTGTTATAAGTAGATGTTAATTTATAACCAGTGTTGAATTAAGCGTGAAACACCATCGTGTTTGCGAAAAAAAAAGTGTTTCCCAGCTGAGCACTTCAGAAATTCTGCTAACCTTAGTGTTTGCGATAATGTTTTTCTGGTATTTTACCTAGTTCATTAAAGTTCAGAGATAGTTCTCAATTACGTACTCTCCTCAACATGGTCGGGAATGGTTCCCTGATCTTCAGGCCGATGTGAAAACCTGACGAAATCGGTTTTAATTTTCTAGGTGTAAACAGTGATATTTAATACGGTATAATAATAATAATAATAATAATAATTATTATTATTATTATTATTAGGTGTAAGCGTGAGCGACTGTTCGTTCATTTAATGCCCCAGCTGTGATAACACACAGCCGGTATAATTATCATTAATAAGATAAATGCACTTACCAGACGGCGATTTTACATGTCGAGATATATGGTTGCGCGTTAACCGATAACGGCCCGATATTTTTAATATAAAAAAAAAATTAACGAAAATTAAAATAGAACATACGGAAATAAATAACCAATTCATTTTAGACAGTAGCATTTATACGTTCATTGGAATTAAATTAACATTATTTATACCAGATGCGAAAATTGGAATATATACATCCATATTAAATCGACATAACATAAATATGTAAACGCATATATATATATATATAACATTTACATATGTTTTATTTATATATAATTTATATATATATATATATATATAACATTTACATGTTTTATTTATTTATATATATATATATATATATATATATATATATATATATATATATATAACATTTACATGTTTTATATATATATATAACATTTACGTATGCTTATTGATGCATTAATATCACACACATTACAAATACAAATACAAATAAAGTATATTTATGATAATTTGTACAGTTACAGAAAAGACGAGTAAATAAAAATGCGCATACCGAGCAGCGTTAACGCTCTTACTACGCGTCTTAAAGTTAGTGTACAACGAGGTCATACATTAGTTTATAAATTATGCTATATTTTTACAGGGAAAAATACAACTAAAAAACCCTGCATAGCCGAAAAGATAAAGAAATTAATTATGGTTTAGATATTAATAGTATGTATTAATATAACTAAATGAATAAGGAAATAAAGAGAGAGAAATAATGATACATTAATTTAAAAACTGATACTAATTTATAACGACCTGCATAGTTAGACAACCTGGTGCTAAAGCAGCGAATGTTTAATCCTTTTGTGTTTATATTTTTTATATTTCCGTGTCAGTGAGTCATGAGTATAATTTCCAATACGTTGTACGATATGGTACTGGCTAGTCAGGCATTTGCTATAGAATCTGTTAGCTTTTTTTCCTGTACAAGGTCAAAGATAGAAGGCTGGTTTAAAGCTGTATGCATGTCTGTTATCTTAGATCACACATGTATGCGTGGTATGTACGAATAATTTAAATAATAATGATAATAATAATTGGAGCGCAGTATAGTTTTTGAATGATAAAAGCAAACTAATCGTTTTCACGCCTCGCGTAAACTGTAAACCAAAATGAAGGGGGAAAATAATATTCGAGAAAGTGTATTAAAAAAATAAAAAAAAATTAAATAATAAAAATAAGCAAAAAAAGTAAAGTAAAAAATATTTAAGGTCGGAGTATATTCCTCGACAATGTTCTTTTGTTCTTTCTTCTTCTATAAAATACGCTATAAGGGGCCTTTTCTTTTGCCACCAGGAATAACCTGAGCAAAATGTTGCGCCGTCTTCGCTTATAATTGGGTAGATCTAACTTTAGCTTTGTCGGTAGTAAGTTATATTCGTTAGAATTCCGTTAAATAGGTCGCGATTTTGTTCGAGTCTTATTAAAGCGACTTACAGCTGCATTATCCGACAGATTGTACATCGTTCCTTAGTTGTTTTTTGTAGCGCGCGAATTCTTACTTCTATCGTATCGTATAATATTTAATGAAATTAATCTTTTTATTTCTGAAAACGTAATTTCGCAAATTGTCAGACTTATTAATATATGTTTTTCCATTCTACCGCGTTGAATTATTGCGTAAGCTAAAATTGGTTGCTACGTGTGGCCGAATTATATGTAAACGACGTACTTTCTCGTTCTTTAACTATCGGGTGACCCAGAAAAACTAGTCGAACGAAATTTAAGGAAAACGAGAGATTAGCTTACAATAAATTCTGGAACACAATATCGTTCAGATGAACGTCATTTGCAACAATACATTCATTCGATCTTTTTACAACTTTTTCGAGCATAGGCCGCTCAATTTTTGAAATTTCTTCAGAAATCCGAATTTTGTCCTGTTTCGTAAACGGCTCTTAAGGTATCCCCGATCACGAACAACAATGAAACAAGTAACAACAAAAAAAAAAAACGCACTGATCATCAGATTCGAATGCCGAACGGTCCAACCAACGGCCATTTTGTTTTCTTTGTGTTGCACAGTCAGCTGGATTTTCAATGTCATTAGCAGACAGAATGTAAGGAATATTTCCTAACAGTACTTTTTGCAAAATCTATAGGCTGTTTTGCACGCTCTTCAAGATGAGGTTTTATTAGTTATAATGCGAGCTGTTTCAAATATTCCCTTCTATTTCAACTATCATTTTATCTGCGAAATTGTTTGAAGCTTACAAGTTACGTGCCTTCTCGATATATATTTTATACTTTTCTAAGCCCGCGGGGGGGGGCTTAAGCCCGGTAGCCCCCCCCGGTGGATACGCCACCGATAATAACTAATTAAATTTTAATGAAATATCAAATGAAAAATAATTGAACGTTTCAATGCCTACATCGTCCTCTTTCGTTTTCGAGATAAATTTCTAAATGCAAATATACTACACGATATAAAGTTCCACCCTTCCAGTCCATACGTTTGCGAGTTAATCTAGTACATGTTGTCCTTTACTACCACCACGTTCTACTTGATTGAGAGAGAGTACTCCGATTCTGTTTTTCAAAAAGATAAGCGATTTTAAAATACCAAAGGCCAAACCCCAGAATAAAAAAATAATTATTCGTAATTATCCGTTTAAGTGTTTACCGTTTTCATCCGGTCTGTGTAAACAGTTATAAAAACTATGTCGTAATAATACGACGATATTTTAGGTCGAATATATGTCGTCTGGCTGTTTCTGAGAATTATTCATTCTCGACGCAAACTGCGATCGAATTGTCGTTTTTTGTTCGAATAATTGAAAATTATAATTTTCGTATAAATCGTTAATTGTATTCAAATAATTCGTATATTATAAAATTTTTATTTAAAATTATAAATTTTATACGGCTGTTTATTGTGCAATACCGTTTCTTAGACGAACTGTAGTAGATAATTTTCAACGTATTTATAGTATAACATTGTTAAAATTGAGACATTTCACGTCAATCAGAAAAAAATTTTTAGCGTTAAAATTTTACATTATACCATATAGTGAACATCGTGACTGAATGGGGTTTAACGTTCAAATTTTTAAATTAATTCTTTACCAGAATCAAGGTCGTATACCTTTATAACGGAATATGTAAAAAAAAAAAAATTAGGAGTAAATAAGCGGATAATATACCGTGTTAGGGGCGTACACTAAATCATGTATGAGTGCGTAATGGTTCAACTCGTAGTGTACAACATAAAAAACCTATTCGATTGAAAGAATTCATGGTCGAGAGCTGCATGCATGCCGTTGTTTTTATATATAATATATAGGCGTTTGAAAGGTTAATATTTTAGCTGGTAGTAGTATTGACTAATAAAAAATGTCGTATAACATAGCAGTACGAAAAATAAACGGTTACGGAATTATGAAAATTTAAAGAATTTTTCGAGAATTCCGTGAAGAAAAAAATCGTCTAGTAAAAAATTGCTTAATTCAGAACAATGGATTATTAAGGTTTTTCTCCCCAGCCTATTAACTAGCCGTGTTTAAGACATTGAAAAAAATTGCAGACCTAGAATTGTCTTAATGCGGGAAATTAAAACTATTTAAATGACGTTGATACACTCGTGGTGCTAATGTTGCTGCTGAACGTATGCAGGCTCACATCGATCGTATAGAGAAATGGTGTAAATCATGGAAAATCAGAATAAATGCATCTAAATTCACGCGTATCCTATTTATACCCTAAACGGAATTAAGGGAAAAACACAAATCCGTTTTTAACGATAAAATAATCCCATAGTCCTGCTCTGTAAAATATCTAGAATTACACCTGGATTATTAACCGGAAAAAACATTTTCCCATCTCGAACTACGGAGTATGACCTGGTTAACGTATCGGAACTCGTTCTTATCGATTAAAATAAACTGGTAATATATAAAGTTTTTGTTAAAACCTATATATGAACGTACGGGGTTTAAATCGGGGGAACAGCCAGCAACTACAGGCTGAAAATCATCCAGCGGTTCCAGTCAATGACGTAACATCGTTGGAACACTATCGTATATTTGCAATACCGACCTGCACGAGGAACTCTAGATGCCTGATGTCAAAGAAACAGAATATACAGTAGTAGATATATGCAGTGACTTCAGCAACATGTCGATCGACTGATTGGCTATCTTAAGAGTAATTCCGCAGAATTCAAACGTCTGAAAAGATACTATCAAATGGATTTGCAACATCGTCAATAAATTACGATTAATATATACGGAGAATAGCCGCTAATGGGCAGCATGCTTTTGGAGCACTTGTAAAATATCAATGCTACTTTGTCCTGTTCATGGACAGATCATACGCAAAAAATTGGATTTTAATTTTAATTTGTAATCGAATGAAATCAAAATTATCAAAATACTATTTTGAAAAACTAACGAAAAGGGGAAACTTTTTCCTGTAATTTGTACGTCGTGTCGTACACTTTTTCCCCAAAAATAATAAAAGTTTGATTATGAACTAAAATTAAAAAATAAATTTATCACTGCTATTTAAATAGTTATAACATCCTAGATTAATCTAATTCCGGTCATATACTTTTTCCAGTGCATTAAACATAGCTAATTTTAGCTTTTAGAAAAACATTAATTAATTATTCAAAATTAAGTATGTTTATCATTTTTTTTTTTTTCGTGAAAAGTCCGGAATTTTCGAAAAATTCTTCAAATTGTTACAACTCTGTAACAATTAATTTTTATCTTTTACGTTACCTAACTGTGTGTACCACTACTTCCGAAAATATTTACCTTTCAAACACCTGTATATGTATATATATCATCACCATCACGTTGCGTCTTTGATTTCGAAAGATTACATACACTAACATATATCACAATATGCCTATATCAACCCACTGCTGGGTGTAGACAGTCCCTAAACTTTTCCAACGACTTCTATCTTATGCGGCTCGGATCTAATTGATTCCTGTCCATTTAACAATATCATCTCGCCACCTAGCCGTAGGTCTTCCTTGTGGACGCTGGCTGCCAATGGGCCACTACTGTAATACCCGTTTAGTCCATCTTTCATCCGTTTGTCTTGCTAAATGTTCGGCTCATTTCTATTTTAGCCTGGTGATCTGCTCCACTGCGTCTACCAATTGCGTCTGTTCCCTAATCCATGTAACCGTCTTGCGATCTTTGAGCTTGATTCCGAGGATAATCCTCTCGTGAGCCGTTTGGGTTTTCCTAATACTTCTAGCTGTCCCTTTAGTAAGGCTCCATGTTTCAATTCCATATGTCAAGACTGGCATCACACATTGATTATGCAGCTTACTTTTTAGACTATTTGGTATTTCTTTATTTTTAAAAACGTTTTCTAATTTCCCAAATGCCATCTAGGCAAGCGATATTCTTCGTTTAGTTTCTAGTTGATATTATTCTTATCCATAGTAATTACCATCATATATATATATATATATATATATATATATATATATATATATATATATATATATGTAGTTAAATCGAATATCTGCCCCTATAATCGTCTGCTCATTGCGGCGTCCACTATGTCCTTAACGGTTTTTGGCTCCATTCCTGATGTTATCAATTCCCCGTCTTCTTGCGAAGGCTCACCTTCGATTTTTCCCTGTATAACCAGCGTGAATAATTCTTCCTCTCTGATTTTGTACGCCACATATTTTCTTTTTCTCTTCACCATGTCATCTACCAGGATCATCTTTGGCTTTACGCTTTTCTGGAGCACTTCTTTATTTGTTTTGTTCTCTTTCAGTAAGATTCGCCACATGCGACTGAGCGTCTACATTTCAAATGTGTTTAATCGGTTTATACATTTCTCGTCTCTGAGTCTCTCGGCATTACGTAGCGTTGATTACTTCTCATTTTCGTATCCATTTTTAATTTCCGATCTTTTAGTATCGCCTTCAGATTACTAAATGCCTGATTCGCCACTCAAATGTGCGATATAATTTTTTAAATATCTTTTCCGTCGTTGGTGAACGGAGCTTTCAATTATCTGAACTCTTCGACTGTCTCTACCGTTTTCCCGTCAATATCATCGAACTCAGCTTTCCTGGTTTTAACTGTCATCGCAACGATCTATCTCGGAAAAGCGGTGGGGTTGCTTTAATAATAAATAAAAAGATTAAGTACGATATTTTAAATGTTCCTTCTTTACGTACAAGCTGTAGGCGTTAATCTCTATCTAGAAGAAGAAGAAAACGTATATTTCACATAAATTACAAATTAAAAAAACAAACAGAAATTTTTAAAACTGTGTACCATTACAAATAAAAACTTACCACAGTAACAATAAACGTAAGAGAAGAAACATGAATTTTTAACGAATGAAGATTCAACTTAAGTATATACTAAATGCAGGAAAAATTAATGCTAAAAAAACTGCGAAAATCCTATCTAGATAATTCTACAAATAGTTCTAATAAAACTCTCGGTAATGATTATTCCATTATATCTCTGTTTGCCGTATATAAGCCCCCAAGGCACAATCCAAAATTGCATGACGACATTTCTTCCCTGGCTAAAACTAATCGACGAGTGATTATAATTGGCGATTTGAAAACCAAACTTTGGAATTGTTTCGTTAATAACGCTGCCGATATACTTCTTAATACCGTAGAACAAAATGTGCGGCAGATACTGATTCCGCGTGACCCCAGATATTTCCCACCACAGGGTTATAGACCAAGTGTTTTAGATTCAGTACTGGTTAATAAACATTTCTACTCTCATTTCCATAAATTGTTTTTCGTCTGATCACAACCCTATAGGTACAATCATCTACGCTAACAGTAAACATAACCCACCAAAAGTAATTCCTGACTCTACATTAATGCTAGTTGGGCAAAATTTAAAAATTACATATCTAATAACATTAAACTAGTTCACTCTATAAATAACTCTACTATTGATAACAACCTCAGCGACCTTACAAGTTTAATCAGAAAGTCGAGCCATATACCACTTATAACGCCGAGCTATCGATCTCTGCCAGCATTCATTATTGCTATCATTAGGCTCAGTAGAATGTATACAAAACGCCATTCTTCTAACGCTGATTGCCGTTCTATAAAAAAAAAAACCGCTAAATTTCTTCACCAAGCTGGTGCAAAATTTATTGAATAAAAATTTAAATGATTAAAACCTTTTCCAAACTCTTTACCAATGATAAAAGTCTTTGGAGGGTTTGCAAACGATACAGTCAACGTACTGAAGCACTCCCACCGCTTTACGACAATCTTCTTAATAGATATGTGTATTTCAGTTACGGATAAAGCAGAATTTTGCCAGGAGCCGTAATGCCAATTTATCGACCAATTGTCAGAATAATAAAATAAGACTAGTTATTAAAATATATATAACTTCTAAGTATCTATCCCAACTACTACTCACTTCTCCAAAGGAGGTGCTCCAGCATATTTGATCCTTCAAAAGCGAGCACTCTGTCGGAGATGATAACATTCCGTCGATTATCATAAGAAATCTACCCTTCAAGGCTATTGTATAACTCACTAATATTATCAATAGTATGTTTAAACTGGAGTATTCTCCTTCTAACTGGAAAGTAGCAAAAGTCATAACCCAAAACCTGGAAAAGGTTGTTCATCACCAGATAACATTCGGCTTATAAGCTTGTTTTTTATATATATATTTACAATACAATCTTAATCATACAGATTAAATAAGTATTCTTATTTGCATAGTGCTCATTTAATACACAGACTTATATACTAAATGCAAACGTGAACGATCAGCTCAATAGCTACAATCACAGTTTTTTGAATTTTAATTTATTTGCACGACAGATCATGCGGGTGTCGACGTTTTAATCGTCTGATGTCATCGTTGGTATCCAACAGTTTAACAGCCTCAGCGTTTACATGCTGCTGCAGCCGCTGTTCATGTTTATTTGCGAAATCCTTGATGACTTCCTGTACGAAAGATACGCCAAGATCTCGATGAATATCATCGTTGCGAGAATAGCGATATGCATCAACTATGGCTCGCAAGATCATTGCCTAGCCTGTATCCGGTTGATATTTGTTTAGCTGGCACATGCCGGTAATTGAATACCATACGTCCATATCGGTTTAATAATTTGTTACATCGTACCGTCCTATATCCCTCTTACCAGCAATTTTCAAACTTTATAAGAAGTTAATACTAAAACGGCTGTTGCCACTAGTTGCAGATGAGATACCGATCCACCAGTTTGGATTTAGGAGACGGCACACTACAGTCGAACAAATACATCGCATCGTAGCGATTATTAACAAATCATTTGAAAATAAGAAATATTGCGCCGCTGTATTTCTTGACGTTGCCCAAGCCTTTGACAAAGTGTGGCATCAGGGGCTGAAATATAAGCTGAGTAGATTATTGCCAGGTAATATATGTCAATTGTTAGAATCATATCTGAATGAACGGCAATTTCGTGTCATTCATCAGAATGCTGTATCAAGTCTTTATTGTATACTGGCTGGTGTACCGCACGGGAGTGTCCTCGGACCTCTGCTCTATCTGTTGTATACTAAAGATTTGCCAGTGGATGAAACAGCAACAATTGCAACATTTGCTGATGATACAGCGATACTTTCAGTTAGTGATAGCCAGCTTGAAGCAACGGCTAAACTGCAGTCTGCTATCAATCGTACACAGAAATGGGCATTAACTTGGAAGATTAAGCTTCATGAACAAAAATCTGTTCACGTTATGTTTACATATCGTCACACCAATTTGAAGCACCGTGTATACCTAGAGAATCAGCTCATTCCGCATGCGGAATCTGCTAAATACCTCGGTATGCACTTGGACAAACGACTAACATGGGAAGTGCATGTTAGGACAACAATTAAACGGATGAAGATCAAAACAAAAGAATTATACTGGCTTATTGGACGAAATTCAAAGCTCAGCACCATCCATAAACGACTATAAGCTTGTTGAGTAATTTTAGTAAGATTGCTGAAAAAATCATACTAAGAAGATTACGTACTTTCTCGGAAGAAAACAATTTATTACCAAAAGTACAGTTTGGTTTTCGTTATGTCCATTCTACAACTCATCAAATCTCTTGAATAGCAGAACACATTACTCACAACTTTAACTGTAAGAAACATACGGGGGATGGTTTTATTTGACGTGGCCAAAGCATTTGATACTTGGCACAATGGTATCATATATAAAATGATCGAATGTAAATTATGGAGTCCAATATGAGATGGAACCCAAATAAATGTGACCGGTTGGTGTGATTTTAATATATATAATAATAATTATAATCTTTTAGTTTTAATCGCGTTATTTTAATGGTTTACCTTCGTCGATTTTTTTCGCTATTATTATTATTATTTTTTTTTTTTTTAAATTGGTTCCCATTCCGAACTCTGTTGATAGGACAAATTTATTGTAAAAAAAAATGTTTATAAAGATGCAGACAGCTATGTGCCTAAATTAATGTATGTAAGTGAGAGTGTAGCTTAAACAAAGAAATCAAATATAAATGGAGAAAAAAAAAGTATATGTGTGTGGAAGCTCTCTGCAATATGTGACTTAAATATAAGATGGTCAAGGGATGAGTAACGTAGTCTACACATCGAGTATGGGTGTAATGAGAGTTCCTGTGACTTAATAATAACGATAAACAGGAAATATAATATTTATAAAATTAAATATTATGCGTATTAAATTTTGTAAATTAAAGGAAATATATAGTCATCAAAATATAGACTATATAAATGCTTCTGGATTCTTGGACGATTAAGTATTACGGTTTGTATTTATTTGTTTTAATACGAATAGGCCGTTTTAATTTATTTTATTAATTTTTAATATGTTTTTATGCATTAGTTCGAATCAATAAACCGGAATATCTGTTTTAGTTTATGATTAATAAATATTTGGTGTATCGACCATCAAGTTATCTTATTAATTTTTATTCCGATTTAGGAATCGCCCAGTTAATTTTGTCAAAAATTAAATTTATTCCGTTATCTTTTATTATTAAAAAAAAAAAAAAAATAGTAAATCACGATTTGATTTCCCGTTATTCATCGCGTTCTTTAAATCGTTGTTCTATTGTTTTCATTATGCGTGCATATTTCGTATACGAATATGCGCGTCCTTGTTTTGAATACGGGATGTAACTTTCACTATACTGGTTGCCCTAAAATTAAGACATTCGTCAATGTAGTTTGTTGTTGGGTGTGCGTTTGGTCGAATATTACGTCATCGTTACATCTACTAGGAACAGCGTACGATTTATATTTCCCAGTAATTAAAATACGATAGATGACGCAACGTAAGCCCGTTAGATACGATTTTAATTATTCAGTTTTTTTCCGGTTTTTAATTTTTGAGCGGTATTTATACGGCGTACAGAATTTCGATTATTATTTAACGTTTCTGAAATTAATTTTACTTTAAGTTTTTTCACTACCGTTAAAACCGGTATAGAGTTTATCGACTTTAATTACTTTGAACAATGGTATAGTGGAATTAGGTTAATTATAGGCGACTGTTTATCTTTCACACCTTGTACTGCTACAAAGGCTAAACGCACGAAGTCTCCGTTATTATAGGTGTGAAGATAATTTAGTGCGAAGGAGGAAAGTTATAAGAGTATTTTCATTTTTAGATAAAAGTATTTCTCATTAAGTTAGGAAACTGTAATGAAGAGCGAATAGAGTTAGATAGAGAGCAGTGAAGTAAGATATTATAGTGTTTTGAACATTACAGGATGAACAAGTAGGAGGATCGGTTTCGAATAGGATATAAGAATGAGTCAAACGAGTATTGTACAGACACGGAACAACATCACTTCATCCTGCCTTGTAGGATGAACACGTTGAATCGGTCACTATGTTGAGGTAAACCGGAAAATCTGATTGTTGCTTGTTCCTTAAATTTATGGAATATGCAGCGACGCATATCGGAACATGTTGCTGGAAGTATTCTACAGGAGACATGAAGGCGGTTTTTTTTTGCAGCTCGATCTGCTTCTTCATTCCTTCCATATCCCCTATGTCCAAAAATCCAAAGTACATGGGTCCGAAAACTTTGCTTGTTGATTGGGAAATTAATTTATGGATGCATTCAGCTGTTTAATCGAATATAGCGAATCTGTGATAATGATAATTTCCTGATCATTTTTAAATATAGCCTGCACAAAATTGCAAATAGTTCACATCAGAGAACACTACAGTACGGCGCGGAAGTGGGTAATGAACTATGTCATCATTATACACGACAGCAAAGCCACCGCGATCTTTTTTTTTTTTTTTCGATCCATCTGTGTTGTATATTGCGTTTTATAGTTTAGTGAAAAAATTGCATCCGTTTGAAAAACTAAATAGAAAATTGACTTGAATTGATTTAAAGTTAACAGAATCTAGAAATTATCTAGCCGTTGTTTTTTTTTTTTTTTTTATGCCCAGCTTGCGCCATTTGGCCAGTTTAATCCTTTATCTAGTTAATCTATTTTAAATCTCAATGCCACTACGTTTGATAAAATTATATAAACTGACAGAGACAGAAGACAGTGGGTTGGAAACAATCAATTCAATACTTACGGGTAATGTGTGCCATTGTTGTACAACACTAAACAACATCTCATCTCTATGTTTTTGGAACTTCGGACAAATCCAAATTTGATGCTCGATACAATTATCAACATGGCACACATCACATCTAGCCGTTGTCTTTCTACAAATCCTGGAATGGAATCGCAATTAACGTTGCCGTACGGTATAAAACAGAGTGATACTGCCCAATTCCCTCTGAAGAAATAAAATTCGTCTTGTTAATTTATGTATAATTTTCTATTTTTTCTTCATTGTGAATATTTTTAACTTTTTTTACTTTAATCTTATCCTGTTCTGTGTAAACATAATTATTTAATATTGTAATGTCATTATTTTTAACTTTGTTGGTTAATAATTTATACTTCTTTTCATCGACATTTTTGTTATCCGGCATTTTTTTTTCTTCAAGATTTCATTTTTGCCTTTTCCTTAATAAACTTATATTCGTTAAAATTTACTTTATAATTACTTTTAAATTTTAGAATTTCCATACTTTTCGTATAACTTATTTAGCGATAATTTTTTTTTTCAAGTGTGTAATTCAGTATTCTACCAGTATCCTGTTGACGTATGTAGGATTATGAACTACCTATAACTATGTTGACATAATTTTCATAACTATTTAGCCATCTTTGCATTTATTATATATTGTTGCAATAGATTCCTACATCAATCGTGTGAATAAAGTTATTTAAGTTGTCTGTTAACTTATTATAATTGATTATTTTAATATCTGTTTCTTGTGTTTTGCCTGCATTCAAACTTAGGTCGTAGGTGATATAATAATGGTCACTAACATTCGATCAATTAAGTTGCTGGTTACCAAAGTTAAATAATATATGGTCTTAGGACTACAAACCCTTTACGTCATGATGTGTTTTTTTTTTCTTTTTTAAAGGTTAATGATACTTTTCTTATTTAATGCAATCATTGAGAACAATGTAAATTGATATTTTGAAGCGCTCATTTAAAAAAAATACGATTTTTCTTAAACGTAAAAAATTACTATCACTCGACAAAATTTAACTTGTTGTTCTGTTGTATTTTTTTACAAACGTATAAAGGTTTGAAAATGAACATAGATTTTTTTAAGTTTAAAAAATTATTTTATTTTACTCCATCATAGCATTTTTTAAGCAAAAATTCCTATCCTTGTTTGTGTTAAAATTCTACTTTTAAAAATGCAATAAGGTGTGCCTTAATAATAATAATAATAATGGAATTTTTAGTAATATTCGAACTATATTTTATATATATATATATATATGTGTGTGTGTGTGTGGTATTAAAACATCTTGTTATTTATGTTTAGACTTCAGTTTTCGTTTAGGTAATTTGAAGAAACGATAACATTTAAAATATGAGTTGTGTTTCTCCGAGAAATGATTTTTTTCCTCCCGACGTTTAATTACTACGTTTATTGACGCAGTGTAGTTAGCCAATAATTTAATTTTTCACGTGCTATACTTACGTTAATGATGTCCAATAAATTGCGTTTTTTTTTAATCGCATTTGAGCACATATTTTAATTTTTTTTATCGTATGCACGATTATTAATTTCATCCAGTACATTTTTTTATAAAGTTGTAGCTGAATTTTTTTCGCGTGGCCAATTCGGTCGAGTGTCTTTTAAGAAATTCAACAATTTATAACAGCTTTATGTTAAACGAAATATAATATTTGAAATAAGGATAGAAGTGTAAATATTTAAAGATATAATTCAACCGGATTTAGTTTTAACATGTTAAAAGACGAAAATAGTTTGGAAATATGTACACACACACACACACACACACACATACATATATAATAATAATAATAATAATAATTGACGTCGTATGCGGTCAATGAGGATCAATTCGTATTTGATTTGATTTGTATTATGGCTACATACTACCATCCAGTTCATGAATATCATCTGTGTCTGACGTCAGCTACTAAGATAGAACTATGACGCAATTCGCCGTTTGATATATATATATATATATATATATATATATATATATATATATATATATATATATATATATATATATATATATATATACGGATCGATTTCTCTTCCGGTTAAACATAACACATGAATTAAATATTTGCGTGAAAGCAATTAACTTATATTTAATCTCAATTATATAACAAATTTTTCGTTTTGGCAAACTGTAATACAATTATATATGTATATATGTTGGCGTTTGTAATGTATGAATTTTGTTTTTATCTCAAAACTAAAATTCGTAAAGGCGTATAAGTCTATATGCCAACAGTAGTATATCTAAATGTAGTAATGGAAGGATTGTATAAAAAATTGCTGGATTCATTAGATAACAACGAGTTCAAATTGACGATGATTATTGAAGACTTCAATTAGAACGCGGTGAAATAATTAAGAGGGATAATTGGTCACGAATTTGGCGTCAGAAATGAAAAAAAAAACATATTGAAAACTTTTCTTGAAGTTAATAAACTATTTGCATGATTACTTTTTCGAGTGAAAACTAAAAGTGAAATGAGACTGGAAGAACTCAAATTTTCGATACAAAAAAGAAATTCTTTATATTTCATATGTAATAATGTTTATTTAATCGAAGATGTAGGTGTGATAAATAGCGTTAATGACACCGGTAGCAATTCGTAGATCGGCCAAAACTGAATTAAAAATTAATAAAGATGTTGATATAGTCACTTAATATGCTGTAATATCAGAGGGGGCCTAAATGAATAATTGCTCCATAAAGTATTTAATAAATCCGACAAGGTTGCCCCTATTGTTAAAACGATGCGGGAATGTGCCTCTAACATAGCCCCCGCTCCCTAAAGTAAATCTAGAACAAGAAAATGAAATACTAGCACCTAAGTGTGTATTTAGAAAAAAAGGGTATTGGAAGTGACGACGAGGAAAAATTTAATCGAGTGAGCGGTATTGAATAAGCTGTTAAGAAAATAAATGAGGAGTGATTATTCGTCAATTTAACGTCCATCTAGTAAAGCAAACAATCGAAAAGAATTCGATTCCGATAATTATTGTATTAATACGAGAGTACAAGATTATTAACGAAGATGAATAAAATAAAAATAAGCCAATTAGTCTCGTTCTTGTGAATTCCAGCTCATGCCAGGGGGTTTCAGGGAATGAACCAGCAGATAGAGCTGTAAAGCAGGCTGCTACGTTGTTGCCGATTCTGAACGTCGCACTTCCAGCTATTGATGTATATAATTATGTCAAATCAAGACTTTTTGCTTCGTAGCAACATCATAAAATAAGCTTCGCCAAATCAAGAATTCCGTTTTACTTTCGATGACTTCGTTTCCAAACCGCAGAGGTGACGATGTCATCAGCAGATCTGAGTCATACAAAACTCATCCGTTCACACCTTATCATCAGAATTCCGGCTTCACACTACCGCGTGTGTAGTACCACGCTTTCCGTCTCCAATATCCTCATTGGATGTCCTCACTCAGATTGTCTCTCAACCTCCCCTCATCACTTCCCTCTTATTTTCAAAGTACTCCTCTCTTATTAACCTAATCGTGTTCTTACGCATGTTCCGTTTCTACTCCTTGATTTAACTTCTTAGTTGAAATGAATACGGTACAAAAGAAATATAATTGAGTTATAAACAACTTAATCATATCGCATCTACATAAAGACGTGCTATGGTTAAATTATTAATGTGTAGTTCGTAATTGCTAATTATACGTATTATTTTTATAATGGTTTGATATTATTATTTAATTTATTTTATGATTTAAAAATCGCGTAACTGCTTAAAAGCTTTGTTAATAATCATTAAAATATAATTAATTATTTATATTCGTACTTTTATAACTTTTCATTAAGAGATCTAGAAAAGGGTAACCAACCCAAACCAAGAATGTCCTTTTCAAAAAACTAATTCTTTCGTCCGACAATATGTCAATGGACGTTGGAAAGCAATTTAATTTTTTTTTTTTTTTAAGCATCACTCCAGTCAGAATAAACTGGCCATTATGGACGAAGCTAATAAGTTAGTAACAAATTAACTTATATCTAAGGTGCAGCATGAAATACCGATCACTCTCAATAGAGCGAGCAGGACAGATAAACATGAATGATCTATAGACAGACAGAGAATGAAGGGACAAAGAAAATATATACAGTGGTTGTAGAGAAAATCAAAGAACTAATAAAATAATTATTTCAATGAATCGTTGGAACTGCCGTTATAGCGTAAAGTTATCCAATCCTAAGAAAGTCTCTGGTCAAAATAAGCCTTCTTGTCGGATTACCAGGTATGACTGTTGCATACTCGAAATATTGCGGTTGGAGCTAGTACTAAAAAATTGTTATATCGCCTAACGTGATAATCGTGTACATATTCAATGTAGAGATCATCGTGAATGGAACGATTTGATACAGAGAACGGAGCGTCGACCATCTGGGGAAGAATCTTGGATTGCAGCTGCTGAATACGATGTATATTACTATAACTATTTGACTAGGCGATAAATTTACTATCCTCGTGAAAATGCTCTCGTATTAGGCAATTTCATTATTACGACATTATATTTTTTTATTATATTATGAAGTAAATATTAAAAAATAAATTATAAAAGTGTACACGAATTTATAAAAATATAAAAAATATAAATTTACAAAAATTAGCAAAATGATAATACGGTATTTTGAAACAACCCGATAGTGAATGTGGTCAACAACACAATCAACAATCGGGAATATAAAATTTACACATAAACGCAATTTAATTGTTTTTATTTTTTATTTGCTATTGTGTCATTCATTATGAATAAATTTTATATTGCTCATTGTGGATTGTGGATTGTGTTGGTTTACCACGTTCGCTATTAGATTGTTTAAAAATACTGTTTTATCACTTTGATAATTTTTGTAAATTCTGTATCTAAGTAATATTTTTTACATTTTATGTTTTTATAAATTTGTATATATTTTTATAATTTATATTTTTATGTTCACTCGATAATGGCTTAATAGCCGAAAAGATTTATAATTTTTCGCAAAAAAATATTTTTTTTTTGTTATTTTTTTTTTTAAATCACTACATTCTAAACTTTTCAAGTTTTATATATATATATATATATATATATATATATATATATATATATATATATATATTTCTCGGTATTGTTTTGTTTTATTAGTTTTAACATAAGTACTTTGCAAAGCCTATCTATCGTAAGATCACGTTTGTGCTCGGACCACTCTATATAGATAGGCATTATTAATTCTGAGCCCCTCGTACGGCGCGTGGGTCTCCTACGTGTAAATAGTGTTGCTTGCGTTTTATTCGGCTCGATGGTTCCGTTATACATACACCCCTTTTTAATAATCATTAGATGCTCTGTTAGAGCTGTTAAATAATGCGGTATGGTCAGCGTATAACGCAATTTCCGCATTACTTATGACGCGGCTTAAAAAATAGATAAATGAAAAATAAAATCGTTGTAGATAGAAAAGTAGCCTCGAATTACACCCTACTGCATACCAATGGAAAAAGTTTCAATTTTAAAGTTCAGTTTATTCATTACGATCATCCATCAATGTACGAACTGAGGAAAAAAAATGTATAGGTATATTATATGCATGCGTTTATATACACATAATTTTTTTATGCGTACATCCTCGGTGAATATATGTGTCACTGTGTATCTTTTTTTTTTTTTTTTGTACAATATGTTAGCGCATGTACTTATTTATATTATACTCGGTGGTTTTTTTTGAACTTCCGTTAATATGTAAAAAGTATGCCGATCGATTAATTTTCATAAATTCATCAAATCCGTAAAAAAGTCCTTATTTTGGCCGAATTTGTCGTCGACGAACTCTGGTTTTTATTCGCGTTTGTTATCGATATTCCGTATCGGGCACGACTTGCGCTTGAAATTATATTGCCCTAGTACGAAGAAATATTTTTGTTCCGATTTATTTATTATTATTATTATTATTATTATTATTATTATTATTATTATTATTATTATTATTTTACATGCTTAGTGATTCCACCCAGGGCTGTAATAAATGGACGATATGTCTTATTAGATATTTATAGTACAAGCTGATACGTAATCGAATATGCGCTATTATTCTGTGAGCAGGCATCTTAGTTGGGAGAGGGATTCTTTTACTTATAATACATAACAGGAATTTTGATACATTCTATAATAACTGCAACTGAAAAATAAGTGGTTTTCACCGGCGATCTCCATCGCGAGGATGTTAATTTGTGTGTAAATAGAATGTATCGAAGGTTGTTGACGTCGAGCCTTAGGCGACACGTAATACGAATATACGAAATTCTGTATGTTGCTAGGAAGATTGAAGAACCGAAGTAATCACTGGAATCGAAGGTTGTATGAATTTTTTGGTTGAAATATCACCGAGCGCGGTTTCAAAATTCCTTTTACGTAAACTTAATCTCACGATAAAATGTCCCTAACCGGTGTATTGAAGTAGAATGAGCTATTCTCGAGGGCGTTTCTAACAAAATTGTCTACGATATCGTTCCAGCGGATACCTGAATGACTGCGAATCCAAATTTTACACCGACGGATTCCAGAAGTAAAGTATTTCTTAGAGAATATCGTAAATAGATGGAAAACTGCGGCTATTAAATGAGGAATTTAGCTTTGAGAGCGCTGAGTAAATTCGTGAAAATGACTACGTGTTGACTTATATTTGCGTAAGCGTAAAAACGAAGCGACCTGAAAATAGCGAGGCACAAAGTTCTTTTGTTATTCGTATTCTTGAATTTTTTCGTGAATTTATAATTTCGTTTTTTCAACTTTTAAATAAATTCCTCGTTATTTCGTATTATTAAAATTTTTTTTTTCAATAATTCCGATTACGTTATACATTCCTAAAAATATATATATATATATATATATATATATATTGTAAATTATCCCTACTAGCTTGCAACTCTCCTAATTAGCATATTCGACAAAATGTTGTATTGAAAAATCGCGTATAGATTCACCGATCGATTACTTCCACCGAGATACGTCCGCGTCAAATAGGAAGATTTTTATCCTTAATGCTTGTTACCGACCAATACCCGATTCATGGGCACGATGTTATAGTTTCTTTGTATTAGTAATTTTTACCGCTGTTCGAATTCGTAGGTCCGTCGTGTAATGTTCGCTTAAATACGAAGAATGTCTTCGTAAACTTTTCGTAGGAGTTTTTATTTTGACAATCGTCTTGTATTATAACCGTATTTTAATGTTCGACGTATATACACTCCAGGAGAGCGTCGTATGTAGCGATTTCAGTAGTACGAAAATAAAACGAACTAACGGTAATTTATCGCGCGAAAAATAATCAACCGGAATTATTAATTCGTTCGAACTTGATTTTTTTCCTCTAATTATTACATCATCGATGTTTTGTAAACGAGATGACCTATGATACCGCAAAAAAAAAAACCCCGAGTATAAACAAACCAGCGATGATAAGAATAAAAAGGAAAAATAACTTTATCGGTATAAACGATTGCAAGGCGAACGTCTGGTTAGGTTGATAAGACCTAAAGTTAATTTCGCTTTATTATTAAATAAAACCTTTTTATCTGTACGTTATTTTTCCGGCGAAATGGATAAAATCAAACCGAGCGACCGTTTTATAAGAAAATTATCGAAAAACGAAATTCGATTATTTTCTTATAAATTTATATATCGATATTTAATCATACATCCTCGATGTATAAATATTATATAGAGTTTTATTAAGAGGGTTAAGTAGATCGATGTTGACGTTATATTGTTTGTCGGTGGGGCGTTTTATTACTCTATTATCAAATCATAATGTCAAATTTCGATGGATACTCCGCGGAACCATTTCGCATAGGCAATATGAATTGGCTACGAAGATCGTGAGATTTGAGTCCTCTAGATGGACGATTTGCCGAAGTCGCAATCGACTAATGCCCTTAAAGTCGACATTTTTTATTATTATTAGCCTTTTATGTAGATTACGATCATCCTGTCCCTTTACCGATATAATCTCGTAAATTCTTCTTTTTGCCCTCATCCTTACGATGACAACAAAATAGCAGATTTTGAAATGCCCTTACTACAGCTCTCGACAATCTCGATTATATCTCTGGAGGTATCGTTGAATATGTCTTAACTACCTACTGTTAAACGCATTCGTGTATATTTAGCTATTTAAACTCTAATAATTAATGTTTAATATCATCATCGTCGTCGTCGTTTCGTTGCCGAACGTCGTGACTAGTTATTGTACGTTTTACTTTTACGTACAAAATGAGCTAGCATTCGAGAGGCACTATTTATACGCGACGCAGATGCGCGCGCATATGATGTTGTACGGAGTGAGGTGCCGCTGCCTTCTCCGTGATAATTAAGAATTAAATAATGATGCAAAACTTTCTATGTCGCGTGTTGGTTTCGAACCCCCGACCGACGAGTTAACAGCATTCTAGTAGCAACTAGTCCACCGCGATACTTAATGTTTAATATATCTGTTTAAATAATTGCATACCGAGCAGGGTGAAAAATTCCTGTGCCCATTTAAAAATATATATATATATATTTCAATCTTCTTCGCCCTTGTTTGGTATTGGAAGTGTTTAACAAAATTTTGTAATTACCGTTTATAATATTGATTTGTTATTTTTCTAGTATTTTATTTCGATTTATTATTTTTTTTATTTGATCTTTTTACGCGTAAAAATATGCGTCCTATTATTTCTTTCTTGTCCCGTTTTCGGCTTATTTATTACTTACGCCCGGGGTTTTATTTATCTTATTAAATTTTGCCTATTTTTTTTTTTCTTAACTTTATTATTATTTTAATTTTTTATATAATGTGGAATGTAGTGATTTTTTTATAAAAAATCAATTGAAAATTAGTTAAATCACTAATATTTATTTTCAAAACACAAAGCTTTTCGGCATTTACGCCATTATCAAGTGAAACTATCAGATTGTTAATATTTATTTTAATTTTACTTGTAAAATTGTGTTTTTTAAAAAATTTTTGCGTTCGTATATTTTTTGATATTTTATATTTTACTTTTGGACATCATACGTCGCAACAGTAAATGAAAAATTTAAAATTCCACCAGTATACAACTTTTACAGAATCCGGAAAATAATATTGAAGAAAGAAAAAATTAATATAAAAAAACAAAATTAATAAACAAATATATCGATGTTAAATTTCAACAAATCAAAAAATAGACAGAACAGAAGCGGAACAGCATTTTTGGAGTATATTTTCACAATCACCATCAAATATTTTTAAGTAATTATATTTAATTTATATTTTTAAAATTATGATTTTTTAAAAAAATGTTTCACTTGATAATGGCGTAACTGCCGAAAAGCTTTTGTGTTTTCTATAAGAAAATAAATATTAGTGATTTAACTAATTTTCGATTGATATATTATTCTTATTATTATTATAATTATTATTATTATTACAACATTTATTTTGTATACACGTCTTCTTGTTATTTATTCCTGTTATATCGGTTACGTAGCTTATCTTATTGCGCAGCGGTTACTTACTGAAATGTAAATAACGAATTTCGCCTATATTTGAAAATACGCTGGTCCAACACAATCGAGCCTATTGCGGTACTTGTTAGTTGACAGTTCTGTTATTATACGGGATTTTATTTTCTAATAATGTTGATGTATTGGAAGGTAGTGATTTTATGAATTAATAGAACAAAATAAAAACGAAATTATATAAAAACCCTTTATTAATGCAAAGCTTTTTGACAATCACGTCATTATCGAGCATTTACAATAAACGTTACATATAAATTAACAGTAATACTAATATAACAAAAACCTATATATATATATATATATATATATATATATATATATATATATATATATATATATATATATATCGATTTAAATAGCCAGGTGTAATTTAATTTACTAAAAAAAATATTTTTACAATAACATTTACTTATAAAACCGATTCTAAAATTAACTCTTCATCAAAATTGATCGTATTATTTAATAAATTATTACTACTTATATGTTTTATAAAATTTGTAATTTTTTTTGATGATTTTCTTTTTTTAAATTTATATTCCGTATCTAAAATTGTTACATTATCTGTCATATTTTCTATATTATGTTTTTCTTCTCTACAGTGTTAGTTACTTATCATCATTTTCATTTTTATACGAATTAAAGTGCTCTCTTATAGTCTATTATTTACTTGTCGCCACGGTTCACGTTTATAAAACTTATTATATTTTGTCCAGTTTCTTCTTCTGTATAAGCCAGTTTTTTTTTTTTAATACCTCATTCTCTTCTATTTTATTATTGCAAATTGATTTAATTAATGTTTCATTATTACGTATCGCTAATATTGTACTTTTTTTTTTCAAAGAATTTATAAATGTACTTTCCTATATATTTAATCGAATTCTAAATAATTATATTTTTCTTTTTTATTTTGTCGAGGATTGTTCATTTTTCGGTTTGCTCTATAATTTATTTACTATATATTCGGATTGTATTTATTTGCCAATGGCTATTTTGCTTAATAATAATAATATTCGGTTTTTTATTAGGTTTGTTTTTGTTATAATTTAAAATAATTTTGGCTCTATTACAATAATTTTTTAAACTAGCTAGTTTATTTTACATGAAAAGAATCGTTTGGTATTATTACATCTGTCAGTGTTTGTTTTCTGTCTATATCAATGTATTATCGTTTATATTGGTATTTAAATAGAAGTTTTCGTTTCCTAGACTAAATAATCCGAGTCTTCTATTTACGACGGTTTAATATATTTTTCCTTCTCGTAAGATTTTATCGAGCTTTGTTCGATCAACCAGCTGCGGTGGTCGATTTTTGTTTTTTCGAGGTGTTCAAACTTAATTTTGCCTCGTTTCGATATCGTGAAAATTATTCGGCCTCGATATCTTTTTTTTTATATAGTTTTAAATGAACATTTACCTCACGAGTACTACCAGCTAATGAAGTCGTACGTAGAAAAAGATATTTCCATGTTAATGTTAACTGAGTTTGCTCACGAATTCATTCAATACAATCGGGAGTAGTACTTGGACCAACGCTATACCAGCTCTACTACGCGTACGACTTTCTAGTTAACGAAAATACAACTATGTTTGCCGACGACACCGCTATTCTCTTAACGTTTTTGAGCAACTTCAAATACACTACACGTAGAAAAATGGTGTTTAGTCTGTGGAAAGTCAACGTGAACGAAACGAAATACGAACAAATTTATTTACCTTAAATAAAGATGAAAATTTACTAAGCTAAATGGACATACAATTCTCGAATCGTATAACGTAAAAGAAAAATCGTATTATCGCCGAACGTAAACAGCTCAATATTACATACCGCAACATGTGTTACTGGCTGAATACTCAATACTGTCGCTTGAAAATAATTTATAAAGCAATTTTAAAACCAATTTGGTCATACGATATCCAGATTTTCCGGTATAAACTGTAGACATAATAGAAAAATTACACAACGATCTTCGTATACTGTCTGTTATACTGTCTGTTAAAATAATCAGAAAAGCTGCGCTGGAAGATACCTGCATCGGCTTGCCACATCAATCCACTAGCTGGCAACGTCCTATGCAAGAGTACGCCATTCAGACTGACTGAACAGACGCAGTCGGATCGAATTAGAAAACCGACCGTAAGGATCAAACGGTTTTTTATATATAATACAACTATAAATTAAGGAATAGCGACCGCTGTGAATCGTTCCGTTATAGCTTTAAAACAGATCAGTGTTGCCTATTGTTCGGCGGAACAGATTGCGTTTTCAAAGAAAAAAAAAAGTTTAAATTTTTCTTTTTGTTTTTTATAATCGCTTGCTCTGAAGTTTAACTATTTCGTCGGAAAATTCGATCATATTTCTGTTGTTCAACTTTTTCATCGTTCGATATTACTTATTGCGTGTAAACTGCATATTTTTACTACACGCGGTCGATAACCCTTTGCGATAAATTTTTGGTTTTTACAAAAAAAAAAAAAAAAAAAATAACAATTAATAAATATACGTCGAATTTATTCTTATTGGACGCATTTATTTAATCGATTATTTTAATTTTACGTTCGAATATCGCGTAGTTTATGCGAGATGTTCTTATACGGTATTGAAATAAATTATTAATAGATAGTATTCCTATTGCGCATATTTATTTTTTATCACATTATGGCGTATTTCAATTCAATTCAATAAAGTATATTTATGTTTTTATACATCAGCAAATAATAAGTAAATAAAAAAAATGCGCATACCGAGCAGCGTTAACGCTCTTTATACGCGTCTTAGGAAATAGTGTACAAAGAAATCTTAAAATTTATTTTATAATTATACAATAATTATACAGGGAAAACATACAACTAAAAACCCTGCGTAGCCGAAAATAGAGAAATTAATTAATTATAATCTTAATAGTACAATAAGAATATGGGTAAAATTATACAAATTATATTAAGGTTAAACAAATAAATAAGAGGATGGAAGAGAGAAATACTGATACAATAGATTACATTAGGATAGAGACTTATTAATAACGACTTAAGTAGTTCGACAATCTGGTGCTAGAGAAGTGAATGTTTAATTCTTTTGTGTTTATATTTTTTATATTTTCTGGTCAGCGAGTAGTCGCGAGTATAGTTTCCAATTCGCTGTACGATAGGGTAATGGCTAGTCAGGCATTTAGAACCTATCTGCTTGTTCCTGTACTAGCTCAGGAATAGTACGCTGATGAAGAGCTGCATGCATGTCAGTTATCTTAGTATAGTAAGGGGCATTAAGTACAATAGACATTTATTTTGAACAATTTGTAATTTATTTAAGGTGGAATTACTAATACCGGACCAAATTAGGCAAGAGTATAATAATATCGGCAGTATGTATGCTTTATATATTATTAGTTTGTTTTTAATTTTATATAATCGGGAGTGCGCTTTGTCCGTGATGTGTTTAATGTGTTCATGGAACGATAGTCGCTTGTCCATTGTAAGACCAAGATATGTTACACGAGGTTTCCACGGTAGTTGCCTGTTGCTTATTTCAATGTGGTGAGTTATTTGCGGCCTGCGTCTCGTAAATAGTATAGCTTCCGTTTTTTCGGTGTTAATTTTAATTCTCCACTTTATGTAATATTTGTATATTTTGTAATAACTTTTGGTGAGTTTGTTTGTTATTGTATCGATTCGATAGGAAGCTGTAAATAGAGCAGTGTCATCGGCGTAAAGAGATGTATCAACATCCCTCAGCCGAGGCAAATCATTAATATATAAAATATATAGGAAGGGTCCCAAGATACTACCTTGTGGAACTCCAGCTGTTAGTGTTTTAATATTAGATATCATTTACCTTAACAATAAACTGCCTATCAGTTAGATACGATTTCATGATCATTATAAGTTGCTTGGGAAAGCCATAATGAATCATTTTGTATATTATGCCATTGTGCCACGTAGTGTCAAATGCCTTACATCTAATAACAATAGTCCGGTATGTTTGTTCAGGTTAAACTGATCAAGAATGTGATCAGTAAGGCGCGCTAGCTGCATGACGGTTGGGAGTTGGGGTCTGAATCCGAACTGGGTTCCATTTATAATACTATGTTCATCTGAGAATTGTTTTAATCTTTGAAGTATTACTTTTTCAGCTATTTTACTAATGTTACTGATTAAACTAATAGGCCTTATATTTTTTGGTAACGAACTATCTTTCCCCACTTTTGGAATGGGAATAACAATTGAAGTTTTCCATATTTTAGGGTAATGACCGGTGATTATAATAGCAATAATTATATTTGTCAAGTATACTATGGCTATTTATTAATTTGTTTAATTAGAGTTATTAAATATTTTATTTATATTTCTAATTTATGGTTATTTAGTATTTCTTTTTTTTCTATTTGTGTTAGTCTAACGATAGTTTTTGACGTTACGTCTCTATTATTACGGGCTGCTGTGAGCCGCTATTCTGTATTTAAATTAATTTGAACATTTTTTTATAAACTTAACTATAGGTTTAAATTTAATCGTGCGAGTTTTTAACCGCGGGTTTAAATGCAATCTTGTGTTTTCGACTACAAGTTTTTTCATCGTTGTATATACGTGAAAATCGCATTTCCACGCTTCTATACTATTTAATGCATAATCTTGCATATATACGCTACAACGTACAGTTTTTAGAACTTATAAAATTGCAAATTTTAGTTTTCGATTACTATAGGACGATATTTAATTAATTAAGAAATAAATAAATTAATAAATAAATCGTGCACTGTAGGTTTAATTTACTGTTGTATTTAGATTATAATGCGTTAATTTAGCTAATTATATATTAATTAGTAATATTTTTTTCATCCGCACGATAATAATAACTCGCCAGAACATGAATCATCATCATCATTATCAACCGGACGATCAAACACCTGTTGGAAGTCCTTCGAAGTTTATCAACGGTTATCGCGATTTACATTTGAACGACGATTATATCCAAAATGAGGACGACGAATATATACCACCTTTACCGACTTCTCCGCCACCGACTTTATTCGACGAATATGACTTCGCTTGTCTAGATGAACAGGATGACGATAATGTCAGTGAGCAGGACAGTTTCAGTAATAATAATAATAATAATAATAATAATAATACTGACGAATATGATAATGATAATGAGACCTTGCTGAATAATGTCGACAATGAAGTGGTCCGTATTGTACAAAAGATGAACGGGCACGAGGAAATTTATAAAGAAAGCGATTTAAACAAAGACGACCGTGAATACGTCCTAGAATTTTTGGACCATGCAAATTCCCAGGTAAGTCATTACTATTTTACTTCAGCCTTTATAATATATATATAAATAAATAAATGATATGCATAACCGATTTTTAAATAACCGACTAGTTAAATTTTCCAAAATAATCGACTAAATCAATCGTTTTCTGGAAATTGTTGAAAAAATTATTTATTAATTAAACAATTGACTATATATATTCTTATTTTGTTACGTACGATGTGTTAGATATTTTGATAAATGTCATTTTATCCGCGTAATTAAATCTGATGTTTTATTTCATTTGTGCATGCCCCGAGACTATTTTATTAAAAGTCACATAACGTAAATCCGATTAAATTTAATCGCATTTCGACTTAGATTTTGTTAGAACCGATTTAAAACTAACGGTATTTTAGAAAGGTCGATTTTTAGTTATATTTTGACGAAAATAAATGACTGATTTCGTATTTAACACCGATATACTCGTATTACAATGAAAATTATTTAATTTATCTACGGATTTCTAGGATATGTATGATTATATTATTTATTTCACTAATTTCATACAATTCTATTTCTAATAGAATTTTTAACTTTATTCGCGAAGTAAATTCGGTTTTATCTTATTTCTTTTACTCGCTACATAATCAGTTGTTAATTAAAAGGAATATTTTCATTTGCCATAATATCGTGTTCGCTTTGTACGAAATACTTAAAAGACAAAATAAAAATCCGAATAATAATTAGTCGGTTTTTTAGAAACGTTCTTACTATAATCAGTCGGTTATATGCCAATCACCGAGCCGGTTCATTATCGTGGTTGGTTGTTGTATATTGTGTGTTCTATTTTGTTATTATATCGTTGTGTCAAACGGAATAGCTTCTAATTGTGGATTATCTTATTATTGTGGTTTATATTATTTTATTTTTTCTCATAATTAATAAATTAATTATAATTAAATTTGTTATTATTTTTCTCTCCTAAACACAATACGTTTATTTAAGTGCACGACCGGTGATAAGGGAGAATTAACTCCGACGATTTGTATAACTTCCACTCACAATTACTGTTAATAATAATCTAAAACCCCACATACAAAAAGAAAAAAAGAAGATAAAAACAAGTTTACCGATAACGGATGGAGGTGTGGTAGTAATATTTATAATAAATTCCCCGTGTAGTGTTATGACAGTTGCGACGATTTTACCGATTTGAAGGTAATTGCAGAAACCATAGATCCCTTTAATTCGATCAGTTCATTATGCGTCGAAATAATATTGAAAAAAAATTAAAGTGCAGTCTTAAAATTCCGGAAATAATAGCCGAGTGAATGTATCGATTATTTGCGGGGACAGACTGATTGCCAATTCTCCGGTTGATGATAGTTAAATTCAAATTTAAATTATATATTTATATAAAAGCGCTCGACTTCTAGGTCATTCTACGATAGAATGGTAATTTGGATAATTATAGATAATATAGTAATTGAACGAAAGGTTATATCTTCTACAAATAAGTCTACCCGTATGTACATTAAAAATACTTATAGATAATTCTATAGAAATTAAACGGAAAATTATGTATTCTATAAGTTTAGGTAGTTCGGTAAATTAAAACAGAAATAAAAAACAATTCTAGCATGATTAATATCTTCTCGTATAATTTTATAGTTTTTAAAAATTGTAAATTTCTACTCCAGCTTCGTCATTTCCAAGTGCGTTTTCTGTAAAGGATTTTGTTTGTTCGAATGAAATGGCTTCTTCACGTTCCTTGTTCAGTTTTGACCATACGAAGATTATATGTTCAATGGACAAATTTTGATTGCCACAAAATATACATGGCGATGGAGGTTCATTTTGCAATAAGTGTCCGTGAGTTAGTTTAGCGTGGCCCCACGTCAAGTTAAGCAACGCGTTCCTTTTCTTTGTGAAATTTGTACGAAATCGCAGAGGAGCGGATCGCCGGGCAAAAGTAGAAGTGAGCCGGACATTTTTGGTAAGACAAGATCATGAAAAATGGATTAAGCGAATATTGCAGCGGTGGCCAATTAGCAGCCGGTGTTCGCGAGGGAGGCCTATAGGTGGCGAGATGATGTTAAATGGGCAGTAATCGATTGGATACGAGCCGCACAAGATAGTAGTCGTTTGAAAAATTTGGAGACTGCCTAAGCAGTGGGTTGATATAGGCATATCGTGATATATGTATGTGTAAAAATAAATTTTGGTTTACAAACGACAACGAAATCTATTTAAATACATCGCATTGTTTGAGTTATCATATTTAAAATATGTTTAGAATTTAAACGCGATTTTTTAAAAAGGAACAGAGATGTTGATAGAATGTGTGTTTCAAAATTGTCTAGTTAAGTGTCCTCTATTAATGTTGGATCATTCTTATTTGTTTATATACGTATGTATTATGCGTATAAAAGAAGAAGAATAAGAAAGAACTTTAGTTGAATAGTAAAATACGCGTATGATACATGTAGAGTCTTAATGTTGAGTACCTGATACCATTTTTATTTTTTATTTACATTTCCGCGAATGTGCGACTAGCTTCATAAGGCTATCTAGCACTTGGCGTGTGAACGGAAGTGACTTGTGGAAACTCATATCGAGCGATATCAGCTTCATCTGGTGTTCTATTTAGCACAATGCATCCTTATAATAGGTCAATTGGCTTATTCTGACTTCGTTGGAGTTATATGCAAACATGCTATTTTTGCGGTGCTGTAACTTTTGACCGTACAGTTCTGCAGCGTTTTTTATCTCTTCACGGATTACATTTATATGGCGATCTATATGTAATGTATGATTGCTGATGTACCACGGAGCGTTTGTAATTTCTCTCAGTATTTTGTTTTGGCAACCGTTGTATTTGCGCAAAACATTTATTTTAAAACTAGCGTTGTATTAGAGTAAGCAATAATAAAATATAATATAAATACGCGGTTATACGTGAAAAGTAAATATAAAACCGACAAAAAAACAGCACACACGCACAAACATACATATGATTACACATATATGTATACATATATCACACGCGTATGAAATAATTGAAATAAACGCCAAATATGATAAAAATAACCTACACTTAATTCTACGATGTTTATACCTAGAATAATTATAGCGACTTCGTAGTCATTTATAACATTAATCAACTTACTCTATACATTTTTTTTATGTAATGAAAGTAAACGTGAAATGCGCAATTCTCAGTGCGTATCAGTAGATTTAGTATCACTCTAGAACAGTGATTTTGGATTGGTTGCAATTTTCTAAGCATGCTGTTGGAAACTGACCACCCAACAGGACAGAATCATTTATTAAAATTAAAAACGGATAATGTTCCTAACTGAGCGATAAGTTTCAACGGAGTAACGTAGAGATTTCTATTGCTTAAATACGTTTTTTTATTAATTGAATTAAATATAAAGGAAATTTAAACCTAAATAGTTTATATATAATGGCATTATTGCTATATCGAAAGTTTTTTCAATATCAAGTCGTAATTATATCATCCGCTACTCTAGCCGCTTGTTGTACAATAGAAAATAGCCAGCTCTAAATCCAAACTGTTCATCTATAATTATGTTGTTATTTATTGAATGCGACTGCAGTCGATGTAATATAACTTTTTCAATTATTTTACTAAGAATACTTAGCAAACTATTCGGACAGATATGGTTAGTATTAGAAGAATCTTTGTCGGGTTTAGATATAATTATAATTTTAGCAGTTTTTCATCGCGTTAAAAAGTGACATGTTTTAAAAACATCGTCAAATATACAATTGCTTTACAGCGTTTAATCACTGTTGTAGAGAGTTGATCATCGTCGCACTATTGTTAATTTTTCAAAATAAATATAATATGTGCCGATTTCAAAGGGAAATCTCATTTAAAGGATCTGAAGGAAATAGTGATCCTTATTTACTTTACTCTATAAATGGCCAAAGCGACCTCAAAAAAAAAAAAATTACTTTATAATAACACGTACGTAAAATTTTATCGTAACGGACGCGCATATCGGAGTATTTATATATATTATATATATATATATATATATATATATATATATATATATATATATATATATAAAATAAAGATGGCGGATAGTTACTTTAATATTAGAGTGTTGGCGGTTGTCAGTTATAAAAAAATCAAACAGATTTCGTTATTTCGTTTACTATTCCAGAATAAGAAAAAAGGATTTGTTAGTTTTTTTGATTTTAATTTTTGTTGGATATTACAGAAAACCCCCAGTTATTAGTTGGCCTAATTGGAATTAGACGTTCTTTAAATTTTCGATAATAAGTTGGATTTACGAATTCATTATTACAAATTTACGTACGAACGTACACATATATTTAGGAATCATATTATTATCATCATCGTAGTGTTTTCATCAAAAAGAGAGTAAAAATTAAATAATCTTTAATAAAAATGCGAACAGGAATCTTGTTTGCATTTTTTTTTAAATTATTCTTTCGGTGCAAACGTGCAACAAAAATATTAAAAAAAAAAAATAAAATAAAAAATGAAAATTTAACGTCTTTATAATTAAAATTTCGGAACAGTTTATTTAATATAATTATAATGTAGCGTAAACTGTTGAAATTGAAAAGCAAATTCGAAAAGTCGACGCTTGAATAAACATTATAAGAAACAAATAGCGATTTCGGAAATTTATTCATCCGAATATTCTATAATGCAAGTGAAAATACTCGTTTACCTTGCGCGTTGTTTATTCGATCTCTATAATAATATTATTAACAATAGTAACGTATAAATATATATATTCTTCATACGCGCATATACTTTATAATCATACGTCGATAAAATCGTAGTAATCCGGCTGAACAGACTATAGTTGATAGTGGTTATGTTTAATGTGAAATAATTTTTATACGAATTTCGAAGATTATTATTCCGATAGAAATAATTTAATTAAATCGCGACGAGCAAATCTTTATTGGATAGCGATTTTACTAGGCGATAAACGATTTCTGCTTGTTACTATTAAAGTTACGTTTTCAATTTACGGTAATTAATAACCGGTAGATCTGTATACGAAGAATTTGGCACGTATAATAGTTTACATTATTATTATTATTATTATTATTACTATCTTTAAAGCGTATGTAATATGTGCGTGTAGTGTGTATGTACATTTAGCAGCAGACATTTACTACAGAGCGGAACAATTAGTCCGAAGTAGTTGTGGAACACCGGCTCTGGGAGGGTAGAGAGGCTTTCTAAGAAGAAAGAAAGAAAAATGTATTTTATCAAATTACAACGTGTACACACAAATATTTACATAGTAGAGTTCCGGCATGAGCCTCAGACCGCAGTATTAAAATTGAAAATAACAACACTATAGTTTAAACGTAAGTATGATAAGCGGGGGAAAATTTATAAAACCCGCAAACAAATAAAATAAAAAAAAAATTACATATATATACATAAATATACATACAATATATATTCGTACATGCATACACATATACACATATAACTTAAAACGATACAAAGGTAAAAATTGTAACAACACACATAAAAGTTAAAACAAAACAAAAATAAAAAAAAAAAAAAAAAAAAATTATATATACATATATACACATATATATATACAGCGGAGAAAAGAAAAAATACAAAACAAAATAAACTCTTTTCGAAGCGCATGAAAGATAAAGCGTACAGAGGTATAAATAAATATTAAACTTAACTATATAATTACGAATAATAACGATTGAACATATTACAAATATATTAATTTACAACAAATTATGTTTAATACGACCATGTTTGTATATACATGAACATAAGTTGCCTGGAATCATAGTTGCCAATAGTCGTTATTAGTTCATTGTACACTGCAGTTTTGAAAAAATTTGGTGGCTAATTTAAATATATGTTCTTTAATATATGGAATATTTAACATGTGGTGCATATCTGATATTCTCGTATAACGAGATGCATTTAAAATGCATCTTAAACATTGATTTTGTACAAGTTGCAGTTTCTTAAAATTAGAATTAGATACAGAGCACCAAGACAAGAATAAGTCATTGTTGGACGGATAATAGTTTTATATAAAATTAACTTATTATCAATATTCAGGTGAGATTTACCTTTAAAAAGCGGATAAATTGAACATATAGTTTTATTCGCTTTTGTAATAGCAGCATTAATGTGTTTAGTAAATGTCAATTTTTTATCGAAAATTACGCCTAAGTAACGAACATGATCACTCGATAAGATCGCCATTAATATTAATTTTCTAATATTGTATGTTCGTAATATACATATTATCGTCATTCGATTAGTTCGAACAAAAGAAGAAGTAAAATCCTATATTTCATTAATTAACCTACTTTTACAAAATTATTATCCAAGTGCCACTTCTAATCGGGAAAATAGTTATTTAACTTAATAATAAATTAAATTCGTAATATTTAGTATAAATCTTATCAAAAAGAAATACAGGGAACAAAACGACAAAATTAAAAAAAAAAATAAATTGCTAAAATGAGAGAATAAAAAAAAAAAAACGATATTTAAGTTAACCCCGTAAATCGGATAATTACAATTTACAATTGATTAATCAATCGCGTAATAATAAAATTATAATCGAAATAAGAAAATAATTTTTATAAAAATCTACGCTTAATTATACGTATACCGTGCACGAAGATGTGCCATATGGTAGTTATGACTGATATAAATTTATCGCGACGGATAGAACAATTATCGATGAAATTTATTTTGTTAATAAATTGATCGATAAACGGGGTAGCTTTGTTTGCTCGTGTAAATATGCAATTTTTGTATAACGGGTAGAACTTAAAATATAATTCTACGACAATAATTTTGGACTATGCGAAGCTTTTTGTATGTACGTACTGTTAGAACATATTATGCAGACCGTACGGGATAAAGTTAATCTAGGACGAATAACAGTTGTGTACTGGTAACTTTTTTTTTTTTTTTTTTAATCTGGAAAGATTGGAAAAAGCGTGTGCATTGCTTGTGGTCTTTGTCTATCGCATATTTAATATGTTCGTTAAATATTTATCGAGAACTTAAATAATGAACTTCTTTTGATCGTGTAATTTGTTTAGAATTAATATTTATTTCAGACAGAGGTAGTGGTCGTTTTCTAGTCAAAATAATTTCTTCGGATTTATACGCATTTAGATTCCATCTTCTGAAATATTTAGAAATAGTATTTACCGTTTTTGCGATCGATTACGAATTGTGCTAACTCTATATGAAGAATTGTATTATAATGCTAGGTCATCAGCGTGTAATGCAGTTTCGACAAAAGGTATGTTGGGAAGATCATTTAATTAATAGAAATAAATATAGTGTCCAATTATGCTCCCTTATCTGCAGTTTGAATAGAGTCATAGTTGTTTATAACCTAGAATTTTCTGTTGCTTAGGTACGATCGTATTAATTTAATATATAGTATTGGGGAATTGAAATTTAATCATGGTTATTTCAAATAATAAAACAGACCACGTGATATTAATAACATATAGGTAATAATAATTTTTTTATTTCAGGTTGTTTAGAATTATTCGGAAGGATAGAGTAATAGCGATAACGTTAATAATGTATTAATTGTTCATTTCATTGTTTAGAATTATATAAAAGATATAACGTAGTAATATTATTAATAATAATAATAATAATAATAATAATAATAATAATAAATATTTTTGCGTTGTATTTTATGAAACTTTTTCAGCGATCATAATTATAAAAGAATCAGTATAATAATAATAATAATAATAATAATAATGGTGTATTTCTTTTTGTATTGCAGGCTGAATGTAAACTGGCTGCTCGTCGACAAGCAAGAGCTGAAGCTCGTGATATCAGAATACGAGAATTGGAAAGAATGCAAAAGATGGCCGATGAAAATGCCGATAAAATCTATGACGCGTACAATGCCGGTAATTCATGTTGATTTTATTTATTTCGTTTAATTTCGAATTCGGTATTAATAATTCGCCACGATCAGCAATGTCATCTATTATCGCCATAGATTTAAATAAATAAATAAATATATATATATATATATATATATATATATATATATATACATAAAAATGTGTCTACCGAAGACAGTCTTATTACAAGACTTAAGGTAGTAATCGTTAGCTTCTATCTCCATGAAGAAGTTGTTTACAGGAAAATATATGTATGCATTTGCGGATGAGGTTTGATTGCTATACTCGATAATAGACCTTCACTAAATACATAAATAATATCGCAATCAAGACAAACAATGCTTTCCGTTCCTCGTACCCTATCCTTAATCACAAGTCCTTCCTCAACATGAACAACATGATAAATAATGCTTTATAAAGCGCTAATCCGTCCAATACTTTGTTACGCTTGTCCTGCCGGGAGCTCGATATCAAAAACTCCGATCAAAAATTTCAAAATAGATGCCTCAGATGTATTCTCAATGCACCTCGCTATGACTGGATCGACATGCACGAAGCTACACTGACCTGTCCTATATTAGAGATTTTGTTGTAAAACTATCGACTGACTTTTTTATTAAATTCTCATGCCAAAACAATGAACTCGTTTCCTCGATTGCCAATTACGATTTCAGGCAATTTCGTTTCATGTATCCGAAATACAGACGACTTGAACATAATATTATGTAGTAATTAATTATAATTAATTTATTTATTAGTATTAATTCCTTTATATAGTAAGTACACACGTCTCCCATGTCACCAAATGTTGTATTTTTTAACATAGTATTAATTTCAGAACTCACGACTCGGAACAATATATTTTAGCAGTTTAGATGTGAGTTCCTATATTAGCAATTAGAAAACTTGTTTATTTTACAATTACAGCCGCGTTAGAAAAGAAAATACAGGCCTTCGTGATGTATATATGTATATATATATATATATATATATATATATATATATATATATATATATCGACGAATTGTAAAAATTCCGTGGACAGACAGGATAACGAATCAAGGAGTCCTTAAATAAGATGTCGAAAGAAAGAGTATTATTACGGACCATTCAAGAAATTGAGTTACATTCATAGAAATGAACAATATCATCCTTTGTAATTAGTATTGCACGTAGAAATTGTCGGCAAACAAAGCGTAGGCAGTAGGAAACTTCAGTATGGATCTGCAACGATGGTGCCGATGTACACGGGCGGGATTAAAAAATTCGGCCGTGGATAAGGAGGCGGCGTAGATAAGAATAAGAAGAATCGTGTCTTAAAGGTTTAACTTGTAACCCCATTAGATGCGATAAAATTATTACGGAAAACTCGGAGTTATAATATTTAATCGAATATTAAAAATAAAACAATGATAACGGTTTGGACAACTTGGAACTAGAAAAGCGAATGTTTAATTCTTTCGGATTTATAGTTTTCGTGTATTTTATATTACATTATATATATATATATATATATATATATATATATATATATATATATATATATATATATAATGCGTAATAGCCGATTTATCGTGCAATAGTATGAAGACTAGTCGCACGTCTGCTTGTACAAGTTCAGAAATGTTACTCTGAAATCGAGCTGTATGCGCATCTGAAATATTAGAATAGCATTCGGTACAATACGTAGGCGTTTATTTTTAACAGTTCTTAATTGATATCACATCAAACGAGACAGGAATATAATAAAAATTGACAACCGAACCGGACAGGAAGATTATAAAGTTGGCGCAAACACGTGCAGTAGTGACGTTCCAGCATGTGATAATCTAAATTATTCTACTACTTTTTTTTTTTTTTTTTTTTATTAATACTTTATTATGCAAATTAATAATGTACAACTTGTTGCACTTACAGAGGAGCAATACACTGCACCACCGCTTAGGCTTAATCAGTGTATTGCTCCTCTTTACAATACTCTATAGTTAACAATAATATAGTAACCACTTTTACACTCGCATTTGCGCGGGCTGTGCGTCAGTTTCACTCACAGTCATAGTATACATGTATTCCCTTATAACTTCTTATACTAGTTAATAATTAAAATTATAACTTAGGTATACTAGATGCATAAATGTACGAATTGTCCATAATGACACATACATACACACATACATATACAGAACTTAAACATTATATGCATAAATTCCTCACAAACACCCCGTACATATATGTACGCGTGCAGAAATACACTCGTTATACATATTACTGTAAACGTTTTATCACGGATTCACAACGCAAAAACTTCAGTGACCATGGAATTTCTTATGCATTACATTGAATGCGAATAATTGGAATTGTCGAGCAGTGTATTTGTCTTGTAGGTTAAAGTTATTTTTATTGTAAAATCTTAAATGGTCCATTAGTGGGGCATACAAATATCGCAGTTTCTACTGCGCCGCATTCACACCTGTCATCATTACTTAATTATTCTACTACTAACAATTGTGTTATAAATCATACGTTATATAACGAGGAGGAGAGGGTATTTTGTAATAAAATTGCACGTTTCATATAAAAATTAAAAACGAACATAAAACCTAAAACGACTATAAACGAAAATCCGCTTATCGTGATAAACATTTTTCCACGTAACTTTTTTAATATGAAAATGAAGAAATAAAAACTTAAAATAATCATAATAATAATAATAATAATAATAATAATAATAATAGTTATATGGTTAAATGCATACGACTGTTGGTGTAATATATTATGCCGAATTTAATGTTTATTCTTAAATATCGTATTTATTACATGTTTTCGACTTAATTTTCAGATGTAGCTAATAAGATTAATCGTGTAAATGGTGGAGGACCGAATGGAAGGAATATTTCTTTGAATTCGTCTCCCATTAGTAACAACAGTCGAAGAAGCTCGGAGGATTCTTTAGAGGAAAGTTTTAATTATCGGGATATGAAGGTATATATATATATATATATGACAGATGTAGTCAAATAAGTAGCTTTTTATAAGGTGTAAAATAATAGAAACTTATGTTATTTTTATTTTTTTATTATACATAGTCTAGTCGTTTAAAGGAACAATAGATAAATCTGCCAAGTGTATACAGAAATTTCGAATTGGTTAAAACGATATAATTGACATATAAACGATTCCAAGTTAAATTATGTATGTGGGTTAACTTCTCATATAAACCGCACCAATAGAAGTTTCACTTAAAAAGGGAATAACATTATATAAAAGTGTTTACCAAACATTCTTTATGGTGGTGTCACATATAAAAAGATGCTAAAAATAAAGATATTTCGGAACATATTAAAAAGCTTTCAAAGAACTATAGCGATAAAATTGATTAAATCCTGCAGAACTACTAGCTATTTTACACGAATTGTCATTGCAAGAATCAAACCATTCAGTTATAGAGAAACGTATTGACATATATTTAATAAAAAATAATATAAGTTCACATCACGAATTCGGCAATGTAAAATATCGACAACCTTATTTCATTCGTGAACGAAAACTTTTAACGTTTAAACAGCTTCTGCATGTATTCGATAAACATTATACAAGTGTCACAGTGGAATATAGATGATGGTATAGCTAAAAAAATAAAAAAAAAAAAAACATTGAAAAAAGCGTCATTTACACCTAATTTCTTTTTAACGTCCAATTTATTACGGGTCACGGCTTATTTTAAAAGATTAATGTCTTTCCGGCTGTAATCGTTGTAATAAAAATTTCAACGATAATTGAGCGGATTAATTAGTTAGGAAACCGTTTAAAATTTTTAATACTTTCATCATTGCAGAAATAAATCATCGTAGAATAAATGTGCACCTAGCCTAAATATATGTATAATGTAAAACAGTTTGTTCAGAATTCCATAAACTTAATTGAACGGTTTTTGTACAATCTGTTATTTCTACTGTATTTGTATTTTTTTTAAACAGTATACTTAAAAAAAAAATTAAAATAAATAAATTACTTATACGTAAGATAGTGTAAGTTTTTAGATGTAAAATTATATATATATATATATATATATATATATAAATAAATAAATTGAAATAAATTAATCCCAAGAAGAACCGGAAATCGATTTAATAATAACAATTAAATAAAAACAACAAAAAACAATCGAATGCTAAATCGGTCGATCTCGCCGGATTTTTAAATAAACTTTACTTCGAAACGGTTCAAATAGCGGAGCAGATATCTGAATAATATACATACATACATATATATATATATATATATATATATATATATATATATATATATATATATATATATATATATATATATATATATATATATATATATTGTTATACGCATGTTTTACATGCTTTTTTTTGTTGTTCTTGTTGTCGGTATTTTAATTTCGTGCATCTATGTAAATGTTAACGTTGTGTAAAACAAATAACGTAAAATTTTAATTTAAATATAAATCGATCGTACGATAGGTTGACTACTCTACTACATTAGCCAGTTTTGGTATTAGGCAACTCTCGTACGTTTTCATGAAAGACATCCGAAACAAAAAACATAGATGTTCTTAAGGCTATCAAAGAAAAACGTTGTTTAATGAAATATATAAGCGAAAGAAGATGCAGTTGGATGTATTATAAGAGATGACAGATATTTGACAACAGTAATCGAAGGACATGGAAAAATATCGCGGGGAAGACCGAGGCAAAAATGCGTCACTCGAATAATGGAAGATTCAAATACGTACCCGGGAATTGAAAGGAAAGGAGAAAACCGGAAAGTTGAAAGTAAATTGCTCTTTATATTGACTATCAATCGAAAGATCGAGAAATAAAGAAGATTGTCGAGAGGTATAACCGGTTGAAAATATATAAATTCTTTTGCAAAGTGGGTTTTTTCAAATTTCGTTACGAAGTGGCGATCGCGACGAAATTCAAAATTAATAAAAATATAACTAAATAAAAAAAACCAAATACTCCTTTTACTATGTGACGAGAAATTGTAAATAAAATCGTTTCGAATATATACGTATATTTAATGTTTATTAGGAGCTCAGAGTATTTAAAGGCACTTTTAATAAATTGCGAATCATTCAAAATAGGCGCTTAAAATGTATTTTAAACGTGCCTCGTTACGAAAAAGTCGATAAAATGCGCGTTTACTTAAAATTACCGCCCTATATTAGGGATTTTATTTTAAAACTATCAAGTCAATAAATGTTTACATCGTGATAATGTGTTCGTTTCCTCGGTAATTACGATTGCAGGCAACTAAAATTTATGTATACTAAGTATAAACATAGATTAAAGCGTAATTTATTGTAAACTGGCTTAACTTTAATTATTATTTTGTAAATTTTTAACATTTCCCCTTTTCTATTTTTTTACCTTTTTATGGTGCTGGTTTGAATATAATTTTCTTTCCTGCGATTGCGCATATGTATATATATATATATATATATATATATATATATATATATATATATATATGTATGTATGTATGTATGTATGTATATCATCATAATGTAGTCATCAATCATAAGATGGTTTGATAATTTTCTCCACAATTGACAATTTGCTGTTTTCCTCTTCATATCCGCATATGCGGTGCTACCAGTGTCTTCTATTAGCTGCTGCATATATTGTTCTTCTATGTCATCCCTTTCCTCGTTTTCCATCCATTATTCCTTCTATAATTATCTTTTGTAGACTAACGTGCCTTTGAATATGCTCAATCATATTTATCTTTCGTTTTATTATTGTTTCTCGTAATGTTCTTTCTTCTCCGATTTTCTTTACGAATTCTTTTCGTTAGTTTGTTTATCTGTTCATCGTATTCTCAGCATTCTCCTGTGTCACACCACATTTCGAATGCTTTTCTAGTGATTGTTCTTTATTTCCAAATTAACTTGCAGTTATTAATAAGTTAATTTTGTTTATTGTAGCGATGTATTCGACGCACAATTTACTACTTGTTAACAACGTAAGTTATATGTAACTTTTCTAATGAAATATTTGTTCATTTGTTCATTAAAAATAAATAAATAAAATCACGTTTTAAATATGAAAAAAACGCGGTTACTACTATGAAATATACGCATAATTAATTTCGCGTTAATTCATTTACATATATTATTATTATTATTATTATTATTTTACGAAAATCGATTTATTTATTCTCTATAACGCGAGGCGTGATGAATAAGGGAGTAAAATCGCGATTAGATTATATTCGACCGGATGCGTTTTACTATTGCCAGCGAAAGTGTATAGTAACCAAGGGTTGCTATTGTAAGTAGTATTATTCTCATCGACCTTCTCTCATATTTTCTAGAACTTTTACTATTTATTTCATCTTACTACTACTAATACTTTTATTACTTTTACCACTACTATTAATCCTAGTATAGTATAGAACAGCCACTAATGTGCTATTTTGACGGGGGGTTAGTTTTCCTACACAATCTTAACAATGAGCCGGTATTGTTCTCTTCCACATTCGTGGCTTAAATCTTCCCTTCTCTCCTGTTTCTCCTAAAACCTACTCCTATTACGTTATTTTTTTTTATTATGTTCTAATTTACATCGCGCGGTCTCACGCGAACTTTACAATCTTTTTTTTTTTTTTTTTTTTTTTTTTTTAATAATTTTTTTTCCCTCTTTTTTAATGTACACAGCGTATATTATAATGATGGCGTTTTTGTTTTTTATATTTTATACATATATCCTTTTCTTCTGTTTTCTTTTTTTTCCCTGTAATTAATGCCTGTACACGTGCGATGCGAGTGTCTTCTACTGTTCGGTGCGTTAACCGCGTGTTGTATACATAATTCGATGAAATTATGCAATTTTGTGTTGCGTTGTTACAGTTGGAAATAAAAGAAGCGGAAGAAAAATTTCGAAAAGCGATGATACAAAATGCTCAATTAGATAATGAAAAGGCCGCGGCTACATATCAAGTAGAATTATATTTAGATAAGCACGAAGAACTGGAAGAACGATTTTCCTTACTCCAAGTAATAATAATAATGCAATAATAACGATAATAATGATAACGATATTAAATAATAATGATAATAAATGATAATGATAATAATGTTAATAAATAATAATCAAATCGTGTTTAAAATAAAAAACAAAAAATATGTTAAAATCGCTAAAACTTTTTTTTTTTTTTTTTTTTATGAAAAATCACAAAGTTTTTCGGCTGCCATTATCGAGTGAATATTTAAAAAGATAAAAAATATAAAATGAAAAAATATTAGTTTATACAATTCTAAAACATCTTTTTTTTTTTATTGTTAGATTTTAATTCCTTTTCGATAATTTCATTAAATCTAAATGTTGGATTTCTTATTTTAAATCACTATTATTTATGAAATTATACATTTTCACTAAATATTCATCTTTATTTATGAAGGATTCTGTTGTTCTAATAATTTATTTAGTTTTTTATTTATGGAATCGTGATGTTTTTTAATTTATTTTGTTTTATATCATTATTTTCTAATTCCGATAAATATTAATACTGTTCTTCATTTCGCTAATTTTTGCGAATTGTAATCTTACATTAATATTTTTTATCTTTTTAAATATTCGCTTAATAATGACCTAACAGCCGAAAAGCTTTGCAATTTTCCATAAAGAAAAAAATGATTTTAACTTCTTTTTTGTTGTTTACTTTAATAAAAAAATCGCTACATTCCACATTATTAAAAAAAAAAAAAAAAAAAAAAAAAAAAAAAGTCGTGTTTAGTTTTCGAAGAGTAAATTTCGATACAAATTTATACGACAAAATAATAATGCAGTAAACAAAAATGACGCTGACACATCGAAATGTAGTAATCGCTGATATTGATAAATAAAATACTTCGAGTGAAATCGCATTAATTTAGCGAATTTTATATAAATGTCATTTGTTTTTTTTTTCAGACAGATGATTGATTAAAAGAACAGAAAGAAAACAATTCTCACCCTTTCTATAATTGTTTCCTTGTCCAACACATTCGGTTGTATCATTTCTCGCAGACAATTAAATTTTATGACTTCGAATTTTCCCGGATTTCGTTCTTATATAATATTTCGGAGCATCTCTGATATTTTCTAATATACAGTTGAATAATGTTGGAAATAATCCATCTCCTTGTCTTACTTATTCAAAAAAATATTCGATCTTTTTAATCAAAATTAGAATACAAGAATAAGCTTATTTGTATAAAAAGGACATAGACGAAATGATGATAGAAGAAGAAGAAGTCCAAAGTAGACAACTGTTTAGAGAGAAAATTGAACATTTCGAAGGTTTCAAAGAAAAACAAAAAAAAAAAACCTGGCGCAATACGGACGGATGAAAGAAAAGAACATCGCAGAGGATGAAGAAGTATCGGCTGGAGTGAGAAAAACGATGAATCGTGTATAAATTATTTTACGCGGTCCAAAATACTGTTTTTATGTAATGATTTCGTTTAACACGAAGAGATCATACTTATACCCCGTTATTTACATTAAATAATATCAATAATAATAATAAGTTCGAAACTGCTTCCAAGTGTCCGTATTCGTATCTTGTATCGTATTGCGATATTCTTTTCCGTTATGATGATCATCATCATAAGTTTGACAGTCCTAGGACTGATTTTTTATTCCATAGGTAACTTCCAGCCCAACCGATTCTCTGCAGCTCTTTTCATTTTCAAGTATTGATCTATATGCCTCTATCATGCAACAATGTTGTCACGAGAGTTTTCCCTGGAACCTGTCCTTCTATTATTACATCGCGTAACAGACCACCATGTCGCGGACCCCTCATTAAGGTTAATTTTTTCTTTATCGAATGTAATAAGGTCCGTTTTTCGCGTCAATTCTTTGAAGAACTTCTTCATTCGAAAATTTTTCGGTCCAACTTATTCTTCGTATCTTCCTCCAACACCGCATTTCAAAAGCCCGCCATTTTTGAACATTCTTTTTTTCAGTGTCCACACGTTTCAGCACAGTAAAGCTTTACAGGCCACACGTAAGTTTTAACAATATGTTTACGTAGTTTTATTGACTTTTGGCATAATATGTTTCGCTTTTCTTGTCAGGCTAGCTTAGCTAATTTAATTCTTGAGCTTATTTCTGTATCGCAATACAAATCTTCGGTTATTGTTTGACCGTGATACTTGAATCTTTGCACTTGTTGAATTTTCTGACCATTAATTTTCAGTTAAAAATGATTAGGATGTTTACCGAACATCATGATTTTAGTTTTATCAACATTTATTTCTAACCTAGCTTTCCTGTATCATTTAAGGTCCGTAACATTTTTTGTAGTATTTTCGTAGACTCAGCAATTGATAATTTGATCGTTTGCAAATGATATCGTTTGAAGTCTTTCTCCGCCTAAGCGAATTCCATATGTTGTTTCTGTTAGAGTTAATTTAAGCACAAGTTCCGCGTATACGTTATAAAGAATGGAGATAACAAACAACCTATCCGAACTGACCTGATCAAAAGCTTTGGTATAATCGACAAGACAAATGAACATGTTCTTAATTACATTCCCATCAGGCGCTCTCCAACATGCCTTAACGTCCCTATTGCATCTCTGATCGGATAAATTTTTACGAAAGCTAAATTGTGTTTTATCTAAAAATTGTTCTACATATTTTTCTAAACGTATTTTTAATATTATTTGCAGCAATATTTTGGATGCGTGGCGGATAAGGTTTCTAGTTCTATAGTCGGTGCATCTTATTGAAGTTATTTTCTTCGGAATCGGAACAATCATCGTAATGCAGTATTCTTCTGGTCATATACCTTCATTATGTATATTTGAAATTAATTTTAAAAGTCTGTCGTGAGTTTTTCTTCCGCTCATTTTTATCAATTCCGCTGGTATATTATCAGCACCAGGTGCTTTATTATTTTTTAATTCAATTGGGTTTACAACTTCGTTATTATTTTGTTCTATTAACGCTGTCGTTTTAAGTCCTTCATATTTCCTATATATATATTTTTTATTCTTTTATAAACTTGTTCATGTTTCTATTGAATTTCTAATTTTTCAAGTTCAAGGTACCTCAAGTCCCACCATTCTACTTTTCTTTCCCTACAATCTCTATCTATAGAATTTTTTAATGACCTATATTTCATTTTTATATCTTCGCTTTTCATCGACTAATTTTGAACATTTGTTCTGTAATCCACGGTTTATGTTTAGTTCTTGTTTTGCCAAGGATTTTCTGCACACGGTTTATTATTGTTGATTTAAAGTCGTTCCACGTTTGGCCTGTGTTAGTTTTATGGTGTAGTTCTTTTATAATTTTATTCATTTCCATTCGATACTGAGTCTTTATTTGTTCATCGTTCAGATGATCAAGATTCCATTTTACTACTGGTTTATTCCGAATTATCTTTTTAAACTTAAGATCTGCCTTCATAATCACCATGTAATGGTCCCTATCAGCGTCCGCACCTGTGGGTATGACATTGATTTTTATATTTCTGTTTTACTAATATGAAGTCGTTTTGATATCTTTCTTTGTCGCGCCGGGTGACTTCCAAGTCTAACTTCTTCTTAGTGGGGTCTTATACCATGTGTTAGTGATAATGTACGGTTTTTGTTTGCAAAAATCAATGAGTAAATTATCGCGATTATTCCTAATTCCAAGCTCATATTTACCAGTTATTCCTTCCTCTGAATCTTCTCCAACTATTGCGTTTCAATCTCCCATTATTATTACGTTATCTCTTGCTTTTGTTTTTAATTCTTCTAATTTTTCATTTATCTATTTCTGTCTCATCGCTACTGGATGTTGGCATGTAGACTTGTAAAACTGTTAGGTCTACTGAGTATGCAGCGAAACGTGCCAGAATAAATCTATTTTCTATTGCTAGCAATGCTTTTGCTGATGCTTTATTTAGAATCAATGCTACACCACCTTAGCCTCTTGAGCTACGACCATGTTATTATTCTATATTACGCCGAGATAAAAATTCCCCTTCATCAATCCAGCGTGTCTTCGCTAATCCAATAATATCTATTTTGTTCCTTTCCATTTCTCTTTTAATTATTTCAAGTTTTCCAATTTGGAGCATAGTTCGTATATTTCATGTTGCTATTTTTAAACAGGGTTTTCGTTTGACGACGACCGAAGAAGCCCTGCCACTTTCCAAGCTGGGCACAGTACCAAGAAATCTGTCGCTATTACTGAGGTTGCCGGTACTAAAAATTCTGTTTGTGCTTACCGTGGTTACTAGGGAAAAAATAATGCGGTGATATCCCTTTGCTTTCCACATGATTTTCCGTTAGGGTTTACTCCCGTAGTCTTTAGGTAAAGACCCGAACCGCAAGGCAGCGGTTTGTTACCGAGGAGATAACAGCGTTGTATGGTTTTAACGGTGACCTTAATCCGTCGAGAGAGAGAGACAGTCGTAAGATTTATGCAGGCTTTTATGGTCAGTTCTTCAAGCTGACCATCTGCATCCTCGTGTCTTTTACTCTGTCACTACTGGAGTCACCTGCCTGAGGCTTTTCACCAGTAGCCGCTCTTGGCCCGCGACTGTTTATAATGTCTTATTCACAGCTAACCTACATATAGGCCGTTCCACTATCCTTCACTTGTAGAAGCGCCCCATACCGGTTAGAGCTTTCCCTGTAGGTACAAAGTATCCCCAGGTGGGGGGATGATAGTGATGATTATTTTCCGTTATGATGATTAGTGATGATTATTTTCACACGAAATTAATAATTTCTCGTTTGATTTTTTTTGTCCGATATCTGTGTGGTAGTAGTACTGTAGATATTTTAAATAATCTATCAGTTTTATTCGTACTGTTTTATAACTCTTTTTTCGACTATTATAATAATTATTTCATACGCGTGTATATACCTATATATCTTACATTTCGGATGTAGGCAGATAGAAGATAGATATGTGTGAAATTATTTAGTATACTCTGTGCTGAACTAAATGTTAAGTTACGGAGATTTCAGAATTGCTGTATGTAGTAATATGTTGAGTAATGTTTAATACTAATTGATGCGTATTAAATATTGTCGAGTTTATTAAACCAAAACTAATGAAATTTTACAGGAACGTCAAATAAATGAAAAAAATATGAACTAATAATATAGTATAAATGCGTACAAGGTGGACGAAAACAGAATGGCTTCCAATAGAAAAACACTGAAGTCGCGGTCGTCTGGATATAAGGCGGCAGGACAAAATACAGAGATTAGCCGGTGTGAAATGGATAACTGAGGCTCGTGATCGTTGCAGATGGAAAGAAAAGGTGAACGGCTTACATTCAGCAAAACAGATATGGGTGTATAAAAAATAGAATAAGACGTTAATTGACTAAGATTGCGGATATTTGAGAATTGTTTTATATCGAACTGTTTTAAGTAGTGAGCATGCCGATGTTACTACCCGAACTAGGCGCATTATAAAACGTATGACATTCAATGGTTAGTTATATTTCAGGAAAATAGTACAGTACATACCGCTGACACAATGAATACATACGGGTAGTAGTTAGCTGAACGAATAAATGCGAGGATTAACTCTAGTGATGAGTTCGGTTCGCGGCGAAAACGGCACATATTTCTGTATTTATGTAATTATTATTTTATTTATTTTATTCTTTTATATTTTAATAGAAATTATTTATTTGCGTAGCTACCGCGATTCTTCTAATAATTGGATAAAGACTAGGTAAGATATTTATTATAAAAGTTTTCAGCTTGTTCTCTTACAATCTGAGATTATATGAGGATACGATTGAATTTCGATGCGTTTCGGATATTTTCGAAAATTTAATACAATGTTCGAGTAATTCGTTTATGTCAACGATTTTCAACGGTAGTATAAAAAAAAAACAAAAAAAACGGTAGTAGTCGAATATAATAAAAAAATAAACGTAAAGAATTAAATATTTATTAGATTAAGTTTTCGTCGTTTATTAAAATAAATATCGGGATATCACGATATGCCTTTATCTATTCACTTCTGGATGAAGGCTTTCACCAATTTGTTCCATCCATTTTTGTTCTACGCCTTTCGCAATCATTGCTTCCCCCGGCTACTTTTCATATATCTCATCGTGCCATCGTACTCTCGGTCTACCCTAGTTTCTTTTTTTTTTGTTTACACCATTGTATGACCCGTTTTGACAATCTGTCGTCATCTCTTCGGGTTACGTGACCAATTCCACTTTATTTTAGCAATTCGTTCAATTATAACTTCGTTAGTTCACCTATCTGTGCGTTTCTGTACCGATCCGATAATCTGATGTTGAGCATTATTCTCGCATCGTTTGAGTCTTTCTTATCTTCTATATGTTTGTTTTTGTATATGGTCATGTTTCTTCAGCATATACAAGGACTTTGATTATACAATTTTCTTTTCAGATTAATTGGCATTTGCTTGTTTCGAAGTATTCCGCTTAATTTCCCGAACGCAACCCAAGACAAAAATATTCTTCTAGCTATTTCCGTTGTTGTCGTCATTTCTTTATTTGTTGTTATTTTTCGACCAAAATATATATAGTTATCTGCCTGTTCTATTTCCTCTGAATTTATCGTTATTTTTATTGTTTTTCCCCTTGTTAGTCAATATTTTTGTTTTTTGGAGGTTTATTTTTAACCCTATCTTGCTGCAAGGTAGATTTAGGTCTGTTACAATCGTCTGTAATCATTTTGCGCGTTAATTTATCAATACTACGTGAAAACTTGGGGTAGTTTAGATATTCACCATTTAATTCCTTTCGCATTCTTATTCAAATTTTTAAACAGATTTTCCAATGCGGAAATAAACAATTTCGATGAAATTCTATCACCCTGCCTGAATCTTTTTTGTTTTCTTCCATAAGTTTACTTGTATCGTAGCAGAACTATAAATGTTCTTAATAATCTGAATATAATTTGTCATTAATTCGCATATCATTTAACGAATTTATCACTGTCTACAACGGCCATGTATAATTCTATGTGGTATTCGTCGCACTTTTGTATTAACATTGTGATCGTTAACAGGTGTGTTCATTTGCATTAAACCTTGATCTGAAACTGGACTGTTCTCTCGGTTGACTGAAGACAATTTGTTTTGTTATTCGATTTGTGATTACACGAGTGAACAGCTTATATATTCGCGATATAGTAAGCTAATCGATTTATAATTGTTCAGATTCTGCATATCCCCTTTTTTATGTACGAGGACTACTTCCGGCTTTCCATGTAGTCGGTATTGTAGCTTTATCTAAGCGTCGATTGAAATCGTACTTACGGTCAGGCTTGCACCGTGTCTAATCTCTACTACTAGAATTCCATCTGGTGCCGGTGCTTTGTTATTTTTTAACGATCGGAGTGCATTTGTTACTTCGTCTGCGGTTATTTCAAGAATCTCTTCGGTGTTTTCTTCTTGAGATTCCTGGTAAATGTTTGCCATATGGTTTTATCTTTGTATTATTTATCTTCGTAAAGTAGTTTTCTACTTCTGTTATTTAATATTTATTCGTTATGCTGTTTCCTTTAGTGTGTTTTTTGTGACCAAAACGTTATTACAACAGCGTACAATACTAAAAGTAGATAAAAAGAAAAACTTAATTAAACGGACAGAGCTAAATAAAACGATAAGAGAGAGAGAAAAAAAAGGAATGATATTAGTAACACAAACATAATACCGAAAACTGTTGGAAATAATAAAGGCCCAAAAATATTTTAAAACGCATTGTCACGCGGGAATAAAATATTGGCAAAATTAATATAGTGTATTTTATATAATAATTTTAATGTCCGTTGTTAAGAACGCAATGAAAAAATTACGTTTGTTATCAAGGTTGAGATTTTAGTTTTAAATAATTGTCTTTTATCTTCCGTACCGCGCGTGTTAATTCTTGAACTATAAACGGAAAAATGTTTAAAAATATATAGCATAACGATAACGTATAGACCAAATGTAGACTTCAAACTAACGAAAGGAAACGAAAGGAATTGAAATAATCGCGTGTAGGATTTCGATTGGAATAAATTAGATCAAATGAAGAGTGTTAATTTTTCAGTCATTTTAAATAGAATCTGCAAAGAACAATAAACACGAATGCTGCAACCATATAGAGATAGAAAGAAACGATTAAAAGACAGTAAGTAGGAAATAAGTAAAGTAGTCATTACCGAGAGAAAGAAAAGCCGTCACAACACCGTGTACGATAACATATACGAATATAAAACACATCAGCGCATAACATTTTTTTTTTTTATATGTGGAACGTAAAGGTTACTGTTTTTTCCTCCATTCTAAAAGTTAAATTATACCTAAGTCGAAATACAATAATTGTATCGATAAGGTTATTGCAATTCGTGATCTCTACTTAAATATACACAAGGAATTATGTATATATGAAATTATTTAAGCGTCAGTTTTAATCTCCGTTTTGAAAAATTTTAATTTTGTTTTCGACAGCTAGATTATAAAGAAAAATCGCGGGAATATGAACAGTTGAAAAGATTGTTTACCCAACAGAATAATGAATTAACTTTTTATAAATCAGAATTAGAAGAACGAGACAAATTAATACAGGTATGTGTATATCAATTTATATATATATAATCAATCCGGTGTGTCAGTTCTTTCACTGGTATCCAACACAAGTCCTCCATTTTTCCTCTTCCTCCGTTAGGCTTTTCAGTTCCATGTAGCTTTGGATTTTCGTTTCTTTCTCGATTGCATTCATCAGCATCCATCTCGGTCTTCCTTTCGGGACCTACATGCGGGTATTATTCAATAAGGCCGTGTTGTTTCAACATGTGCCCTATAACAAACGGCAACCATGGCTTCCTTATCCAAATCTTGCAATTCTGCGTGTAGACGTTTTAAAATTAATATTCCATCTATTAAATCATAAATAGCAGTCTCTTTGGGTGCATATACCAATTACTAATAAGTTAAGATCAATAAAATTAGACACCGCGCGTTTCATTACTCCTTCTGACTTATCGCGGAAATCTGAAATAGTTTTACGTTATCTTTGACTTTTATCATACAGCTATCACTCATAGTTATCTGCTTCAGCGTCGACTTTGTTCTTGCGGCAACAATATCATCACAGTATCTCGTAATTGATTGTACTAATCGCAGCTCCTTGCGCCCTAAATTACCTCTGCTAACGACTTTGAATGAATTACTGAATTCAGAATACCAGATAGTATGCATCGTATGTTCTTCGATTCATCCAATTATCAGGTCTTTCGCTTCAAATCTGAATCTTCTCGTCCGTGTCTCCGGCCTTGCAGATGGCACGTTAATGGGAAGAAGAAGAAATATTTGGAGTAATGTAATTTTTTTCGTTATTTATTCAACCAGTAACCTGATAACCCGATTCGTAAGTTGTTTCACGGGGGAAAAAAATGCGATTAAAAAATTTAAATTCGAAAAATATATTTAAAACAGGAAATTATTCTATTAAAAAATTATAAGTGTACGTAATATTTACTTTTAAACCTTCTCTTTTATATTGTACAAATTCGTAATTTATAATTTAATTTCACTGTACGATACGTTGTCCTATTATGCAGTGAGTTTATTCGAACGCAAATAAGTTTATTAATTATTTCGATACGCCGCCACTAAATCAACCGTTTCGTTATTAATAATTGATCATTGCCCCACTTCGTATATATATATATATATATATATATATATATATATATATATATATATATATAGATATAGATATAGATAGATAGATTTTCTCTTGATAAGTTTCTCTTCAAATATCACGATTTGTCAGTTGTATGGATTAACGGAATTTCTTAGTCTACTGAAAAAGAGTTTGTATCTTTTTTTTTTTTTTTTTTTTTATACTTTTGAAACAGTTGGTATCCGTAAGTTGAAACGTACAGACTGATTGGACGTAAACCAAAGAGCGTCTATAATTTGACGTGAGATTTTTGATTCGATCGACTGTAAGCGCCGGATATTAGCTGGCTTAGCAGTGTCATATGATTCAATATCGTAAGTTCAAATCGGTTTTATGACTCAGTTGTACAAAATAGTTTTTTCTCAACCTATAGCTTCGACTGTTTTCTAAAAAGGCAATAGAGCACAGACCATATCGCTTCGGCGCATCCTTAATTTTATTACTAATATGTTTACTCCGGGTAAGTTTTGTATCAAGAGTATTAAACATGGGGGATAGATGCCTCATTTAGATGGACCTATGGCGTCCGTTCTTTACGCAGAGCAAAATGTAACTGTTTTTGAAGTTTGATTTTGATTCTTCATCTGGTTAACCGAGGGGTAAATCAGAGCTAAACGGTCATGAAGTTTGTTAGACACAATAATCGGGTCAGTATCGGATGAGAGAACGCGCGCGTAGTCGGAAAAAAGCGCGTAACTCTATATTTTACATCTGGGGTATAAACACTATAATACGAGGAACTACCCATAATACTTCCTTACTACCGCTTGAATAGTATAGATTTACGAACTGATTTCATCATATTCGACGGAGAAAAATATTTTTAGGTCAAATTCGTAAATGTGAAAATACGAAATTGTATACGAATGTTCAGCTATTTCGGTATATATATATTTTAAATCGAAAAATAAATTGCATAAATAATAATCGCTGATTTTCGCGAAATTTTTTTATTCTTTATTTCCGATCGAAAATATTGATAACGTAATGTGCTGTTTATAGGAAACTGGATTGGTATTACTATCGGTTGATGAACATTTAGAAAATGACGATAACAACGGCAGCGTCGATTGCGTTAACGGAGACTACGCTAAAGAACAAAATGACGTACTAGTTAACGGTGGTTGCGAACAGACGACCAAGTCGTTATCGAAAAAAGTATTAGTGTCCGCGACATCGGCCGGATTATTATCCGATACATTCGTCGGTAGTTCTTTAGGTATTAATCATAAATCGTTGTTAACCGTTTCAATTCTAATGTCCACTATACGGTACGTGAAGTTTTAACGTTAAAAAAAAAAAAAAAAAAAAAAGTTATTTCGCAAATCTACTGTATAAAGATTGTCTAGCAGGGGGTCTCTCATGACAACACTGTTCTGTGGGACTCCAGCTAGAATTGAATATCTGATAGATTGTCCTCATATTTGACCTGAAACTGCCTGTTGCTTAGGTATGATCGCACTAACTGGTATAAAAGAAAAGAAATGAACACAACACCCGGATGAAACAACTTTATTGTCTATTAGGTTACCACTCCAAATTGTCCATGTCGAATCGCCTGTTAATATATAAAATCGTACTACGTCCAGTATGGTTCTAAATCCTCCGGATAGCGTTGTCAATGCACCGTGATTCATCACCAATTTAACGCTTCGCGAAGATCATGGAATGAAGTCGGTTCCGAAAGTAATATCCAACAATGCAAAAAATTATGCTCGTAGACTAGAAGTGCACCCGAATAATAATATGGCGATCGGGTTGCTGGACAATTCACTAGAAGTTCGGCGGTTTGACAGAATCAATCCGACGGATCTAGACTAGGAGAAAAATTTGAATGACTGTTTTTAGCGCTTACCGATGGATATGAATCGTGCCATCTGCATAAAATATTAAAATTGCCAAATCATCGGCTAGGTGCATTTTAACTGAAAGAAGAAAAAAGAACCAACCATTATCAAATGGACACGTAAAAAGTTAAAATATAAAAATGTATACAATTTACGAAACATATAGAAGGGGAAAAATAAAATGTAAGAAAATACTACACTTAAATGTATACAAAAAAAAAAATGGCACAGTGAAAAAACGTCACTATCATTTTATGAATAGCTTTTTTTGATATTCTTTTTGTAATATTGTAATTTCATTTTTGTTTTTTTAATTTATATTTTCGATAAATTGTATATATTTTCATATTTTATCTTTTAACGTTCACTCTTGATAGCCGAAAAGTTTCGTTGGGTTTATTATTTACTTTTTAATTCGCTACATTCCAAGCTGTTAAAAAAATAAATAATCTTCGATTATTAGGAGTACTTTGAATAAAAGAGAAAGTAAAGTGAAAATGCGGTAAGCTGAGTGCGGAGCATGAAGGACAGTCGAGACCAGGTTATGGCGTGACGCTACACACGGTGCACTGAGGAGCCGGAATTCTGTTGATCAGGTATGAATGAGTGGGTCTTGTTATGACCCATTCGCAGTCTGCTGTGGGCGACGTCATCTCTGCGGTTTTGCCGAAACGTACTTAACGAACAGGTCGACTCTGTCGCTTTTGTCGCTACGAAGCAAAAAGTTTCGACATAATTACGTACATCAATAGCTGACACTGTGGGACGTTTAGGATCAGCAGCAATGTAGCAGCCTCCTTTGAATGGCCTTCAAATTTATGAACAAAACAAACCGAGTTTTTCCGAAAGTAAATTTTTCGAACACAGAAAATAGTCGCGAAAGTTTTAAAAAAGATATAATTTATATACGCATATAATATAATCGACAATTACACGCTGCAAATGCGCGAAATGACGACAAAATCGTTACATTTAAATACATACCAAAAAGATAAGGCGCTTCTAAAAATAATTATGCTATATTACCGACGTAAATATAAAAAGTATTAAAAAAACATAAATATTATAATTTAATTTAAAAATTTTAACAATTTCTGAATATACGTATGAGTATTTTTAATTGAGTTTTAATCCTCGTGCTGCTTTAATTGTACTTAGAATAACGTAATCTCATTTAGTTACGTATATAACAGTTTAGTTTGTACGTATTCCTGGCTACTCAGGCACTATAGGTAACTCCCTTGCTGACTCGACAGTCAGTTCCTTTGATCGTTTAACCACCTTTTATATTCGATGCTTTCCTTATCTCAATTTACAAATATCGAAACTACTCATAAAGAATATTGGGAAGTATCTACAGATTTGAATCTATCCAGTCCGATATATTATTCCTTGATTTTATAAATTCAATACTCCGATCGACCAGAATACTATGATACGCAAGTTCATTGTAACAATATGCAGACTACATCTCGGTAGTAATCGACTTTGCAAATTTAAAATTCGTGTTCTTCTTCATTTCGTTCTCATCTATCCCATATCGACACGATAGCCGATAGCGATCGTGTGTTCTTCGAATATTCATATTACCGTCCAGAACGTGTCAGGTTTTACGATCAGTTCATTTCCTGCGCATATTACTTTCTCTTAATAATAACCGAATTCTCGTTCTAGCGTTTTATCTTACTGTCGATGTAGCTGTTTAATATATTCCTTCGTCGTATATTTCCTCCTACTCTTACCAATTTTTTACTTATATTTCGAAATATTTATATATATATATATATATATATATATATATATATAATTCCTCTATTATAGAATATAAGTTAATTAAATCTTATTTAAGCGATAGAATGTTATACGTTACTCGTACACTTATATATAAGTCCTTTGTCGAAACTTATAGTTCGAGTCTACTACCGTAGGGCGGTGTATTAGGCTCGTATCTATTTTTAATATTAATAAATGACATACCACATTTATTAATATTGTTGTAGGTGCATTATACGCCGACGATTTAACATTATATTGTAAATCTTACAAGCCAAATACCGTAAGTAACAGATTACAAAAAGCTGCTAGTTCTATTTTTAAATTTTATCGAACGACGGGTGGAGTTAAAAATAACGACTGATAAAACTGAATACTCTTCACAAGGCGGCATTATTTTAACATCGATGGCAAAAGTATTCACTGGCCTAAGCAAGTTCGATATTCACATCCCGGATACTCGTTTATCCTTTAATAATTAATTACATAATAAAGCAATTCGTGTATACTTTCAACAATCTTTTATCGACGATCGTATCTATCTGTCGTTAGTAAGAAATTATTATTATTTTTTTATTTTATTTATTTAACGCGACGGCCAGAGGCACGGAAGGATAGTTAGATTAAGGGGAGAAGGTTGGATAAAGTAAGGAAAGTTATAACTTTAGATTCGGCGCAAATGATGAATACTGTGTAGGATTTCGATTAAAAAATATGCAAGTCCTACAATAAGACGGCGAGTTGAGTAGAAAGGACATGATAAGAGAATGTGAGGAATAGTAAGGCTACATGACGAGAATAACGGTGCACTCTGGCCTAGAAAGAAATGCTTGCGTGTAAGAAGTGTATGTCCACAGCGTATGCGGAACTAGACATATATCCCACTTGTGTCCCCTGTTTAGGCGTTAGTTTCAAACAGTACACTTAAAAAATTTCAACCGATTTAAAATCACCGTTGCAGAATTATACTGAATCGTCTCACAAAAATTACCGACATGCACTCAGAATTAAACATCTTATTATATTAGTAAATTATCGAAAAAGTTTTACTATATGTCTATCGAAATTTAGATTAATTTCATAGGTGATTACGATTAAGCCTCACACCATGCGTTATATACAAACATCGTAGAATTAAGCATAGGTTATACTCATTTAATTTTTGTGTCTATGTCGATTATTTATTTTGCGTAGTTAATACAGTATGTTAGAATGTGTGTGCGCATATGTATGTACATGTGTATCTGTTTTGTGTATATATGTGCATATGTACCTCGTATATTTTCGTTTTTCTTTTACCATATTTTATTTATTTTCTCGCAGGTTGTTTGTTTTTTCCTTGTAGCCTAACGTTTGTTTTATTAATTTTCTAGATTTAGTAATACTATTTAAGTTAACTGTTAAGGTATAAAGTACTTAACTTTATGAACCCCTTGTTATTCATGCCTCATTATGAAGTCTTCTTTCTTCATCTTCTAAATTTAGCATAAGTAAACGTATTTAATGGATATTCTAATAAAAGTCAATAATAAAAAGCTAACAATTGTTTACACATTTACATATGCGTACACATATACCATAGGTATACAAACGCGCACAAGTGCAGAATAAATTTAATTGTCAGAAACTTCCATGGGCTGAAACTACGACAAATAATGTTTGCAATTAATTACTATTTGATCTATATTCTTTTTTTTTCGTCCCGATTAGGCTTGTTATTATTATTTTTTAAATTAATATTTATTGTTAAAATTTATAATTTATCGAGGACAAAGTAAACAGAAAACGTCAACTACGAATACCTCAATAATATGAACATCCTCCCATGACGAGAAAAAATAAATAAATGGAAAAAATACCCGCGAAGAAATAATTAAATTAAATTTGACGCTTAAATTTAAATCGTTCGAATAAAAGATGAATTTTTCGTGCGTATATTTGACAATTCTTGAATTTGTTCAATTGTTTTTTGTTTTTTTTTTTAAATTGGGATACTCTCTTACAGCGTACCCAACTTGATATTTTACTTACCAACTCATATTTCTATAAACTCGGATAACTTCTCTAGAAATATCGCTATGTCCGGAAATAGATGTAAATTAGCATGTAGAGGGCAGTAAGAAATTTCTCTAAGCTGCATAAGGAACAGGCGGTCCGGCAGCAAGCAATGCCCAACCGGCAATCTGCTGATAATTACAATTCCTATCCGCTTAATGTTTTTAAAAAAGTAGAAAATCTTACAATTGATAGTACCTAGTAAGAGGCGACTGCTGTATACACTTCATGTATGTCTGTAACCAGAGTTACTTATGTTCCGATTGTATAAAATTTATGATATCAAGTGTAGAAACTAATACCACACCACTAGAAGACCAATCTACGATTTCATTGTCGGGAATTCCTCGATGTCCCGGTACCGAAAAGAAAGACACATATATACTCAAGTTTTCCAGATGTAATTTTCAACATGATGAATGAAATCAATGAATCTGATGCTTTCCCCTTGTTTTCAAAAGCCTTCAAAATATTTTGCGAGTCGGTGATAATAAAATAATTAGCTGAAAGCTTCATATTACTTAAGATTTGTTCAATTTTATTTACATATAAGTGTTAAATGAGACAATTACGCGTAGAATTGTTCATTCTTGAATTTGTCCATTGTTATTTCGTCTATAATTTATCAGTTATCCGATTTTTCTTTTAACAGATGTCAAGTTGAAACAATTTGCCCAAGAACGTAAAGATTTGCTAGAACAACTTTCAAAAGTTAACTTATTGCTAGAAGAAGAACGGAAAAGATTTCGCAGCGGAAGTAGCGGTAACATTATGAACGGGTCTTATATAGAAGATTGCGAAGATATACAAAGTATACATATATATATATATAGTTTACGTACTTTTTTTGCGTGATTGTTTTTTTTTTAAAGAAGTTTTACACATCTTAAAGATGCGAAATCGAAATTTAACTAACGTGCTTAAATAATTAATTAATTAAGCAGATTAAATGTATGTGATTTTTAGATATATTTAGTAAAATGTCGGGGGAGCAATTGTATAATTATGGGAATATTAAATACTAATAACATAGTCGACGGTATTGACGAAGTTAAAAGTAAAATCATTCTCACCTGGTGAAGTTGTTAAACAAATCAAATTGCTGAATACTAAAAAATCTCCGAGATTAGATATGATTACTTCAAGAATGATCAAGGGAATTATACTACTAACGTATTTTCATATTTTCCGTGTCGATGAAAACAGTGCGCGAATTGCGAATTCTAATAATATGTTAACCAGGGAAGATGCCGCATCATATCGGTCTATTTTTATTTTTCCAGCTGCAGCCAAACTATTCGAGATATTAATTTATCCTAGAATTAATTATATTATTTGTACTCGTCATATCAATTTGGATTTAAAATTCGACCGAAGACCTAATTCATAGAGTTATCGACCATCTAGAAACGGTTTTGAAAATAATCGATACAATGAGGCAATACTCTTAGACGTATATAAAACCTTTGATAAAATCTGACATGCTGGATCTCTTGCAATACGCTTCCTTCCATAGCTGCTATCAACTTACAAAGAAATGTCACAACTCTATAGTTGAATGGACTAGAAAACGACAACCGTATATAATTCTGATCGTGTAACCTTTTCCTACAGAGCAAAATATGATCATTATAATATTACATTCGACAATTATGTAATCCACAAAATGGGTAATTTTAAATGCTTGGGAGTACACCTAGATATCCGCTTTACTCGGAAAAACTCGCGCGGATAAGAAAAAAAAATGAAAATTAAACTCAGGAATACGAACTGGATTGCGGGTCGCAAGTCTGAAGTTAACCTATACAACCGAGTTATTTTTTGCTATACACCAGTTAGTTAAAACCAAAATACGGAGTTACTTAAGCCAAATATGGGCACGCGCAAAAAAGTCAAATATTAATAAAATCCGACGTTTTCAAATCAAAACACTCAGATTAATTCGTCGAGTATCTTAATATGTAAGTTATCCACCAAGATTTACGTGTAAAGAAATCAAGAAAAGAACCCGAAGACACGATCTCAGGCTACAACGTTACACTAATGAACTTAGAACTGTTACATACGGCCGAGACATTTAGAAGATTTAAAAGGACGAGCGGATGTAATCCACTAAAACAAAAGGAGGATACATTCAATAATTATTCTTTACTTTTCCCCCTCATTCGTTTATTGATAAAATTTATTTGATAGCCTGAATCGGCTAGTTATAAATTTGCAGATATAAAACGGAAGGGAAATGAACAACATTATTCGTTCGTTAATGCGCGAATTTCGATAGAAAATTTCATTTAATTTATTCACGTAAAATACAACACGTTGTATACACAAAATTATGTTTAGTAGCTGATACAATTAGAACAGAGTGCGACGCATAAAAGCTAATAGATGAAATAATACAGAAAAATTCGAAAAAACCTACCGCAATAAAGTGAGAAAATATGAACTTTTCCCGTATGTAATCGAGTACTGATTAAAATATAAGAGCGAAGTTGTAATATTACTTTTGGTACGTTACAACATAATTTTAATTATGTAGTAATATTCGTTTCTAAACGAGCAACATATGTACAGAAAAGCGAATAATAAAAATATTGGTACCACTTCGAATATATTTCGTATAGACATTATAATTGGTGAGAACGAGACGAAATTAGAAAATGAGAAAATAAATCGAAAGATGTAAATCGTTTTTCAACGATGACGTACTATTTCTGTACAGTTCACTCTATTTTTTCGCGAAATTTCGAAATCTTAAGATTTCGATGTATTCAATAAAACAACAAATTATCAAAAACAATAGACAAAATATTCAAATGTTTCTATAAATGGAAAATCAAAGTTAATGATGAGAAAACCGAGTCAATAACTTTTACTAGGACCGTCATTAAACCATTTCGTTAAATTTAAAAACGTTCATCTCGACGGGAAAGAATATGACATCTAGGTGCCATCATGGATAGACGACTTAACCAAACATATTAATGATTGTATAAATAGTAGGAAAAATAGCTCGTCTATTTCCTATGTTTAACAAAAAGTCCGCGCTATCTATGCGAAATAAATTTTTAATATACAAAAAAGAATAATTTTACCGAAATTACTTCACGCCTATCCAGTCTGGTCTTATACTAGCAGAAGTAATGGAAACCGGATGTGCAAAAACTGTTCGAATAATATCGAACAAACCTCGATTAACTTCGATCAAATCTTTACACGATATGTTAAAATTCCCTTATGTACGCAGGAAATGATTAAAGGTATAACCGAAAATTTTTTTGACGTTTGTAAATATTCGGATATTCCAGCGCGCATAAACCCTAGTTCTAATGTCAACAAATCAATACTTATAAGTTCATTTTGCTAAGAAAAGTATTGTATACATTCTGTTATTTTCGAAAGAGCGGCTTTTTTGTAAATGTTTCCCGCAATTTTACATGTAAGTTCTTGCTTTATAAATACTAACTTTTTAATTATATTTTTACTAATGTGTTTTCTGGAGCGAATAGTTATAACATTCAGTAGGTAAATATTTGTATTTTGTATATGTATTCTTGTATAGCGTAAAAACAAATTAATGGCATAATAATGAACGAATTTTCAAATTTATTAAATAAAAGCTTTTTTTTTTTAGTAATGGAGTTTACTAATGATGTACTTAGTTGGTTTAAATTTAAAATATAACGATTGCAAACATTTGGTAAAATATTTTCTTGAAATTTTTTCTGTTTAGAAGAAACAAGTCGTTTAGCCGGCGATTATAAATTTAAATGGCAAAAAGCCGAACAGGATATATCAACGTTGCAAGCCAATGTAAGTTCACTTTACTCGTTGTATTATTTACTTCACGTGCGCTTCGTTTAACTAGTTTAATTTAAAATATATATATATATATATATATATATATATATACACGAGAAAGATGAAGATGTCAATCAAAACTGAAAGGGAACCACCCCATAGGTGAAAAATGACAAATTGAAAAGTGAGTTGTACATACTTCCGCCACTAAAAATTTGTGAGTTTTGATTGGCGGAACAAAATTTTCTAATGTACCGTTCGTGATAATCTTCTAATAACGGGTTATAGAAAGTATGTTTTTATGAAGCCGTTAATAATGTTCAATCATATTTTTCTGCTCTTTGTAATACTTTTCAAAATATGAATCTCTTTTTATCTGCTTATAACTCGAGTGTTTGTGTTTTTACACTTAAGACATTCAGTTGTACCGATCTCCAAATATCTATATTAAAAAAGTCAAATATTCGAGTTTACACCTGGATTTCAGATTAACCTAGACGTCTTCTCGTATAACCCCGCTCTATCTACTCGGCTTATGATGATCTACAATTCATTGTGGAAGATGATCCTGTCATTTTACGTTGGTTATTCAGACGGTCCTTCGTAAGATCTAGACTACATTATGGCTCGATATTCTATGGATCAGCTGCCCCCGCTCATCTCAAAAAACTGGATTGTCTTCAGAACATTGGTTTGAGGCTTATTGTAGGAAATCTTCGTTCTTGCCCTATAATATGCCTCCAAATCGAGACTTCGACTCCATATTTACATTATAGAAGAATATTCTTGACAGATAAATTCTTTACCAAATATTGCAATCTTAAAAAACATGCTGTCGTAGATAATATCTTGTATGTTTACAGTAACTGGAGGTTTGTTGACTTCAAATTTCCTCTTCTTGCTAAACGGATTTCCCGATATATCGTATATAAGCCTGCTCTGATTTCCGTTTTTCCTTCTATATATTTTAACCTTCCATACGACATCAATTTAATTTACTAAATTCGGCTACATCGATCGTTTCTTCTTATAAAATTCGATTACTATGTTGATGGTTACATATACCTGAAAGGAGAATATCACTATCGTAGGTTGCGTTTGGAAAATTACACATAGTATTCCGCATTAAACAAATACCGATTAATCTGTAACGTAGACTGCATAACTAATGTGTACCTCCGATTGTTATAATGGTTCGGAAACATGGACATATACAAAAACAAGTTTAAAAAGGATAAGAAAAGCTCGAACAGCACATGAGAGAATGATGCTGGATATAAGATTATCGGATCGTAAAAAGATTGCACGGATACGCGAATAAACACGGTTGGATGACGCAGCGGAGCGAATGGCTACAACAAAATGAAATTGGCCTGGCCACATTGCTAATAGATGTCAAAGCGGATCTTACAGTGGTGGCCGATGGACAGAAAAAAGAAACAGGGAAGGCCAACGACACGGTGGCACATATAGCAAAGGTAGCTGGGAAAAATTGGTTGAGGAAGGCGTAGAACAGAAGACGTTGGGGAAAGCCTTCATGTAGGAGTGGATAGACAAAGGTTTATCGTAATATATATAATATTTAATATATGTATGTGTGTGTGTGTTAAAGATCCGTTTAAAAGAAGAAAAAACATATAATAAAGCTGAACACGCTGTCTATAGGATTACGAAAACGTATTATCAAGTCGTATATATATATATATATATATATATATATATATATATATATATATATATATATATGTATGTGTGTGTGTAAGCAGTAACATTGTCCGCGTCGGAAACATCGACTTCAAACAAAAGAGATTTGCAGAAAATTGAATTTTTTAATATGTGATTCTCATGTTAAAAATGTCGTGGGTTGATAAAATTCCAAATAAAGAAGTTTTTAACCGATTACAAGAGAAAATATCACTGTTAAAAACAACGATTAGAAAAACAAGATTGAAATGAATAGGGCACGTGTTAAAACATGGTAGTCTTATTGAAAGATATCGTAGAAAGATAAATACCCATATGAAGGCCGAAAGGAAGACTGAGAGAAACGCTAATGAACTCAATCGAGAAAGAAGCGAAATCAAAAGCTACGTTGAACTGAAAAGCCTAACAGCGGAATCGGAAAAATGAACGACTTGGATGATAGAAACAAACCAGTTCAAGGACTGATACACCGATTAATATGTATATATATATATATTATAATATGTACGTATGGTATAATAATTTTTTGTTTACTTATTATTTGGTCATTAGGTAGCACGTTTAGAAAGTCAGGTTATTAGGTACAAGTCGGCAGCCGAGACGTCAGAAAAAGTTGAAGACGAGCTAAAAGTGGAAAAACGAAAACTACAACGAGAAGTAAATAATGTGTATTATGTCTTATTTAATTATCTTTTTCCCTTCGTCATTTCTTAATTAAAAATTGGTGTGCAATATTGCGTTGACAACAATGTTACGTTATGTAAATTTAATAATACTTAAAAATTAATTAAATAATAATAATAAATAATGATAAATAACCTGAATAAAAATAAATAATAATCAATAATGGTAATAAAAATAATAATGATAATAAATAATAATCACGATGGGGTAATAATAATCAATAGTGATGATCGAATTAAATATATTCTAAGTGTTTGTTACCACTAGTGAATTAAAGTCAAGGCGTCGATGCGCAGCATTGCGCGATTGGCGAATACGTTATCGTAATATAAACGTATAACTCAGTCTATATGTACACTCGAGTGAACGATACAAATACATATATTACGTAAACATTATTGGATAAATACATTTTTCATTCTATATAGATTCATAAATATTACGTCCTACTATTGTTTACAACTAGTTTATTATTATTTAACCATCGTGATATTTCTTCATTTTCCCGAGTTAAATTCTCCTAACAGATTTACATACCTTCAGTCAATTGTACAGATCATTTATAATAAAAAAAATATACTTGCCTAAAGACAATCGCTGTAGTAATCATTTATTTTGATCGTCTATATTTTCTAGATGACTTTTAAACCTTTGTAATGCTTTTAAAACTCGCTTATTAATTTTTCAAGTAGCTGTATTGTGTCAAAAGCATTAAATCAAATTAAACCGAAATAATCGGACATATCTTCTTCAAAACGTTTTGAAAGTTGCGGTACAAGTTGAAATACAACATTATAAGTCCCAATTTGTTGATAATAGACCAGATTGATTTACACGAGAATAGTTTAGTTTATCGTATATTTTTCAAAAACTTTAGACGCCGTTGATAGTATACATACTTACCGAATCAAATTAAACCGAAATAATCGGACATACCCTCTTCGAAACGTTTTGGAACGTGCGATACAAGTTCAAATACAACATTATCAGTCCCAATTTGTTGATAATAGACCAGATTGATTTACACGAGAATAGTTTAGTTTATCGTATATTTTTCAAAAACTTTAGACGCCGTTGATAATATACATACTTATCAACATTTGATTTCTCTTCATTTTTTTTTTTTTTTAATACACAGCCCTGATCATTCCCCTTTTGAGCCCGTTCTGAAATTCTCCGGCTGGTACTGATTCATTAAATAAAAATTGCATTGCAGAAAGAAAATAGTTAATATATTTTTCTTCTTCTTTTATTAATCTGACCGAAATTCGTACGCGAATTTATTATTAACGCAACTTATTGTTTTCCTCGCGTCGTCTATGTATAACCCTACAAATGCGAACGAATCTTTATAGATAAATCCATAACGTACGCGAAATGAGCTCGATGAACAATTGCATCGACGCACAATTACGAAAGTAAACATTAAATTGATTAACTACCAACTTTTCACTTTCCGAAGTGAGTGATAAATTTTTGTAAATTTCTATTCCTTCGATATCGCGTCTGATACTATCGCTTAGATCCTTTGAGTCCCATAAGTTATTATTTTCTAATTCAGAAACAAAATCCGCGTAACGATTTAATCGCGGAAAAACGATAAATTCCGTTCGATGATAAATATTTAATATTAACTCTATTTCTAGTAGTAAATTAACCGTATTTTACGGGCATTATTTCCGTATGCTCGTTATCGTACGTTGTTATGAACGTTGTATTTGCCTACACACTGAGTGACCATCGCATTATTCACGAGGAGACCACCCCCCACCCCCCCATTCGTTCGAGTACAAACATCTGACAGTTAATACGATAATATCAAACTTCCTTGTTCTCGTTTAAATGTAGTACATTTTAACAACGATTCGCCTTAATGTTCGCAGAGATATATAACACATCATTCTAATCGTTATCTAAGACGTAATATGCACCAGCACAACTGTACGTTTTCTATAATCTATCGCATTTACAATTTCAATCGATGATGCTAACAAACAATTTGAACAAACGAATTTATATCTATAAACAATGTTTTATTAGATCCGTAATATCCCTTACGTTAACCTATTAATTATCTGATTTTTGTCTTTTTTCGCGTATAAATTTATATCCACGCTTGCGCAGCAGCTTAGCAGCTACAAATATATCCACGCTTGCGCAGCAGCTTAGCAGCTACAAATAGTTAACGATTCGTGGCCGTCTGATGTTGGTATATTGCATTGGGAAATCTATTTATATATATATATATATATATATATATATATTTTTATGACTTTACGAGATTCCTTACGTCTGACATTAACCTTTTTGAAGTATGTTCATTCTGCGAGACTAGGACATTATTAACAATAACATTAAAAAAGAACAATAATAATAATAAATAAGTAAGAAATAATGATAAATAAATCATAATTAATAATAAATAAATAATAAAAATTATATCTATAATTACGGGCGAAGTGTACCGGATGCAAAACTAATTTTACTAAATTTTTCTGAGTATATGTGTCTATTACTATTGCACTCGTGCATGCACACGTGTATACATATACATATATATATATATATATATATATATATATATATATATATATATATATATATATATATATATGTACATGTGTGTTTGTGTACACGTATGGATGTGTTGTTTGCGAATTATCAAAATCAAGCAAATCAAGAACAGTGTACGACAGATTAAAGGGATATACCTATATGCATATATATATATATATAAAGAGAGAGAGAGAGAGAGAGAGAGAGAGAAATTGTATAACATAATATAATAGTCCAGTGGTGTCATAGCGAAAATGGATAAATTTTTAATTGTAACCAAATTTTCGACATTTAAAAATTAGGTAGAAAGGTAGAATTAATAAATATAATAATGTAATCAATTATTTAAAATATATATATATATATATATATATATATATATATATATATATATATATTAAAAAATTAATATATTCGCCCCCCACAAAAAAACCTAATTGGTGGTTTTTCACGCATTTATGTCCCTGTAAGGACAGGTGATTTTATAAAAAACCATCCCGTGAAATAAATGTTTAATTATAACGAAATTTTTACGATATTTAAAAATTAATCGCATTGTACACGTATGTATGTATGTATGTATTTATTCAAATTAAATTTAATCTATTAATATTTACGAAAGTTTAATTTTAACGCGTATTTTCGTGTTTTTCCTAGTTACGCGAAGCTCAATGTAGAATCGAAGAGTTAGAAACAACGAACACGCATTTACAACGAAGATTGGATAAACTGAAGAACGCTAAATCGGCCCTATTAAAAGAAATCTAGATATTTCATTTTCGTTAACAACGTAATATATTTTTTAATTGTATTAATTTTATTTTCTATTGGCATTTTTCAGCCGGTGTAAAACTAAACGATACTTTTGTACTTTTGAAGTATAAAGAAATATTTAATCGGGAACTTCGTGTAATTAAAATAATTATTATTATTTTCGAGAGTATCTTCTTTAGTATAAATAATTAAAAAAAAAAAAAATTAAAAGTAAATTATTTTATTATTTTTTGTTAATAATTTAAATATAATCCGATAAATTAACGTATATGTGAAAGAAAAAAAAATAACGGAGTGCCATTACGATTACGTCGCTAGACGAATTCTTCTACGACTAGCGAATTATTTTATAAATTAAATTATAAACGAAATGATTCAGAATTTTTCCCTCCGTGTCTTTATGTGTGTTCATTTATAATTAAAAAAAAAAAAAAAAAAAACAGGCTGTGAAATATAGGTGCTCTTTTTTAAAGTTTTTTCTTTTTATTCTTTTTAAATGTGTATCGCAATCTTAAACTAACATTTAAATAATCAATATATATATATATATATATATATATATATATATACATATATATATATACGACTAATAAATTAGTAATTAAACGGTGCATAAAGCATTAGCTCGTTAACTACTGTCTATTATTTATATACGTAAATATTGTTTTTTACATAAATAAATCGTTTAATTTTAATCGCTTAAAGCGTCCAATATATGCTAGTGTGTGTCGAGCAAATAGATTGTCTCGATGTTCGGATATTTCAATCGAGTGTCGCCTTTTCGTGTTATTCGATGGTGAAGGCACGAATGACCTCGTCTATCCAGTCCAGATTCACATTTGCATGCAGATCACCGTTTCTCCGAATCCATTGTGTATTGCACGAATAACTTTATTTTGTCTTCTTGTTGTACCATATCTTCAATAGATGTTGGTGATTATCCGTTTAGTTTCTGATCTGTTACATAGTGTTCGCGGTACGGCTTCTCTATTGAGACTTATTTCTTCATATTTTCAAACCCGATTTTTCTTTTTCTACCCCTTTATAATAGTACGTATTGTTCGGATGTATGCCGGTTTCTATCGTGGACGTCTGCGTTTTTATTGTTAAAAATTATGAATGAAAATAATTCAAATCGAAATGACGAATATGAGAAAAACGAAATTACTGCTGAAAAATGCAAAATTAGTATAATTAAAAAAACAATAATAATAATTAACCTTCCAACACGGGCGCATTTAAAAGGTTTACCGATATACTAATAGTCGTGTGATATTTAAAACTAAGTCTGAAAATGTGCGGTTTTTTTCCACTATATGGTACATGAAATTTTAATGTTGATAAAATTTTTTATTTTCTCGTTGACGTAAAATGTCCCAATTTTAAAAAAAATATTTATATAAAACATTGAAAATTATCTACAGTTCACCTACGAAGCGGTTTTGTATAATACACGCCTGCATAAAATTGATAATATGATGTCGAACATTTTTATAATGTATGACTGAAAGTATAAATACTACGTGAAAATATTTAATTGATATGCGTATCCGAATGAAAGTTTTCAAAATCACTGATGAAAATAATGGAGCTTTAGAAAATTCTTACGCTCACCGTCAAACGTGAAACCCCGTAAGAGATAGCGAAGTAAATCTTGTTTTTTAAATTTCAGCAATTATGCCACTAGCTGTAGGTTATCTAGCAAATTTTTTGAAAAAACGATTGACTTGTGAAATTCCTTAATAAGTATTTTCGTTAAATGTACTTTTCATATTTTGTGTTTATCGAAGCTTATTCAGAATAGATCTGTAGGTTTTGTTCGTTTTAATAATCGCCTGATTTCTGACGAGTTGTTCAGTAGAGCAACAGCTAAAGTATTTGTTTGATAATAGAGTACAGCTATTTCTTCTATTTTACCTTTCACGGGTGTGTAACGTCTAAGTCTTGCAATGTAACATCGCTTACATACCACGGAGTGTTCAGCGCTTTATATATCGAAAGCGCTGTATTATCATTACTCTGCTTAGCACAGCCCTAAAGTTCACTTCCGTAAGCCCATCTAGGCTTCAGAATTTGATTATACGATAATATGTTGTTCTCTAGCGATAATTCGGATTCTCTTCCGATAATAAACTCAAACTTTATATTTAATTCATTTCGTTTTGCTACTATACGACTTTTTTATAGACTCCTAGATATTTTATTGATTTTTTAACCGGAATTATCTCATCGTTGATTTTTGATATTGGATTTTTTTTTTTTTTTTTATTTGTTAATATTACACCGGTCGATTTTTTTTCTCATCGATTTCTATACGTCACCGTTTGAACCATTTTGAAAGTGTATTAACCGCTGATCTTCGACATTTTCTAAAGACGAGTCGGAATAAATCACGTAGCTGTATAAATTAGATAACCCCCTCGAAATGTTAGCTTGCGATGCAATTGAAATAGATTCTTCACCTCCATATTTTAACACAAAATATCGTTCGTCGAGGGTAAGATTTAAATCATTCAAAAAACTTATACGGACAGTGGCATCAGATTTTATTATAACTTCGTTCCATACTCTATCGAACGCTTGTTTAACATCTAGGAAAATTACGTCACATATTTTTTTTTACTCTTCAATAATACTGACTATGACTTGCTCCACACTTCCATGACTAACTCTAAAACTAAATTCCTGTTCCGTTATTAGATTTCTATTTTCCAAGAAGAGTTTCGTTCTTTTTAGCATTAGCTTTTCGTATACTTTAGAAAGCACCGCAAGCAGAAAGATTTGTCGGTACGATGTTAGTTCCTCTGTACGGTGAGAATTTCAGTTTGATAGGAAAATATGGTAATCGAAGTATATACAAATTAATAGGGCGAAACATTTCGCTTTAAAACTCTGACAGTAATTAAATCGTATCCAGGGCATTCATTCGGATTCATATTTTGGATTATTGTTTTGATTTTTGCAAGATATGGAAATATTTTTTCTTTTTTTTGTAACCTTCATTTTATTTTACCAAAACAAAATTTTTGCGATTGCGTACGTGTGTTTGTGTTATATATGTAATTACATGATATATGTGTAAAAAAATTTTGTTTAAGAAAAATAATAATTAATTTTTAGTCGAGAAAAACGGAGCATAATATTTTTATTTTTTCTAGCTCTATCCTGAACTTTTATTCAATTTTGCATGTTACATTTATAATCGTTAAACACACACACACCATATATGTATATATATATATATATATATATATATATATATATATATATATATATATATATATATATAATACTTTATTACTATTTTGTAATACGCTCTTCGACATAGTTAACACTCTAATTTAATAGAATTGACAATCATTAAGCGTTTCTTATTTTGGCGAACATATTTATTTCCTAGTAGGTTAATAATAACGTGATAATCTTGTACAATTTTTTGTAAAAATACGAATACGCCTAATTTATTAATGTTTGTTTAGTATAATATTTATTTAATTCCTCTTAAAGATTAATCTTACTAAATATAGGTTTTTAACGTTAGCACTGTTTAATAAAAAATATATATAAAACAAAAATAATACTTTTATTTTATATATATATATATATATGCATGCGTACGAACTTTTATATATAATTTAAATTATAAACGGTCGGCATATTACCTGTATTTATTTTAAATCGGATATTATTTATACCGGTAAATAATCCGTATTTGAAAATGATTCAAATTGAACGTGCAGCATCATTTTAATACGCCGGATAATAATGAGGAACGCAAAGTCAAAATTTGCAGAATAAAATTCTAAAATAAACCTCGAAAAACGTATGTATAAAACTAATCGAATAGATAGAATATTATGGCCGTTGTTAGGACACGAAAATTATTTCTAAACCCAACCGTAAAGCGGAATGTCTATTGATTAATGCTCCAGTATGATGGGTTAGAATTTATATGGAACAACGAGCCGAAGTAACCTTCGCAGAATACAACATATCCATAATTCTACGTACGATGATATCTGCGCCTTATTATGTATCGAACGATACTATTGCATGCGGACTTGTATGTAAAGGATGTCTAACAATACCAACGGTTCCATGACAAACTTCAGTTCAAACCGAATCCACTGGTATACCGAATATGTTCACTATTGATTTTCCAGCTATATCTAGCAGGCGACTGAAAAGAAAAAATCGGTGCTACGGTGCACTTCCAATTACTTCAGTGGGCTTAGATATTCCCAAAGAATTCTTATGCACTACCAGGAAAAATGAATAAAAAAATAAAGGAACAGTTTTCTTCTTGAAGACTCAAATTAAGCAATTCGTTGGAATTGTCTGATTAATATACATTTTATTCCTACTCCACTCCAATCTTCTTTCTACTTTCCTTCATTCTTTCCTTTTCGTGATGATGTTTATGACGGGGAACTGTCGGCACAATATATATATATATATAAATAATAATATTTCAACGTACGACGTAATATTATAATAAAAATCAGCCTTCGAGAATAACGAATACAAAATGAAAGTAAAAATCGTCATTTATTGTTTAATGTGTACCGAGTTGAAAATAATATTCGAAACGTTGGTAGGAGGTGGTTTTATCGTTTATAACTATAATTCACAAGGACCTCTTTATTCTGCTAAGTCAATTTTGTTGTTGTTGTTGTAATTTTGTGTTTGCATACAATCTGTCTAAGACAATGAGTAGCAATGCGGAGAGTAAACGAGTAAGGCATATGGATTAACCCACTGGTGATAAATCCTTCTGAAATATAGGATAAGTTATAAATGATAACATTAAATATTTACGTTTGTTTTGTAATTTGGTTAAGTCTTTTGAGGCGTTCAAACAATAGATATAGTTGTTCGATAACGGCTAGCGGATTAACATGTTGCTGAAGCCTGCGTATATATTTTCCACTTAAACTTATTGTTTGTTTTATCGTTGGTACATGCAGATAGCAATGTATGCCGTTACGTATATGGCGCAGATACAATATTTCGCAACGCCTTGTTTTGAAATCGCTGAATGATAGTGTCAGCTCCGTAATTTCATACCGGTTTCAATAACAGGTTGTAGAGCAAAACCCTGTTTTGCACGGAAAGATTGGAGTATTTGCCTATTAGCCAGTTCATAGATCGAAATTTTAACTGAAGTTGCTTTCGTTTTAAGACCAACGTGGTCTTTCCATGTTGGTCCGAGTGTAATATTAGATATCTTACTTTCCGTGAAATTGGTACTATTTGGTCATTCATTGAGACATTGTCAGCTTTGTTCAAAGTAAACAATACGCAATTCGATTTGCATTCATGGATTTAAAATTTTTCACATCTTAAACCGTTGTGTTGTAAATGTGTTAAATAATGCTGCAATTGATCTGTTGCTATCTTTAAATCGCGATTAACAGATAATATTGCTGTATCATCGGCGTACTTGTAGTGATTTTGTCGTTTACTGGAAAGTCCGATGTATAAACTTGGTACAATATTGACCCGAGTACATTACCCTGCGGTAATCTAGAATGAATGGCGTCCACACGAGATTGGGTACTATCATCCGCTTGAAAGTATCGAACTTTTAAATACGATATAGTATGTAATACTGATAAGGTAACGAAAGAAGATACAAATGGATGAGATAGGTACATATTAAACGATTCGAGGTCCACGGGTACAAATAACGTGGGAGGCCCCTTATAAGGAAGAAAAAAATTAGTTAAAAATTATTACGCCAATAAAAATACTTTTAAAAAAATGATTAATTTCAACGAAATTATTTGTACTGTCGAAAAATATAGGAATTTATTTCGATAAAATTAAGATAGATCGAATACCTGTAATACATTTATACCGACAAATACAGAATACTTATACGGAAAATTAAAGAAGGATCCGCTATAATTTCTTCAAGCTGTATTGTCAGCGTACCGTCAATAAAAGTTCAGTTCAGACAGAAGGCATTTTTGTATTTGGGGCAGGACCAAATCTGATGTTTCATGTAATTTACAGTTCGTTTCATTATTTACCAAATAATGTAATTTCTGATAAGTACTCGGTATATTAATAATTTTCACTACACGATAAGGAATAAATGAAATTGTGAAAAGTTTTTTATTTCAAATCTGCATGCCTCTTTTCGTATATTTTAATTGAAACACTTAGAACCTCAGTAATATACGGACGGAATCGTTTCATTTTTGTATCTTGTTTATTTTTTATTTTTTGTTCCCTATATAGTTCAGAAACGATCGAAAACTTTGACACGGTAGTTATTGATTAAACGATGATGTACATTATTCATGCATCGAATTATTATCCTTTATTATAAAACAACATTGCAGATAGAAACTCAAGTTTATTATAATATAGCGTTCGGTATATAATACATTAGAATGAATTTTATAAAAGCAGTTATTTTGTGAAAAACACAGTTCCAGTAAAAATTGGTGAAACGTAAAAATGATCGTTTAATAAACGTTCATACATGGCATTCAAAATTTAAAAAATTATCAGCAAGAAAATTGTTTATATAATTCACAATATATATATATATATATATATATATATATATATATATATATATATATATATATATATATATATATATATATATATGTATATATATTATAAACGTGTAATAAAAATATTAAACATTTTCCGTTCGATCGATTTGATTTCAAAATTGCAAAGACTAGTGTAGATTACAATTTTAAATTATTAATAATTAAAAATAAATTGTTTTATTTTATTATTCGAGCATGGAAATATATAAAATAGATGTTTCTTTCAACATAATGAACTGAAACATATAAAATTAGTTTCGTTCGACAATTGTTTATAATTTTAAGGTTATTTTATTTTTATTTAAAGTATAAGTTGCAGTCGGAGCATCATTTTTTTAAGCATAGCATGAATACTCGAAATTGATAAGCTTATTATATCTGAATAATAAATACAGATAAATTGATAAATATGCGATATTTGCAGTTCAAACAGAAAAATCGAATGATTTAGTCTTAATAAATTTTTCCCATCGGTTGCATCCGAATTAGGAAACTAAAAAAGAAACGGAAAATGGTTTTTTGCTTTAAATAAATGTTTTTTTTTTTTTTAATTATAAAATATAAATTTTTTCTATAACTAAAAATTTGTATTCTACTTAATAAATTTTAAAACATTTAAATAGGATATTAGTTTGATTTTTAGTTTTAATATTGCAAACAAGGTAAAATTGGTTACTATGAACATAGGAACAATAAAACAATTTATATAAAAAAACAAAAACTATATGTTAAATGAACCGATCAGTTTATTCCTGGTACATTAGTTTTTAATCTTTTTTTTTTTTTTTTTTTTTTTTTTTTTTTTTAATGGGCACAGGAAGTTTTTAATCTTCATAAAAAAGTTTTTAATCTTCATAAAAAAGAACTGAAATTATAATTAAACAAATGTGACATATATGTAGTAAAATATTCATTGAACTTGAATACAGAACAGAATACATTATAATGTTAACATATATAAACAAAATAGAGCAAAACGAACGCTATTTAATATTCTATTTGTTTCCACAATATACAATTAATAAACAGGATTACAATTAACAACTTAAAAATGATTTATACAGAAAATTAATATATAATTAGGATTATAATTGTTTAACTAAATTCAAAACGTAATACTTGTAATAAAAGTTTCACATACCTGAAAAAATTTACAATTTCAAATAACGAAGGTTTATAATTAATTTAAATATTACGAGCAGTTCGTTAATTTAATTAAATTCGTTAACATCGCGAGTACATGAAATGCAAACGTGATGATGAACGTAAAAGTAACTGCTTATACATAACAAAACGTACGGAATATATTGAAAAAGGGAGAGCAAACAATTATTGTATTTACTAAAAAAAATAACCCTTTCAGTAATAATTTTTTTTTTTTACTAATATTTACTTAATATAGATCAAAAATATTTTTAATCGATTTTCAGAAATTTTAGTGTAGTCAGTCGCTCAAAAAGGCATCAAAATGACTCAACGGAGCGCAAATATATGAAAATATTGGAACAGATGCATTGAAAGTATTTATAAAATGACATAAATAATGCGATCAAATAAATGTTTAGACATGACAAATACATATTGTTTACATAAAATTTAAACTACATACATAAATTAAAAACCTATATTAATAAACATAACCATTAACCGCATATATATACACCGTATGAAAGTAAGATACATACTTATTGATAATATACATTTGCTTAGGAATGATATTTCCTAAAACAATTTTTATTCTTTTCCAAACATAAACGAATATTCGATTTTATACAGTACCACTTACTTTGTCCTTTACATCCAGGATTTTTGCATCGCACACTTCTGTCTGAGTGCTCTGGGATATGTCCAATACTGTCTGTTATTACACATTTAGTAATAGTCGGTACGTTTTGGAGTAGTCGCTTCAACCATACTTCCTTGATGTATACATTTTTTTTTTATTAGTGTTGAATTTTATCAGACTGGCCAACTTTCATTCTGAAATTCGTTATTTTTTTTTATCTATGTTTAGGTGACTCGCTGAATTTTTATATTCAATCCACGCATTGGTTACAGCTATATTTTTAATGGCCACTTTTTTGTTTTAACTCTAATACGATATATTTCTATTGAAAAATCAATTTTGTCTACACCACTCTTGGCTGAATTATATTCTTTTACAATTTGTGATATATTTACATCAATATTCGATTTAGTACGTCTGTCCCATCTTTTCAACCAGCAATTGCGCCACCAACAAAATTTGAGGTAAGTGTTACGAGCCTGTTATCCAGCCATCGTATTATAATAACTCTATCCTTAGAAAGAAGCTGTTCAATAGTACCTCTTTCTTGATTTTTAAACTCATTTTCCTTATAAAAATGGAGGTTTCAAAAATCCCCGTCCTAACAGTTCCTCTAATATTTATATCTCTCCGAGTGCATTCATGCACAAGCTTATAGGACATGAAATAATTGTCACAAAATAGTTGATGTGTGATATCTACTCTGTTTGCCAAGTAGAGCACAATTGCAGCTTCAATATTTATTTCTGTTGAAAGACCCGGCGAGATAACGAAGTCATGAGCAAGGTCACTAAGCATAACAAAGAAAAATGTTTATACCCCACGGGGGTTTTATTCTTTATATAAACTTTTACACTAGATAGACCTTTAAAAGGAACAATTTGCTCGTCTAAACATGTTTTTCAATTTTTCAAACTTGTACATCGACTTCATATTTTATTGAACAAAGGTCTAACTTTCCACATTTTATTTATAATTTTGCCTTTATTATCTACGCAATAAAAATATGTTCGTTAAAAAGTCTGTTCAAAGCCATTGCATCTACAAATAATTGATGTTTCAACGTTGTGTCCCAATATATTTTAATTCTTGGGTATTGCAATACAACAATAATTATATTCAATCCAATAAATGCTTCTATTTCTTTTTCATCCGTGCCTTGAAAGCGTGATCATTTTTTTTTTGACATGCATACAAATTAGCGCATATAACAAACTTTTCAATAATCCCCTTGTCTACGAATTTTATAAAACAATTAATATAAAGTAATAATTCCATCCGGTTACTAGGTTCCACGAAATTATCATTTTCCATCATCTTTTGAAAACGGCAATTGTTTTTTTTTTCATTTGATGTCGTGTTTACTGGGTACCAGCGATTTGAAGAAATTTCAAAAATTCAGCGATCTATGCTCGAAAATGTTGTAAAGACTGAATGAATGTATTCTTGCAAATGGCGGTCATCTAAACGATATTGTGCTCCGCAGATGAGTGTAAGCTAATCTCTCGTTTTCCTATTTTTAAATAAAATTTCATTCAAAAATTTTGGTCGAGTAATTTTTATGTTATTAAAAAAAACGACAAAATCGTCCGTCTTCTCTGGGTCACCCTGTATATGTTTAGTCGAAACATACTATTTACCTCTACATAGCGCAATATTCGAAAATACTTTATTCTATTTTCTTACGGAAATTTCACTTTCAAAATATATATATATATATTAAAACAATACACACGCGTATATGTTATCGGAAACAATTTTTCACCATTAGTAATGTAATCCGCGGTACAAATTTCAGTGATAATTAATTTTATTACATATATATAATGCTAAGAGTATTCTGGACTGAGAGTATGTATAACGAGTAATAATAAATCAGCATTAAGATAGAAGAATTTTTTAACATAATAGTTCGGAATGTAAACTCGCCGCGACGTCATATAATACTAGGATAAATTAATCGAAAAGACAAAAGGGTAGACCACGGTCATTATAAGTAGACCAGTCAAGAATGGCCTGGAGAACTATACTTAAAATTTCAATTTCGTAATATCAGTAAACATTTAAACATTACTCGTATTTGAAAATATGTAGTTTTTAAAAGTTCAACAATATATACACGCTGTATAGCAAATCGTAAAGAGGGGCTTTCGGCTAAATTCTTAAACATGTAATCTGGAAGAATCTCCAACTCTTTCTAAAATCGAAGAATAGAAGAGAATAGCAGCTGGTGTACTTCAATTAAATTTATCTAATTTTCTAGTTTTTCTTTTTACTATACGTTTAGAAAAATATTGAAAATAATAAAATTGTCTGACATTACATAATGATTTCAACGTGTCAGCGACATACATACTCAACAGTACGAGAAGTTACTTGACAAATTCGAAGAGAGCAACAATTCCGTGAAACGCAGGATGTACACAACAAGTAGTGTGGTGCTATCCGATCACCTAACAGATTTCAGTTTTATTCCTATTTCCTCAGACGATAGCGCATGTCTTTTTATAAACTACCCTACTCGATCATTCCTATTATTCCTTCTCGATTTAATTGCCATCATATTATTTCATAGTTCGAACGGTAACATATATAAATATATACGATTATAACTGGAGACTTCAACGTTAAAATCTGTATTGCGATGAAAAAGAAACAGCAATGTACAAAGTCGGGAATAAAAACGGACAAATGTTGGCTAGCTTCTTTGAAATCGGCAAATTTTACGCTACGAACACACTCTTTAACACTTTAAGACCTGTGTCAGTCATATGTGACTGTGATTTTTTTGTATAAATGTGATAACGTGCTAATTTTTAATCTTTACTCCGTATTTATAAATATCGCTTTCTAATCACTTTCGTTAACTTAAAATGTTTCTATTTCTTTTAGACCTCGAAGAAAAAACGTCATTTATAAACCGCCACACATCGTATGTTTATATTTGAAAGTATAAAGTTTTCATCTGAAACTTTCATCATTCAGTACCATTATATTAACCATTTAATGCGAGCGAAATTATTTTACCGATTATTTAGAAACTAGAAAATCATAAAAGCGCCAGTCATATAAGACTAACACCTTTTTTACATCACGAACAAAACGTCCTTGTTATTAGTTTCAAAATAAAAACTTAATCTTTAATCAAAATAGTCACAAAGTTAAAAAATGACTGACATTGAATATTTTTTCACAAGCATATTCGTCAGTCATAACCGACTGATATGTGTTTGTTATCACCAAAGTTAAAAATGTGGCTTGGGGCTGAAAGTGTTAAAAAGAGGAAACAACAGACAATGAACGCGAAGCCCCGATTTCACATGCAAAAATCAAATCAATTATATTATTTCGTATAATTTGCAAATATCGCAGGTTAGTAAGAAACGAACTAAAAATTTGTTGAAACATATTAAATGAAACAACAATCAGTCGAAATAAATCCGCAGGATACAATGCAGTACGAGGAAGACTTGCAAACTGCACTACTAAACAGATCAGAAATATCAAAAGAAGTGTGCGATTAAAATAGCACGATTACATGTAAATTAAGTATAGAGATTAGTTATGAACGAATTACATTCATATTTCATAAGTCAAATCCGGATGATCAACTATTATATATATATTTCCGTTTACGCAGTTATTTTCATTTAAATTATTTCTGCTTTAATTCTATTTAATCTATATAAACGAGAGGTATTTGTTTTCATCATTTGGTAAATTCTAAGGTTTAATAATGGTAATGAATGATGTATATTTCCATGTTTATAATCATTTTAATTTATTTACTTTAGTTTCTTCCAATCTAGTTGAACCAACTAACGATGTTTTCAACATTTTATATTTTAAGGTTTACATAATAAATATATATTTTCTTATTCATGACCATTTTAATATAAAGTATATATCTATACTTATAATTTATCTTGAGGAACTGATGCTAAGACTGCATATGTTCCTTCGAATAAGAGTTGTTGTTCCTAACCGTAAATGTTCTGTCAGTCAAGTATGACTGAAGTAACACGTAGAGATCACACGTACGAATTTGTTCCAACTTAAGAAGTAGTCCAGGGTGTCAAACTTTATCAAAAAAACGGCAAAGCATACTTATTTTTTTTCTAGAGTTGATAGCATCGACCAGTCGATGGCACTGTTGGATCGTGGAGTGCTTAACACGAAAACCGAACTGGTGATTTGGTATCACTTAATTACTCTTTATAATCGGATGTATACGATTTAAAATTAGTTAGCGAGCTAAGTAAACTGATAGGTATGACTATAGCAATCGCTATATTTTATGACAAATAATTTTTAAAATGATTACTATAAACGATTATAATCAATCTTAACCAGAACATTCGCTATAAAAAGTTTTCAAAAATTTGTATATACACACTTTTTGTACAATATAAATAATTCAAAACAAGTAACTAACCATATGGGCATGTCGACATTATTTTATTACTCCCTTTATTCCTTAATCCTTTGAACCTATTTCTGAAAAATCCACTTCGGTGGCACTCGGCAAAGAATTTCTTTCTCCATTTTGTAACGTTTTCGAACGTTTTGTTGAGTAGTTCAACATCGTGTTTACATTTCTTGAACTCTGATGTAAACAACATTTAATTCAGTGAATGAACCGATTGTAATATTTCAATAAATTATAAAGTAAAATGAAACATACCTTCGTCATTTAAAAATTGCAATACTTCATTTTCTATAATGAAGTTATGTTGTACTTCAAAATGAAAAATTGCTTCTCTAGTGAATTTAATTTCGTACGATGGTCATTTAATAAATATTTTAGCACTACAGGTACCCGAAGTATGGTAAATCAGATTTTTTCGATATTTAAAGCTTTTATTGCCATTATTGCATACATAGGGTTTCATTTCAAAAATGTCACATAAAATTCGTACGAATAACAGAACACAAAATTATAAACACCGCAATGCAAATGAAAATGAAAGTAACCAATGAAATGTGTTTTTTTTAAGCTTATCGGAGTGATTTATATATAACGCAAAAAAAAAAAAAAAAAAAAAGGGCTGAAAAATTATCCTTAGCCAGTCGTAATATACGGGTGGTATGTGAATCTTACCTTAAAAATTAGTTTCCATTTAAATAAAATTTGAAAAATTAAAATAAAAAATATTGTATTGTGAATAGTTAAGGAACCTAGCGTTAAGTATAAAATATGAAATAAACGTTAAGAATAAATTGAAATATATATTGTACAAAAAAAACTTTAACAAACGTGGAATAAATAAACGATTACGTTAAATTTAATCGTATAATTAAGTTTTTGAAAAACTCATTTTTTCATTCTGTTGATTATATATAATTTAACCATAGACAATCCGCTTTTTTGTTATAACTGATAAAGAAATGATAAATGTAAATCCAATGTTCGAAGTTTTGTTTGTTTGTAGTTTGTAAATAATTGACATGCGGTTCGTTTTGCCTACGCTTAATTTATAATATGGACTGATAGTATGAAATGATGACCCGTCGATATAACGGTGCTGTATAATAAATATAAACGATTGTAATGATTTTATGAGTTTCATGACTTTTAAATGCCGCACGTTAGATTCTAATGTTTATAATTGTATTTCGTTTTTATAATTTTACACATTGTTATTACAGTTGCCAATTTCATTTGTGGTTTCTTAATGAGATTCTTTAAAAATGATATCTTGACATTCACCGGTCAGTTAGTTGTTTAGATTTTTCGTTCTAGTAGATTTTTGTTTTAATTATGATAGCGCCGGAATAAATGAATTAGTAATTTAGTGAATACTTTTTAGACATAGGATGAATTCGTCTGTTGAAGAAGAACATATTGTTAAATATAACAAAAACGCTGTACGGGTGAATATAGAATTGAGTAGAAATACTGAAAAATATATCGAAGAAATATGTTTGAAATCGGATTTTGGAATGTTTTATGGATTTTGTTTGTTAGCATCGATAATTACGTTTTTGGCTGATATGTTGATGCATTGTTGGTTAGCGTACATATTTCACGAAAAAAAAGAATTTCTGTATTTCGTATTAACAGCTACGTTTATTGTAATACCCTCTGTTATATCCACAGGATTTAGTATGCGTTGGTAAGGACTAAAAATGTTTACATTTACATTTATTTTTATATCGAAAATGTAGTAGCCGTCTTGTTTTAATTTAGTTATATATCCGATATTAAAATTTTATTTTGATTTATATATTATTTTAATGTTTACATATCGTTTGAACAACATTAAACGTTAATAAATAATTTATGGTTTAATGTAAATTTGAAAATATTTTCTTAAACTTATTAATCTATAAAAATTACACACACACACACATATATATATATATATATATATATATATATATATATATATATATATATATGTTTTTGCGAAGGTATATACTTGATGAAGATGATGAATTATCACCGTCAAAACCTTCGTTTCGAAGATGGACTTTGCGAATTATTACGATGTTACTGCAAGTTACACAAATTCATAGGTAAACATCGATTAAAATATTTTTTTTTTTTTTTTTTTTTTTTTTTGAACAGCCCATAGGACTATGATACAATCTTAGCTGGTTAGCTAAATAATTATCTATGTTTATGACATGGTTACTTAATAACTAACTACTAACTATTAAGTACAAACGGGTGTGGAGTACGTAACCCATTGGCTACGCATCCATTATCCGCATAACGGTATTTATATATTTACGTGACTAAATCTAGAGGTTGACGACGCCGAAGTCGCCGAGTTTCATGTTTGGTGTCGAGCAGTTGTCTTGCTTCCACGTTAACATGACTGTGCAGTCGCTGCCTGTGCGATTTCGCGAACTCCTTAATGACATCATTAAGGAACGGCACATGGAGATCGGAGTGAATATCGTCGTTACGCGAGTAGCGATATGCGTCGACTATTGCACGTAAGATGACATTTTGACGACGTTGTATCACGTTTCGATCCCACATAGCAAGACCGTACGTCCAGATCGGCTTAATAATTTGCTTGTATAGCAGAAGTTTGCACGACACATCCAGCTCGGATTGTCTTCCCATTAACCAGTATAGCTGTCTTGTTCTGTGCATGATCTGCTGAGCTTTCATTTTGACATGGACTTTCCAGGATAACCGAGAGTCCAAATGCATGCCAAGATACTTGGCTGAGTTAGCCTGTGGAACAGGTTGGTTTCCCAAGTATACCTGGTACATGTTGTCGGCATAGCGTAGCGTGAACAAAACGTGAACAGATTTTTGTTCATTTATTTGTATCTTCCAGTCCGTAGTCCACTTTCTAATTCGATCAAGTCTACGTTGGAGTTTATTCGTAGCGTCAAGGTGACTACTGCTGACTGCTAATATGGCAGTATCATCTGCGAATGTGGCTGTTGTTGTAGTGGCATCAACGGGTAGGTCTCTTGTATACAACAGGTACAGAAGAGGACCGAGGACACTTCCTTGCGATACTCCGGCTTGTACACTGTAGAATGGTGACTTCGCTTCTTCATGGGTGACTCGGAATTTTCTATTCGACAGGTATGATTCCAACAAGCGACAAATATTACCTGGAAACAAAGTACTCAGCTTTTGGATCAGGCCTTCGTACCAGACTTTGTCGAATGCCTGGGCAATATCCAAGAAAATGGCAGAGCAGAATTTCTTCTCCTCCAACGCTCTGTTAATGACTACCACAACGCGATGTACTTGGTCGATCGTCGAATGTTTCTGTCTGAATCGAAACTGGTGGAGAGGAAGTTCGTCTCCAACAAGCGATAACAGTCGCCTTAGTAATAGTTTCTCTAAAAGTTTAGAGATTGATGGTAATATGGAGATGGGTCTGTACGAAGTTACCTCAGCAGCTTTTTTGTCCGGTTTCTTGAGCATTATGATTTGTGCCACTTTAAAACAGGTAGGCACATATTCAAGTCGTATACATGCGTTAAATATGTATGTAAGCAATACAAGTGTGCTCTACGTGGTAACTTCCTGAGAACAGCTGGCGAGATTTCATCTATACCAGGAGCTTTTTTCGGGTTAATATTGTGATCTATTTCACTGGCTAGCTCCAGTGGGGTGATAAGTTTGATTGCTCGATTAGTCTGATAAACTGGTAATGGATTAATATCAGACGATATGTCATGAGGCTGGAATACATGTGATAGATGACGTGCAAATAGTTCAGCTTTTTCTACATTGCTTCTAGCTCAGTTACCTGCTTTATCCCGAATAGGAGGGATTCTAGCAACCGGTCGTTTGATCCCGCGTGTGGCTTTCCACAGAGAGTAGTCCTTGTTCGCATTAGGACTAAGGTTCTCGAGGTAAGTAGTTTTATGTTTTACTTCTTTAATAAGCCGCCTAAGCTGGTTATTGATCTTATTAAAGACATTCTTATCGTGTGGCGCACGTGTCGTATGCCACTGCCGTCTAGCTTTCCTTCGTTCAGCAATCTTATCACGGATTTCCGATGGATAAGTGATATCCTGATAAATATTATTTTTGGTGAGCCTTAGCGGCCTCTCGAATTGCGTTAATGAAATCTGCAGATATGGTTTCTATCTCATCCGGAGTTTTCAACCTAATTTTCAGGTCTATTCTCTGATCTAGTTCCTCGCGGAATCTATTCCAGTTTGTAGACTTGCTTGTGAGCAGTTTCCTCTGTTTTTGTATGACAGTTGTGCTAATGGTGAGTAGCACGGGTGTATGATCAGATGATAGATCGATTAAACTTTCAGCTAATGTATAATTAGCGGATCTAGGAGGTCTGGTTTCTTACGACCATCTGCAGGCCAATATGTTGGCGCACGTGCGGATTCAAAGCTGCACTGTGAACTTTGGATCGCTTGAAGCAACTCCTTGCCCTTAGTATGAGCAGGACTAGGATTCATAGCGTTAGCAGGAGAAGATCCCCATGCTTCAGCATTGAAATCGCCTCCAATAATAAATCGATTTCCAAAATTCTTTAAGAACCGCAAATACTGGTGTCGTTTTAGTATATGTTTCGGTGGAAAGTACGCTGCTACTATATTAAGTATCGCATTGTTCTGTGCTACTGCCGCTGTTGTCGTCTGTACATGTTCTTCATTATATTCAGCTTCTTCGAAATGTTGAATATTCTGTTTGATGATGACTGCTGACCCTCCGTGTGCACCGCCATCTGGATGAGGGGTGTGATATATAGAATATCCGTGTGTATTCTAGGACAATTTTTAGTAGTGAAATGTATCTCGGATATTAGCGCGATATCTACTCGATAATCTGACAGGAAAGTCTCAAGCTCCTCAAGGCGGTTCTTGAGGCCATTTGCGTTCCATGTAACTATTCTTAGAGAATCAATCATTTCTGATTCTTATTAGAACGTTTGCGAACAGAATGACTATTTTCTTTCGCTTTCGTTTGTTCGAGCTTAGTCAGTCTACTAGACACTGTTACTATCACACTGGTTAAATTTGTAAGAGCCTTCATAATATCATTAAGACTAGGCTCTGACTAACGTTACTTAAATTCGATTTTCAACATCAATTTTACAAGTATTATAAACGAGTTTTAATAGTTACTTTTTACGGCAACTTCGAATATTAATTACGTATAATTAGTACCTTTATTCGGCAAACAGTAATATATAATTCGTTGAATGCGTTTGAATAGTTTTTGAAATTAATGTTAATTATATTTCTATTTTAGGTACTGCGATGCACTGTGTTACGGATTAAGGAGTATATTGGCGAGATATAATAACGATCAGTTAAAAGAAGATCACTTGTATAGAAAAATGTTGGACGAAGATTGTGACGCGGCATTATTGAGATTATTTTATAGCGTTTTAAATTCCGCGCCGCAAGCCGTTTTGCAGTTAACTATTTTTATCTCGCATGAAGTACATAAAATAAAAACGAGCTACCAGAGTATGTGTTGTTTTATTTTTTGTTAATAAGTTTTCAGAAAAAAAAAAAAACCTGCGTTACTTTTAAGCCAGTGAAATGAACACTCTGTAGGATAATGTTTGAACTACCTTTCGAAAAATTTTGACCGATAGTATTGGAGTATTAAAATGATTCAATTAATTTCGAAAAAATCTTTAAATTTGGGGCGCGTGTTCTTAATTTAATTCGGATTTTTTTGAAATGATTATTTTTTTTTAGTAATATATAAGCGACCTAGACAACTAATGTTTTATCGTAAAATATTTATTATATTTGTTACACGATTATGTTAATTTCTTAAACCTATTTTTGTCCTCATTACTCTATTTAGATTATCAATTATCATCGGTCATCGTATCTTCGTTCTCAGTCGCTTGGTCTTTAGTCGTTTATAATCGTACTGCGCGTTACATACGTGATGATAAAGAACGTGTTTGCTGGAAGGGATTTATTTTGCATTTTTTTCTCCATTTTAGTTGGATAGGTAAGTGATGCACGAATTATTTCTTCATCATTTTACATTACTGTTGTGTTTTTTGTTTTATATTTATTAATTAGATTATTTTTGTTCAATACGTAATTGTCAGTTTAATTAAAAAATAATAATAATTTACATTTCGAAGTAAAAATTAGCGACAATATACTATAACAAAGTATTTTTTTAACTACGTATTATCTAAATTGATCGTTAACCTATCGGTTAAGATGGTTGATTACGCGTTACTATCGAGTTTTCTGCGGAAATGCGGCATTTTTTAAATATGAAAAATTAGTTCATATTTTAAATATACTATCGGATAAAATTATTACCCGGATATTTTTCTTACTAGATCCTATAGAGCTTCGACTGCACGCTAAATATATTTCTACAGAATTTAGAGTCATACCTATTAAAATTTCGCTTTTTGTAGAATATCTACCAGACCGTTTAAGATTTCGGATTTTTACGTAGTTTCAATATCGATCATTTAAATTCCAAAAAATGTATTATCATTCGACTAAATAATGCTTACGTGATATGAAATCGATAACAAAAATATCGAAGCGTCTTTACTTGTTTCGAAATTAATTACAAAAAAAATTTTAATTTTTCGTAGAAATGTAGCGATTGTTGTTTCGGCGAATTGTTTATTAAATAATTTAAAATTACGATTTATTACGACGTTTAAATCACTAAAGTTATATGCGCTTTTCGACTATTAAGCCATTTTCACGTAGTGTGTACAAATAAGAAAAAAAAAACAAATGACGTATTAAAGTCCATAAAAAATAAAATGTAAGTTAATTTAGACGTACCATTTTACAAAGAAAAGTGGAAAGATTCTAGTCCTTGCAAGAGTGTCCAAAAAACGTGTTTTTTTTTCTTCAAAAATTACAATTCGATAAAAATTACTAGCGATAAAAAAATTTGCGGAAACTAAAATTTTTCGAGAAAAATCGAAATTTTTAAAAGTGCCGCTGTCTATTATAACAATACGAATGTTTGAAAAGTGTTACTTCCGATAGATAGCGCCATTATTTGAAAATATAACGATTTCTGCAAAACATATTTAATTTTACTTCTAACTCAAGGTTAATATCGCTTCTCGACCTGTTGGCCTCGATCAAAGTGAAATATATCTATTCTTAATCTGATACAACTTCAACGTAACCTAATATCGCTTCTCAACCTATTGAGCAAGATCAAATTGTAGTGTCTGTTCTTATTAGATTAATATTTGATACACCTTGCAATGCGGAGTTACTATATTAAACTAATATTGTAAAAAAAAAAATGTACATTCCGCAATGAAATGTTTCATTACTAGTCAAAATTATCAAAATGTTATTTTGGAATCGAATGAATTACATCGTATGAACTAACTTACACAAACACTTTATATAACATTAAATAACTTACGTGAACAACACTATTCATTTTCTGTAGTATCTTCAGCGTTTTATAAACTTTTTCATTGGGAACAAACATTCACGTAAATTACTCAATAATGTTAATTTATCTGTAGATAATACTGAGAGATAATTTAAATTAAACAATATATATATATATATATATATATATATATATATATATATATATATATATATATATAATAAAAAATTAACAAAAGTAAAACAAATTTTGAATGACGAAAACAAAAACAAATAGTGAATAATCTCCAGTAGCAAGCAAGAACATAACGCGGGAAATTCTCGAACAAACGTTCATGGAGGAAATATAACAAATACTTCACGCTTCGCGGTTATACTGAAGTAATAAAATTTAAAACTCTATAAAAGGTTTATTAACAAAGTAATGTTTAAAATTAATAATTTAGTTCTTATTTGAACAAAATAATTTTTAAATATTTTTTTTACGTAAAATAATTTCTAAAATAAAATATTGTCGGAAGTTGACCGCCAAACTACCGTTGCCCAAATTTCTATCTATTTCATGTAGAAATATATAAAATTTCAAAAAAGTGTAATTAATTTTAAAATCGTTTTTTTTTTTTTAAGAAAAGTGAAAATTGTCCACGCATACACGGGCGAGTAAATTTACCTGTTTATAAGTTTATGTTCAATAATTCAAATAAGGTGCGATTTTTCCTCGCATATACCAGAATCCAGCCAAGGGACGAAATGTGACGATGTATAAAATTTCAAAAAAGTGTAATTAATTTTAAAATCGTTTTTTTTTTTTTTAAGAAAAGTGAAAATTGTCCACGCATACACGGGCGAGTAAATTTACCTGTTTATAAGTTTATGTTCAATAATTCAAATAAGGTGCGATTTTTCCTCGCATATACCAGAATCCAGCCAAGGGGCGAAATGTGACGATGAATGTGGTGAAAAAACTTGAGAACGGCTTAATGGCCGAAAAGCTTCGTATCTTTTAATACGAACTAGTTTTTATCGTTTATTTAAAATGGAAATAACTACATTCTACACCCTTTTATAAATGTTTGCGAACATATGATGAAATTACGGACGTACTAATTTTCGTAACAGGCTCATACGCTGACTCTTTCTTTTTCGATACATTTAATAATGATGTTTTTCTGTTTTGTTTTTTTTTTTTAAATCTTAAATTTGAAATGTTGTAATTATAGAATTGCGCTATAACAATTCGTGTAAATATTTTAATTCTTTCAGTCGTACATTATAAAATGTTGACACAAAATTAAACATTTCATACAGGTGTTTATTATACAATATGGCATCTTAGATGAACTGAAGATAATTTTCGATATTTATTTATATAAATATTGTTAAAATTGGAACATTTCACGTATAAAAAATTTTTCGTTAGCATTAAAATTTCATGTCCCATATAGTGGACATTGTGACTGAAAGGATTAATAATTTAAAATCGACCGGCCTAGCTCACTATCGAAAGAAAAAAGTAATAAAAACGAACCCTTTTTTGTTTATTTTTTTTTTATTTATTTTTTTTTTTTTATTTTTTTCCCCGAATAAATATTTCGTATTTTTTCTTTTAGTTTCGCGTGTTATATCTTTGAGCGTTGTGACGGTTTTTTATCCGAAGTGTTTTTTATTGGGTTGCATCGCGCATAGTTTATCGATGACGGTTTGGTTACTCTTTCGTCGGGATGGCAATTATAGCCATTGCGATGAATGCGTTCTTAGCTGTATGCTCGGAGTTGCCTATATATTTATTTATATTTCTTCGTACACCGGTCCGCATCGTTATTCCTATTCCGCCTATTATTTAATCTGTTTAATGGAAAATATAGGATGCTTAGCCGTTTGGTAAGTCGTACGACTTTTGATTAATTCGTGTAATTATTAATCATATTTCGAATGACGAACTTATAAAATCAATCCGGAAAGTGGTTGTGTAACTTTTGTTTTTCCTTTTTAAATTCTGTACTTTTAAAAGGACTTTTAAAATTAGTAGCAAAATTCGCGACTTTTTATCGAGCCCCCGAAATCGTTCTGTCTAAATTATTTACATGTTAAAGCTTAATAATTTAGAAGGGAATACACGTAGGTAATATTCCGAACGGCGAATTTGTTTATTCATTAGCGGGAAAATGCGTAGTATTTCATAAGGATATCGTATTCACTCTGTACAGCTGGAGCGTACGGATCATTAGGAACTGATGTACACCACTATGCATTACCCGATCATCTCTGGCTGATTACTATATCAACTTTAACCGTCTCTCCCTAAACTTTGGTAGTTTTACTATTTCTTTAAGAAGATTAATCGCAGAGGAACTGTACTCGTCGGTAGATTACGGATTTAGGGATCATTTGTTTACCCGATCGTCTTTTCCATATGTTAGAGAAAATCCCGTCTGTCCCCTCTGAACGGGCAATCTACAATCCCGATCACGGTTTTTAGAATGCTGTGCCGTTGGGCTGTTACGTTTCGAGCTTTACCTTAACCACGTTCCTCTCCCGTATATTACACGTCCTTATAAATATATTCTCTCGCGTACCAACATTCTTAGAGAAGTTACTGTTAAAATACCGACGCCGTACCGAAAGAAACGTTTGGTAACCGTATATTGCCGCGTCCGACGGACTTCGCTTACTCGCCAAATTTGACCGCTCCTTTTGCGGCTATACCTTAACACGTCCGCGAGATCTGGAAGAGCTGAAAATTCGAATTTCTGAAAAAATTTCGAAAATTCTATGCTCGAAAATTCGGTAAAAACACTGAATGAACGTAATAAACGGCGGTCATCTGAACGATATTACAAATGATTGTAAGCTAATCTATCGTTTTTCTATAATTAAATAAAATTTCATTCGACAATTTTGATCGAATAGTTTGCGAGTTACTAAAAAAACGACAAAATCCTCTCCGTCTTCTGTAGGTCGCCCTATATAAACAGTTTCCCACAACGGTATTACGTTGAGCAAGCGGTAAAGCCGTCTTATTTATAAAATAGACAAAAATTTACTAATAATTAACTTTTCTCAGGTTTTGTTCTATTTATTATTATTATTATTTTTTTGTATTTATGTGCGCGAATTAAAACTGTTTATTTATATTCGATACTTTAACGTGAAATTATTGGCGATGAATATTTTTAAACGTATTAACCCCGATAATTGTTCGTTTTATTTCATTTTTAGTTCGTTTAACAACGTCGTTATTTTTTAATTTACTATTACTTCTTTTCGTTTTTTTTTTTTTTTTTTTCGTTTTTAACGTATTTCTCTACAGGCTTCACTGCACACATACGATGACGGATTTATCATTTCGGTACGGTATCATAGTTGTGCAAATTGTTTTATATTCGATTTCCATACTGTCTATGCTTCTGTATTACGGTTGGTTTCATCCGAATAAAACAGCCTATAAAATTACGAAAAACAAGAAACAAGATCCTCGCGAGAAACCGCTTATGCGACATTAATGCACTTAATTGATTTAACGAATTTCGTAATATTTTCGAAATTGTTTTAACGCTTTGATGAAAAGTATTAATATTTTACTCAATAATTTACACGTTACTTAAATGTATATGATTTAAACTATAATTTCAAGTTGTTACCTTTTTTCCTGTTTGTAGTTATATTATATATATATATATATATACATATATATATATATATATATATATATATATATATATATATATATATATATATATATATATATATATATATATATATATGGGTGTGTGTTTGTGTTTTGTGTGTGTATGTTTGTGTGTTGATGAGATTTAAATTAGTAATTATAAATGTTTACGTTCAATACCGATACTTGTGATCTCTTTTTTTAACACCCCCCCCCGGGTGTTATTATTAGTGTCTATTTTTGAAATTTACTACATAGAAAAATAAAATATTTACGAATTGTGTTTTAAACGTTAAAAAACGATTATTGTTAATAAGTGAAAAGTAAGTTCGCGTATAACTTATGGCCGAATTAAATTTAAATTAAGTCGAACTTAAAGAAAATAAATAATTTTGTTTACATACGAACTCTACTAGGTACCGACGTTAGAAAAATCGACTGAGTTTATTATAACGGAGTTCGATGCACATTAATTCTCCATCGCTATTAATAATGCGCCGATAATTCTATATAAGCAATCCTATCGTGATAGCTACAAATTAGTTTCATTTAGAAAACTAGGGGCTACCGATTAAGTAAAATAGCTTATCTGACGGACTACGCAAGTGGGAAGTCTGTATACTTCAAAAATAATGTATACGCGGTAACAGCATGCGTGGGATTATATATATATATATATACATACATACATATATATATATATATATATATATATATATATATATATATATATATATATATATATATATATATATGTCGCTAATAAATTTTACAAATTTTTGTGTACTTTCCTATCCAATGAACCATTTTCTTATAGATTTTTCATAGGATAAAACTACCATCTTAAAAATGACGTCATATAAGTTGTGCTGTATACATTGTAATAGAGAAAATCGCAGTGCCCCATATATAATGTTAATATTATATATATATATATATATATATATAATTTTTTTATTATAGAATTATTTATTAAATGGAAGTAAAATCGCGAAAATAACGTCATACCCGTGAGATTGTTCCACTCCATATACAAATATATCTAACGTTTTTAATCAAATTCAAAAATTACTACTCACTTCATGCATATGTATGTATAAATTTTTGGATGTTTTGTTACAACCGCAATTCCTCCAATTTAGGCTAAATTTTTTGACATGTACATTTTGTAACCTTTTCTCACGTACAGTACATTATGTGTGGTAATAAATTATGAAAAAAAAATCAACTTAAGTTATCTCGCTATCGTCATCATTTTTCAATTCTATCGGTTTTACTCAATTCTTTTTCGGTATTGCCTGTTTTCTTCAATAAAATGTTGGTAAAAGTTAAGCCGGTCCTCTGTTTCCTTAAATTTATTTTTTCTCCGAGTTAATCGTCGTCGCTTCTTTATCGAATGTACCGAACGAAATATAAAAGAAACGAAAATAGTTGAGCGTGTAAAAAAAATTAGATATTTTGATCGTCTGTTTTACGTGTTAAGACGTAATATTAACAATTACGTCTCGGATTTAATATTCTTTCTTGTCAGTACTCTAATAAATAATAAATTATATTTGTATATATATTATTTTGTTTATAATATTCAATTTAGAAATAACGACTTATAAAATAAATAAAAATAGGGGAGGCGTTTAAAAAAAAAGTACTAGATATTTTGATCGTCTATTATTTACGGGCGTTAGGACGTAATTGATTAACAATTACACGTCTCGGATCTAATATTCTTTCTTACTTGTCAGTACTTTAATAAATAATATATATATATATATATATATATATATATATATATATATATATGTGTGTGTGTGTGTTATTTTGTTTATAATATTTAATTTAGAAATAACGAAATGCAAAAGAAATGAAAATTGTGGAGCCTGTAAAAAAAATTACTAGATATTTTGATCATCTATTTTACTAAGGTGTTAGGACGTAATACCTAATAGATACATTTGATTTTCACAGTTATATGAATAACTGTTGTCAATATGGTAGTGCGTAAAAAAAATCTTCGGCTCATTATTTTCATAAAATTACACTATTTTAATCGTTTAAATAAAGGTTAAGAAAATTACATAATTACGTGCCTTGCAGTTAATGCATTTATTAAAGTAATCGAATATGCTAAGTGGTGGACGACACTTATACGTATTAGGGGAAAAGTACTAAAATCAGTTTTATAAATTGAGTGTTTGCATGTGTATATATATATATATATCAATACATGTATATTGTTTTGCGTATGTATTTTTGATCCTTACTTATGTTAAATTGTCCGCAATATATGGTAAATCGAGTTTTGCGAAATATTGTAATTTTGATTGATTTTCACAATTTAATTAAAGTTAAGATGTTTTTATTTAAAATTTTCGGTTTATACCAAATATTAACAAGTACGAGCGAAAAATTCGTTTTTCAGAAATTTTTACTGCTACAATCGCGTTTAAACGATAAATATGAATAATAAAAAAAAACTCGTTTATTAGATTAAATTTCGAATTTGATTTTTTTTTAATTTTATTTGAAAAAGTGTATGTTAACGTAACGCCTGTAAATAGAAATTATCATCGGCGACGTTACTTTTCCCCGTTACAATACGTTACTAAAGGTTACTTCCTAGATTTTCGTTGTTAAAATATTATCATTATTTTTATATGATGTATTTTGAATTGACGCGTTTTCTTCTTGATATTTGGCTTATTAAAAACCGGTGAAACCGTATTATAATATATATATATATATATATATATATATATATATATATATATATATATATATATATATATAAGTTGAAATATTAATTTCTAAAACATTTAGACTATTGACTGCAATTTAAAATTTAATAAAAAATTCGTGTTTTTTTTAGATTTTAATTGAAAAAGTGTATGTTAATGCGTGCAAATTGTAATTATCGGCGTCGTTACTTTTTCTCGTTACAATACGTTACTGAAGGTTACTACCTCGATTTTCGTTGTTATAATATTATCGTTATCGGCGTCGTTACTTTTTCTGGTTAAAATACGTTACTAACAGTTACTACCTCGATTTTCGTTGTTAAAATTATTATTATTATTTTTATATGATGTATTTTGAATTAACGGGGGGGGTTTCTTCCTAATTTTAGCCTCGTATAATTTATATATAAGTTGAAATAATAATGTCTAAAACATTTATATAATTAACTGCGATTTAAAGTTTGGTAAAAAAATGCGTTATTTTTTTGTGTTTTTTTTTTTTTTGTCGGGTACCATGTACTGCTGCTACGGCCAGGATCATCTGAAAGTAATTATTGGATATTATATAAAGTTGATCGCATCTATATTTTGGAGGAATTGAATAACTGTAACTGAGTAATGGGTTAAAACTTCTTGTAGCGAATTGCAACTGAACTTTTGAGGTCGGCATGCGGAGTATTGCGGACATTCGAGAAATAAATATCGAAGTGTTAGTCTGAACGCAGCGAGTGCGCAATGGTGGATCTGTTTTATTTATAATATAGCCACGAGTGAACGCAGTGTGACCAATGCGAAGATGAGATAGATCTGCTCCTTGCTACTGTGTAAAAAAAATCACCGCGGAAAAAGATGAAAACGAATAGCTTTATGATGTTCAGTTGGAGGAATAACATTCCGAAGATCGCAAAAGGTTTTATTTGTTTTGTTTTGGACGGAATCGTTTGCGTTCGGATATAGGAGTTAAACGTACATGGTTGGATAGTGGCTGTTTCTATAGCTGTTTTGCTGCTAGTTTATTTATTGGAAAACCTATATAACTTGATAAGATTATATTAGGGGTAGGGTTACGGTATAAGAGATTCAGGATTTCTACGGCAACAGGTTGTAATTTGTTTTTCAGCCGCGTCTCCCCGGTTTCAAATATTCTTTCTATACGTTTTAATTTAAAGTGTACTAACGTTGGTTTTTTTTTTTTCGATTTTATAAAACAAATATTAGAATTAATTTTTGTTATTGTGTATGTGCGTGTGGCGTTTTCAAACGTAAAAATTATATTCGATATGTTTCGATTATAAAATGAGACGTTGTGTTCAAATTTGATTTTATTTCGTCGGTTACCGATAAATTTTTTTCAACGCGTACGGTGCTGCACACACACACACACACACGCCGATTGTTTCAATTTTGTGTATTCGCAATTTTTTTTTAAATAAAAAATTTGTTCTCGAATGTTTTTCTGTTATTGTTTTTTTTTCGAGTTCTCAACGAAATCGATAATTAATTCAGCGTTTCTTAAATAACGGTGCATTCAAATAGTTAAAATTGTCTTTTGCATCTGTCGACATTTTTATGTTATTTAATCACTATCGCTTATTATTGGTTAGACAGCGAATCTCTACATTGTTTTTTGCTTTAATCGTCTAACTAGATTATCCGGGATTTATTCGCTTATGAAGAGATGCGAGCATTTTAAGCGATATAAGTTCATGATTAAAAGTGCAAAACTAAAAGCTTGGAAAAAGCTTATGGATGATAAAATATTAACGAACAAGTTAAAATACACAAGCATACCAACATTAGATAACTATGCGAATACGGATCAAGACAAGGTTGATTTATTGATGTCGAATCTATTCCTCGACACAAAACCTTTCAAAATGGAAACTTACCATCCTAAAACAAAAATTCTATTCAGCAACGATGAAATTGACATAATAATTAAAAAATTGAAAAACAAAGTAGCTACAGGAATAGACAAATTATCCAACGGATTTATTAAAAAATTTCACAACTTTTTCCCGTGTGTTATTGCAAAACTTGTAAACTTACTTTTTGAATTTGGTCATTATCCAGATGCATGGACAATAAGCAAAACAGTCATTCTGCCAAAATCAAATAAAAACCCGAATCTGTCTGTAACAGAGCCGTAGCATTATTATCCGACTTAAGCAAAATATATGAAAAATGCATACATAAAAGACTAAAAGAATTTGTAGAAAGCAAAAATATAATTAATGAAAATCAGTACGGTGCGTTGCCAGGCAGATCGTCTGAAATGGCGATATATAATATTTTGCATAACATTAAAACTTTTAAAAATAAAGGCTTTTGTACTTGTCTCTAATTACACTTGACATTACAAAGGCTTTCGATAGCTTAGATTTAAATAAGCTCATGTTATTATTAAAAAATTTAGCATTAGATTACAGCATACTGAATATTATTAATCAATACTTTCAAGATCGATCCGCGATACTTGAAATAGGTACATATTCCAAACAACAAAAAATTGTTACGGGAGTACCGCAACGGTCTGTGTATTAGGGTCATTCTTGTGGAACTTAGTTTTCTCACAAATGTACACTGATTCCAAATAATGTAAAAATTTTTACTTTTGTGGACGATATAGTAATTGGCGATAAAAATGAAATCTCATTAGGTAAGAAATTAAGTGAGGTATACCATACAATAAATAAATGGTTACAATCATTTAATCTCAGCATCAACAATTCGAAGTCAACCTATATGCTGTTCAATAGGAAATTACAAAATAAAAAGTTGAATTTAACGCAATATGGATTAGACATACAATATGTCACACAAACCAAATACTTAGGAGTATTAATTGATAATAATTTAAAATTCTATAATTATTTCAATCATATTACAACAAAAATTAACAAATTTATAAGGATAAACTTTATAACAATAACAATAGAATAAACTATAAGAAGGGAATAATATTATATAAAAGTATAATATTACTAAACATACTTTATGGCAGCGTAATCTATAATGATATGTTAAATATCAAACGATTTCGAAACAAATTAAAAGCTTTCCAGAGAATGATTTCCATAAAATTAATCAAATCTTACAGAACAATTAGCTATATGGCATTGTCATTGCTGGTATTAAACCGTTGGTGTATGAGATTGAAAAACATATTAATATTTTATTAAGAAAAAATAATGTAAATACAACTTACGAATTTAACAATACGCAATATCAGCATCCATACTATTTGCATCGAGAAAAAAAGCTAACAATTAAACAATTCAAAATAGTATTGGATGAATATTATGTTAAAAAATACCAAAGATTATGGGATGAATACAACGGACTAGCGAAACAATATTTTCCCAGTGTAGACGGAAGACTAAAGAATGTTTTGTATTCGTGCCAAATTATTTCAATACACAGTTTATTAGTAGCGGACACGGATTGTTTAAAGACTATTTATATAAGTATGGAATATCGCGTACGAATAAATGTGCAATATGTAATTTAACTAATCATGTAAAGCATATACTGACAGGATTACGTCAACGCTGATTTCGCAGATATAAATGCGACAGAATTGGTGGATAAGCAATTCAAAATATTTGACGTTTTCACAGTATCAGAAATAACATACCGCAAAATACATCTACATATATTTTAATCAAATTAATTGTATAATATCACCTTAATGTAAAATGGGCTGAACTGAGCACCGTAAACTTAATTGGATGGGCTATTTTCAGTTCATTATTTATAAATTACACGTATATCACTTATAAATAAATTTACCCCATCGTAATTTACGAACTGGAGACCAAAAAGAAAAAAAAAAAAAACTAGATTATCCGGGAGTTCGATGGTTTTCACGCGTGATATTTATAGATTTAAATTTTTGTACAAACTTTCTGTTGTACCGCTGCTTATACAGCTCAATAACCGAAGGGACATTTAGATCGTTCTGAATTATATTGTTACGTAATGTAATATAGCGCATTGGTGTATATATATTCCATTTAGTAACTTCTTCCTATCAGAAGATGGCATACATCAACATGTTTTTATATTTCTCGTTCCCGGGTTGATTTTATTATTTCCTCAATTTTGTTGTTTTTAAACCTGTTGGTAATCATTTTGAGTCTTTTCCTCCCTCACATTGTCTTTCCCAGTATTTTTCATTGAACAACAGTAAATATTCCTTCTCTTATTTTATATATTTTCTTCCTTCTCTCGATGTCTTGGACTTTTTCCATACCGCTCCTCCGTTGTCATACTTCTGAATTCGTTATTTTCGTCGTCCACGGTATCCGCCATATTCTTTTAAGCGTTCATATTTCAAACGCATTTAATCTTTTGAACACTTTCCGCGTTTATCGTCCACGTTTCAGTAGAGTATTTCAGGACAGACATGGCACAACGCTGGTTTACTTTCATCTTTATATTCATTTTTAGTTCAGCAGAGTTTCTAAATTTCTGAACGCTTGTTTGGCTATTCCAACATGGTTTCTAATATCGTTTATATTTCGACCATAACTTATCAGTAATACGCCTAAATACCGAAATTCTTGCACACTTTCCACCATTTCTTTCCGATTTTTAACTTCATATGTTGTCTCAATCGTCTTCTTTAAATTTATGGCCTTCGTTTTATTAACGTTTATTTTCATGCCATATTTCTCCCCTGCTTTGTTTAGTCTATTTAGCATCATTTGCATTTCTTTCCAGTAATATTCGATCATCTGCGTAGCTTATACACATTCTATTGAACATCCGCTTATTTTGAATCCATATAGTTATAAATTTTTGCTTCTTTAATGATCTCTTCTGAATATATATTAAATATAGTCTATGTGACAATTGGCAGCCTTGTCTTACGCTTTTTTTAATTTGACACCTATTATCATCGAATTCTTCTCCAACTTTTATATTCGCTATCTGATTCCATTATATACTTTTGATTATTTGTAAATATTTATTGTCTATATCGTGTTCTTCTAGTATATTTATCGGTTTCGTATATTTCACCCGGTCGAAAGTTTTTTCATAATCTATGAAGCCTGCTATTATTACCCGGTTTGCGTTAATAGGCTCGTTGCACTATAGTTTTCAGAAGAGCTATTGTATCTCTAGTTTCTTTTTTTTTGCAATGGAACCATATTATGTTTGGCCGAGCTGTGTGCCTAGCCTTCGTTCTATCCTTGTGTTTATAATCGACAGCAATATTTTGAGGGTGTGACTCATTAGTGCGATTGTTCGGTGTTCGTTGCATGTTTGTAATGTACCTTTTTCGGGAATAGGTATAAACGTTACGGTCTTGAAATCTTCAGAAACTTTTCCTTCATCACGTATATTCTATTAATAGCAGCAAGCTTTGTTTACATCTTGGTGCAATATTGTTCAAAATCTCTGCAGGTATCTGATCTTCTCCGGTTGCTTTATCGTTTCTGGCTTTCTTCATTGCATTTTCTAGTTCAAACATTTCTATCTTTGTTGCTTCTTCTTCCGTTTTATTTTATATTTTCGATGGCCTTATTTTTATCATCGTATCTCTCTAATATATTCAAGTCATACTTTTCTTTGTTCTTCATTGTTGTCACAGAGGATGCTGTCTCTGAATTTAACAATTTTTGAGCTCATTTTCTTTATTCGCTTCATTACATTTTTTTCTGTGAGCGTGCGTTTCTTTCAAGTTCTGTTCCCTTTCCATTTCCTCTATCTCTTTGCATTTTTCTTCAAGCCGTTCAGTTTCGGTTTCGGTATTATTAGTTTATTAAGTATTTTATATTCATTATTAGATGCGTTAGCCGTTTTTCACTTCTCTTCTTTTATTTATTAGATTAATTATTTCTCGAGCTATCCGTGATTTGATTTTCTTTCTTTGCAGTTTCGCTATAGTTTTCTTTATGGCATTAGTTACTATTTTTTTTCCATCTTCTCCATTGTTCTTCAATACTTTCTTCACATTCACATTATTTATTTTCAGAATGATTATCCGTATAACTGGACTTTGTTCCGATTTACTCGTGCACTTTACGTTCTTTAATCTATACGAATTTATAACCAACGTCCCGAACTTCCTTAGCCTGCTTACAGATCCTTGAATTCAGTGGAGTTAGGTGTTCATTTATATAAAACGCTATCACTCCACTTACATCCAGATTCATTTTGATCGTACTCGGTAACAATCGAGTATATTTCCGTTTTGCTAACAGTTCATTTTTTGTGGAACGACGACGGAATTTCACTAATATAGAAGAATGTTTTTAATTCTGGTAACGTGGAAGCCTGTGACAGATGACAATGTCATTCTCTGATACAGAGAAGCAACCCCAATATTTTTTACAATTTCGGTCACATTTTCATCCCGCCTGTAAGGTACATTGCTGATGACAATGTTGTTACGGCGAATGTACTGCTTACAATCATCCACCCGCTGTTTTAATTCCGCGTTTTTTTTTGTGAGTTTTACATGATGAACATGTCCAAGCCGTCTTTACAACAAGAACAATATATTTGCATATTTAAATATTTACTGTTTACAAAAAAAGTAAACTTACCATTCAATAATATTTTCTGTACCGAATATATCAACGATTCTTTCCAGAAAAAATTAATACGAAATATAATCTTATAAAATATTATTTAAATTACGCCTTATTATAAGATTGCAGGAAAAATTTTTAATACAAAAAAACCTGCTCATTTAAAATAACAGAGTGCGTACACTCTTACCGTATCAGCAATATACTTAAAAATATCTTAGCTTATTTATTAATACTAGAACTAGAATTTGTAGCTGGCTTACTATAGAAGGATGTGTTTTATACGCCTATGCTTATATCTTTTATACCTGTGTCGTAAAGCTTGGTAAATCCCCTATAGAATTTACCATTGGAATGTCGGAATATCTACAATCGGCAAAAAAATTTTTCGTTTTATCCTTAATCATTTCCTGTACGTAAGGGAATTTTAACGCACCATGGAGAGATTTTATTGAAGTAAATCGAGGTTTATTCAAAATTATTCGAAGGCAATGGTTTTACACTCTTTGCACGTGGTTTATATTACTACTACTACTAGTATATGACTATATTTGGCAGGCATAGAGTAGCTTTGGTAAAATTACCTTTTTGTATAATAAAAATTTGTTTTGCGTTGAAAGCGCAGATCTTTTATTAAATTTAGGAAATAGACAACCCATTTTCCGTATTGTTCTACTTACACAATCATTAATATGTTTTGTAAATGTGAGTCTTCTGTCCATGATGACGCCTAAATGCTTCACATGTTCCTTCCGGTCGAGTTCAACGTTTTTTATTTTAACGAAACGATTTAATGAAGGCCTACGTCTGGTAAAAATTATTGACTCTGTTTTCTCATCGTTAACTTTTATTTTCCATTTATGGTAGAATTTAGATATGACATAAATTGCTTTAGTTAATCTATTACTTATAGTGTCTATTCTATAAGAAGATACCATTAGAGAAGTGTCATCAGCATAGATATTTATATCTACACCTGGGATTGTCGGTAAATCATTAATATATATAATAAAAAGGAATGGGCCTAAGATACTGACCCCAGCTTTAACGTACCTTATATCAGAGTTATGGTTTTTCAGTTTCACATAGAATTTTCTATTCATCAGATAAGATTTAATAGTAAAAACAAGATATGGGGGGAAATTATATTTAATTAATTTATATATGATTCCATCATGCCATGTTGTGTCAAACGCTTTTTCTATGTCCATCAAGACAACACCCGAATGTTTATTCTGATTAAAGTTATCAGTAACTTTGTCACAAACACTGACCAGTTTGATTGTCGTACTTAGTTTTGGTCTAAAACCGTATTGCGAATCAGCTATGATGGATTCTCCGTCACTAAATGCCCTCAATCTTACTAGTATTATTTTTTCAAAAACCTTACTTATATTACTGATTAAAGTCACAGGTCTAACATTTTGAACCGAAGATGAATCTTTCCCAGCTTTTGCCAAAGGTACCGTTACCGATACTCTCCACGACACAGGATAATAGCATAGGCGTAAACATGAGATAAATAGAACCTCCAAGGCGACTATTGCTTTTGTTAGTAGATTTTTAATCATTTTTCTGCTAATTTCATCGTGACCAACTGAATTTTTCAGCCTGAGAGTGGAGATAAGGCGTTTAACCTCTTTAGGTGTTGTAAGATCTACGAGTGAAATCACTGCAGGAGTGTTAAGTGAGTAATTTTTTATCGTCTGCTTCACCTTACGTTCATGATACCGGGTTGACATCAACACATTTTGACTGTGAACAGTACTAAAATGCTCAACTAAGATTTCTGCTTTATCTTCAACGGAATAAGCTATCCTACCCAAATTAATTGGGTCTTTAATAGGCGTTAATTCGGTTTGGCCTCTACAGAAGTATTTATTGACTCTTCATAAACTATTATCAATTGGAGAGAGGTTTTTGAGGAATTTATCATACTATAAATTTCTTTCATTTATTAACTTTGTTTTGACTACCTTATTTAATTTGTTATACAGCTTCTTATACTTGAACTTATTTAGATCATTAGATCTTTGATAACATTTACGAACGTAGTTTTTAAGTTTAATAATAATGTTTATATCTTTTGAGATCGAATTCACTTTCTTCTTTGTAACAACCCGCGGAATGGCACTGCGCGCTGCTTGCATTATAACGGAATTTAGATGTAGAATGTATTTATCTATAGATTGCGGATTAAGTAAAGTTTTTGGTATATTTATATTTTTCTGAATGTGTTCTTTAAATATGTTCCAGTTTGTCCTGGAATAATTGAAAGATTTAGTTAATTTATTGTACTTTAACTTACTAGATATAGTAAACATTATCGGATTATGATCCGATGATAGTTCACTTAAAGATAAAGGGTTACTTAATTGATAGTAGTTCTTGGCAATGACAATATCAATGATGCTAGGCAAAGAAGTTGAATTCCCGGAAAAAAATATAGGCTCTGAATCTGAAAGTTTAGTTTGTTGCACATGTTTAGGAGTATGTTCCCTGCTCTGTTAGCATTATGATAATTCCAAACTCTATTCTTTGCATTTAAATCTCCAATTACTAAGACATGTGTAAATGTATTTAATAAGAATCTGATATCACTTTCGAGACTAGTAGGTTTTATCGGCGGTCGGTATGCTGCTAAGATAACTAAAGATTTGTTTCCTAGCTGAAATTTCGCTCCCACAGCTTGTACCTGACTGGTATGTGCGGTATAGGCAGGGGGGTGTAGTGTAAACTGTTGTGAACTATTAAGGCTACTCCTCCCATTTTGTTTGTTAAATCATTTCGGAGTATTTTATAGTTAGATAATTTAAAATTAAAATTTCCATCAATTTTTGTTTCCGAGAGACCAACAATGTGTATGTTATTGCTCAGCATAAACTGTTCGAGTTCTAATATTTTATTTCTAACAGAGTTAGCATTCCAGGCAATTGCATGCACTCCTTCTTCACACATATACAGATATACACATTTATATGAACGTATGTTACACATTCGATAATTATGGTAATTACGGTAACTATATCAGTATCACGATTTGACTTTAGTTTTGATATGATATACTTTTGATGCATCGTAATATGTTGCTAATACCTAGTGATTGAAACGCTGTTATAATATACGATAAGTCACTATTACTCTCGCTATCACGATTGCTTTCTATACATATATGACTATTTATACTATTTAGAGCCTATGCATAAGTACGTGTCGTTTTATTAACATTTGTTTTTCTTAAATTATTATTATTATTATTATTATTATCATTAATATGATTATTTCTAAAATGATTGTTATTTCTATTGCTTATGTAAGTTGTACTGATGTTAGGTATTATTACGGGCACTTTGAGAAATGATACTGTTGTTAAAATTATTATTACTATTCGGTGCATATTTTTTGTTTTTGAAATGAATTCTGTAACACGCATATATATGTAGGACAGTCTTTAGAATTTGCTGTATGGTTTCCCATACAATTTACACATTTTACGACGTTCTTTGCGGTACATACTTTAAAAGAGTGAGACCCACTACACTTTAAACATTTTTCAGTTTTAAAGCAATTATAGGATACATGACCAAATTCTAAACATTTAAAACATTGGATGGTAGGATTTTTTGATCTTTCCCATGTTATTAAACAATAGCAGATTACTTTAATGTTTAAAATTTCCTTTAAACTAGTGTTAGCCGGAAATATTACCGTGTATACAGGTAAGTAAGTCACCTGATTATTTTCGAAATTCTTTTTCACGAATTGTTTTATATTTTCTATTTTAATTTTTTGATCGATGTCTTCTTTAATTTCTTCTACAGTTATGTTGGTAGGTAATCCTTTAAGTATCAGTTTTATTGGTTTACGAGTTTTTGGTGTATGAGTGTAATGCTCGATATTTTTAACTTGTAAAATTTTTAATACTTTGTCGTAATCATCGATATTACTGGTATATAGAATATAATTATTTCGTTTTGTCTTTACTTTTACCTTATATTGTAACTGATTGTTAATTTGTGATATAAAAGTATTATGGTTTTCCTGTAGTGGGCCTCGTAATATAATCGGGGGTATTTTACACTGTTTATCCTTAATATTATTTGTTACGTTAAATATAGTTTTGTTTATTTTATTTTTATCTGTGTGTATAACGTCCTGTACTATATTAGTTAAGTTACTTGATTCTTCATTTGACACATCGATATGTTTGAAAAGGAGTAAACCGGTTTTTCGTTTGTATGGTTTCTTCGCTGATTCTTTTCCGTTTCGTTAAGCTTCTGCTATTGTGCTGCGATGCAGATGACCAAGGCAACTCAGATAATGAGTCTTCGTCGCTGCTATCTGAAAAATTCCCGTTTTCAGAAAGCGCGTACTTATTTCTGTTGGGTTGCTGTACGTCGAAATCTTGTGAGGAGGAAGGTACAGCATGTTCCTCTCCACCAGTCTCCATCTGTATTACGTCTGCGCTATCACCGTTTGAGCATGACGCAGCCGTTAAGCCTATTGTTGGCGGGGGAGTACGAGCTGCACGCATCAGGGCTACGTGAGCCGTTAACAGTATAGAAATAATAAAAACCGCACGCGAGACAAAAGATAACACCAATACGTGTGTTCCGTGTATACACATACACATATATATATATATATATATATATATATAAATTGAACGCGATAAAACAAACGAACACGCGATAGAAGGTTATAATAATACTTTTACGTTTCCACGTAGCTGCCTTAATTCTGGTATAATCGTAAACCGGCCGGGCAATCGCCGTACGCAGCGAAATCTTAATTCGCAGGAGACGCTTTTCTACACATAGTATAACAAGAAGTTTAGTAAAATAGCTGAAAAAATTATTTTGGGTAGACTAAAAAAATTCACAGATGATAATGATATTTTTATAGAACAACAATTTGGATTTAGGAACAATTTATCTACTGTTATGGAATTAGCAAGAATTAGTGAAACCGTAACTGACGGGTATAATAAAAATATGCATGCAGAATGACTGTTATTAGACATAGAGAAAGCCTTTGATACCATCTGGCAACTCGGTTTAATATAAAAAATTATTTCACATAAATTCCCTAATTACTTAGTTCGACTTATTAAAAATTATTTAAGTAACCGAAATTTCATAGTTAAAATTAAAAATGATCATTCCTACATGAAAAATGCATTAGCGGGAGTTCCCCAGGGGAGCATACTGCGACCTTTCTTATTCCTTCTTTTTATTAATGACATCCTCAAAACTAAAAACTTACAGATGGCATTATATGCCGATGATACCGCTATATATTGCACATCGTACCGAATTGACACTATACAAAGGAGACTAACTCAGGGTTTTATTAAATTAAATTCGTATTTCAATAAATGGCGAATCAAAATAAATTCCGATAAAACCCAATCTATTCTATTTACGAAAAGAAGACCGCATTTCTTATGTGATGGTAAACAACACACCTTTGGTATATTAGATATTTAGGCGTAATACCGGATCGGGGTCTCACATTTACTAAACATGCTGAGTATACCTGCAATAAGACTCATGCGGCTCTGTTTAAGCTATATCCGATATTTAATAATTACGTCAGCTTAATAATCTACAAAACTATAATCAGAACAATTATTACGCTTGTCCCATATGGTTATATACTAGCCGTTCTAACTTAAGTTACAACGGCTACAAAATATGTCTGCGGAATAATTCTTAATCTTCCAGTCTATGTAAAGATTAAACACATTCACAAGGCATTTTACCATATGTATACATTTTTTTTTTTTGATAGGTGTGCCTGCAGTCAGTATTCATTTATTAAAGTTATAAGGGATTATATGCAACTAAAATATAAACGCTATAAACATAAAAGAATTAAACACACGCTATTATACAGCTGGCATTTTGTCGATTTTTTTCTCTCTCTCTTTTGTGTATAATAAAAATTATCGTTTATCCCATTAACGTTAAATATTTATAAATTTATATATAGGTGTAGCTTTTTGATCAGTTTGCGGGTTTTGTTATTTCTTCTATTTTAATTTTAGTTAAATGAGCAACTAAGCATACTTTTTTTAAACTAGTATATACGTATAGTAAAAACTGTGTATGCGTTATATTATTATTTTCGTTATTTTTTTTTTTGTAACATATATTTATTTTGTAAATACACTTTTATCCTGTCTATCCATTCATTGCTTATACAGTACAAAATACAACTGATAATTCAACGGCAAAGATGAGTAATTATAAGATGAATGAAAATGTCGTTAATCTTTATACAAAACGCGCGATAAAATACGTACGTGCACAATCGGTAACGGCTGCCAGTGCGAACTCTAGACAACGCAACACGTTAAATTAATTGCAGTTGACGTGTTTCAAAAATTCTGCATAAGTCGGTATCCAGTAAAAATTTTCAAACAGTAATTTTAAAATCGAAATCCCGGATAAAATGTATAATAGATTTGTCAATTTTAAACTCTCTTACGGTTATTAGCCCTTAACACGAGACCGACAAAAGCAGAGCAATTTGACATATGTCCCATCGGCCACTTAAAACGAAAATTGATTTTAACACGCGTACATATTTTATAATACGATACGTGAACGTTTTGTACATTTTCTTACTAATAAATACGCTTAAGTAAAAATTGCTCGTCGACGGAAAATTAACAATAAATATTTGACTCGTTTAAATTTACACGATAACATTCAGCATTCACACTCATTCATGCAGGGTGTTACTCATTCGTATCTTATACACTCATTTACTCTCTAATTTTCACTCTGAATTTTCCTATTTTATCTTTCTTATTTCGAATTGCACAATATCGTAGTAGTAGGTCGTCATTTGAATTTTGCTTGTTCTATCCTTCTTGTAGGTTACATTTATTTATTTATTTTTCTTTTAATTAATTTAATTATTCTTATTTTTATTGTTATTTATATGCATTAGTATTTTTTACGTTGTTCAGGTTGATTTTTATAGTCATATTTTCAATTTTCGTTTTAAGTGGCCGATTTTTTTTCTCCTCGCAGAGTCAGGTGGAAGTTTAACAATTTCGCCATTAAGTCGGAATTCATATTTAGTCTGTACATTTTGAATTATTTTTTTTCGACGTTTTTGCTGTTTAGGAAAAGTTCGTTTATTTTGTTTTTTGTTTTTTTTATCTTCGATTATAAACGCCTTCTTTGTATCTTATTAATGTTCTTCATATAGGATTTAGTTGCTGAACGCGAAGCTTCAATTCCACATCTCGGTCTCGATTCAATTAGAGCAAAGTATACCTAACGTAATATCTTAAAGTGTGTGTGTATATAATTGACTGAATTTTTCTTCCAAATTTTCGTACTCGTAAATTCTATTTCAGATGATTATCTATTCTATTATTACACCTAAATACTCGCGCTCACCTACTACATTATTGTCATTACAATCTTTATTAGAACGTGCATTATTTCCTATCATTAAATGAAATTATGATTTTACGTTTATATATAAATCTAGGTCTTCCGTTGGTTTTAACGGCATACATTTTGTTTTTGATGTACCGACTGTAAAATTACGATCACGAGCCCGTTTACTTATTTCCATTTCTTCGTGTAACTCTCTAGAATTTTATCATTTTTACAGACTGCCACGCAAGCTAAATCGTCGGCAAATGCAAACATTTTGCTACATTTTATTATATTTTTCAACCCATTTTGTATTATCTGATATATAGTATTAGCGCTAAATTACTTCCCTGCGGTATTCTTACATTCGTGATCGTGTACTCTCCCCTTGCACATTATTTCTGCTAACCGCTGTTTTTCTGCCTCTTAAGCAACCGACCGATTTTTAATGTTTCCGTTTATTCCGATTTCCCGCAATTTATATAGTAGTTTCGTGCGGTTAACTGTGTCAAACGCTTTTGCGAAGTCTACAAATGTCACTAATATTCAATTTCCTATTTCAAAGTTTATTTTTCCATCTTCCGAGATTGATAATGATGAAAATATAAACCAAAAGGAGTTAAAATCGCAAATTATTATTTTTTTTTTTCGTTTTTTTTATGAAAAAGTTTTACGTAGAAGAAATATATCAGTTATATCAGAATTAGGAAATAATTATATGAAATAAGAAACATATAAATATCGTGATTCTATAAATGAAGAACTAAATAAATTATTAGAACGATAAAATCTCCTAGAATTAAAAATATTCGTCGCAAGTTTGCAGATATATAATTTTAATTTATCAGACGCCAGTTTAACTGGAAACAATAAATAGCTACTTAATATTAAAACATCTAAATAATCATCGTATTTTAAATCAAAACGGTATTGAAAAAAAAAAACCACTGACTTTTCACGAAGAAAAATATTTTAGCGATTTTAATTCGCTTTTCTCGTTTATTATTGTCGTTTTTTAATTTCCAACTTTTCGAAATATCAATAAATAAATAATATCAATTATAATAATATAAATAAGTTGAATAATAATAAAATAATAATTTTTCAGTAATCGCCTAACTCTCGTTATTCTTTATTTTCTATTTTGTTTTTTTTTCTAAAATAACGATTTATTTAGACAACTTAATAAATAACAAAAAAAAAAAAAAAAAAAAAAAAATTACGCGGGAATACATTACAAATTGACGCGAACTCCATGCTAGAAAATTTTCTTGACTTTACCTGACGAGCGTTAGGGCTAAATTCGTAATCTATAACAACATGCAGCACAAACCGTTCATACGATCGCATTCGGCGTTAATTGTACATTTTTGATCTAGTTACAAACAATAATAAAACAATAACGGCGATATTACTCGTTTTACTTAGTGTAAAAACGAAAATTATATATAGGATTTAATATGAATAGAAACTATTAGCCTCCATCCTAAGTAATTATTCTCATTTACCGAATATTTTCGCTGCAGTCAATTTAACACACGTAGCCAGACCGGCGCATCCAGTTTGACATAATAATCTAGCGTAGTGGCAATCGTTATCGTATTCGTACTGTAAACACTGACCGAAATCTGAGTGTAAAAGAAAAATATTATCCGTTACGAATTCCGAGTATATAGTAATTTGCGTTTTTAAATATAATTTAAACGGTTTCGAATTCCAATCGCACGACCTAACTAACGATCAGCTTTATACAGTAGAAAAGCCAACTCGGCAGTGTGTCAATCGAATTAGCGAGTATCAACTTGAAAGTAAAGAAAAGTCGGATAATGGCAAACCATCACTTTTTATTGGCTTGCCCGGAATGTGTTGTTCGGAGAGTCATCTAGAAATTTTCGACTTATCGGGTTCTCGATCAAGTTCGAGTTACCTCATTTTAAATTTGCCTTTCCCTTCGAAATATATATCGACGGTAAACATCTGCGAATATTTATACTAATAATAGTCAGACTGCTCATTTTGAAAAAGCACGCGAGCATAATATCCTAGCTACGCTGAAGACGGCGAACGATTTTTGGTTTGCTACATACCAATGTCGTCATCAGCCGAAGAATTTTATTCCGGGCGGTATAGTTCTTACTTTTGTCGGCTTTGCGCACAGTCCCGCAGCTGCACCTCGTACGTCGAGGCAGGTGTTAAGATTGCAGGATAAAAAATGTTACTTTCTTTCGACAAGCTAGCCAATATATTTACCTATTAGACTTATTTCTACTGAAATCCGAAAACTATATAACTGCGGAATCAAACTACACGATTATATATCTATTCTGATTATCCACCTAAATAACAACCGCAAAAACCGCGAGTATCATTTACAGTCGTCACCTTAGATAATTGCGATTAACATAAAAAACTATAACTTAGGATAGAAGCTACAAAGTATATTAGAAAGTCTAGAACACGTAATTAGGCACTTAAGATAAGAAAATGAAAAACTGGCCAGAGATTTTTATCGTATAAGAAATTATTTCTAATAATAACTTACTTAATCCTGTCACGTGGCCGCAACGAGATGTAGAACAGCGATTTCCGTTTCTCATAGTACTCATTGGGTGTTTACAAAACACACGTTCGGTTTTCATATTGACGTTAAAATTCGCCTAATTTAACAACAACAAAAAAAACTGTATGATATTAAAAAAAAAAAACGGCGAAAAAATAATTTTAATTTTTCCATTTGTTGTAATATACGAAGATACACAGACAAATAAAAAAGGAACGTTTGTATCTTCGTATATTACAACAAAAAATAAGGAACATACGATATAAAGATAACGTGTTTCGTGTATACTCGTTATTCCGCGTTAAATCTTTTTTCTAAAATTAAACGTGTTTCCTATAAAATCGTTATAAAGTCGTTATAAATCTCTTCGTATTAAAAGATATCAAACTCTTTTCTTATCAGGCGGAGATAAAGCCGCCTGAACCGTGTCAAAGCAAACAGAAAGCGGTGAGTTCGTTCCGTTTACTAATACTAACAACATTCCTTCTACTAATACTAACAAAAGTAAATTGCAACGATAATCCTATAAATATAGCTAATTCCGATAATCGCGATTTACCGCCGCGTGTTTTCGAAATTACTAACAATTTTAAATCAGATCGTAAATTAACCCGAACATTTCGCCTACTACGCCATCTTACGCCGATAAAGTAAAGAAAAAAATAGTTCCGATATTAGACTTCGAACATCCAACGGCAAGGCATAATATTAAATTATATACCGGAATTAGAATTAATCGAATACCTCCGAGCGATTAAATCGATCGTTAAAGATGCAAAAAATATTATCGCTGCCTCGCACGTTAGTAATAATAAAATTATAGTCTTCTTAGCAAACGAAAACACGGTTAATGATATAGTCCACACTCATGAGGGAATCACAATTGGACAACACTTCATAAAAGCCCGTAAACTAAACTCATCCTCGCGGAAACTAATTCTTTCAAACGTAAGCCCGATCATCCCAAATACAGTCATAATACCTAAAAAATAACCTCCAGCTACAATTAGCCTCTCATATTTCCTCGTTAAGAGTACAACCACAAAATGACGAATTCGGCCGCATTATAAGTTGGCGCCGGCAAGTGTACACCAACACATCAAGTAAGATCAAACTCCCTGATTTCTTCCTGTTAAACTACAACGATAGAAACTATAGAATATTTTAACTTTAGATGATCTCATTTGCTTCAAATGTCATGTGACGAAGGGAGATGATTGCTCGTTAAACACTGAAATAGATCAACATAGTCTCTCCGTAAACAACGCTTACAATGCACACCAATTTATCCGCACCTCAGTCGATATAAATCCGCTGAAACCTGCAGAAATTCCAAACGACGCCGAAGCCAATCACCCTAACACAGCAACAGATCAAAGTTTTCCCGCTCTCCCAGACATCGCCTCAATACCAATCAGTCAAAAGCGACCAGCACCGTGTCTACCAGTACCGATTACTCATCAAACTCCACTAGAAGAACCTGCACCTGTAACACCAAAATCGGAAAAATAAAAAAACAAATCAAAAAATTCAAAAAAACAGAAAAAAGAAAATGTTAATGACTCAGAGGAGAATGAGGAAGAAATTTCCCCGGAGGGGCAAGCAGAATTATCCCTAACATCTTTAGAGGTTATGTTGAAGAAGTAGAAAAGAAAAACCGAAAACATTTACTAACGCCAACAAACTTAATCTGCTTCATAGATATGTGCAACAAGTCGCAAAATGCATACCTCATAGCGGCTGAATTCACAAATGACATTCCCGGACTAATTCAGCAAATAAAATTCTGTCATTCCAACATCAACTACCGACGAACAAAAATTAGGGTCACAAAAATAATAAAAACATTAGAACTAGTGATTTCGTCACCAGCAAATAATCAATAAAAATTTAAACTGTTTTCTATGGAGCAAGCAATAATTTCGTGGAACTCTAATGGTATCTATTACGAAGAGATCTACAATTATTGATCAATACATACAATCCTCTCGTATTATGCATTCAAGAGACCCATCTAAAACCGAGCCAAATCTTCCAGATAAAAAATTTTAACGTATACCAATCGGATCCAGTTCCAGGTGGATGTGTTCATGGAGGAGTACTGTTGGCTGTTCGAAATAATACACAACTGTATTACCCTTCCATCCCATATGCAAGCAGTAAAACCCCTCTCAATCTGCACTATTTACATCGCTCCGGATCAGAAAATACAAACGGTACTTGGAAAACATACTTCAATGCGTTCCTTCACCGCTAATCTTTACTGGCGATCTCAGCGCCCATTCACCAAGCTGTGGAGGTGGAAAATATAATGCAAAAGAGGCCGGGTCCTGCAGAAGGTAGTCGAAAAAGCTAGTTTGGCACAACTACTCACCGGTCTACTCACTACAACTTTTCGCATCGTAAATGGTCGACTTTAGATCTAACGTTTATCTCACCTCAATTAATCAGCCGTTTCCATATCTTCCATCATCCGGACCTGGCGGGAAGTGATCATGTCCCAGCTATCATATACGAACAAAATCCAAAAGTACCCTAAAAACACAATTACTTATAAGTGGAACCCGTCAAAAACAAACTGGACCCAGTACAAAAATAAACTGGACAAACTTGATGAAATGAAAATCACATCCACAAATAACATATTTATGAATATACAACATATAACCCAGACTTTAGTAGAGACAGCACACTCGTGCTCTCCTTCACGTCTTCAATCAACACGACGCAAAGTAGTCCCATAGTGGTCCTCAGAATGTGCAAACGCTATCCGAAACAGGAGAAGAGCTCTGCGAAACGGTCAAAAGAACTCATTCACAAGAAGATCTACTAAGTTATAAACGACTGAGGGCCAAAGCAAGGAGAACATTAAAACAAGTCAAAAGGGCTTCTTGGAATGCTTACGTCTCTACAATCTCACCATTTACGCCATCAAGAGCGAAATATGGAGGAAAGTAAAATCCATAGAGGGATCACTCGCAACACCGTCGACTCTTATGATAAACAAAACTATAGAAACTGACCCAATTAAAATTCTTACAAAATTTGCAAATTTCTTTGCATCCGCCTCCAGCGATGAAAACTTACACCCTCAGTGCACAAAAAATCGGGACCAAATTTAACTAAGAAATTTCTATTCAAATAACCAAGAACCATATTATGCGACATTCTCTATGGATGAATTGAAAAAAGCTATAAATCATTCGAGACCATCAGCTCCTGGTCACGATGGAATACATATCTCAATGTTGCAAAACCTGCTGGAACACGTTCAAAACCTACTGCTCGATATTGTAAACAAACTGTGGATTTCTTCACAACTTACTGCAAGCTGGAAATTAGCAGAAACTATTCCAATCAAAAAAACGAACAAAGACCCACACCAAACAGAGAGCTATCGACCAATATCATTAACGTCAGTTTTTGGAAAGGTATTTGAGCGAATGGTCAACAACAGACTAATGTGGGAGCTAGAATCACAAAACTTATTAACTAAATATCAATGTGGATTTCGCAAAAATCGAACAACGATAGACCAAGCTCCGTATTTACAGGAATCAATAATACAAGCATTTAATAACAAGCACCACCTACTAGCGGTCTTTTTCGATCTCTCCAAAGCATTCGACACCACAACGAAGCAAAAAATATTGACTACCATGTACAAGTGGGGCTTCAAGGGTCGACTTCCACTTTTCGTCGCAAATTTCTTAGCAGATCGTCTCTTTAAAGCGAAGATTAAAAATAGAGTGTCGGAAGCTAAACAACTGCAAAATGGAGTTCCGCAAGGCTCAGTTCTTAATCCGACTCTATTCAATATAGCCATCAACGATATCATCGAAGACGTTAAACTCCCAATTAAAACGGGACTTTTTGCCGATGACTTACTAGTCTTCCTAACATGTGCAAAACATAGAACACGGCGAACACATTCAGGAAGGAATCAATAAAATTACAGCAAGAGCGTAAAACAGTGGTTGGACGTTTTCTTCGGAAAAAACAAAAACTTTTCACTTTTGTAGAATCAAATCCTGTAAAAGTAACATACATATCCTACTAAACAACACACCCATTCAAACTACATCTCATATTCGCTATTTGGGCCTTTTCTTCGACAACAAATTAACATGGAGAGAGCACATAAATCAACTGACGAAGTCATGCACAACCAAATTAAATTTACTAAAAAAATTGGCACACGCATCTCGTAGCTCACCGTTCTTCACTGTTAATGATATACCGCTCTCAAATTCGCTCACAATGCGACAATGGAATCCCCCTCTTTTCCATAGCATCCAAGAGAGACGTCTCAAAACTAGATAATTACAGGCGCGCTCAGAACATCCCCAATATCAAGCCTCTACTGCGAAGTCTCAGAATGGCCTCCATCGCTTCGACGGGATTACCTTACGGTGAGTCTTCTGTTACGCACGATTGCAAATCCAGAGCTCCCAGCAACTAACAGTATAAAACGATCTCTCCAGAGTACATCTGAAACCAGATTATTAGGTTCGAGAGTAAAAAGAATTATATCCGATACTACGAAATCAATTCATACCGATCTATCAGAAGCTGATGAGCTATACAACATAGAAAGCAACCTTACAAAAATCCTTCCCCCATGGACTTCGAAAGACGCCGCATTCGATTTTACACTGCTCCCAAAAAAGCACTCTTACTTTGCCATCGTCCACAATTTATTATCTCCCCAAAGGAAAAAGATATACTACTCCGACGGTACAAGTTCCGCAGAATCCGCTAGTTGCGCAGTGGTCTTTAATCGAAATGTGATCTTTTCAACTTCACTTCCACCATTATTCTCCGGTTCGCAGAACTGTACGGAATCCTACTAGCGTTGGAACACGCGGTAAAATCCTACCATCACAAACGATAGCTACGGACTCCATGGCAGCTTTACATCACATTCAACGGAAATCAAATCCGATCGCAAACTCCATAAATACAATCGTACAGAACTGTCAAACGGCGATAACCTTCGTACGGATTCCGGGCCACGCAAACGTACCAGGAAATCATATGGCCGATCTAGTAGCAAAAGAAGCTTCGAAAATGCGCCCAGCACTGCATATTAAGATTCCACTCAGTAATATCAAGGAAGAAACCAAGGGCCTATTTTATAGGTTGTGATAAAAAAGATGGACGGAACAACAGAGTACATCACACCTGCACACAATAAAACCGTCAGTTCGCGAATGGAAGTTTCAACCTGAAGACCGAAGGGATCAGGTGGTGCTGTGTCGACTCCGGATCGATCATACGCAATTTACACATGGACACATATTCCAAAAATTAGTCTCACTGTGATGGATGCAACGTTCCGATTACAATTCACCACCTCCTAACAGAATGTCCAAAAATCCCGAAACCTTCTTCCTTAAATATTTCATCAATTCTGTCCCAAAATTCCCCATCCGTTTCATCCTTTCTTGTTAAGCTTAGGTCGGTAAACCTGTTTAACAAAATTTAAATTTGCTGGCCGCGCTCCTAGCCTCGCTGCTGTACATAGCGCGGAATACAAAAAAAACAAAAAACAAAAAAAAGGAACATTAATTATATATATATATATATATATATATATATATATATATATATATATATATATATATGTATAATATTAATTATCACAGGATGATGAAGTTAGCCTTAGAGATAAACGTGAAAAAAACAAACATGATGATAGTTTAGAATCTACATTATTTTTAAATGCGCATAACATTCAACTAGTGGAATGATTTAGGTCAAATAATTACGTTTGTACCGCTGTGCGGAAATAATCCATTAAAGATCACTCATATTTCCCATTCCAGGAAGAAACTAAAGCATTTTATAATTTAACTGCATAAATTGGAGTTGTGTGTGATGTCAAAGAAGGTATGTAAGACGGAAAACGAAATTCGACTACGATGGCACGCTTAATGCAAATAATACGCTATACAGAAAAGATTATGTAAGTCAGCGTGTACGTAGGATATGCGTACGTGTACACAGATGGAAGTATAAAATAATATATATATATACATACATAAAAAATATATATAAAAGGTGTGTTGCCTATGTGTATAATTATGTATTAAATAGGTTAGACATTATTTTACTATCTATTTATTCTGTACATATCTGAAGTAATTTTAAGTTTGATTGATTGATAAAAAGTGTATTTACAAAAAAAAAATAAATATATGTTACAAAAAACAAATAAATAATACAACGCATTCCGAACACAGTTCTTACTACGTATACTAGTTTAAAAAGGTATACCCAGTTGCTCATAACTAAAATAAAAAATACGGGAAAAACCACTAACAAAACCCGCATACTGATCATAAAGCTACCTATATAAATTTATAGATATTTATTTTAAATAATTTTTATATGAATTATATACAAAAATAAATTTTGAATAAAAAATAATGCCAGCTGTATAATAGCGTGTGTTTAATTCTTTTGTGTTTGTAGCGCTTATATTTTAGTTGCAAACTTGTACGTGTGTAATCCCCCGATATCGTTTATAAATGAGTACTGACTGCAGGCACAGCTATCAAAAAAGAATTTTGTTTTTTGTTCGACAACCTCGTGTATACATATGGTAAGTTCAATGCCTTATGAATGTGTTCAATCTTTACATAGACTGGAAGATTTAGAATTATTTTGCAGCACATATTTTGTAGCCGTTGTAACTTCGCTAAGTTAGAACGGCTAGTATATGACCACATGGGACAATGAATCATAATTGTTCTGATTATAGTTTTGTAAATTATTAATTTATTTTCCGAGCTGATATAATTTTAAGTTTTATTCGCTTGTAACAGACTGGTAAACTATCGAATTAATTCGTTAAAAATATGAACAAATCTCTATCATTAAAACAATATCGCATTAATTTAAAGTATTTAATATAAATAGATATACACCTAATTAGCTTAATTTCTATAACTGATTCGAAATAGTCGTTTCAAAGTTTAGCGAAATTATTTTTGCGACAGTATTTACTTGCGCGGTACACTATTAATTCGTTATTAACTAATTAATATTATTTCATTCGTGTAACATATTTTTCTTCGGCTTCATCTTTATCTTAGCAATATTACTTTTTTTTTTAATCACTATTTTAAATTGTATGTATATATATATATATATATATATATATATATATATATATATATATATATATATTTATGTTCGTATAACATTCATTTTTATATTTACATTCCTATTTCTAAGTTACACATTGCAGGAAACTACCGCACACTCCTATTTATATTTTATATTATACTGAATGTTTTCTTTTGTTTCAGCTACTCAACACTTATAGTTATCCATTAAGAACACTAGTTTATTTTCCAAGAAACAAAGATAATGCTCGATGTGGTTAAATAATACAGAATTGGAGGAAGTGTCAAATATTAAACAGTTACACATCATTCTTTACGAGAAGCGTAAAACGAAAAAAGCAAAATACATCGATAATAATAGAACGGGCGAGACTGACGGACAGAAACATTAATGTAATGATCAGAAGAGAACTAAACCTGTATCTACGATTAAGAAGTTCTCGATGTTATGTCTTTTCAGTTCTGCTGAACGGCTGTGAAAGTTGAACGTTACATGCTAGCCTTGAAAAACGTGTCGAAACTTTTAAGATCTACTTATATAGAAGGATGTTACAAATTCATTGGACGCAAACAGTCAGGTAATAAGGAAGTTCTAAGTAAACAAAAAGCATCCGGAGTAAATATGAACAAAAAAAACATCCGGAGTAAATATTGTTAAGGATAGGAAGCTTCTGGCAGTAATTATCGGTTATTGTAAAATATTACAAAAGACAAAATTGCTGGCAAGACATCAGTGGGCTGTCCTCAAAACTCGTGTATCGGAGACTTGCGACGTTGGTTTAGATGCTCATTCATTCAATTACACTCCGTGCTGCTGTTTTCAAAAGACTACAGCCAAGTTGATCGCCAACCTTCGCACTAGTAACGGCGAGGAAGGAATAGGATGATGTATGTATGTTTTAAAATGCACTTATTCCAATTATTATACTTTTTTCGTAAATAATAAGGCAATACTTCTCGTTAATCGTGAGAGCGTCTGATTAATTATAAAATTGAGAAAAAATTAATAATTTATAAAAATTATATTTGCAGAAATTTTTCATACGACACATACTATTGAGTATATGATTCAATGATGTTCATGTTTATATATATATACATATATGCATATATATATATATATATATGTATGTGTAACATATATTTTTGGTAGATCTAACTTTTAAAAATTACTTTACAAATTAACTGAAAAGAAAATAACCTGTTTATGATCGCGAACAATATTTCTCTTTGAATGGTCCTGGGTAGTTTTGATGTTGCCGCCGAAATGATTGTAATATAACGGCGGAGGATACATCGTAGCCACGATTAATCCACCTAGTACTAGCGAAATAACAGTTTTGCTGAATTGAACCATTTCGTTCGCATTTATTAGTCTCAACTGTAATGAAATTATTCATACTAGTCATTATTGTCTTCGCCAAAATTTGACCTTAAAACAAGTCACTCTATATAGCGTTTTTCATATTTCGAATAGAAATCGTTATAAAAGTCAGATTTTCCATTACGTACGGCGTTTAAGAATTTAGCACGAAATTTTATCCATCGATAAAAATACGCGATTAAATTAGTTTTCATGCGATTTTTAAAATTTAAGAAAAGCAAATGTAATTTTCGTGAATTTTATACGAAATTTTACCGATCGATTAAAGTGAGTTTTGATGTGATTTTTAATAAAAACGGAAATTAGAAAATTCAATTCGAGAAATTCGCGAAATTTTATTAATCGACGAAAATACGCGATTTAAATAGTTTTAATTTGAAAAAGTTGCGAAAAACAAATCTAATTTGTGAATTTTATACGAAATTTTACCGATCGATTAAAGTGAGTTTTGATGTAAAAAAATCGGGAATTAGAAAATTCAATTTGAGAAATTCGCGAAATTTTATTAATAGATAAAAATGCGCTATTTAAATAATTTTAATGTAAATTTGACAAAAATTTGGGAATTAGGAAATTTAATTTTTGTGAAATATAATCGGCTCGATAAAAATGCACGATTTAAATAGTATTAATCTTCGGAAAAACGAAGAACAAGACGATAAATTCATCCAACTTATTAAATATAAAAGGCTATCAATATCTAAATCGCGCATAAAACGCTAAACTAACGTCGTCAGAATATGGCTAAGAACGCGGACTTCTATACGGTAAGGTCCCCCCCCCCGGGTTCGAATACGATGGATGACTGAAAAACAATCATCATTAGAAAATAAAAAAAAAATAATAATCCTAATAATATCGCTTGGAAGGCAATGGAAAACCGTATGCGCGCTAGCAATAATATAGTATATACGCTGTGGCTGCATTGTGTCGTGACGTCGAAGCGATCACAGTAAATTCTCCCGGGTGTCTGTGTGTGTTATTACTAGCACGTATATGGTGTTGTGTGCGTGGTGGTTTGATATTGCCTTCCACGCGATATTATTAGGATTATTTATATTTTGTTATTTTCGTGATAAAATAGACTAACGTAAAGTGATTACACTATATGTAAATGGTATAAATTCGATATGAATATTAAAAAAATAATAAAAAACTACAATAATAATAAACAATTTAAAGTACGTCATTATAATGTAGTAGAAATTTGTTGTTCCTAAATTTTTAAAATTTTTACACCAAATTTTTTACAGTGTACATTCTCCGTCGTGGAAATTTGAGTACACGTGCGTAATGATTTAGGTGATAATACTTTAAAAAAAAAAAAGAAAAAAATTTATTTATTAAAAAAATCGTCAGAGCGCGCAATACCATCCAGGCAGCAGTCAACGAAGTTTTGTCGTGGCTTAACCTATGGAGGATCGAAGGCTAATGAAAGTAAATCAACACGAGTAATCTTTACTAACAGAAGAATTGATCCAACAGAAGACGTAGTCCTAAACGTTGCTGCAACAGAAATCAGATGTAAAATATTATGCACATCAGCGTCTAACGTGTAGAAAACACATAATAGCAAAGCGCACTGAGCTATAAAACTGAGGCAGATGTACTGATTATTAAACGAGAAATCGGAAAATAAATTATTGATTTTCAAATTTTGAAACCAGTTTGACGCTGTCCATTATGGGACTGTTCTAAAAAAACAGCAACATATCGATTATTCCGCGGTTCCGGAATAAAATCATCCGGATGGTCGTCAGTGCACCGTGGTACATCACCAACTTAACGCTCCACAAAGACCTCGGAATGAAGTTTGACTCGGAAGTAATATCTAGCGACGCAAAAAAAATTATGATCACATACTAGATGTGCACCCGAACAACATGTCGATCGGGTTGCTGCCGGATAATTCGCTAATGTGCCTAGGCCTAAGGGATAAATTTTAATGACTGTTTTTAGCGCTTACTGATAGGTAGGCTGCTAATCATGCCGTCTACATGAAATATTAAAATTGCTAAATAACTCTCTACCGTCAGGCAGGTGCGCAATTTAACTAAAGGGGGAAAAAAATTATAAAAATAAAGCCGTTCGCAAACAAGTCTTTCAGTCGTACATGATAAACAAATGTTGACGCAAAATTATAAATTTCATACTGATATCTATCGTAAGATATACCGATTGTTATAGACAATTTTTCATGTATACGTATATAATTTATTTTTTTACTTTTTATATCTTACGGTTAACGATTCGTAATTATAATTCGATACGGCAGCGACATTGAGAGACGAGTTATATTTTTTGACAAGAATTGACATACTCTTCGCAATATAGTCTGGGTTTGACATTTCTTCTATTAATTGTATTCTAGTATTTATCGCCGTATTTAGAGTGTGATTTTACGTCAATCAGGATTTTTTTTTTACAACTATACGTTAACAGAGGTTCTAATATATCTGGAAAGAACACAAGCAAAAACCGTACGGAAAATTGCGAATGCTCCTTGGTTCGTACGAAATGACGACATCTCTTTGAAGATCAGCTCGGTTAAAGATGAAATCCGCAAACTGCAAGATACGAAGGAAGACTAAATCAACACTGAAATATACTAAGAACCTTTAAATTCAATCGAATACACAGATTCTATTCTCTCCAACTTCAACATCGATCCTAATAATCTCTTACTCTAAAAATTGCACATTAAAATAACAAGTATTCATCAATAAATAGAATCAGAACACCCATTGGGTTGCTATCGTCCCATTTCGATTGTTATATTAACATATTCACTTATTGTTATTAAATACAGATTGCATGCAAAATTAGAAAAATAAAGTATATATATATATTTAAATTCTATTCCGAATACTTAATTTAGATGTTTTATACGTAAAAAAAAGTGAAAACATTCACGCTCCGGTTTTACTATGAAATTAATGTATTTTTCGAAAGTGAATTTTTTATTAAGTACGACACCTGAGTAACTTTTTCTTTTTATTGAATAGTCGCGTCGATCAGTTCGAAATTTGGTTTTATATCTGGCCTTTATTCGGAGAATAGCCTCCGTTTTAGCAACATTTATATCTAACTTTCATTTATTTACGAATGCACTGTGAGTAATCTAAATTGTAAGTTGTTAATTATAACGGTTACTTCGAAGAATGACGTTAGTTAAATATCATCGACATATAGTGTTCGAACTCTTAAAATTTTGGAATGTCATTAATATACGATCAAAATAAAAACGATCCTATCGTACGCTTTAAACGGTCGTAATACGTTATAAAATTATAAAATTAGTTTACGATTTTCTGTTTTTATTTAATCGATTTATTTACTTACAAAACTGAATTCGAAACGACTTCATGATAAATATACAAATGTTAGTAGTAATTATAAATTCGGCGACAATGTGCAAACTGTTTACACAGCAGCGATACTCTTAAACTAGCTGTTTCGGCATTAAGTATATTTCTAGCGTTGGAAAACTATTAATCTGCGCGTGTTCGATATATATATATATATATTCTGTCGATTTTACCGATTTTTAAAGGCCAAATATTCTTTCCTTAGATTTCCGATCGGTTAAAACCGAAATGACAGTTTTTAGCAGTCTATAAATTTTTTGACTGTTATATATCTTTTCGCAGCGTTGCAAATAAACTTGTGCACGTTCAACGGTATACTTCATCCTAACCATCTAATTCTTCGGTGTCTCGGGATACAGATGAAAACAGATCTTAGGAGTTACGTTTATTTAATTCGTAAATACGACCGTGGTGTTATTCGCCATAAGAAGACGGATTCGCCATCAACGTTAAAACCCCATAACACTCCTACATGCTATTAGAATGGAAAACGGAAAAGTAGTAAACTTTGCGATGTGAAGAAACATCGTTAACAGCAGAAAAAAAAGGGAAAAATCGGAAGACGGCAAATTCGATCAGTGTGTTATAGTCATAGGAAGATGCATAGCTTCGTCGTCAATGTTAAAATCTAATAAAAGCCATGAAGATTCCCCCAATGAAATCGCTCCACCACTATAGGCTACTATATATATATATATATATATATATATATATATATATATATATATATATATATATATATATATATATATGTATCATCTTTTCTGTTTTCCATGCTAATAGCATTTAGGAGCGCCAACTCAACTTTCCATAAAAATTAGTTTTAAATGAAAAGTTAAGAAGCAGAATAAATCAATAATCCACCTCTAACCAACCCCTGCTATCCATAAATATTAGTTTTAATTTCTTTTCTTCAATCTTCTTCTAATCTAAAACTGACGTGTCTAACCCGTCATCTACCAGATGTAATGAATGTGAAAAAAAAATAAGTATTTTTTAGAAGGAGTCGGTCCAGCGACAGAACTACCAAGTTATATGACTGATGGCAGCCCGAAAGCATTATCTGAAATTGGTAATACGTTTTCTCTTCAGCTTTCAAATCGTCGATTTAACTTGCAAACGTATTGCCAGCGGATTTTCGTGAGTTTCCAATCTCGCCAGGTAATCGTGAGCAGCTCGTTGGATTACTTGTTCCGCATATTTTATCTGAATATCTTTATGCAATTTAGTAACTATACATTGCGGATGTGACGTAATTAGGGCTCCGATGAGTTATAAACGTATTTTGCTTTTTTCAACTTTACAGACAAGTTTATATTAGATATTAGGTATAATAAAGGACGGCAAAAAATGAAAATATTTAACGAAAATAAAGAGTTTACAAAAATTAGCATAAAGAAGTGCTATATAGGAGATTAAATTTTATATTGCGTTGTAAAAGTAAAACATGCGCCGCGCGTTTCATAGGGTTAATCACACTTGTGTAACGTCACCTAAATATGCGATGTTTTTTATAATCCTGTATGGAAATATAGTTATTTTGCGCAATTCGAGACAATTTACAAAAATTAACACGTGCGAATATTTCGGAAGGTCGTCCAGAGTTAAAAAAATCCTTACATATAAAGACGATAATTTTTAGTTTTGCATTACTCGTTGCTCGCTCTCGTGTCCTTCATTATTTGATCCGTACATTTACTCCTTGGTCTTCCTCTGTATCGTTCCTGTGTATCGTTTTTGTTCCATTTTCCCTTCAATTGGTTGTACGAAATATAGATTGTGTCGACGTAAGTGGACTATCTATTTAACCCTTCTACTACTTTTTAACTTCGGAATTAAAATCCTCGATTCGTTTATTTTTTTAAAAACTTTTTCGTTTGACACTTTTTCTTTCCGACTAATTTTCTGTCCGGAGCACCGAGTTTCGAAGGCCTCCATTCTTTTATACATTTGGCGGTTAATCGTTCAAGTTTCCGATTCATATACGTATGATTTAACACATTGCTTCTGAATAATGATTTATTTTTATTGGAGGCCATTCATGCTGGACTAATTCTAGTTGATTACTCATTGTCACTACTTCCATCTTAAGTGATTATGCTTCCCGCGTACCAATTTACTTGTTTTAATCTTTTTTCATTAATTTTTACAAAAAATTATGAAATAAGTAAACTGTTACTACGATATTTAATTTAAAAATTTTTTTATTAATCCTTCATTAAAAATGTATGTCGTAAATTTTAAATTATCATACGTACATATATAAATAGTAATTATAATTGTTGTTGAGACATTATATATAAAGATTGGTGTTGCAAAATGTTTATAAAACTCCTTACACGATGCATGTTTTGCTTTGGAAGACGAATGATCGGATATACTATACGCATTAAATTTTATTGCAAAAGAAGTAGATGAAAAACGTATTTCCATCCAATTGGTCTGTAAATGAGTAGTTTATTGGGAAAGTTAAGAAACCTTGGATGGCAATGACCACCACCCCACAATGGTTTGTCAGAGAGCATCATTTAGCCAGTTCTCAATTTTTCCTCTAGTTGATAAAGATCGCCTACCGAACGTTACCTTACCTACCATCTTTCAAAGTTAACAGTTCTTATATATATATATATATATAATATATGTATAGGAGTCTTTTAAAAGTTAGGTTAGAAATAAAATAGAGACCGATAACAAATTATGCGCAGTATGATCTTCTAAATTCAGCATATAAACAATGTCGAACTATAGAAAACAGCTACCTCCGAGGTGCATATTGAATAAGTCGAAATACGGAAGAATTTCATTTACCCGTGAAATTACTAATCTACCCTATCTTAAGGATTATATGTATTAAACCTGCTAAATTCTTCGCTCATTGTTCATCTCGCACTAATCCACACCCAAGTACTATATTACGATTCCAAACGACTAAAAACTACGATGTATACTATAAACGTAAACGTCTGAAACGCAACCTATTATAAATTTCCGATTAATTAATTTTCGGGTAACTATATATAGTATAAATTTTACTCTGTATTAGAATCGTAATTACCATAATCATCGTATATATATATATATATATATATATATATATATATATATATATATATATATATATATATAATAAATGATTAAATTACAGGTATACCGGTTTTACAATGGTATATTTAGTGATATTTTTTTCCTATTAATTTTCATTATATAATTTAATATAAAATAACGATGATAAATATATATTACAATCAGCGGCGTAGCCAGACTTGGTTGAAGAGGGAGGTTCGAATAAAACCAAATTATAACAGCAAACCCGAGTTAAGTTGAACTTTAAGTAAATAACCAAAACTCAAGTAGGTTAAACCCCAATAAGCAATCCAACTCACCAGAGTTATTTTTATACTTATTAGACGTCGAATGTGTAATTCTATTAGAAATAGACGGCATAAGTATTTAACGTCCCTGGAACACACTAATATAGTATGTTATTGAGGACAGAGGCAGATGGTTACAATAAATTCCCCGGTAAAATAAACCATAAATAATGATTTTATATTTTTCGAAGGAATAATACACAGTAATAGTTTAAATTTAAAAATTTAAAATCTATTCTTCGCGACAAAATTCTTCTACTATATTACAAAACTATTTATTTACTTCGAAAACAACGAAATTTAAATAAAATGAAAATAAAAAAAAAAACAAAATATGTTTAACAAATGCAAAACTGCATTTAACACCGAGTATCTTATTATCAGATTGATTCGAAGGGGGGGTCAGATCCCAAAAACCCAAACCCACCCTGGCTACGTCACTGATTACAATAGCAGTTCATTGTGGCAAAAAGTTGTAACACGTGTAAATCAGCCGCATATCCGAATAGATCTTATTTATTGTTATTATAATCAAGTTGTATACACAGACGTATGGGCTTTCATTGTGGAGATGCGCAAGTCTAACAGGATGATTGTGCAGAAACGACGGGACATCATTTTACGCGCAATTGTGGATGCCTACCAGTACTCGCGAAAATGAAGACATTCATAAGGATTTACGTATGAAGTCGATGATGCTATACGAGAGTCTGCTTCAGCGCATGTAAAGCGATTGCTTAAGCGTGTAAATACAGAAGCTCGTCAAGTTTTAGATAGAAAAAAAATAAAAATAAAACCGATGTCAGACGACTTAGTCCATCCAACTGATCTTGTCTAGTAATAGTATTACTAACTTATTAATTCAAGGAATTCCCTACTCGCTGGAGTGTAACCCCGTACGTGTTCACTTTTATTTTTTCCCCTATTATTAACACATTATTTAATTTAACATCGTACGTAACAACATGTTATTAAAAATATATATATATATATATTAGTATATCGTACATAACAATATTTTATTATATAATATTTATCTTTAATCGCTGCGAAAAGAAAAATATTATGAATACGTGTTAATGTTTTCTTTTCCCGGTTCTATTTATCGGTCAATATTTCTTATGAACGCGTTGAAAATTAATCCAAAAAGTGGTATTGTATAATAAACACTCCGACAATAAAATCGCAGAGTAGGTTCATTTTGACTAAGCGATGGCTGCACTTGTCTGGATGCAGAGTTGTATGGAATTATGTACCGTATTCAGTACATCAGACCAGCTGTACTTCCACATCGAAAAGCATTGATTATAACAGACTCCCTCTCTACAACTAATATGTCGTCAAGACAATAAAAATACAATAATATTCGAAATCTAAATCTACGCACACTACATAAGGAAGAATGTCCGCTTTCTGTGGATTTCAAATAACATCGGGATGCACAGTAGTGATAAAGTAGACCTTCAAGCTCGGTTTGTGATACTTTCACCAGTACCAGAATACTCACCACCTCCGTCAAACATATTCATGAACAACAGTAAACAGGAATGGACCACCGACTGGACCTCACAAACAACCTTCTTTAGGAGCGTAAAATCAACCATAGAACCACGTTGGTAGCCTCCAGATGGCGCAAGCAGAAAAGATACGGTACCCTAAACCGTCTACGTGCGGGTATCACACAATTATCTTTATACCAAAAGCCCTCCACCAACAAATTGCCCCCTATGCGGACATTTAACCGAATCGACAGTCACATAACCTAGAACTGCTAAACACTCACACCACACAGGTTAAAACACAAAATACTCTCAAACAACCCTCAATCAATAGGTAGTATTCTGGCTTTTGTCCGTACACGTAAACTAGACGCATGTCTCCTTATGCTGTAATAACCCTGGTAGTTACAAACGGTATATGGAGATTTACATAATATTTAAAAAAAATAAATAAACTTATAAACGTTTCACGATAAATGTTTGCCTTGTAATTTTTATAATTTGTAAGTAGTGCTTTGAATTAATTTTTGATATCGGTTAATTAATCTCGCAACGATCTAATCTTATTTTTTGTTTTATTATTCTAAATCAGATGTCAAATAAACGTTATTCCTTCTTCCGACGATAAAATCTATAATTTTGCTCGGAAATTTCAGTAATGTACGAAAACATTAATATGATTATTATTTTAATTTTGGAAATTGGACTTTGGAAGTAGCCAATCTGTCGGTGAAAAAAACAATAATTAACGTTATATAGTAATTTTACATTGTAAAATAAATTTATAATATATATATATATAAGAAGAAGAAGAAATATATATTTACAAAACATATAAACAAAATCATGAATACATGAATAATTGAATAATGAAGAATGTTAAGTACCTTATATATATACCTTAACAGTTAACTTACTAATACTACATCTAATGTATATATAATAAAATTAAAATTTAAAACGTAAAATTTAAAGTTTTAAACTTTTAAGTACAGGAAAAAATTAGAAAAAAAAAACCTGCAAGAAAACAATAAAAATAAATTATAATCAGAACTTAAGTAAAGAGGGAATAAATAGGAAAATAATTCTTAAACGAGTAATCTATGTTTAATTCGGCGGTGTTTGAATTTAGAATATCGTACGATGAGACTATGTCGTAATTGCCTATGGTGTTAATTAATGCGCTGTCATGCATTAAACAATTATGGTAAAATTAACTAGATAATTTTAAGTGTATCTCTAAAAGGTTAAGCTGCGAATGCATATCACGCAATTTAGTACATCTACGGGCGTTTAATATGATTCTACAGCAGTGGTTTTGCAACAGCTGTAATTTTTTTATGAGTACTGTTTGAAACCGAAAACCAAACAGGGCAGACGTAAGTTAATCGGGGTAGAATAATAGATGTGTATAATAACTTTTTGTTTGAAATAGATAAAGAAGAATGACGATTAAAAATTGGCGAGAGTATACGGATAGCTTTGAGCGCGTTGTCAATGCAGTTAGTAATATTGTCATTGAACGATAGACGAGAATATAATATGACTCCTAAGTATCGAACTTGCGTCGACCACTGAATACATTTACCATCGATTGTAACCTCAGGTAACGTTAGTGGGCGTCGTCTTGAAAAAAAAAAAAATATATATATATATATATACACACATATATAAGGATCATCATCCGAGGAAAGTAATGAACTTAAGATATACGGAGGCAAAAAATAGTCTAAAGGATACAAGTCTAGAAAATAAACGCGATTGTTCCGCAGAGTGAACAGTTAAGAAACAAATGATTCGAATCCAGAATCATATCGGAATCGTTCGGGTGAGTGCAGGTGCTGGTTTCGGCCATTCTAATTCAGTGCAAATTAGCGACTAGACGACGATGGTTTAAACGAAGCCGAGTTAACGTCGATGCGACGAGTAACTAACACGCGTTGTTATTATTTATTCCCGCGCGAATAGAACTAATTTTTAAACTATATTTCGACTATAGTTTTATTATTATTATTATTATTATTATTATTATTATTATTATTATTATTATTATTATTATTATTATTATTATTATTTTATCCAACATGATCATTTAGCAGTATTTAGAAGAAGAGCATAACGGCAAGGATATATTTTTTTGTCGGAGGGGGGCTTCCAACATGTTTACCCGTCAAAATTGTAATATAAGAGATTAAATAAATATAAAGTGGTTATATCGCTAAATTCACGAATGAAATTGTATAAATATAAACGTGCACATTGCGAGTAAGAAAGACATATTTATAGGGAGAGGAACAGATAAGGACATGATTTGGTTATATAACGTGTTACTACGGGAAGAAATATAGTGGGAGCATCCAAAAAAATATGTGATTAGCGTCGGCAATGGCATCTCCAGGATGAGAGCAGTAGGGCGAGCTAGTAAGGCTCATTTGAAATAATGAAGAAGGGAGACGATTATTTCCGAAAATCTGCATATAGCGATTATGAATGGACGAATTAAGTTGACACTGGCATCTGTATATTGTCGAACCAAGCATGGCAGATCAGTCTGAATCAACTTATAATGTGTGACATTATAAGGGAGACCACCTTCCAGTATTCAACGGCAAGGATATAGTATCCGCTATTACGGAGATTGAAGCGTACTTAACCTTGCATAGGTTGCGGTTATGTCTGTAAAGGCCTCCCTCGTATTTGATTACTTCGTCATTGATAATTGCTTAATGACCATGATGGTCAGCTCGCAATAATAAATTTAAAAAAAAAATTAATAAAAAAAAATTATTTACGAAACCAATATTAAATATTAGCATATAGATCGATTACTAAAATAATGGCGCGGATGCGTGCTCTCTTCTGTTTAAATAATGTAATTCCCAGTCGAATTTATATATCGGTAAATAACTCGAGGCGACCAGGCTTATTTAAATAATTAAAATGAATAATATAATTATAAAAACATTTAAACTTTATAAACTTGGCGATCACGACGTAAGATCTAATCGCTTAATCTTTCTTATATATAGTAACGTTACACGTCTATTAATTTCTTACGCGGTCTCTTATACAAGATGACTCGACTAAACTTTTATCCTAATTTAATAATTCTGACTAATAGAAGTTTTCACGTAAGGATTAAAAAAATGTATTCCACATCGAAGACCCCATTAATGCAGACATTCCGTAAAGCATACTAGAACCTTTTTTTTTTTTTATTATATATTAATGATATTTCTAAATTCAAACATGTTTCCACCATACTATATATGCCGATGATATTGTGTTATTAACGTCGTCTTTCAGAGTAAGCGCTATAATTAACAAATTATAAGAAAAATTTAGGTTAGGTTAGTGCATTCATAAACAAATGAAAGTTAGATATAAAAGTTGCCTAAAACAGACGCTATTCTCCGAATGACGTATAAAATCCGATTTCAAACTGATCGAGGCGACTATTCGATGGAATGTGAAAATTCAAGTGTACCTTACGTATCGTAGTTGACGAAAAATTAACTTTCCAAAAACGTATTAATTATAGTCGTAATAAAACCGAATCGAGAATGTTTTCACTTTTTCCTTTTCGACAAAAAAATCTAAATTAACTATTCGCCGAATAAATTAATTATATATAAATTCCGTAATCGAGGCGGTTATTAACTTACGGTGATGTCTTGTTCGGAATTATGTTGTGCTTAAATGTACGTATAAAAAATTCAGATTCATTCAGAATGATCGCGCTGTAGAATCATACTATACAATCAACGCTTAAAACATTTTTTTACAGGTGTGTTCGGTAAAGGAAGTATTTTAAGTATTTCTAATATTATTAAACGATTTTCTCCTAATATAACCTTCGCCCAAGGGCGTTTTTATGCTGACGATCTGGCGTTATTTTACACATCGTTCAGAACTCATCTATAATAGGTTACAAAAAGCGGCAAATATTATTTACAAATAATACTCTTTACTAGAAGATTTCCTCGTTCTCTGTCTGATATTACTATTAATATGCATCAGTTGGCAGAAGCAGCTTATAACTATCTAGCAGTTACTCTAGACTCTGGTCTTTCATTTAACGCGCATATTAATAAATCTACTATCGGTGACGCGAAAAAAGCCGTTCGAATACTAGCATCAATTTTCAGTTACCGTACTCATCTTTCTTCAGTAAACAAGAAATTAATTTACACTACCATTATAAGACCTAATTCACGCTTGTCCGGTCGTTCAGTGCCCATTATTATTAAGTACTTATAAAAAATTACAGGTAATGCAAAACCGGTGCTGCGGAATATCGTTAAATGCTCCTCGATAGACTGAAATACGGTAAATACGTTAAATATTCCTCATATTTATGATTATATTTATAAATTATCGATGAAATTTTATGATAAATGTATCATGATAATAACTTAATTCATCGGGAATTAACGCTTGATCTCGGTGTTTGTTACACTAAATATAAGCATCATTAAGCACCGATTTCTAATGTATACGATCAGATATTACGATTTTTTATTTTTATTTATTTATATACAAGTTAAACTAAATTTAAATTTTTCCTATTTTAAGTTTACTCTTATTTTCTTTATCGTTTCTTTAGTTTTGTAAAGTCATTTGTATTTAACTGCTAAGGTAACTCTTAAGGATACTTGACGATAATGTAAATTCTTCATGATTTATAAAATGTTATATCGAAATACACTCTGTATATACTACTACTCTAAATATGCCGATGTATACTAAAACACAATTAATGCCCTGTAATGTTGAACCTTACTCTACATTGATAAGAGCATGATATTTTTGTCCGAAGAAATCCTTTCCTAAATTACGCAACTCGCGTCTCACTGCCATATCGAATTACAATTATCATTCCTAAGATACAAAAAATATAAACATAAAAGACTTAAACACAATTTTCTCTCGTACTTGCTCTATATATATATATATATATATATATATATATATATATATATATATATAATATATATATATTATATATATATATATTATAAACGAATTATATTTGTAGTTTATCTATTTGTAGAAATGCTCTCGCGTTATAGTTATTTATGCACGTTTTAGAATCTTTAATAAGCGATTATGCATTTGTGCGTAAGTAAATTATCTTCGTTCCTTTTTAGTTCTATTGTTATATAGTCTTCTGCGATCTAGTCGGGTTTTTTCTTTGTGTTCTTCGCCGACATAATCGATTTAGATTAGACACTTTTTAATCATCTTATTATATGACTTTTGTTTCTGATAAGGCCTGCGTTTACCAATCGTTATTATCTTAAGTTTGCGAGTAGTTTTATTTTGTGTTTATTAATAAATTTCTTTGTTCTATTAATTTTTTTATAATTTGGCGATTCACGGACGGACTAGTTAAATAGATAGTTTCGAAATATTCACTGGCTTTATATAAATTTCTTTATAATATATATAAAAATTTTAAAGTGCAAATAAATGGTTATACTAAATAAACGTTACGAATTCGTATTTATATGTATATATATATATATATATATATATATATATATATATATATATATATACTATATTATATGTGTGTGTAAGTATATTAATATTAGTTTTGATAAAATGATAGAAAAGCTTCCCGTTTAATATAAATTTATGTTTTTATTTCGTTTATATAATACTTACGGAAAAACGAATGCGAGAAAAATAGAATATCCGAAAATTTGACGCGAGTCTAAAACAACGTAAACCGATTACCGGAAAGACGCTGTCTGCTCTTTTCCAAACGAATTTTAACTCTGCTCTTAAAAGGGCGGGTGGGTGGGGGGGATTTTGTAGCAGCATCGTCAACACCGTCGTTAGCTTCGGACCAAGAAATGTTTGGTCGCTACAACGGATGATGGTAAATTATGGGGAGCGTCCTAGGCGGTTTTTCATAATATTAAGCGCCTCCCCTGAAGCTGTTCGACTACTATACGATTTAAATGACTGTTCTTTTTATTGTCGTTTTTAATTCAACTAGTTCGATAAAACATGCGTTTGATTAATCCGGCGCAGTTTGGAGCTGGATTTTGTTATCCTAAAATCGATGAAATACATAAAATAACTCCGAAATCTACTAAAATCACCGAAATCGTTTAAGTCGCTGATAAAAGTAATCGTGTTTACCCGATGTAATAAATGAAATTTCTTAAATCGCTAAAATCGCTGAAATCCGTAAAATAACTGAAATCTGGTTGTCAGTTAAAAAATTTTCTCCTCCGGTGTTCGTCCGAACGGAGTACGTATCGGTTTCGCGCGACCTTTTCAGCGATTATAACGACACACGCACGATTTTAAGATGCATAATGATACTAATGAGGAAATAATTACATATATGACGTGTTTATATAAAAGATATTAAGGCGACACTAAACCCTTTCACACACGATGTAGTAAAATTTTGATGCTAACGAAATTGTTCATTTTCTGACTGACGCGAAATGTTTGAATTTTTTGTAAATATTTATTTAAACATAGTTAAAAAAATCATCAACAGTCATTGTATATAATAAAATAACCGGTATAAAATTTTTCAATTTTCTACAAAAATTTCGCGTAGTGTTTTACGGCTTTTTAAATTTACAAGAAAATATTTTTATATTCAATTATAAGTTTCAACGTAGTAGTTCTCCGTCATTTCTGTGGTTTTTTTTAACTATAGGATTTTTTATTACGATTCGCGTATGTGTCTTTTTTTTTTTTTTTTTTTAGTGTATTATTGTAATAGCGTGGTTTTTGGGACACCTTATGTACTAGACTGATACGCGTGAATAATTTTAATTTTCAATTATTGTAGGGCAGGTATTTAATTATTTATTATTTTTTTTTTCGAACTAAAAGATTTACACTCGTTTTAGCCGCAACATTTGCCTTTACCGCGCTACACAAGCCAGTGTACACGAAAGTATTTTCCCGCGATTGCTGATTCCCCGATTGCGTATAACTATACTTTATGTAAGGCGACTCGGAGAAGACGGACAATTTTGTTGTTTTTTCAATAACTTAAAAACTACTCGACCGAAAGTTTCGAATGAAGTTCTATCGAAAAAGAGAGATTCGTCCAGATTTTCTAACAATACGTTTATTTAGTCTTTGCAAAATTTTCGAACATTTTTTCGAGCATAGGTCGGTGAATTTTGACATTTCATCAGAAAAACGCGCTCTTCTTCTCGTTATAGGATGCCATGATAACTGAAATAAAAACGAATCTCTCTCGTACTGAGCTATTTAAAAAATAAAACCGTTCACCGAATCACCCTATATGAAATTCGCGGACGGCCGTGCACTCGACGTCAGGATGATATGAAAAAATTCGCCGGAGTGAAATAGATGAACGAAATTCGCTATCGATATATAAGTGGAAAAAAGTGGGAATGCATATATCGAGCAATGGATTTATAATCGTCAAAAAAATCGGCCATGAGAAATTATTTTATTTTCATCACGGCGACGTTATTTTTTATTCTCCCGGCTACATCATCTGGTTTATTTAATTTTTTTTTTTTTTAATTTTTTTTTTTTTAATACCGTACCATCACTAAATGCTGCAAACAACGTTGATTACGGATAAGAGAATAGAGTGTTAATCTAATGCCTGGCGGTAAAGCGCCAGATTGTGGAGAAAAGAAAAAGTAAATTGAGAAGGAATGATAAATTACCGTAGTTAGTAAAAAGACACGCTGTCGTCTGTGGAAAGAGAAGGAAAACTGGAATTCTTTAGGTGATCTTGTAGAGTATTACGGTAGCATTTTCTTCTCAGGCGCCTAGGCGCATGTCCTGGTAGACCGCAGGCTTGGATGTAACCCACCTCGAAACCGGTAAATAAATTGTCAACGTAAGCACTGACAAACGAAACGATGAACAATTGGGCTTACTTTTTTATTCAATTAAAAAAAAAAAAAATCTTCGATGATATCTATGTATGCTGTAAGAATCCGTTTATCACATATATATATATATACATATATATATATATATATATATATATATATATATATATATATATATATATATATATATATTATACCATTTTAAGAGTAAGAGGGTGCATGAGTAAATATAATATAATAATTAAAAAATTAAAATTCAATAATAATAAATAAAATACACGGGAAAGTTATATAGGGACAAAGATCGATCTGCTACACTAACGATATATTATATATAGTATTTGGTCTTCAAAATACATAAGACTAAAATTACGGAGTTCCCCGATAGAACATAAATAACAGTAATAATAATAATAATAATAATACTAATAATGATATACGAGGATATATAATGGCGTCTCAAAGATATGTTGTATCGTTAAAGTATTGACGGGGAATTTTGACGGATATCGAAATGAATATAAAGTGTGCAGCAGTCAACCTTTTCGTTGTCTTTCATTTTTCTAGTCGCAGTAAGTCACGTTTAACGAAGCGACCGTTAAAAAATTTCATCATTTTTTTTTGTTTTTTATTTTATTTTTTCATGTTTCCTCTTGGTCTTTACCATCGCGACTGTTTAAGTAACGTTCAGAATAGTATTTCGTTTAAAATCGCAAAATAAAACGAAACAAAAATAATAATCTAATACATTTAATACTATGGTCATTATGGAAATTAGTATTATCTAAAATTTGATTGTTGGAAGTATAACTATTAAAATTTGTATTAAAATATACGTACGCGATCTTGTTAGCGACAACATTTAATCGTATTAATTCTATCTGGAGGTGTCGAATTATCTGCCTCGTCATTTGCTTATTTTATATATATATTATATATATATATATATATATATATATATATTTTTTTTTATGTGAATTTTTTACTACATGTCGTATTGCATGTTTTATTTTGTATATGTAATTTCATCACGCTAATAAAAGCGTAGCTAATTACTCCTAACTTTCAATTAATTAATAAATGCCGCTTTTATAGATTGGCTGTTGCTTATTTCACTTTTAGATATTATACCTGTTTATAAGATGGCGATCTCGTTCGAGCCGGTACAACTAAAATTAGTTCCTTATAAAGAGGGAATCAAAACTGAAATTAAATAAATTAAATTATACGAAATTTAAAATTTCTTCGTAAATTAATCTTCTTCTTATAATTAAATTCATAATAGACTTGGTGTCCACGACGGATATAATACACATTACTTCAGTACGTAATAATTATATATATATATCTATATATATATATATGATACTGGAGTGACGAATACATAAGGGTACTATTATTTTTATAACAAGATACACACACACCATCGTAGCTTTTATTTATTTTTCTCTAATTTTAATAAAAAAAGCTAAGTTCATCGTTCATTGTTTCGTTTATCAATGCTTACATTTGACAGTTTATTTGCCGGTTACAAGGTTGGTTACATGCGAGCCTGCCGTCAAGAAGACTTGTTGCGTACTTCTTGCGGCTGACTAGTTTGAGGGTTATGTGTCCTTCTATTTTGTAAATTTTTCGTAGAATAAAAGTATGTATAGTTCATTTTCCGTACAAAATAATAATAATAATAATAATAGTAATAGTAATAATAGTAGTTAATAGTTATAGTCATAGTGATAGTAATAATAATAATAATAATAATAATAATATTAATAAATTTTTTTATCGTTAACAATAACAACAGCGACAACAAAAACGACTCTTTTTATTAGAGTGCGTGAAAAAAATAAATAAATAAATTTAATACGTCGACGAAAAAAAGAAACACATAGTAAAAAAGGATAAAATAGAAAATTACGAAAATTAATAAAGAAGAAAAATTTGCCGGATAAATTATAGCCTAATATGGCAATAGGTTAATTTCTATAAATACGAATAAAAATAATTTAACTCTTTCAGTCGTAGTGTCCACCCTCTAGACGGTACATAATTTTTTTAAAATATATATTTTCGTTTATCGGATAGGACTTTTCGGAGATGACGTTGAAAGTTTCAAATTCTAGAAATATTTATATAACAACGCGTCAAAAATTACTTAATCCTAAAACGAGATATTTTATCAGCGAAATTTTATATTTTCGCATTTTAAAGAAGTAAACAAAAAAAAAAAAAAAAAAAAAAAAAGTTTTTCATAAATAAAATATAAATTTGTCGACGAAAAAAAAAAGTGATAATGCCCGACTGAAAGAATTAACTTAGAAATCGAATAAAATAAAATAAAAGACAAATAACGTTAACAACGAATTAAAAGTATAATCTTGTTCACGATTTTACGTCATTCCGGTAATCGTCTGCAGCCACGGTTTATAATATGCGGTTCTCATGTATACTCCCGGTAGATAGGGAGCGGCGCATTTAATACCGTGCGAAACGGTAGCTATCAGTACCCATCTGCCGTCTTCTTTTTCGATCATCAATGGGCCACCGCTGTCGCCCTATAATTCGAAAAATGTACATATAAGAAATCGATTATAATCGCGAATCGTACACCGACTGTTCAATAGTGTGATACGTTTCATTAAATTGTATACTAATCCAAATGGGAAAGATAATGAAATAATGGAATTTTTCGAAGATTAGAAAAATTGAACTCTACTAATAATAATTAAATCACATCAAACATTTTATTTGTATTCATTTCGATCATGAATATAACGAAACTGATTAAAATTCGCATAAGGAATTATGCGCATAAAGGCTAAATTTGTAATTTATAAAATATACGGTTACCCGAAATAGAAAAACCACGTAACGTGTAAAGCGAACGTAAAAAATTCAATATACAAAAAATGAATGTTAACAATATTTAAAAATTAAAACAAAATGAAACGGAACGTATAAAAATACAAATCTTCTATAAACAAAAAAAATTAACGGTAAAGCGATAACGATATAATGATTAAATCGAAAAAATAAAAAAAATAAAAAATCAAGGTCGGGAAATAATAACATCAAGCGCGAAAGTAAAATATTAATCTTCTAAATATATATATATATATATATAAAAAAAATTGACGATCAAAATATTAATGAAAAAATTAAAGATTACAAATACGAATTTTCTATAAATAAATTAATAATAAACTAGCAATAAACGACGATTTAATGAAAAGTGAACGTTACGTTATTTCGTACGCTGAAATTTCGGATAAAAATAAAGTAAAAAATAGAAAAACAAACAACCGAATAAATAAATAAATAAATTAATTAACGGTTATTAGAGATAAATATTTCGATGGCCAGCTGCTGCAGTCCTTATTTAACACGTAACAAACCGAAAGTGTTTATAATTCGTTAAATATTGTTTAAATGGAATCAGGAATTAAAAATTATAAGTCACCAGCATAAATGACTCGTACGATACAGCGGTCTATTACGAAAGTTCGGTACCCGTTGTCTTTCTCGGTACCAGAGCGGTTCTAGTTTTCCCCACTTACAAAATAATCCCAATTGTGTTTTATATATACAGTTGATACAATTGGCGTACGTTTAGAATTGTTTCGTCGGAATTTTTATTAGTCGCGTTCGTTAGCAGTGATCTTTGCAATAAAAAAAAAAAAAGTGGTTGTAAATGAAATCTGCTCCAGCCTAACGAACAATACCGTACGTAAGGACCGGTTGATGAACGGATTAAATGCTCGACGGAGAAATATTGTTATAGGTATTAAAACAGGATAGTTCAACTTCCTTAATTTATTTACGTTATATAGTTCAAATGTTTATCCAAAATTAGCTTACTATCTAATAAAATTCCTAAAAATCCCACCCCGAAACATCCAAATTACAAAGATCATTCATACACATATATCAAAAATAAATACAGCCACATCGAGGTACACCCGAACACGAAACAACTGTCCGACTTAACGATTCATTTATTTTAGTGTTATAGTTTCTACGTTCGAGATAAGACTGAAACCGTATGTTATCTCTAAATCCAAAAATTATAATAATAATCAAAAATCAAATTTGTTATTTTAATTTTATTATACATCCGTACCATAGTAAAAGTAGTAATAAAAAAACCGAAATATAAAACGACAAAATAAATAAATATGTTTTATATATATATATAATATTCTTTGAGAAAATTAAATAATAAATCAATTAATTAATTTATCTACGTCTACTTACATCCTATAGTATACATTTATCGATGCAATAATACGAAAACAATCATTTTTTTTTTTTTTTTTTAATCTAGTCATTTACTAGATTTTAATGTTGACAGGAGCATGATTTTCAACATCTGCCCATCAGCACGTTCTCAATTTTATTTCATTAATCTTATTTTTACCGACTATCGCAAGATACAGATACAGTATCCCTCTTATGGGCTGCTCTAGGTCATGAGGGAATTGTAGCGGTGGATAATGCAGCAGCCCATTCCATACTATATTCGCCGACAACCTATAAATCCCCGCCATCTGTAGTACTAAACACAGCCCTCAGATACTTCGTGTTCACCACAACTGGCAACAGAAGTGGAACTGATAATAACTTCCTTCTCGCTATCAAACCCAATATCGACTTCTAGAAATCACCTGTTAACTTATCCCGTTCCAACTACATAGCACACCGTAGGCACCGTCACATATCACTCTCTCATGACCATCTACTCTAACGTACCAACCAACCTGATTTTTGGTCATTTTTTTACTCCTAAATCGTTTTCTTATTTCACATATTTTACTATACCGCCCGACACTTCACTCCTAATCCCATCTTTAACCGAAAATTCTTCCTGAATTCACATAATAAAATGATTCTTTATAAAACTCTTATACGCCCGGTAATAACTTACGCGTGCCCAGCATGGTGTTCTATCTCAAAATCTGCATATACTAGAAACTATATGAAAAACATTTCTAATTAAGTCGAAATACGAAAGAATCTATCCTAAGGATTATATATTAAGCCTGCTAAATTCTTCACTCGGTGTTCATCAAATCCACACATTAGGCCTATATTACGATTGCAGGCGACTAAAAACTATGTATAAGAACTTATAAGACGTCTAAAACACAACATATTCTAAATTACCGGTTAATTAATTTTACTAACTATATAGTTTTAACTCTATATTAGAATCGGAGTTACCCTAAATCATCGTATATAGTAGATTATAATTAAATTACTTTATACAGGTTTTATCGGTATTTTTTTTTCCTTGTTAATTTTCATTACTTAATATAAAATAACGAGATGGCATATTATTATAGCATTTCTACCGGTACACAGTAATCATTATCTGTATTATCTTGTAAATGTTTACTATGATGAAAATATACCCCCGTTGTTTTATTTTGCTGTCCTACCGACCCCGTAATCGTTCGCGTACCCATTTTTGGTTTTCTCTCCAATAGTTCTTCAACTATTCCCTCAATTGTACAATTCATTCCCTCTTCTAACCGCATTTAGTGCATCTATTAAATCATCAGTGCCGTAATAGCCTAAGTAACGCACGGCACTACAAAAATAGGAATAAAATAAGAATAAATTTTATTTGTCGAATCGCCACACGAAATCAACAACGTTTCTCCTTTTCCACCACTAGTGACTTACTGATTGTTGTAGAAGGTTCCCTGCAAGAGCATTTCCACCTCAATCTCGACAAGTGATCGGCGGCAGCTACTTTCATTTCTTCTGTAACGTATGCGATTTGCTAGATATTGATGTAGTGTATGGTTTGATACTTATCACGATGCTTCCACCGGCGGCGACCTCAGCATTTTTTTTTTATTAGCGCTCTATTCTATTAATATTACTTTTGGACGCACATCTCCACAGTTCGGCTGGGTACAATCATATTGATTTTAGCACCTTAAGCGGATATAATACTAAAATCAGACGCGTAACCGTAGGTATCACCGTTCGCTAACCTAAGTGATGTATATAAATGTGCTAACATCGATAAAAGCCATTCAACCAATTTTCGCATTACGAAAATTAAGAAGTACACCCTAAATCGTGTGATCAAATACAAACTAAGCTACCGTTACAGAGTCGCCGCGTACGTAAAATCAGCGTAAATTTAAAAACATTACAAAATTACATGCAGTTCCTCTACTAAGATTATACATATATATATATATATATATATATATATATATATATATATATATATATATATATATATTATGTTCACTTGATTACAGGTTGATAGCCGAAAAGCTTTGTAGTCTTCTTTATATATAAAAATTTAGTAATTTTCACTACTTTTTTGTTTAATAATAATAATAATAGTAAATAATAATAATGACGATAAAAATAATTTTTCTATTTGGACGAGAACAAATTAAATCGAAGGAAAATCAAAAGGATAGTCGATTAAAAAAAAAAAGGATCCACAATCACATTTATGTTTAGACATATTGAAGAAACGAATTTTATAGGTTGATCTGAAATGAACGGGTGGCTCGTACCAAAAAGTCGGTAGACAGCAATGTTGATATAGTCAACCGAGTATGGTTCGTCTCAATAGATGGAAGTGAACATTCGAACATTTAATGTTACTATCGGATAGGATCAGTTGATTAAAAATAATAATAATAATAATAAAAACACGAATATAATTACTTCGCAGGAATCACGTTGACCGTTAGCGTATCCAGCGCATAAGAAGCTGTTTAGTATAATTTTCGGATGTCCGGCAGTTTGAAACATTTCCTGACATACTCGATTTTCCATGACCGGCACTTGAACCTCTTGTAATATACTCGGTATACCTCCAGCTGAAATTTAATCATAGTATATTTTACACATCGGTTAACCCTTAACTAGTCGCGCTGTTTGTGCAAATTAAGATTAAAATATATACGTAGATGTATTTTGCGGTATGTTATTTCCGATACTGTGAAAACGTCAACAATTTTGAATTATCCACCAATTCTGTCGCATTTATATCTGCGAAATCAGCGTTGCCGTAATCCTGTCAGTATATTAGATCGTCGGTTAAATTGCATATTGCACGTTTATTCGTACGCGATATTCCATACTTATATATAAATAGTCTTTAAGTAATCCACGAATAAACTGTGTATTGAAATAATTTGGCAGGAATACAAAATATTTTTTTGGTCTTCCGTCTACACTGGGAAAATATCGCTAGTCCATTGTACCCATAACGTTTGATATTTTTTAACATATTCATCCAATACTATTTTGAATTGTTTAATCGTTAGCTTTTTTTTCCTCAATGCGAATAGTACGGATGCTGATATTGCGTGTTGTTAAATTCACTTGTTTTATTTACATTATTTTTTATTAATAAAATATTAATACGTTTCCCGATCTCCTACACCGACGGTTTAATACCAGCGATGACAATCTAAGCCATAATTGTTCTGTAAGATTTGATTAATGGCAATCATTCTCTGGAATGCTTTTAATGTGTTTTGAAAATATTTAACATATCATTATAGATTACGATAAAGTATGTTTGGTAATATTATATATATATATATATATATATATTTATAGTTTATTCTATTGTTATTGTTATATAGTTTATCGAATTATTAATTTGCTAATTTTTGTTGTAATACGATTGAAATGATTATAGAATTTTAAGTTATTATTAATTAATACTCCTAGGTATTTGGTTTGTGTGATTCTATAGTCCATATTGCGTTAAACTTAATATTTTGTAATTTCCTATTGAACAGCATCATATAGGTTGATTTCGAATTGTCTCAGATTAAACGATTATTTACGTCGTTTAATATGAGATTTCATTTTTATCGCCAATTACTAATATCGTCCGCGAAAGTAAACATTTTTACATTATTTGGAATCGGTATGTTGTACATTTGTGAGAAAACTCAGTTCCACAAGAACGGCCCTAATACACAGACCCTTGCGGTACTCCCGTAACAATTTTGTTGTTGTTTGAAATATTTTCAAGTATCGTCGAAAATAACGTTTCGCGCAAATTCCTCTCGTTATCGAATACTACGATAAACTGGGATCTTTCGTGTATACACTAAACGCGCATCACGCGATTTGCATTGTAGCAGAGTGTAACTGAGCGTTATTAAAAAAAAACAAAACGCCATCTCCGGATATAAGTTGCGACATAAGAGCATAGCTTTTTGATTTTAGAATTAATACGCTGATATTTATAACGATCGTTATATATAATTAAAATTTTTATGTAATTTTAAGAAGTCGCTGGGGTTTTTTTTTTTCGGCGCGATAATTTTATCTAAATATACGTAAAAACCGATGTGTTCTAATAATAAACGGATATACTTTCACTTACAATATTTCAAACGGCCCCATCCGGTGACGGTTGCCATACGCCCGGTGAAATCGTCTTCGTCTTCTGGCATACATATCGGTATAATGTGCGAATCGAATTGTACCGGCGATTCTAATTCTAGTAAAGCGATATCGTTCTCGAATGTAGCCGCGTCGTACTGTCGATGTACGATGACTCTTTTCACGTTTTTATTCACGCTGCGTTTCGATTCAACTTCGCCGCTAATATCGTATTCGCCGAAAACGGCTACTAAATTCGCCAGAAATCTGTGTATACAATATACAATCTCGATCAGCAGATAATATTACGTACATTTATAAAATTATATTATTAGTTTAATCTAAATAGTTATTTTAACTTAATAATTAATTAATTTTTTTTTCATATTTAGTATAAATACGATCACAAAAAGAAACACGGAGGGAAAAAACGGCAAAATGAAAAAAAACCTGCTAAAATGGGAGAAGAAAAAACGCAATGAAAATAAACCGACAATCGATACTTATTAATAAATTATCTAATAAAATAATTAATAATATTCGATTAATAATATTTAACTATATATATTTTAATTAATAATCACATACATCTACAATAGCCACGAGAGGCATTTCGTAAAGAAAAAAAAATATAAAAATAGTCGAAATAAGAAGATAATTTTTATAAAAATTTAATATTGCCCACGAACACGTGAAATATCGTAGTTATAACTGATATACTAATTTAATTATCGAAGAGAAATTTTTTAGAAGTTTTCTTATTAAATTTATCAATAAAGACACGGTAGTTTTGAATTTTTTTTTTTTAGGAGCATTTAATATAATTCTACAAACGGTAATTTTAGACTATCTGAAGCATTTTGTTTTTTTTTGGTTTGTATTTTTCGTTAAAATGAAAAACCCGCTCACCAGAAGGGAACTAAATCTCGAATTGCCTATTACAACGCTCTAAAATGCTACGTTTTCTCAATCAAGTGAAAGTTGGGCGCTCGATGCTACACCGTGGAAAAAAAGATAGAGGCCTCTGAATTGTATTCGTACCGACGCGTGCTAAAAATGTCGTGGACACAGAAAATTACAAACGAAAAAGTTCTGCATACGATGAAAGTGAAGCGCCCGGAATTATTAAATCTGATAAAAGAAAGAAAAACACGATATTTGGGACACATCACGAGAGGGCGTAAATACGAAATTTTACATCTCATTACGGAAGCAAAGCAGAAGATTAAGAAAATTCGCGGTAAGATTTTTATCGTTGGTGTCATCATTCGCCTAGTTGAAATAGACATCGCCAATCATCGCGCGGAGACGGCGTATGAAGAAAGAGATAGCGAACTATACAGAAAAAGCGTGATTGCGTACGGTGATTTTCTATTTAAAATCCCGTAAGGTTTGATTTTCTATTAAATATTAAGCGCATTGCTTTGCGGGGGCCTATTGCAATATTTAATATGTTCATTAAATGTCAATCTCCTATTAAATAACGAATTTCTTTCGACCGTTGGATTTGATTGAAATGAATAAAACGAAAAAACAACAACGACGTAATAATAGCGCGATCTATTAAATAAATAATAACCCTAATATTATTATAGTTGATAAAATATGTTAGAAAAAAAACCCTTACAATAAAAATACAGAAAATAATAAAAATAATTATTCAGGTCGAATATACGCTCGCAAAGTTTGGGGGCGTTCATATTTGATCATGCCCACGTAGAGACGTCAGCGATGAATGGGAGGGTATTCGGATCAGCTTCGAGCACGGTACAGAATTTGAATATGGACATTTAATCTACCCGTAGACGTACGATATCATTATCGTCATCATCAATAAATTACGTGCAAATTCGTATATAAGATTTATATATATATATATATATATATATATATATATATATATATATATATATATGTATACAGTTATTTGTATTATAATGTTAAGATACAAATCTTAAATAAGTAATACATTATTTATACACGAAAACATAATAATGTAGATAAATGTTTTCCTCTACCAATATACAGGATATGTATAACTTTTATAAATTCAGTAAATCATACATTATTTATAGTACGTATATGATAATAATCATATTTAACAAATATAATATAGATTTAGCAATAAATGATAACGCATTATCGAAATCAATTCGACAAAATTAGAAATATATTAAAAAAAAAAAAAATTCAGAAGTATATAAATTAAATTGCAATCGACCCGAATAACAGGTAGGATAAATTGGCGGATAATTCGCGTTAAAGAATTAAAATAAATGACTCTATAACACCTTTATCATCGGTAGTGTATTATTCACTCGTTTCGGGTTTATATCGTTAAACTATAAACGTGATAAAACTCTTCACTGTTTATTATATTCCTGACAGACTGCGTTATCTTGTAATTAACATCGTTGCGTGTATAAATAACTAATACTCCTATACTTTAGATGATCATTATTTAATTTTACTCATGCCTACAATATTTCTTAATCTGCCTAATTTATAAATAGCCCTTTCGCGATAAAGACGGATTACTGGTCGATCATCGTCTTCTCAAACTACCGCAGAAACTACCAAAAACAAAACAGCCGTACGTAAATCAGTTATACGATGATAATACCGGTAAATAAAGATAACAACAATCCCCCTAATGCTTCTATCTCTTATTCTAATCAACACTGATGTGTCGGAACAAAGCACTTTAATATTTCAACAAATACGTTTAATTATGCTGTTACGCAAATAAATTTTCCTTCAAAAGAATAAGCTACAATTTTTAATATAAAAGTGAAAATCAGACAAAAAAAATTTCCTTATAAAAATAGGTGAAATTGTTCAACCGGTAAATTTATAGATTTGCCGTATTTTCGTCAAACAAAAAATTAGTCGACTAACGGAAAATCACAACACTATCCGAGTTAATAATAATATCGTACAAATAAGAAGATTAATCAACATTCTAAAATCGTATAATAATAATATCAAACATACGACGCACCTCGTTAAATAATTGAAGAAACCCTAAAAATAAAAACCGTAATATAGATTCTCGCATTTATAACATATGGTATGGGTAAAACAAAAGGATACGATTTACTAAATGCAAAACGACAATTTTTCATTAACCCGGACGAAGTGAAAAATATTCCAGAAACTCTTCCCTTACGCTACCGAGATGTGACATACCGAATATTCTTGTCTCACTGATACATGCTTTCTTTTGTGGCGTAAAAGCTGTACCAATGTTGTCGAACAAGAAGAAACAAACAAACAAACATACAAACTCTAACAATCTTCTCAAAAGGTCCTCGTTAACAAACACGACTCACACCTGTGAGCAATCAATTATTAGACCGAAAAATAAAACAGTAAAAAATAAGACATGATACAAAGTACGATCGAAATCCTAATCGAATTAACCAGTGACGTCACTATGACGTGCACATTTTTTTTTTCTTTTTTTTTTTTGTATGTTACAGTAACGCTATCTGTCTGTGAGTCCCTATACCTTCCTAACTTTTTTTCAGGTACGAGATACGGTCAGCAGTTATTGTCTAAAGTGCCATTGTGTAAAGGTTTGTAGCTGTGTGTTTTTTTAAGACTACACGATGACGTATAGTGTTAGAGTAACTTTTTCATACTATTCAATTTTTTCGAAACTGTTAATTTAGACAGTGTTTTCTGTGTTATAGTGGTATATTTTTGTTTTCTATTATTGTTTTAAATTATATATTTTTTAAAAATGGACAAAAAAAGTGCACCTAACGATAGTTTTTCACAAAAAAAAAAAAAAAAAAAAAAACTAAAACTAACCAAACCAAATGATCCTGATTTTGAAGATAATATAAAATTCTGGATGAATGCGGACAGCAGTGATGACGAAAGTTCAGCTGAAGGAAATGAGCTTTTGGTTGAGTCAGAAATTGATGTTTCCGATGACGAAGATGATGATGATGATAATTTACCATCACAATCACCACCATTATCAACATCCACATCTTCAAGCGTTTATTCGCAAAAAAAAGTTATTACGGAAAAAATAAATGTTTTAAATGGTCAGCGCAAGAACCCCAAAGGCGGTCTCTCGCACTCGAGCACATAATTTGTAGTTATCCTTATGAAAAAGGCCACTATTCCAGACAATAGCACACCAGGTGAGCTTTTTAATTTGATATTCGATGAAGAAATGTTGAATATAATATTGAATTATGAAAAAATTAGCGAATGGAGAGACAAATATAAGTGGAAAAATGCTACTATTAGTAACTTAGATGTTATAGAGCTTAAGGCTTTTATTGGTTTATCGATATATTCCGCTGTACTCAAATCAAATCATGAAGATATAAATTCTATTTTTGCAACCGATTGTTTCTGGGAGAGATATTTTTAGGGCTACTATGTCTAAGGAAAGATTCGCATTCATCCTTGTATGTCTCAGATTTGATAATGCTGATGACAGAAACGAACGTAAAAAAATTAATATCAGAAATATTTGGAAAAATGATTTCAAATTCGCAAAAATATTACAGGATGGGTACCACTGTGACTGTGGATGAAATGCTCATTGGTTTTCGAGGACGATGTCATTTCAAAATGTACTTGCCAAATAAGCCTTGTAAGTATGAAATCAAGGTTATGTGTATTACCGACTCCAAAACAATCTCTATAACGCTTATGACCAGAAAAAACAGTGACGGAACTGATAAGAAATTAAAACCGACGCAGGCCATTTTACGCCTGGTCTCAGCAATTATGAATACCAATAGAAATGTGACTGCAGATAATTGGTTTTCATCTGTTGAATTATGCCCGGAACTAGGTAAAGTAGGACTCACATATGTCGGAGACGTAAAAAAACACAAGCGGGAGATACCTCCAGAATTTTTTAAATGTCGACCAGAAAATAACAGTTTATACGGATTTACAAACTCACTGTCTTATGCACAAAAAAAAAAAAAATAAGGTAGTAATTGCGATATCGTCGATGCACCGCACAAAATCCACGGATATTTCAAACGATTTACCAGAAATTATTTCATTTTACAATACCACGAAAGGCGGCGTCGATTCATTCGACCAGAAGTTCAATATATACGCGCGCAAGACGCACGAGAAGATGGCCTCTGGCAATTTTTTACAGAACTATAGATGCAGATGCGTTTATATTATCTACATCACATGACCGGGCAGAATTTCTGAAATTTATAGCGACGGACATGATTACACCACATTTGGAGCAGCGATATAGTATTCCGCAGCTGTCTTTGGATTTAAGAACTACAATTATAATAAATAAGAGTGCTGAGAAGCCTGGAACTGATCCACCACCTGAAGAAGACAAGCTAACAATCCGGAAAAATTGTTATATGTGATATGTGTTTTAAGGATCGGCGAACTTTTCATCTTTGCAACACATGCAAATTGCCGATCTGTGGGCAATGTTCCAAATTGACTTGCCTAAAATGTGCAAAGTGAACCTTCCACATTTTTATCATAATATTCAAAAAAAAGTTCATTTTCGTTTTTTATAGTTACGAATACTTAACTAGTAAAAAAAAAAAACAAAAAATATTATTTTAAGTTTTTACGAAAATATTGCAATTTTAGTAGAATAGTCTTTTTTTATCTTTGTAATTTTAATACTTACATATTTTTACCAAAATAATACTATTTTTTGTTATGAAAAACCTAATTTTTTCTTATAATTCTGTTTATTAGGGATCAAAAGAAATATAATATAATAAAAATATATGTTGCTTTTTAATTTTATCATTAAGAAAAAAAAGGACGAAGTTGCAGACGTCTTAACGTAACAAAAAATAACGTTAGCGGTTAAGGGTTAATATAGATCAAGACACAGACCTCTAACAGTGATAGTATCGTTAAAGCAGGAGCACTGAATTATCGAGTTATTCGATTACTATAGCCATTAAGTTTGTTATTCTTAATCGATATTCCGAATAAAAACGTTTACTCTCTTGTGATTTGAACCACATTTCTTTTTCAAGTTACTAGAAGAGCATCTCTGCACTATATCCTTTTTTTTTGTAGCATCGTCGGGAAGATTAAATAAATGCATTTCGCCCGAACATATGGGTTAATATTAAATTGAAATTTATCAAAAAAAAAAAAAACATTTTTATATCGGCTTATATAAACATTAGCATATATTTAGATACACTTAATTTTAGTGCAAATGCGACGATACTTTCGATTGTTATCGCTATATTATCGCTATATCGCTTTTGCATCCATATAATAATTCGATTCCATATTTCCAGATTGGCGCTTTCGTAGTTGAATAAATTTTTCTTATTATATCTGAACGTATCCAGATTTCCTTCTTAGAATATCATATAGTTTTCCTTGTCCGAACCACGTAAAACCGCCATGCTGGTCGTTGATCAATATGCATTCCGAGATATATTAGGACTGTTTGCCGAATTTCATCGCCCCCGAATACATATCGGACGATGTTACTTGTCTGTTAGTAGATGTGGGGTATGTTGGCATTTACGCCATTTATTTGTCCACTTTACGATTCGATCCGTATGATATTTTTTAAAATGTCGATTAACTGCTTTACTCGGAAGAATCGGGTTACACCGAAACCGAAACCAATTTCGATTCAAAACACGAGTATTTAAATTTCGGCCTTAGAAAACACTCCAAATTGCGGATCGCAAATTACTAATTGTCAGTTACCTATACATATTTTGTTGTACGGTGTAAAGTAGCGTACAAGGTAAATATGGCTTTAGCGCAGATAGACATACACACCCGGGAGAATTGATTGTAATCCCTTTATTGGCACAACCGCTCGTGGTTTGTCGTTTTTTTTTTTTATGTAATGCACTATATTGTTACTAGCGCGCATACGGTGTTTTGCGTGCTGGTTTGCCATTGCCTAAATCAGGATTATTTTTAATTTTCCGATGATAATTTTTGCGTGATCTATTCGAACTTCTTCCGTATAGAAGTCCGTACATTAGCCACTAATTGCGACGACAAATTACTAACTGAAAAAATAATTCCGAAGCTCAGTTATATAGCGGTATTTACCGCGGTGATTTCAATATTAACGTCATTCGGTGATTCCAGTCTCTAAATCCCTACGTACTTACGGTAAACGTTTTAATTTTTTTTTTTTTAATTTCAGATACAGTTCAGAGCGTAATAAAGAAGGTCATTCGAAGAACACGCGATCAGAATTGCAAACTGCACGACCAGTATGGCTATACGGATTTTCTCTAAGCTGCATAAGGAACAGTCGGTCCTGCAACAAGCAATAATCGCAATCTGCTGAAAAGTACAATTCCTCTCCGTTTAATGTTTTTAAAAAAGTAGAACCGTGGAAATCTAGGGAGAGACGGTTGTAATAGAACCTAGTAAGAGGCGACTGCTGTATACACTGCATGGTACGTCTCTGTTCCCAGAGTTTCTTACGACTAACTTCGTGAGAATATTGACGCGATTCTAAATCCCGTTCGAATTATTCTTATTCACTAACTGTTTATCGATCATCCGATACTGATTATAAACATTTTTTTACTGGATACAGATAATTCTTTCAAAAACCGAATAATCGGTTATTTTTCATTCAGATGATCGCGTGAAAGTATCGGTAAAGTAAAAGAAAATACATCCGGGTATTAATTGCCGAAATGATCATAATGCACTCGTCGCCGAAATTATTTTCCAAATAGAAGAAATCAGGACAAATTATCGGAATGTACAACGACAGTGTGCAATACAGTGAAATAAAAAACTCGTCACTCTGGAAAATCAACATTAACCGAAGAAATCGTTGCTACCGTAAAAAACGACGGAATTTCATCGATGAAAGAAGTACAAATGTGAAGTTGAGAGAGATAAAGAATATAAATTACAAATATGAATTAATTACGGAAAATAAATAAATTAGAAAGACGAAGTAAGAATGACTATATATATATATGTCGGTAAATCGAACGGTATTCGACGAATTAAGAAATTTGCGCGTACAGGTTAAAAAAATTGACGACAATTTTTAAAACGATACTTTCGCAGTAAAAGATGATATGTTGAATATATAATCGGACAGTAGTGATTTTATGAAAACATAATAAAATTATAACACGGTTGAATCACATAGAAAAGTTTTTTTCTTATTGCACAACATTAAGACAGTTACGTCATTATCAAGCGTACGGCAATAAATCTCACATATAAATTACCTGAAATATTTATATAACGACAACTTATAATTTGATATACATATTTCACTAGCCAAGGCTTATATCAATTTTAATGTGAAGAATTTTATTTTTCGAAATCTATTTTATAAATAAAATTTATTATAAAAACTAATAGTAAAATTAACAAAAAACAAACTAAAAATAATGTTAATCGCTATAAAATTTAATTTTGCGTGCAAAGCTTTTCGACTATAAAGTCATTGTCAAGCAAATGACTTCATAAAAGCTTTGCGTTAATGAAATAAATTTTATAGTGATTAACTTTGTTTTTATGTTGTTAATTCGTAAAATCACTACTCTCCGATACATCAACGTTAAAATTAAAATTACCCCTGGCTAGTGAAATATGTATATCAAATTATAAGTTGCACATGAATATTTCAGATAGTTTATACGTACGATTTATCGCGTATGCTTGATAATGACGTAACTGAAATAAAAAATTTTTTATATCGATTAAACTGTGTCGTGATTTTATTTCGTCTATAAAAATTGATATATCGGATGTGTTTTTTTTTGGCTTCCATACAGTTTTTACCCATGTCTGTATATTATGGAATGAATAAGAAAGGGCTACTTATAAATTAGACAGAGTAAGAAGTAATGTAGGGATGTGTAAAATTAAATAATGATACCCAGAATCTAAAATATAGGAGTATAGGGCCGTATATACTTCGGCATTTTGAAGAGTTAAGAGAGATGCAATATTTATAGGAAACGGTAAGGCTGTGAAGAGCTTGATAAAATTCAACACGAAAATTACTATGATGGGAACACTCGAGGATAACATGGTCTGCATCGGCCACTAAATGGATATCCCATAGGATGAGAGCAATTAGGAGAACTAATAAGTTTCAACTTATGTAACGAAGCAGGAAGGCGACTATAGCCGAGTCTCAGTCGACAAATAGCAGTAATAAAACCCCGCAATTTGATAACTTTAAACTATCGTAGAACCATGGATTAGAAGGTATGTCGGGTTGAATGGATTTATAACGCTTTGCAGTAAATGGATCGGACCACAGATTTTTCCAGTTTTCCTTATGCGCGTATTTAATGTACGCTAGGAGATCTATAGGAGTATAAAATAAAAACAAGTCCCTAATGTAACCGTTGAAGTTACTAAATGATTAGTTAGATCATTTCCATGGACACCGCCCGGGGATCCAAACAAATTTAACTCTTACACCGAGAGAGTTTAATCGGTATATGTAATTAGAAATGTTGTAAATTAACCGTCATATCGGAAATTCTGACCCGACGACGGGACTATTGTAGCAAATTTTGAGTCATACGCTGAAATGGGATCTTATACTTCGAGAGATAAAGTAGAATATAAACAAAAATCGCGAGGCATTTCGTCTGTTAAGCCGTTATCAGGCGAACATAAAACATAAAATATTAAAAAAAACCCTCACATTGTAATCTTCATAACTCTCCCGTAATACATAAAATTCATAAACGTATTGCACCTTTACAGGGTGTCGGTATCTGTGTTAAGTTCACACGGATTCCTGGAGGGAATTTACTTGCCGATCTTTCTGCTAGATGTACAACATGCCTCGGTTCATTTATACACCCCTGCATTAATCTTCCGTTTATCATTAAGACGACGCATAAAGAATACCGCGAAGCTACTTGAAATAATCCCTATAACGTTACGCAATATAAACTGCTTCATCCTGAGCTTCCTTACTCTGGTTCGTGGTTTTATCGTCGCTTTATGTAGACTACGCTTTGGACAAAATCGTCTGCTACGCTTTTTCAAATGCATCTCGTTGCTTCTTCGTTCTATTCACAACCTTCAGATATCCGCTGTATCGCAGACGCAAATACCCCTCATATACCTACACGTTCCTTTTCCTTACCTTTCTTTTACTCTCTACACGTATACAGATTTGTTTATACAGGTTTATTGTTAAGTTTAATGGATAAACCGCTGTTGGAAGCCCAGAAAAACAATATATATATATATATACTATCAGATTATTTTGTAAATATTCTTTTTACTAATTTTTGTTGATTGTATTGGTATTTTTTAAGTGTGATATTTTTATAAATTGTATATTTTTATATTTTATTATTTACGTTCACTTGATAATTAACAACGGGAAAGGCTTTGTAATTTTTCATAAAGAAAAGTTTAATGATTTTAACTTGTTTCTTGTTTTATATTTTTTAAAAATCCACGCTTTTCAAAACTAGAATAGGCAATTAAAAATATAAAAGCTTCTTTAATATTTGGAACCAGGTGACGTAGGAAGCAGCGGTGGCCGATACGATGCCTAGATTATGTCGAAAAAAAAAAAGCAAAAAACATTTATGTCCCGAGAGAGACAATAAGGAATTTTTCCCCCCAAAAAAATAAATAAAAAAATACGAGAATCCCCGTGCAAGCACCATTTACTGGATATAATTACAAATGGATTGAAAAAAAAAAGTAAAATTTCTGAAACAGAGAAAGGAATTAATGAACAATTATTGAACACGTGGTAGTTGACCAAACAACTTGCCGAATAAAATATTTCAGGGAAGTCTTTCAAATCGTGAATGATCCGAATTGCGACAGATATTAACTTCTATATTAGTGCAATTAGTCGATATTTTTATTATAAATGGTATATATAAAGAACGAAGCTTACGTAAAAGTAGAAAATAAGTTGCCAGACAGATTGAAGGTAAATAAAAAATTGTTGCTTATCGCCTTTCGATAAAAGAAGAGGTATATCAAATAAAGGTGGTTCCGATCGGGAATTTAAAAAAAACAAAAAAAAAAAAATACAGCCCCTCGGGACGCAGGGAACAAGTGAAATTTAAGGACAATATAAAATGCAATATCGTAGAACGTAAATTTTAATTCAATATATTAAACCCAACGTGTACATTACGCACGATGAAAAGATACTTATTTAATAAACTCGCGATTTCGTACAAATTTCACAAAGAAAAGTCCGCTATTTACTTGGCGATTACTCGAACGTTTTTGTTATCAAATTTACGTCGCACATTTGAACGAAATAACGGTTAGAGAGAAATTTATGAATTAACTCCCCATATACAACGCGCCAATAGAACTTTCACTTCAAAAGAAGAATAACTTAAACGAGCGAAAAATAAAATAATCTACTAGTTTTTTTAGATTTTTTTAGGATGTTGATAATAATTTTTTTTTTTTTTTTATTTATTTTACATAATTACAACTAGTCCATTTGGACTATCCAGTAATTCTGATATAGGAAAGAAAATTAACGTGAAGAGGTTATCCGTCCAGTGACAGGAGCCTCAGAAGAATATGAATAAAATTTGTTTAAACAATATCATAAGGCTTATTCCGTTTCAGCCTTCTTGTCTTATTTAGGTTATCTAATGTAATAATTGCTTCCGTATTTGGATGCCTATGTAATCTGTCTTCATGTTGAAGTGCATACCGTCTAATTTCTGTAATTACAGTAGGAACATTTAGGTCTCTATGCAAGTCATCGTTTCTTATGAACCAGGGCGCATTCGTTATCATACGAAGTATTTTGTTTTGGCATCTTTGGATTATTTTGATGTGAGTGGTTTTTGCACAACCCCACAATTGGGCGCCATAGCTCCAAGTTGGTTTAATAATCGCTTTGTAGATTAACAATTTATTGTCGATCGTTAACGTCGAGTTTCTTATGAACGATCAATTTGATATCGGGTAGGAAACTGAAATGCTTCGAACTAGTCCGTTTCGGAAGAATATCGTATTAATCATAATCAACGGCTATTGTCCTCATGTAGATAACGGATGGTATTATTTTTCGGTCATGCAATTCGCGTCAATGCACTGGAGGAACGCTCATTATGTCGCCTGGTAAAGTAAACGCCCGAACGAAACAAGCAGACGAACAAATTGTTTGCTAGACTAAATTATACATTCACTGACCTTAAAGAGAACGAAATTGATGCAAAAATTCAGCATAATGACAATTTATTGTTACAAAATATCAGACTACGATGTAGAAGAACATATATATATATATGTGTGTGTGTGTGTTGTGTGTAAATTTTAACAATAGGATATTTTTGGAGGGCGACAATTGTAACCCTGTGTGTTTATTACATTCAGTTTTGTTAATTATTTCATCTACTCGTTAACTAGTTTCTTTTACCCAAGGGAAATCTTATTACCTTTAATATATTTGCTGGTAGTCGAGATTTAGATTGTGGGTCATCGGATAGAATGTTGTGCTTCAAACATTGCTGCTTTTAAAGAAAATATAGCTGGCTTAGGTCGAAAGCTGTCAGTTTGCGGCACACCAGATCTTATAGTCGAGAAGTTTCAGCGGGCAGTTTTTCAAACGGCAAAAGAGTGTATACTGCTAAAGAACCAGGTTCCATTAATCAGCAGACAGCCCTGGTGGACATACACAATCTTTGAAGAAAGCTAAAAATGCAAGAGACGGTAGACTTTCAGGCCTACAAGATAGACAAGAGGCAGGGAAAAACACCGCTCGTGGAGAGAGAGAGTATTTTGTACCTGCGAATTGGCAGGATCCCTTCGGTGCGGTAAGTAGAGTTTTTCTCTGGGCAAACATATACGTCGCAAAGTTCTAAATTCTTTATAGGATGGAGTCGGGTCAAAAATAATTATGATTGAGAAGAATTTTACTCGACTGTGTTCCTGGATTTATTAGACTCAGTTTTAGATAAGCGGAATGTTAGCGAAAGTCATTCTCAGGCGGTTATCGATATTGACGGTAAGCTGGAGTTCGCTGCCTGTGGAACAGTTGCCGGAGTGACTATGGAAGAAGTGTCGTATTGCTTTTCGAGGGTTAAAAATTGCTGTGGGGTGATAAACGGAAAATATTAATAAACGAAACAAAAAGCAGTCACGTCATTTTTACTAACCGCGGAATAGATCGCAAAAAATATAAGTAAATAACGTATCAATAGAACAAACTCCAGTTGTTAAATACCTTAGTATACATCACGATCATTTGTTAATATGGCTACAACGTATTAAAGCCAAGAAAATGGAATTGGATATGAAAACGAATAACCTTCACTGGTTCGAAATTAAACATAAAAGATAAGTTGCTGCTCTATAAGATTATTTTGAAGCCAGTATGGCTTTACGCTATTCAGTTATGAGGACGTGCTTCGAACAGCAACGTTATAAATCCCGTATACATCAAAACAAAGTATTACGAACGATAGCTTCAGCTCCCTGAAATGTTTTCGACGACACTCTACACAGGAACTTCAACATCAAATACATAAACTAAATTCATCAAGAGATAGCCAATAGCCAAATATTTAACTAAGGTGAAAAATCATAATAATCCGCTGGCAATCAGAATTCTTAAAAAACAGATAATAGCAGAAGACCCAAACGCAAAAAGATCATAAACTATAAATATAATTAATTTGTTTAAAGTAGAAAGTTCATGAGTTTACTACTGGGCGAATCTCTGATTTTCAAGTCTCTCGTCTTCTTCATACTGCGTCGTTCGTGATAAATATGTCATCAATTCTAGAATGAAGCAAAGAAAAAAAACAGTGTTCCTTCAGCGAAGAGTAGTTCAATGTTCCGGGAAGGATCTTTCCTTGTTCTCTCGGTATAGGCCGATAAGCTTTCTTGTGTTTAATCAGTATTGGTGATTCGCCTGCTCACATTGGCTATACCTGTGGTGTCTGTTTAGAGTATGCGATTATGTCGTTGCTGATGCAGTCATGCCCTCAAACAGTGGGACTATTTCCCGATATCACCCATGAGTTGGAAAAAAAAATGTGAATTATATGCAGCTAACTAGTTATTTAAAATACTAGAAGACTACTTACGAGAGGAAGAACAGCTGTTCTTAAGGTTTCTATTACATCAGTAGAAAAGACCTTTACTCAGGCTGCCCTAAGAAAGTGTTGCAGGATCCGAGCTCGCGGAGAGCTAATTGGCCTAAGGGGGATCAAAAGTGATAGTGTATACTAATGATGTTACCATACTCGTTGGACACTCGTAGGGGTCATTGGAAGCATCGAGTCAACAGATAACTTCGATTTGGGAAGATGGAGAAGACGATATTAAACGGAAATTGGAACGTCAACCTGTGGTAAGACTAGGGAATTAACCATTCTGCATGTTGCATCGGATTCGGTAGGTAGCTAATGTTAAAATAGCCGGACTATTAAGAAGAGCACAGCGTCCGGCTCTTATCGATATGACCGAAGCACAATGTTGAGCTTGTTTTACGCTTTAATAATAAGTAAGCTTACCGAGTCTGTTACGGAAAAGTAAATACAGTAGAATCCGCTTAATGTGAAGCCGGATATTGTTATCATTCGGTTAATGTTATCAAAATGCTTCGGTCCCGATTTCTTGTCCTTTTTACACACAAATTTCCCCCTTTTATGTGATCAAGACGTCGTTTATTGTTATCGCAATCAGAGCAGGTTTTTCAATAAATCTCGTTTCTTATCTTCTTTCATTGAATGTGTACCTACAATTATGCATATAACGAAGTTGATAACAAATCGTCTTCGTATACAGTTGTTTCATCGCTTTCCTTATGATAATGTCGTCGAAACCAAAACGTCGCGATTGCAGTGTTTCGGAAAAAGTAAACATTTTACGAAAGTATGACGCGCTTGTACCCATATCTCAACGTGAAGCAGCATCAAAATTAGGAATTTCGCAACCGCTATTATGTAAAATTTTGAAGTCGAGAGAAGAATTGGAAACTGCGACGATATGCAACGGGAACACTTCGCGTAAAAGAAAACGATTCGGTAAAGATGAACAAGTTGAAACAGCTTTGGTTGGATGGTTCGATCAGGTACGTGACAAGAACGCGTCAGTTAACGGTCCGATTTTACGTGCAAAAGCGGAAAGTTTAGCGAAACAGTTAGGCAAAGAAGATTTCGTTGCTACAGAAGGCTGGTTTCGTAGATTTACGAATCGGCACAACTTAGTTTATAGAAAGCCGTGCGGCGAACAAGCTGACGCTGATTCTCTTGAAGCATGGCTGGGATTCAGTTACTAAATTAACAATTTCTAACTGCTTCAAAAAAGGAGGATTCGTTCCAAAATCAGAACAGGTCGAAGTGCTTTGTGAACTCCCTTTTCCCGATGACTTGTTGCAAGTCGAATTTGAAGAATGGCTCGATATTGATTCCAATTTGACTACTGCTGCTCCTGTGACTGAAAAAGATGTATGCGACAACATTTTAAATCACGACGACGAAGAGCTTTCATCATCAGAGGAGGAAATGGAAAATGAAAATAGTGTACCCTCTCACAAAGAAGTTATAGATGCCCTCGCAACCATTCGACGATTTGTGCAGTGCAGAGGCACTGTTGATAATTTCAATGATACTTATGCGTCAGAAAAACTTGTTAAAAATTTACTCGTTCAGAATTTGAAACAAAGTTCTTTGACACGTTACCTTCCGAAGGGTAAGTAATGCCTAATCATATTAACCTACGTATCTATTTTATCAAACGCACTTTGTGGTATGTACTTCAAAGCTAGAATCAAGTATGTGATATATGTACGTGCAATAAAAAAAATTTTTTCAACTCGATTTTTTTTTCGCTTAATGTTATCAGCCGCTTAATGTTATCGATATCCCCTCGGACATTTGCGATCACATTAAGCGGATTTTACTGTATATTAAATAATTGAAAATGGGCGTTACGGAAATTGCGAATTTTGAAATTTCGGGCTCCGAGTAGAGCCCATAAAATGTTGAATTTCGATTCTTTTTTTTCGTCGGGTTTTCGTTGATACTATATATATATATATTGTAATAAAAAAATATAAACTGTAAAAATACGAATTTTGAATATACAATTTATAAAATTGACAATGATACTGAATGTGATAAACAACGCGATCTACCTATCATAAATAAAATAATATACAAAACTACAAATTTAGTTTTATAAAAATTACCAAAATAGAAAACACTATTTATAATATAAAATAATCCGATAATGAACCTGTTAAACAACACTATCTATAATCAGCAATTCAAAATTTATACATACACATACCGAAAGCTTAGAAAATAGAAATAGACGAGAACTTCTATATAATATAAAAATATAGATAGAATAACGAGAAAAAAAAAAGTCTCGTCGTCAGCTTACCCGGGTTGACAATGAGCGGCGGTGATAACGTGCCGATTAGTAATTAATACTCCGCCGCATTTATTTTTCGTGAAAAGGCCTAGCCATGTAGCTTCTCTTACGAGTACCTGCCAAGGCCATTCACCGAATGTTGCTCCTTTACCACCTACTATACGAGCGTTTTTCTTAGCCAAAGGTCGTATACCGCATTCTACATCGCAAAAGAATTTAGACGTATAATCTTTACAATAAATAGCAAAGTGAAAAAATCGTTAATAATGATTTCAACTAGTTTTTTGTTGTTTATCTTTTTTTTTGAAATCACTGTTTAAATTAATAACAGAATAAATAAACAAATAAATGAATAGACAAGTACATGGCGAATTTTGCAGGAATATATTATGGTATCATTCTGAAGTTTAATGTCACGTTGATAATACCATCTATCGATTTAACGATAAATAATAGGTAAAGATGACACATATATTATGTATATATTACGGTAAATCGTTATATATCCACTTAACAACGATACCGATTTTAATTATACTATATACGCTTAATCTGGCACGTGCCTACTTACACATACATTTACATATATATATATTTACGCTATTGTCGGTTGCCACCATCGTTCTCCGGATTTTCCTTAATAGCCTGGCAATTCGTATCTAACTGAATTCTGTTTATTATTCCCAGGTTATTGCTATCATCATCCTAATCATTATGGCTTTCCGACGTAACTTATCAGTTTTAACGATCTAAGACTCTTACGATGGAAATACCTTGGTTATTAAACGATATCTTATATTACGTTAACTATTATTAAATTTTTACTTTTCTATTTATTTTATTTAATATTTCCTTCGGTACCCCCTCATCTTAGATCGCCATTATATATATATATATATATATATATATATATATATATATATATATATATATATATATATATATAAGAGTTTTGTAGCATTGGTAGGTAATACCTTATTATTTGGCTCACACAATCTGATGTCGAATCTCATCAGGGACGAGAATTTTTAGAGGTAAAAAGCTAAAGGTTTCAGTTATGCGTACTATTTGTCGGTGATTAAGGTACTAGGAAAAAGAAGCCGAATAATGCAGTAGCAAACTACCTGTATTGATTTGCCAGGATGGGTCACTTGCGTCTTCTATCAGTCACTGATTTAACGAGGATTGCTTAAGCTACGTCTACATCAAACTTTCATCTGGACACATTATAGTATCTAGAGGGGGAGGGAGGGGGAATTTGTATACATAGTTCGGATCATTAATAAATAATTACCGTGGAACGAGAGTAGAAAGGGAAGGGAATAAATAAAATTTTGAAGATGGCTCCATTACTAGATTAGCAAAAATGAAACTAGTTAATGGCTTTGTATTTGCGATATTTTTGTATGGAGTAGAAACTTTGACAATAAATGAACAAAATAAAACGATAAAATCGATGCGTTTGAGAGGTGGATACGGCGCAGAATATTTAAAATCCCATAGAAGAGCTAAGCAACGACATCTCTTTGCGTTGTGTCGACAAAAAAAATCTCAAATAAGATGGGTTGTTGGACAAATTGAAAGGAAAAAAGTAATTCAATTAGAAAGTCTGAATAAAGTCGCAGAGATGGTATTGAAAAGTAGTGCTGGAGAAGACTTCCTAGGGTTTTTTGAATGGGAAAACGCACTAACGCGTATATTTTAAAAGAGAGATCGGCGTCGCTCACGAATTATCAATGGAGGTTCTTCGATGCGCGTAATAAAATTTTTTTTGCTCACTTAATACTATGGAGAAAATGAATGTATTATGGTCAATATGCAATAATTGTTGCAGTACACATGTCATTTACAATGTGTAGCCCGGGGCTGAAGACGGACAATTTGAAGCTGTTATTCCACCGTATTTCTACGATGAATAACGACCGAAGAAGATGAATACATATATATATATATATATATATATATATATATATATCTTGCATAAGGTTTTCATGAGATTTTTGTTTAGGGTAGGGTTCCTCTCCTTTCTGAGTTTTAAAAAACCGCTCCTAGCTCGGAGAACATTTACAACAAATTATTAAGTTGGAGAGGAGATAAACGGCCTAGTGAAAGCTCGTGTTACACGTTGAACAAAGACGGAAGATTTCCAAGTTGTTAAACGTGAAATAATGCGATCACGATGAAAGTTTATAATGGAACGATATAGATAAAAAAAACGATTTCGATACCTTTTTTGAGATCTTGACCGATAGTACTTTTCATCGTTGTAATTTTATCCTCTTCGGTAGTTTCCGCCGACGAAGCGGAAGCCGATTCGTAAACGGACGTCGTTATATATTGACCGGAACCGGCGTTCGGTATATGTACGGTAGTCGTCGATACGGGAATTTTGATTTTACTAGTAGTACCGCCACCGCCGGAAGACGGTTGGAATAGTATTACCGGCGACGCTAAAGACGGTTTCTTCGTCGGCGGTTTTTTCGTTACCGATAAAATTGTCGGACTGGCGACGGTAGTGGTAGCGGTAGTAGCGATGGCGATGGCCGGTGATAACGACGATACGGTAGTGGTGACGGTAGTTTTTAACGGAGGACGATTGCTAATCGGTTTTTCGGTAATACTACCGGTTGCTGTTGGTTTTTTCGTCGGTTTTAAAGACGCGGGCGGTTTTTTAACCGGCGACGAACCGTTCGTAATGGTTACGTTATTAGTCGGCTGACCGGATAGTAATACTTTTTCTAAATCTTCGAAATTACCTTGTAACGATTGTACGATCTTTTCGACGAATACGTGAACTTTATCTTCTAACGTTTTATCGACGACGAATTGCGGCGTAACTTCCGATTCGATTTCTTCTTCGTCGCCGTCGAAAGTTGTCGTAGCGGTTAATAACGGTTTTTCGTGTTGCGTAGCGGTTAAATTAGCGTACGGATTTCTAACCGGCGGAAAAGCTATTAAATCTTCGGTCGAATTAAAACCGCCGTTATACGGTCCTAAATAAGTCGGATATTCATCGTCGGTTGTTAGCGTCGTACTATCTTCGTGAAACGGTTTATTAGTAATTACGTTAGTCGTTACGCTATTACCGCTATTACTATTACCGCCTACACTACTACCAGTAGTTGTAGTAGTAGTAGTAGTAGTCGACGTTGTAACGGCGGTAGCGCTACCGCCGAATTTATTGTAGACGCTACCGGACGGTTTTATCGAAATAAAATTACTACTACTACTGACAGTACCACTCGGTGGTCTGGTATTAGGACGGTAATTTTGAGAAATAAACGAACTACTAACAACGGCCGAATTCGTTATCGGTTTCGCCGTCGTTACTACGGTAGTTTGCGTTACAGACGACGGAACGTTCCCGTTATTCGCGGTCGAAGTTAAATGAGCGTTTACATTATTAGCGAACGGCGGTTTCGAAGACGATACCGACGACGTGTAAACGGATAGGTCACCCGGCGTGACCGTTATTCCGGGCGCGTCTTGATATATCGGTTTAGATATGTAACCGGCCGATATCGGACGTACGGTATTATAGGTAGATTGTTGGAAAAGTTTATCATCGTCGGTCGTCGTCCAATAAGAAGGCGGCGAAGGTTTAGAAGATTGAAGAATCGGTTTCTTGGTAGACGGATGTTTATGCGTAGCGCCGTATACCGAAGAAACGGATACCGGTTGTTGAGGATAATGGTAACTAACGTTATACGGCGCGGACGTGGTCGATACGCTGTATATCGGTAACGGCGGTTTTTTCTGCGTTACTAGCGGGGAGGAAACTAGTTCGTGAGCCGGTGTAAGTACGATAACGGTCGGTACCGATTCGGCTACGTTCGGTTGAGGTTTAGGAGTTATTTTCACTTCGGGCGTAACGTGAAACGACGGTCCCGGTATATGATGAATAGTGGTACTTGGTAATAGCGTGCTATATTTCGTCGCATCTTGATGTACGTTATTATTATTATTATTATCATTATAATTATTATTATAATTATTATAATTATCGCTATTCATATAATTATTGGTAAACGGTTTATACGAACTAGTTTTTTCTAGACCGCCGTCTACCGATAACCACGTATATAACGATTGTGTCGGACGCGTTACGACTGTCGATTCGGTCGCCGGTCCGTTATTAGTCAATTTAGTCTGATTCAATAACCATAATATGTGACTGATCGATTCGTTACTCGGACCGTTACCGCTAGCGTTTAGTTTATTATGACCGCTATCGGCGCTTAATGTCGGTACGCGTACGAGATTTTCCTCGTTCTCCGCATGACTAATATTACTACTGATACTAGTAACGCCGTTATTATAATAGACGCTATATTTATTCGTATAACCGGTCGACGGTGTATTGTAACCGAATTTAGAGCTAGTATAAGTGTTTTTGTTGAATATAGTTCCGGTTAACGGTTGCGTAGATTTAGCCGTTGTATGACCGTACGTACTAGTATGATTAAGCTTATAATAGTTATCGTTATCGAATCTGTCCGTAGTAGTAGTAGTACTAATAGTAGTAGCGCTTACGCCTATACCGTTACCGTACGGTCTACTGGAAGAGAACGAGGTAGAAGAACGATCTTTATTAGTATTGGCGACGTCTAACAGAGTCGACGGAGCTTTCGTAGTCAACGATAAAGCCATATCGAATATATGATTAGGATTGATATTAGACGGTATATGCGAAATAGATATGACCGTATCATTTTTTTGAACGACATTAACCGGTTGACGATGATAGTAATTATTATTACTACCGCTACTAGCACCACTACTGGCGCTTGTTAAAGAATCGAACGGTTGTTTATGATATTGAGGTTTGACTAAATGTAGAAAATCATCGCCGCTATAGGTATTTTGTACGGCACTTCCGTTTTCGTATAATAAATAAGTCTCAGCCGGTGGATGATGTAGCTGCGGCGGTTTATTCGCTGACCAAGAATTACTACTGACGCTACTAGCAGTTGTTGTTGGTGTTGTAGTAGTACTAATCGGTTTTTTAGTCGTTTTCGGCGGTGGACCGTCTTGATAATCGATCAGAGTGGTCGGATATACACCGGCCGGTAATTTGCAACAAGCGCCGTACAGGAATCCGTCCACGCACGTACCGATTACAGTACCGTCTTTACGTGCGCATTCGTAATTGAACATACATACCCCGGTGTTACTTTCTTTCGCATTATCGGAAGACGACGACGACAGTTTACATGCTTTCGGAATTATTCTATAACCGCCGAATTTCCTGCCTAAGAAAAAAAAAAAAAAAAACCGATTATTAAAATTTCTAAATGTTTCCCCCCCCCGGGTCCCAAAGCTCGTAAAATAGGGGTGGTAAATTTGTTTATAGCTGCGATACGTGTAATTTATAAATAGAGCGAACTGAAAAGAGCCAATCACAACCCGCTTTAGACTAAAGAAATCTTATACTAATTTGATTTGCAATAAATGTATTACTGCGAAAATCGTGAAATGTTTTAAACATCTACCGATTCAGCCACACTAAAATATGTGCAAAAATCAGCATTTCCGTGATTGCATCCTATCAGTATATATGTTTTAGATCATCGGTTATTCGTTATATATTTGTATAAATAATCTTTAAATAAACCGTGTTCGCTAATAAACTGCCTATTGAAATAATTCGGTGTAAAATATTAATACGTAACCAAAAAGGTATGGGAAGCACCATGATTATGGGAAAAGTTAAAGGAAAGCGACCACCCGGACGTACACCTATGAGACGGACGGATATTATGCTGAAAGAGATGAGTAAAATTACACAAAAACGGACCGTTTGTTAATCACGATACCCTATTTACGGTGACGACTATACATGATGACTGTCGGTTGTCTACTCTGCGAAAATATTGTTTCGCTAAAGTCTATTCATTCGGGTATCGTTTTTGATATTTTTAAATCTAGCCATATCATCCGATAGTAAATTGTTTAATCGTTAACATTTTTTAATAGTACGAATGTAACTCGTATTGATAAATTCGTCATTTATATATTATCGTTTACTAATAAAATATTAACCTGTTTCCTAATCTCGTACATTAATGGTTTAATACCAACGATGACGATAGGTGCCGTTATTATGTTCTTCTTATGATTTATTCTATTATTGTTATTACATAGCTTAATAAATAACTGTTATTAATTCGTTAATTTTGACGGTAATTTAAAACGGTTATAGAATTTGAAGTTATTATAATACTTCTAAGTAATTTGATTTGCGTGACAAATTGTACGTCTAAACCGTATTGCATTAAATTTAACAATTTAACTTTTTTTGTTTTGTAATTTTCTATCGAACAACATTAGTTGATTTCGTATTGTCGATGCTCGAGTTAAATGTCTGTAAACAATTTTCTACCCCCGCTTGGTGTATACCTCATTCAATTTCTTTTCTAATGAGTTTTCATTTGTGTCGCCGACTACCATTGCTATATGATTAAATATTTACATTATTTAGAAAACGTATACACGGTACATTTGAGAGAAAAACTATGGAGAACCACCTTAATACAGACCCTTCTGGTACACCCATTACATTCAAGTAATGCGGGTCGATTATGAAAAGATTCATTGATAGTATTTTGAGTATGTTGTAATCTAATTTTAAATCTTTTCATAAAAAAAATAAAAAAAAAATAAAAGCTAAATCTAAGCTATCAAAAGCCTTTGCGAAATTTAGCTACTTTAAACTTACTTTCACGCATCAATCAGGTATGTAGACACGACCTATGCGGATCTTATACAACAGTTTACCCTTGATTTTAGTAGTCGACTTCTTATAGCGCGGTCCCGTCATTCGATATTGGCCAGGCTGATTCCGTGTTTACTGTACTACTTTAGGAGTTGCTATAAAAATCACTATGTCCGGTATTTCGGTTTCAGACTACTATTAGTACTTATTATTTTTTCAAATACAATATCGCTGTCCCTTTCTTTTAAATATATATATATATATATATCCCCTAGCGCAATAAAATGTGGTTTGTATTGCGGGTGTTGGTAGTGAAGGTACATTCGAACCGGAAAACGTGTTAAATTTTAAACGACTTGTCAGAGATGTCTTTTACTTTTGAAAATTTTAAATTATTGTAATTTCTGTCCTATTTATGATATCAACGTGAAATAAAGCTTAGACCGAATCCGTTAATGCAGGCTATAAGCTGTGCGAATTTTATCATTATTGCTTTAATAGTTTTCGAGTTAAATCGTAATAGACAGACAAAAATTTGCGATAAAAATAGCCGATGCAGTGATTATAATGAAAATATTCGCAAAAATCACAGACACTACAGTTTTATATATATATATATATATATATATATATATATATATATATATATATATATATATATATATTAGTTTGTTCCCCAATCCGGATTTACCCAGTGGGGTTAGTTTTAAAATCTAGGTGTTATTACAAAGAACAGGGGACTAGTGTGCTTAAAACTAGATAATTATAGAAGTGCATATAAGTAGTGTGTAGCTGAAAAGTAAGTAAAAGCATGTGTGTAACATGTGTACTTAATCTAAGGGCAGTGATGGGATGAAAAACATAGTCCAATCGACTACCTGTGTGCATGAAGAAAGGAGTCTGTGGAATAGTAGTAATAAATAACGAAAATAAATATATAATATAGAAGAGAAGAAAATACAACTTCAGAAAGAAAGATACCGAAATATATTTTGTCGATAATACACAATTTCAAAAATAAAAATCTTAGAAGAATATTTAAAAAAAAATAAAACTTAAGAAAAATACATATAGAAAAAAATCTTTAGTAAAATAATAATAATAATAATAATAATAAAAGAAAATTACTTTTCCGAAAGATACTATTATAAATACATCATTAAAAGAAGACCATACCTCATTATGGTCGAGATTAAAATTATTTTAAATTTAAAGCAGTTATGAACATCGTTACATATTCGAACGTATTAATAATATATAGTCAGGTAAATTAGAAATTAATTATAAGTAAGAGGACCATGTCACCAGGACCAGGAATTGGATTCACGTTTAAATTTAGATAATTGTCATTGATTAATTTGAATATAAAAACTCACTTATCTTGAACAGAAGGAATCATGTAGCCTTCCTTGAATTTGCAGAGAAAGCCATGCGTTTCGAATTTACAATTACAGTTTTATATATTAGCGTACATTTATTCTGTCCATCTAGCTATCCTTCTACAATCGCTTATATACTCACGTTTAGAACGGTCAATTTCATTCGATGCGTATGCTGGGATGATATATATATATATATATATATATATATATACATTATATGTTGATATATCGGAGAGTAGTGATTTTATGAACTATAAACGAAACGAAATTATAACACTGTTTAATCACTATAAACGTTTTTTATTGCAAAGATTTTTAACAGTTACGTCATTATCAAGCATGCGCAATAAATGTTACATATTCTTCTTCTTCTTAATCGGTTACCCCAAGGGAGCACATATATTTTGCTTCCATCTTTTGCTTCCATATTTTGCTTCCATATTTTGCTTATAGCACAGCGACCTATTTAAATGCGACGTTTTATTTCTTTTTCTTCACTATTGATTAGCGATCCTAGGTACACAAAGTCGTTTACTACTTCAAATCCTGCGAAAGTTTTGTCATTAAATTTTACTCGTTTTCCTCTGTCTATGATCATTATTTTTGTTTTGGACTTGTTTATTTCAAGTCCACATATTCTCGACTAATGCGTTCGACCTTTTTTAGAAGTATTTTCATTTCGCCAAGGTCAGATGTAATAATTGTTGTATCGTCGGCATATCGTAAGTTGGATATCTTAGACTAGGTCCAGGTGTGTACTACGTTTTCTTATATCGCCGGCCGTTTCTAACAGGCCTGATGCAATATTTATTCGGATGATTTTCCTGCCTTACAGCATGGCTCTGTGCATTTAGCATACATAAGGAATGTTTAGATCATGGTGAATGATCTGGTTTGCTACATACCAAGGCGGCATTTGTTATCGGCCGAAGAATTTTATTCTGACCGGTCTGTATAGTTCTTACATATGTCGGCTTTGCAACAGCTGCACCCCGTATATTCGGACAGGTTTTAAAATCGCAGTATAGATAAAACGTTTGTTGTCAATAGACAGCACGCTATTTCTGCCGATTAAGCGAAATAGTTTTTTTAATACGTGCGTCTAGTTCTTTCCTCTTCGTTTGAATACGATTTCGATATGTTAGTCGGCTATCCAAGTGTTAGTTGAGATATTTCACGCTTATTATGATTGGTATTTCTGTGTTATTGATTTTAACAGGAGGAGATACAGCTTTTCTGTTAGTAAACTGTATGCTTACAGATTTGTTCTCATTTATTTTTATATTCCATTTGTTAAACCCGTTTTGAGCTCTAATGAGTGCTGTTCGAAGATTACTACTGGCTGTATTTGGATCAGTATCAGAAGAAACAAGTGCCATGTCATCGGCAAATGTGGCTACCTGAACATTATTAGTCATAGAAAAATCGGTCGTGTAAATTAGATAACAACCTATGGGTCCAAGAACTGAGTCAACGCATTAAGAAAGCGGACGTAAACTGAACAAACGTTTTTAAATGAGTATATATATATTATATATATATATATATATATATATATATATATATATATATATATATATATATGTATCGAAAAACGTTTCGAGTACTGTGAAGAATAGTAACGGGTTCATTATGGAGGAATTAAAAGATTTAAACGATTGATTTTCTAACATTCACGGATGATATTACAACAAAAGACGAGTTAAAACAAATCCGGCTCTACCGGAGAAAGAAACCGCAAAAACAGGTTTTCAAATCTTTATCGATAAAACAAAATTTACCGAATATTCACTAAGCCCCTAGAACGGATGTAGTTTTTTGGGGAGGAAGTAAAAATTGACTGAAACGAAATTTGTATTGACCGAGCAATGTCGAAGCTGCTCATTGATGAAGAAATTATCAGAACAGGTCGGTTTCGATGATAAACTGAATTTACGAACATGACAAAACAGCAGCAAAGGTCATCGACAGCTAATGCACAATACTGGACGCAGAAGAAGGCGAAAAGTTTAAACATTTGGAAATATCGTAGTCGTAATTTAGCCGATTCGAAGAAAATAAATAATAATAATAATAATAATTGATTTTTTATTTTATTATTAGTTTTCGATAAGTTCTTATATTGAACAATTATCGACGTTCTTATATAACGTCGTATTTCTTAAAGTATCCGCAATAATTACCTATTTCGCTATAATATCCGGAAAGTATAATGACACTAACTCACCAATTCTTGCTATTCCAGTAAGAATTCCCTAGATGAAATAAAAACAAGGTACACGGAAGCGGTACGGATTGTTCTTCTGTCCACTTAGTAAGCAATCGTGGATGCCGATTGAGAACAAAGGCAATTAATAATAAAACCGATTTGGGCTTACGATACGGAACTCTTTATATTACATTGCTAATCCAACTAACAATCGACACTTATCATCGGCAGAATCTAAAATCTCGTGCGAAACTGTAGACGTCTCACGTTCTGTGACGCACCGATCAACACGTTCTGCCTTACGGATTGTATGTGAAAAAAAAATACGTATATATATATATATATATATACAAATTACGTTTTAGCGGATTAAGAAATGCCACTAATCCGGCTAATCGCGTCAGCTGAATTGGCTAAAATGTAACTTTGGTTTTAATAACTTCGCTCGCCTTAGATATGTAAAAATGTAAAGAATATCAAGACTATCTAATCTTCTGTCCGCTGTTACCATCTTCTATTTATTTATCGCATTTCATGCGAATTTAGAAAAGATTAATAGTAGCGGTAATAATAATAGTAATAATTACCTTGATACGTGTGAAGAGGCGTTAGCGAAAAGTGTTCATTGTTATATATGGCGCTGAAACAAAGCGCAGCTGGCAGGGGCGGTAGAATCACAGCTAACCAACACGATGATAGTAGCTGCAAGGCTACCACCCGATCTGGCATCTTAATCCGAACATTCTGAAACATCGAATGTTTGAATTAGTATAAGTTAAATAAATAAAAGTAAATAGAAATTATTCATATCACGCTAAAATGTACGCTTTTGTTTATAACGTGAATGAACTTCTTGTATGTCGACGTAAGCGAGTCACTATTTGAAGTCTCGTGAATTAAAATGAACGAGAGTAGTAGGGAAAAACGTAACATTAAATTATCGTAACAAAATAATAAGAAAATAAATAAAAACACATAACGTATACTCCATTGAAATTATACAGGCTAGGGTTCAAAGTAAACGTTGCAGAGGACTACGACGATGGACTGATCAAATTAAGGTGTTAACCGGATTCAATTTGAAGGCCGTTTCTTACACAACAATAACGGAACGAAATAAATAGGATGTCTGTACGCAGGACAATGGACCTGATGACGAGCCATGCATATTTATATACGGGCGTACAGTGCCGATTACAACCACGTATATATTTAGACGAAGTAAGTCTACAATTAAATACTAAATAAAGGTTTTGATAAACAACACATTTCCAAAAAAATACCTTAAAAAAATACACATACACCCATAATGAAATTTACATATATATATATATATATATATATATATATATGTGTGTGTGTGTGTTCAGAAAAAGCATTATAAGTGTATAAAAATAAAATTACTCTATGCAGTGAACCTTTACACAGAACTTTGGATGAATATATAACGCCTAATGCATTCGTCTAACCAAATGGAGTTTCCTAACAATTGTATTATAAATTACGGCGGAAACCGGCAAGCACTCACACATCTACAAGATATTGTGTGTTCTCCTAAGGTAGTGTATTATTCGCTCGCTTGTTCCTACTTTTTATGTATCGTGGTAAGGGCTTACGTCGCTTTTTAAAATTCTTTAAGTTATTTTTACTACTATCGGGTAATGAATTATAACACTTATAAATGGCTTGTATTCTAGAATGATATTTATTGAGTTTTGGTTCTTGCAGCGAACCTTGTCCTTCAGATCTAACGAAATGGCCGGTGGCGTTTAATTCAGCATGTGGTTTATTCGTAAATAGGTATATATTCCGGTAACTGCAAATTGTACACTTCTCGAATATATAAAAAGTATTCAAGCGATACTGATATTTTTACTTTAAAAGTAAATTTAAACAATAATGTCTGATTACGTGGCAGCACCTCCCCAATGCATTATTCCATAAGTGAGAGTAGGTTTATACGTTGAAAATGTTCAGCAGACGAGTATTGTTTTAGATAATAAAAAAGATAATTCAGTTTCCTTAATTGTTTAGCCGTAGGATGTTTATTCCATGTCAACTTGCTGTCAAACTGTATTACTAATTGTTTTACCTCGTAAGTTCTTTTTATCTCAGTTTTTTTTTCTTCTTTTTTTTTGGGGGGGGGGGGCACTGCTGAGGAGCAATCACAACCCACTAACGTGTTGATAAATAGTTATTATATATTGATGTTACAATTGGTTAGGAATTTGTAAAGAAGGAGGAAAACACGGGAGTCATTAGAAAAAATTAAGGAAGTGATAGAGAAAGGAGGACGATAACCGATGGATATTAAGGAATTCAGGAGTGCGAGTTGGTCAGGTGTGTGAAAACTGCAATTGAAAAGGATGTGGTTTTCATCGGCCATAATTTGTGAATCTGCCGGATGAGAACAATATGGGGAACTGGAAATCCCAATACGAAACGTGTGAGCCGGAAGACGATTGTGTCCAGAACGTAAACGGGTAATGGTTGTAATAAATTTTCGAAAGTTGAGGTGTATGTTTGACAAATTAAATTACCAGAGAGTAGGTGATGTGGCCAGATAATATCTAGGAGTGGAAGAACTAACTAGCCACGATGACCACTCGTAGGATATATCCATGTTGGCAAGAGATATCAGGTCTGTGTTGGAAATTGCCGGCACCAGAGAGCCGAAGAAATTGGCTTCGTTGGCCAGAGTGTCGGCAACCTCATTGCCATGGATTCCGGAATGACCGGGAATCCAGACGTATGATATTAAGATGCCGCGGCTGAATAGTAAATAAGTCAATTGTCGCACTGCCAAGGGAAGATAATTGGAATTAGGTTGAAAGGAGGAATGCTTCAATGATCTCAGTTGTTATTACAGTATTAAGTGTAAATTTTTGTATTATCCCACAAATTAGGATAACCATATATTATAGCTACTTAGTTTTCTTTTAATTTACGATTAGTCGATTTTGCCTCAACCATTCTGCAAATATACTAATATCAGTTTGCGCCAGATTCTGCACTTATACTGCAGTAACGAGAAGTAGTCACCAACACGGTGTCATCGGCATAGCTAAATATTTTCCCATCAACTTCGGCATCATACAAGTCATTTATGTATCTAACACGCTTCCCTGTGGTACTCCGAGAAAGTTTAGGCTTCACTTTCACGCCGAATACGTTGCGCTTTTGTGATGTAACGCCTATTTACTAAGTAAGTTTTAGTTGTTCTTATTAAACAAGCATACGATTTTCTCAACAAAATATCATCATCTATAGTGTCAAATGCTTTACATAAGTCGAAATAAACAGCGATAGCAGAGTGACCGTTCTCAACATTTTCAGTGATATACTTTACATGTTGAATTAATCAGCACGAATACCGGCTCGTTTATTGTAATATTATCGCGTAGGGAAGGTAATGGCAAACCACCATGCACAACACCATATGCCCGCAAGTAATAATATAGTACAGGGCAAAAAAAAAAAACACGCGGGGCTGCCTTGTATCGTAACAACAAAACGGTTACAATCAGTTCGAACGGGTGTGCGTATATATCTACGCTAACGTCATATTATGATTGCCTTGTACGCTACTTACACTGTACAATAAAATATGTATAGGTAAGTAGCCGCCTACCTTCGATACGGAGACGGCACGTAATGATGATATATATATATATGTATATACATCAATCCATCCCCTTGTATATATGTGTGTAAACGTCAAGGAATAATTCTATAGTAAATTTGTCGGAAAAAACTATTCAGACTCGATAAAACATCCTGCTATTAAGAATAACGCTTTCCGATCGATTTCAGATATTTTCATTACTAACTTAATTAATTAATTAAATTAATTAATAATAACAACTAACTTAATTATACCCCTCATTACTTCGTTATATTATTTTCCTTCTACTTCAAATATAACGTCATATTAAACCGCCATCGTGACCAGTAGTAGTTTTTATGTATATCGATGCAAAGTACAGATTTTGATAAAATTAAATCCGAAAGTTTTTACATTAAAAAATTAGTTAGATTATTTAAAAACTTGTTTAAAATTATGCAATTATAAATTAACACGGAGTATCGCGAGTATTGTGAGCGGTGAATATAAACGAACATAATTAATACGATCGAAAAAGAATGATTAAAATTTTTTAATTATATAATAACATATTATTATTATTATTTTTTTTTTTTTGAAACGTTTAATAAATTACAATGTTAATGCACATTTACACTCACACATATTCATTCGTCGATTAAATATCTGGGCTTTCGTTTGTCGACGGAAAAAATATGACGATATGTTATAATAAATAACAATCGATCTTATAGTCTATGTTACAGCTAATTTTTCATGTTATTTGTACAAGAGTATTTTATAAAATTCTAAAAATTATTTTGCTCAATTACACTCGCGCACGCTCATTTATTCTTTCCCATTTGCTCACAATTCGCATTTGCACTCACACCGCTTTCACAGTTGCACATATATTTTTCATCCCAGTTTGCAAGTAGAAATGTATTTTTCTACGTTATGTTTTTTTTTACCGTTCACGGTTTACACATTTTCCGCTCAAGTTATATCTTTAATATTGTCTCCTCCCTCTCGTAACTATGTTTTTAATTTTCTTTTCGGACAACCGGATCTTTTTTCGCGCGTAGATTATCTCCTGCGGTATATTATATTATTTAGCAACTTTGTCATTATATTAATCGTCTGTTTGTATACCGTATTTTTTTCTCATCACCGTTAGTATACATTTTTCTATTTAATCTGTTATTCGGGTATTACGTTTTCTTCTAGTTTAGTACATTATTACTATTATTACCAAATACTTATGTATAATATCGTTTTGTGTTTATTTTATTATCATTTTTTCTTTTGTTAATAATTTAGTTATTAGGATGATGACGACAATGATGGTAGTGATAATGATTCTATTTCCAATATTTAACAAAAAGTCTGCATTATCGGCGCAAAACAAATTCCTCATTTACAAAAAAAGTTATTCTACCAAAATTATTATATGCGAGCCCGGTCTGGAGCTATACTAGCGATAGCAGTATAAATCAGATGCAAAGACTACAAAATCACTGTTTAAGAATTATCTCGAATAAACCAAGATTTACTAAAATTAAATCTATGCATGATACTTTAACGTTTCCTTACATACAGGAAATCATTAAAAATACAGCGAACAAATTTTTCGCCAACTGCAGTTCATCTGATAATAATACATTCGATAGGAGACTACGACTACCAGTCTCTGCGACACAGATATAAGAGGTACAAGCACAGACGTATAAAACATATCTGTTTATAGTAAGCCGGCTATTAAATTCTAGTTCTAGTATCAGCAAATAGACTAAGATATTTTTAAGATATTATATTGCGATAGAGTAAGTTATAATTTTATTCTAATATATTGGAACAGGTTTTTATACAAATTTTTCCTGTAATTTATACATTTTTTGATAAGCCTATCGTATAAGTTTTTCTATTTTTTGTTTGCCTGGAAAGAATTTTTGTTTTATATTCGGTACGGGTAAATTGTTCATTTTTAAAATGTAATATGCTTATGTGTGCATGTAACTTAATAATAAGAAATACACTGCTTCTTCTTCTTCTATAAAATGATAATTATGCATCCCTTTGTTATTAATTATTATTACTTTTTTTTTTTAAAACCATTACTATCATTAGTTTTGTAAAAATATTGAAACCGGAAGTAAACGACGATTTCATAGAAACGATGTCCGCATTACGAAGAAACCTGTTTTCAGATTCGAATGAGCGTTCAATAATCGTCCACAAAGAAATGATAAAGTATTCACAGAAATCGAAGAGTAATCTTCAGAGCTAATGATCGGATCTCGTGTATCGCGCGTCCATAAAGATTGAAGTAGCGTTGGGGAAGATATAAAAATCAATGCTGCACATATATATATATATATATATATATATATATATATATATATATATATATACTTCAAACACACGAGCGAAAAAATTAACGTATTGATGATTTTTCTTTTTATTACATCAAGAAATGTAGGTCAATAGTCTGGAACTCGTCAAGGTTACTACTAACATTATATGTTCAAAGAAATCGTGTTCAGTTTATACACGCATACGTACATAAATGTATATAATCTATAAATATATATTATATATATACGTGTGTGTGTAAGTATACAATGCCAAGGGTAAATAATTTAATGACTAAAATGGCTGTGTTCCTTTAACACACGTAAAACATTTGTAATTTGGATTGAGTTTAAAATGTACGCATACACGTGTTGTTTACGAACGATACATTGACTTACAATCATTGTAATTCCTCAGTCTTCTTTAAAATCGGTGGACAGTTAATTTTTGGGACGTGAGGGATTCTCTGGAAATCGCCAGTTTCTTCATGTTACTTCTGCTTCAATATCCTGTTGTATTCGTTTGATATATTTCAATCTCGGCCTTTCTTTCCTTATTTTCCCTTCCAGCGTGTTTTCGATTGTTTGTAATTCGTCCTGTCTGGTAATATGACCTGTCCGTTTGAACATTCTTTCTTTTATTTTCCTTAACAAACTTCTAATATTCCCTTTTAACTAGAATACTTTTTCATTATTAATTTCCTCCGTTCGCCTAGGGGTATTCTTTCAATTCTCCTTCGGTAGGTATCACGTTTCGAACGCCTCAAGTTTATTTTGCGTTTTTTTTTTTTGTTTTCTATTTTGAACTCTCGTATTCTGAAAAGAAACGCGTTTTAATTAATTTTTCCTTAAATTATGTCTATTTCGCCAATTCTATTATTTCTTTTTATATTCTGTATATTCTTACAATCTTTTGCTATTGTACTTCCTAGGTAGCTTTGGTTTTTTATTTGTTTATTTACTCTAAAACTGGTTTCATGTTTATTTCCTTATCAATTCTTCTGTTTGTTGCATCTCATGATGGATGTATTATTCTTCATTATCATCTGTTATAGGTGTGTAAAATTTGATTCATTTGATTTAGGGAAAATTCCATGTCTTGTTCGTTTTCTACCAGCATTCTGGTATCATTAGCAATCATCAATTATTTTCCTCCCGCTTACTTTAATTTCTATATTACATTTTTCTTTCTATTGTTTTATCGCCTGTTCTATACATATATATATACATATATATATATATATATATATATATATATATATATATATATATATATATATATATATATATATATATATATACACTAACATATAAAACTGTAGTGCCTGTTTGTGATTTGCGAATATTTTCATTATAATCACTGCATTGGGCTATTTTTTTATTACACATAAACAGAAAATCTACTTTTTAAAATTTGTTGTCTGTCTGTTCCGACTTAACTCAAAAAACGATTGAAGCAATAATGATGAAATTCGCACAGCTTATAGCTTATATTATCGAAAAATAGAAATAGAAATATCATTTATTAAAATTAAATTGTAAACAACAGCACATTGTATTCTAAGTACACCCAATTACCCTTAGTAGCTAATACAATAATTATAACAATAACAAGGTATAAAAGCAACGATGATAATATACTGGGAAATTTGAAAAAAACCTGCTACAAAGAGAGAAAGAAATACAAATAGCATAAATTAAATTTTAAAAAAAAAATTGATTACATTTACTTAATAAATAAATAAACAGATATATAAAATAACATAATTATGTTAAAAATCGGTGTTTTAGTCGGCGATGTTTGTAGCGCGTATATTGCTTATAAGCTAGCCATATTATAGTCCCCTATAACCCTAATTAATTCATTTTCGTGTGAATTTTACAATTTTCATAAAATTTTTTATGAAAAATACCAGCTCGAGGTTTAGTCGAGAATGCATGTCTCGAATCCTGGCAAACCTGGTGGCATTGAGATTTTACAACAACGGTTTTGTAATAATTGTAATTTACAATATGTACTGTTAGAAACTGAACACCAAACGGGACATGCATATGTTAACTGGGGACGAATAATAGTTGCGTATAGCAGTTTTTTATTTGTGACAATAAGGTAGGACCTTCGATGAAATATAGGTGAAAGAATTCGAATAGCTTTATATATCGATAGTGCGATTAATATGATTATTGAACTACAAACGCGAGTCCAGAGTGACGCCTAAATACTTAACATCCTTAACCCATTCAATACTTTGACCGTTAATTACAATTTCTGACAAAATGGGCGCCTTCGGGAAAAAAGAATGGTTTCCGTTTTCTCGGTGTTCAGTTTCAGTTTCCAACGTTTATAGTACTTACAGAGAGTGAAGGCGGCCTTTTGTAATCTGCTATAAATTGTATCGTGTCTGTATGAATCACAATACAAAGTTAAATCGTCTGCGTAAAGAGCAGTTTTAATATAAGGTATTTTAGGTAAATCATTTATTAAGAGCGGGAAAAAGGAAATGACCTAACACACTACCTTGTGGGACACCAGCGTAATAGGACCTCATTGAAGAGCTAATAGAGCGATGGGTAATATAAAAAACTATTATATAAATACGATTTTATTACTTTAATTAAATATGTAGAATAATTGCATTGGAACATTTTATATAAAATAGCATAGTGCCAAGCCGTATCAAACGCTTTTTCTAAATCTATTAATAATAATCCGGTGTGTTTATTCGAGTTAAAATGATCTGTTATAAAGTCAACTATGCAACTTGATGCACTGTAGAATGATTAGTTCTAAAACCAAACTGTTCATTTACAAGGATATTGTTTTCTGATGAAAACTTTTGCAACCGACTAAGTATAACTTTTTCTATTAACTTAAAGTACTTAATAAACTAATGGGACGAATATTATTTATATTTGACATATCTTTCCCAGGTTTAGGTAGAATAATAACTTTAGATGTCTTCCATTTAACCGGAAAGTAAGAATTTATGAGAATACTGTTTATGATTTTGGTTAAATAAACAATCGCTTTGCCGGGTAAGTTTTTAACCATTGTTGCAGAAATTTCGTCCATACCATAAGATGTCTTATTTTTCGAGGATTTAATTATTAACTTCTGAAGGCGTAGCGAGATGTGTTACCTCCGTGGAGCTAGCTGCAATAGTTTGGAATCTGTTTTTATAATGATGCGTTCTTGGCGCTAACTTGTCGTTTTGTTTATTGATGTTTGAAAAATTGTTAGCGAGCAATTCTAGTTTATCATTTAATTTATAAACCAGTTGACTAGTTGTGGGATCCTTTAACGAGGGAAGTAATTGTGTTTGTTTAGTTAAAAATTTACTGATTTTCCAGAGAGTATTATTTTTGGGAGTTATTGTTTAACTTTTTATTTTTCAAATTATTTAATAAGAATGTCGAAAATTTCAGCAAAAAAGAATATACCCGTTTAATTTTCATGTATCGATGTGTAAATTTGTATTTAGGTACCATTTTTTTATAATAGTTTTTAGAGAAATGATTCTTATAATATAATATGGAACTTGATTAGTTTTTAAAGTTGAAGAAGGAACTGAAATTTTTGGGATAAAAAGGTTAGCAACGTGTGTAATTAATTAAGGATTATGCTTTGTCAATTGCAGACTGTAAAATTTTTCACTTAGATTAATATTATTATGAATAAAAGTTTTAAATCGATTCCAATCTGCATTTTTATATTGAAAAATATTATGTGTTGGTATTAGTATATCTTGCTTGTCAGAAAGTAGTATATAAGATAATATAGGATTGTGATTGGAAGATAAACATGAAAGTGAAATAGGGACTGTGATATTGTTGATTGACTAATATTAGATCTATAACGCTAGAACTGTGATTAGCTTGCAGAGGAATATACGTGGGATCAAGGGGAGAGAATATGTTAAAATTGAGTTTTGTCGATGTTGTTAATATGTTACCATCATTACTGATACAATTCAATGCCCTATGTTTGCAGTTAAAATCTCCTATAACGATAGTGCGTGAGTATTGACTGAATATTAATTTTAAGTCGTCTACGAAGTACAATTTATTCTTCGGATATCGGTAAACTACGCATAATGACACACAATTCGTCTGCACTTCAATGACCACAGTATCTACACATTTAGCTGATAGTGCTGGTAGCACATTAAATTGAATCCCGTACAACTAGTACAACACCTCCACTACGTCTACTTTTATCACATCGATAAACATGATACCCTGGGCATTTAATTTTCATTTTGTAGTTTAATTTAGTTTCACATAGAACAACTATATCAACATTATTTGAACTTAGAAAATACGTAAATTCGTTAATTTTAGAATGGAGGGGATTTGCATACCAACCTATTAAAGAAAGTTTATCACGGGGACTATAACAGGCCATAGTATTAAATTACGTTGAGAAAAATTGTAACACGCTTTCAAGAATAATCATAATTTTTGTAAGAGGGTCAGAATTACGTGACGCCGATAATTTAATATTAATTTCTCTTAAAAATAACAAAATTTTACTAAAATTAAATTCTCTAACTATATTAAATAATTCTGAAAGAATGGAATTACTGGACTCGTGATTAACTAGATTATTACCACGGGTAATATCTGCATAGGAAAACCTAGTATTATTGTTATTACTACTATTACCATTAGTACTACTACTATTATTATTATTATTACCGTTATTATTAACCCTGTTAATATTATTATTAACAGCGCGAACATTTGACGAAAAAATAGGCTTAATATTATTAAACGTAACGTTTCTCCTGGTCTGCATGCGGGTGACGACGACTTTTTTACGGATCTCACAATCACTTGAGCTAGCTACATGTGTCAGGTTACAGTTGGCACATTTAATTTGTGTAGAATTACATTCATGGCTTTTATGATGCTGTCCACACTTCACGCATCTGCTCGTCATGTTACAGTTCGACAAAACATGACCATGAGATAGCACTGTAACGCTCCTTTCCTAGGTTGGTACTTTTCCCATGTTATGACACAGTAGAACATGATATTATGACTTAGAACTTTTCTAATATCAATGTTGTGCGGAAATTTCACCAAGTAAACCGGTTGGGAATGTACAGATTTATGTTTAAATAAGGAAATAGATATAACTGCCGCTACTTCTTTAAGCGTCTGAGTAATATCCTGTGTCCCGATGTCCGATGGTAAACCTTTTAAGACCATCTTCAGTGGTTTCCTATCAGACGGTAAATGCGCATAAAAAGAAACGCCACTCTGTTTTAAGGTTGTAATAAGTTTATCATAGTCTTCCGTCGCATTTGTGTAAATAAAGTATTTATCTCCACGAATACGAATGTTAAATGTCGATTTTCAAAATGATTTAAAATAAGTTATCATTTCATTATAAGATTTATTTTGATTACCGACCATAATTACAGGTGGTATACATACCTTTTTTTCCGTCACATTAAACAAAGACGAATATACCTGCGTTTCGTCTATTTTCAACGGTTGAAAACGGTTGTGTAAAGGAATTAGATTATCGCTTATGTTATCTGATAAAGACGATTTACATTTACGCGGATTACTTTTGCCTTTACGTCGACCTTGGGTTAATCCAATTATTATCATTCGTATTATTCGTATCGGTTACGTGCATATCTTCATCGTCCGACGTTGATGATGATGATTTATTCACATTTGATGTAGTCGCCATCGGAAGGGAAGATGGCTGGGTAATTCGCGGGGAAGGTGGAGGGGAGTGGCCCAAAAACATGGCAGTTTAGTCGTGTGCACAGTAGCAATGGTAGGAGGGGGAAATAATAACGATCAGATTACGCGCTACGAACTAACAGATGCGAAACGCAATGCGAGGAACACGAAACAACACGTAAATATTCGATATCACAAATAGGACAGATATTACAATAATTTAAAGTTTTAAAAAGTAATAAAAAGTAGGAGGCAGAGATAACTCTGTCAAATCGTTTAAAATTTATTACGGTTTCTGGTTCGAATGTACCGTCACTACAAACACCCGCCCTACAAACTACGTTTTGTTGCGTTCAGGGCGTGGCCAAAATAACGAACGAATATATTATTTTTAAAAGAAAGATACATCGATATTGTATTAAAAAAAATAATTACACGGGCGAAGCCACGGATAACTTTTAGTATATACATATAATATAAGTATTATTACAATGTAATTAACGAGGCCACTTAGCAATAACATTATGGTTACGTAACACGAAGGTAGGAGCACCCAATGGGTACCTACCCGGTAACCTCAACTTTAAACATGGTCCTAATTGTTTTAAATGAAAAAAATAAATCTACCTTCGGAAATGCCAATGGAAATAGTGTAATAGATTTTTAGTAATTTCATCTGGTGCTGCGTTACAGCATGTGAAAGATTTGAATGTGCTTACAGGGGAATCCCTGCGCTCTCTCAACGAGAACATTACTAAAAGCATGGAATGCGTGAATCAAATTGTAGATCACGATTCCTTTAATTATTCAGTGGGATATTTATCAAGACACATAGAGACCATAACTGAGTTACACACCACTTCGAGAATCATTAAAAAAGCAAATAACTGGTGGAACAGAGAAATTGAACACATTAGCCGCACAACTAAAAAATATCGCTGTTTATGCCAAAGGACGAAAAACCCGGTCGTGAGAGAAAATCGAAAAGAAATATATAAACAATGTAAACATATTTTGAAAAATAAGATTAAACACGCCAAAAAGATCGCATGGGAAAATTTCTGCACAGAAAATATAAAACTGTGGGGCCTTAAAATCCCCTTCGATAAACTAAAAAAAAAAACGGAATGCCGTATACCATTGCTAAAGAAAGAGGATGGAACCCAGATAATAAACTCATATAAAAATCTAAATTATTGTCTGGCTGCTCTATTCCAAAGTGATTGCTCAGATAGCGCTGAACAGAAAGATACACGTCACCCCTTTCAAAACTACTCTCCCAAAATTCCAAAACCGAATAAATTAATATCGCATTGGATAGATCCGGATAAGTTAAAAAAAATAGTAATTAGTCTAAAAAATAATAAAGCTTCAGGTCCCGATAAAATATCAAACTAATAAAATTAATACACAAACATTTCCCCGATTTATTATTAACACGACAAAATGTACTTTCTAGCTTACTTTCCAAATTTATAGAAACTATCGATTGTAATTCTGTTACAAAAACCAAATAAACACCCGAACAACATCAGTTAGGCCAATCTGTTTACTAAATGCATTCGGAAAAATATATGAAAAATTGATAAAATGTAAGATCAAATAATAATAAATGTGTTTTAGCCGTTGGTATAGACATAAAAGGGGCTTTTGATAACTGTTGGCACCCTGCCCTTTTCAAAAATCTGAAAGACCTTCTTATTGAAGATGAAATCTTGCTTAACATCCTATACCATTATTTAAACGGGAGACAAGTAAAACTCAGTGTTGGAAATATCTCAGTTCAAAAAAACACGTCTATGTCCGCAAGGAAGTGTATTAGGTCCGTTGTTATGGATTATACTATTTAACGGCGCCCTAAAACTACCATATAATAATGAACGAGTCGATTTATGTGCTTACGCGGATGACTTAATATTCATAATAAAGGGAAACACCAAAAACGAAGTAGAACAAACTGCCAATAACACACTGTGTATGCTTGAAAGCTGGCTAAATGACGTCAAATTAGAACTCTCGGTAGAGAAATGCCTTGTGTCATTTTTCACCAAATCGTTAAAAATGAAAAGAAACAATATTAAGGTAAAATTCAAAGACGCACAGTTAAGTGTTGTAGAACATTTCAAATATATGGGAGTAATACTCGACAATAAATTAACGTTTAAATTTCATATAGATTCGATCATTTCAAAAATGGACACTAAGTATTATCAGATGTTAAAAGCACGTCGGAATAAATGGGGATTTGATTTCAATTATAGGATAGTCTTATATAAATCATTGGTTGAGAACACAATGTCATATTATAGCTCAGTATTTACTGAACGGCTGAAAGTTAAATGTGTTAGGAAAAAAATTATCTCGATACAAAGAAAATTCCTAATTAATGCGTGCAGAGCCTATAGAACAGCTTCACATAGGGGCATAGTTACAATAGCAGGTGTCCCTCCATTAGACCTACTCATCTTAAGCAGAGGAATTATGTTCGCCATAAAAAACCATCACACATTCCCGTACATAAACAGAGCGCTGCTTGATCAAACTAATCTCTTACTACCAACAAGCCGTTTAACCCTACTTACTCACACAAAAATTTGTGCGCGTCAAGTCAAAAATAATATAAGAAAATATATTCTAGAAACGTGGCAAAACAGATGGGAGTAAGATTTGGCGGGATGCCAAAGTTACACTTTGATAAGAGACGTAAGGGAAAGGCATAAGATAATTCTCGAGCCAAATTTTTACACATCGCAGTTATTAACAGGACACGGCAAACTCGCCGAATACCTTCATAGATTTGGTCTAGAGAACGATGATAAATGCCCCTGCGGCCAAGTAGAAACAGCGCGGCACATACTATTTGATTGTCCGCCGTATAACAAGTAAAGAAAGTTCGATGAAACGAATTTTAATCTAAAAAACAAGTCCATAGCAAATAATTTCGAAATTTTCGCATTCCAAGTATTACATACCAGATTTCAAAAATAACTGATAGCTTCGCGCAGTGGTGCAACGTCGGTGTAAAATTATATGTATATGTGCGTGTGTGTGTATATGCTCGCGCGTGTAAAAGTGTGTGTGATTGTTTGTATTTGTGTGTTTATTCAATGTCGTCTCGATGACACCACATATGAATTCTAGATCACTTATTCAAAATATGAAAATTATGTGTAAATATTTGTAAATTTTTATTGCGAATCATGTACGATATATCATTATAAATATTTTTCTAGATATATAAACATTGTAATTATTGTATATTAAACTCGTTGAATGCGTGTGTGAATAAATGGTTCATCGGAAAGTACACAGTCCGCACGAATGAAATTATGAATATATATATATATATATATATATATATATATATATATATATAACTTTAGACTTTGACTTATAATCTGAATGCTTTTGTAAGGAGCCGCGTCTGTCTGATTAAGCTAACGGTGGTGCAGGAGATTCATCCAATAATAACATATAGCAGACTGTATTCACTAATATCTTAAGAAAAATATGTAAATGCATTAATAATAAAAAAAAAACATGGTCCTGCCTTAAGATTGGTGACACCTTACCATACCTGTCCTACTACTATATTTTCGTTTCTTTTTCCGTACTTGTTATATTTCTTTTTATTACTTGGTTTTCGCGTAACGCATTTATAAATCTTGTGCACCTATTATCAATATTTATTTTTCACGGTATATTTTTCAATATATTCCAATTTTATTTGTCAAAGGCATTTTCTAGATCTATGACGACAATGAATAGATTATTTACCTTTATCCTCTTTTATATTATTAATCTTAAACCAGATGTTATTTCTCTTATACGTTCCGTTTTCTGAAACTGTATCGCCATTTGCTCGATTTTTTTAATTGATTGTATCCAACAAAATTCTTATTATTTTCAAAGCGTGCGATGGAAACTTATTATTCTGTAGTCTTCACATTAAAGTGTTTCATTTTTTTTTTTTAAAGTGTCATTACTGTCTTACGTAATCGGAAACATTTTTAAAGTAATTCCAACACCGCTTTTATGTAACAGTTTTAATAACAGGGTTTGAAGTTGGGTTGGTTAAAATCATTTTGTGATTAAAAAATAGTGAATCTGCTTCAATCGTGTTGTTAAATCGAATTTTAAAGTTAGGTTTCAGATTAAATTTTATTGTGCAGTTTTAGATCATTCAACAATAACACAATCTTTAAATTTGTTGAGAACTTTATCATTATTAGTTGTTTCTTGGAATCCGTTATTTTTTAACAGATATTTCACGAATTCATTTAATTTAATTAAATTTTGATTTTATGTTATTAAACAAATTATTAACGTCTCTACTTATTGTATCGGCAAGAGTTCATTTGTATTTTTTTTCCCGCATACAATCTGTCCGTTTGAACAATTAGTAGCATTGCTATGCATATAGATTATGATGGAACACTTGTCAGTGGCTGTTATTCCTTGTTTGTATATTCTTATTTATTGTAGTATATTGAGTTTTATAGATTATAGTGTTTATCGGAATTCCACTACAATCTGGCTAAGTCGCTTCAGTCGTCTGAATCACACGCTATTATGCGAGAGATCAACTGCTGTTGGATTAACGTCGTTTTTGAGTCGGTGAAAATTTCTTCTTGAAAATTTTGCAATTACTTCTTTGACTGTTGAAATGTGGAAGTCCTTGCGTATGTTTCAAGTCTGTTAATTATATTATTTATAGATTCAGAATTGATAACTGGAGATAGTGCCTTAATGGCAGACAAAGAGACAACCACTATATTAAGTTTTTTAGGCAGAAAGTTTTCGAAAAAGACATTATATTTCCATAGTCATCATTAATTATCCACTGGTTTTATCCGAAATTTTTTCAAGAAGGTTTTTTTTTAATTTAGTATTTTGTACGGTCTATCACAAGCAGTACTTTCACTGACAAAATCCTTCCTCCGTTGAAGTTTTGTTCTAGATATTTCTCGCTTATACTCGATATTCAGTTGTTTCATTATACGATTGAAGTAGAAAAGTTCAATTGAGTCCTTATATTTGGTTTTATTTTTGCGAACAAGGTTGATCTTTTTCTTGATCAATTATAATTTGTCAGTCTACCAATCACATGTTGACACCGACACTACACTTTGAGACTTATAGACAATATTGCTGAGATAAGTGTTTAGTTTATTCACGTGTTTATCCAGTGCTGCACTAGCATGCATTGATGTCTTCTTAAAACATTGTGATATAATTTCTATTCGGAGCTTGATTAAACTTAAAAATGTTTAATTTAGTGAAGGCAGCGCATAAAACTTTTTCAAAATTATAATCCAATGTAAAGGAAATATTTTTACGTAGCGTTAGATCGAAATGTTTTATTTTAAAGCTTACTAATTGGTCATATTAACGGACACTAAAAGATAGTTTATAATGCTCATTACGGTTACTATAGGTAGGCGTTCTATCATTTTTATAGTAACCAGGTTATTACTATGTATTAGGTCTTGCAATAAAAGTGAATTTAGGCTTGATTTAACACGGGCCCCCCGTTTAGGTAGCCTAATATTTAGGTCACCTATTAAAATTACACAAAAGTTTGGAAAAAACTTGATAATGCGATCATCAGTATTATGTATTATCAAATTTCTAGGCTTATTTGGCGCTGTATAGTAAAATTGTGAATTTACTAATATTAATCGCTACAATATTACATTCGGTTATTACTAATTTGTGAATATATTCGGAATTTGTAGAGATGGAGTTATCAATTAGGTAAGGTTCAGATAAAATACAAATATCCACATCATCCTTTTAGACTAGTTACCTTTGCACCGGCAACATTCTAAGCACGATATCATTTACGTTATGACAGAATTTTTTATTTATGCGTGATGTGATAACCATCATTTAGCATTATTATTATTATTATTATTATTACATTTACTCCGAATATGAAATTTATTACTTATTTTAACGCTATTATTATCAGTAACGGTAAACAAAGAGGTGTTGTATTTTCCTAACAGAATAAGTACAATGTGGTTAAATAAAATCATGTTTACCATACATTTACAAGTAGTCATACGCACACACACACACATACATATATAATATTATATATGTACAAAATATATAAATTACGTATACATATACATATATTTACCGATTATAGAAGTTATTAGAGTGTGACATAGGTTGGGATATGTATTAATTAGGTCGACTGAGTACTTTCACACGTCTGTAAAGTTATAATTGTCGTCAGTGTTGCTACAGTTAACTTGTTATTAAGAACAATAGAAATAAAAATCGTGGAAAAAGGATAGAATTGTCAGAGAATAATTAGTAAACAAGACAAAGGGATTATATTAAAAATTTTATACAACAAAATAAAAATGAAATGAAGAGAAAATACATTCTTTAATCAATATATATATATATATATATATATATATATATATATATATATATATATATATATATATATATATATATATAAATCTAGTGACACGCACAAAACTAATTTTGAAATTAGATCCATTGGAAAATATAACTCAGTAATCCAAATTATACATACTGAATCGTTTATTATTTAACAAGTTGTACAAGAAGTATCATGACTGCAAAAATATAGTAAAAAAAAACAATTTTTACAACAATTACAAAAAACATTTTAAGCAATATAAATTCATGATTAAAAGCGCAAAATTAAAAGCTTTGAAAAACCTTATGATGATAAAAACGTTTTTGGAATTAAGTATAAAATATTAACGAGCAAATTAAGATCCACAAGCGTATACCAACATTAGATAACCATGCGTGCACGGAACAAGGATAAGGTTGAATTATTGATGTCGAAATTATTCCTTGACACAAAACCTTTTAAAGCGAAAACTTACACCATTCTACAACAAATATTGTATTTAACAACGATGAAATCGACATAATAATTAAACGATTGAAAAACAAAGTGACTTCAGGAATAGACAAGTTATCCAATGGATTTATTAAAAAATTTCACAACTTGTTCCCGAGTGTTATCGCAAAACTTGTAAACGTACTTTTTAAATTTAAAGTAAAACCGTTATTTTGTCAAAACCAAATAAAAACCCGAATTTGTCTACGTCGTACAGAGCCATAGCATTATTATTTAAGCAAAGTATATGAGAAATGCATACATAAATGGCTAAAAGAATTTGCGGAAAACAAAAATATAATAAATAAAAATCAGTACGGTGCATTACCGTCATATTTTGCAAACGATTAAAACTTTTAAGAATAAAAGCATCTGTACTCGTTTAATTATACTTGAAATTACAAGTTTAGATTTAAATAAGCGTATTTTATTATTAAAAGATTTAAAATTAGATTACAGCGTACTCAATATTAATCGATCCGCAATGCTTGAAATAGGTACGTACTCTAAACAACAAAAACTGTAACGGGTGCGGCATAAGGGTCTGTATTAGGGTCGTTCTTGTGGAACATAGTTTTCTCTGAAATGTACCGGGTACCTTTTCCCAATAATGTAAAGATTTTTACTTTCGTCGATGATATAGCAATGGTAATCCGCGACAAAAATGTAAACTCATTAGAAATTGAATGAGGTATACCAAGCAGTTAAAAATTGTTTACAGACATTTAACTCGAGCATCGACGATACGAAATCAACTTATATGTTGTTCGATAGAAAATTACAAAACAAAAAAAGTTAAATTTAATGCAATACGGTTTAGATATACAATTTGTCACACAAACCAAATATTTAGAAGTATTAATTGATAAGGTTTATTTAATGATTATTTATACAAGTATGGAATGGTGCATTCGAATAAATCTGTAAGATGCAATTTCACCAATGATTTAAAACATATACTGACAGGATGCAACCGTGGAAATGCTGATTTTCCAGATATTAGTGTCGCTGAATTGGTAGATAAGTGGTTCAAAACATTTAATGATTTCGCAGTATCGTAAATAACGCAACGCAAAATACATCTACATTTATTGTAAACGAAATTAATTGTATAAAATTTCTTTAGAGTTAAGTGGGTTGATCTGAACTTAATTGGATGGACTCTTTTCAGTTCACTATTTATAAATTACATCTATCCCAGTCATAAATAAATTTACCCCATCCTTTTTTTTTTTTTCAATTGCAAGTACCCTCGGTAAGGATCACGTCCGACGACCACAAAAGGTATAAATCTATTTAACCCTAGAACGGTAGACTTCACGGAGCATCCTGTATCGGTTAACTTTTACATATATCACTAGTTTACTTAATTTATCTCTGTTCACTATCTGATTTTTAAAATTTTCAAGATTTTGTATAATTTTTAATAAATTATATTATATATTTACATTTCCACTATGTTTATTGTTACCGATGAAATTATTTTCTACCCGTTAATTTAGTTTAATCACACTGAAATCTAGGCGAACATGTAACTCCCGAAAAAAGAACGAAAGATAAAAATTATATATATTTAAGTAATCGTTAACTAAATAATATTAAAAATTAACAATCCCTGCACTTTTTTTTCTTTTTTATGATCATCGCATATCGGTCATTATATGTTGCGGTCATTCTTCTTTTGCTACAATTACAATAATTGCAATACTTTCTCGGTCCTCGTTGATTATCTGCCTTTAGACTCTTCAATTCCAATAATTCTTCGAATCATAGCCGTCGTTCGTGTCTGGTTTCTTTATCATTAAAACACAAGCAGTTTATAAGCTTAAATCTGGCTTCAGACAATGTTGCTCGGAACCTATCTCCAAAATATGAACAATTAAATAATTCACTGGGTAAATGTTTACTTTTCAAAGCGGCGGATAATATTATCAATCCGAGTACTCTAATTCTATCGACGTTATATTCTGAAATGTAGGATCACCAGATTTAGCACATAATTTTGTCGTTGACGTTCCATCTCTTCGTTCGTATGTATAATAATTTCTTGTATAATCGCCGTCGTCAAAAAAAAAATAAAAATAAAAAACATTTGAAGCCATCTACCGGTTGAACTGCGTTGGATGAATAATATGATGGTCCAGGTTTAATATGAACAATATTTATACCTGTGGAATTTTTCTCATCAAAGAGTTAAATTGCGTATTCGAGGAAAATTCATTTTTCTTTAACAGTACTGGCTGATCAGCTTGTAATATTTCATGAATCTCAGGAACTTCCACCGCTGGTTCATTTGCTGGCATGAAGTCTATTTCTTTTTTGTATGTTTTCTTTGTTTTTAATTTTCTTCTATTACTGTCTCGTTTTCTGTATCCATGATCTGCGTCATTATCACTTCGTCCAAATCGTCAGGCGAAGTATTACCATCGTCTGGTTCATAATCGCTATCCAAAGCTGTGTCATCACTATTATCACTATGCTGCAACATTTCAGCACAATCATCCTCGCCCTTGTCCGAATGCATCACATTCAACAAACAAAGGATATCATCTGGCTGAAATTTTTTTCGACTATCCATTATCAGCAAATAAATAATCATATTAGTCTTGGAATTCGCGCAATAGATTTTAATTTGTTATAACTAATACCTTAATTTTTGTAATCATTATTTTTAGCCAACATACATGTAATAAGCGTTAAAAATGTCGTCAATATAGATCTCTAAATTACGAATAAAGTTTAGGGTACGGACTTCAATATTATTTATAATTTAATTAAACACACACTTTATTTTTTCGCGCGAAAATAACGGAAGTATATGTACGCATACACACACACACACACATATATATATATATATATATATATATATATATCATCACATTGCGTCTTTGATTTTCAAATAATGTGTACATCAACATCTATGGGCAGTTAAATCAAATATCTGCCCCTATAGTCTGCTTCTTGCGGCGTCCACTATGTTCTTAACGGTTTTTGACTCCATTCCTGATGTTATCATTTCCAGTCTTCTCCTTCCTCGCCCTGGCTTCCCTTCGATGTTCCCCCTGTCTAGCCAGCGTGAATTATCCTTCTTCTCTGATTTTGTGTGTCACATATTTTCTTTTCCTCTTCATATATGTTATATATATATATATATATATATATATCGTCATCATCATCATCGTCGTATTCTTCGTTGCCGAACGTCGTGACTAGCTATTGTACGTTTATTTTTAGGTACAACATTAGCTAGCAATCAACGCACTATTTAAATATAACGCATATTTTTTTTCTCTTATTACTGCAAGCTGACCGATTAGATGATTTAGCAGAATTTCAGAGGAGAGCATAACAGGAAGGGTATAGCACCCACTGGTACACACCCGACAACCGCGACCTCAGATTAGATCCAGAGGTTTTCTACGTCTTAAGCATCTGATATCGCCGGCTGTATCCAACAGCCCTAATGCAAGGGTGTTTGGATGATTTTCCAGCCTCACAGCATGGCTCTGTGCATATTGCTTAAAGACCTCGCAGCGGTCTCCGTGTGGGCATAAAAGAATTGTTAATGACGTTTTCTGCTCATTGGAATTTTTATAAAGGACGATCAATTAATAATCTGGGCGGATGACTACTGAACGTTGCAAATTGCGAGGAATAGCAAAGTAATGGAAAAAAGCCTAATGTCGCGAAAATATTAAAATAATAACGAACCGCTCAAAATTGTTGTAAATGATGTCTCCAGCAAAACATGATACAATAGAACAAGTGCATCGAGTTGTTGAAAAAACTGAAAAAGCCATAAATAAATATATGGTTTTTTGCGATACCGTATTTATAGATGTAAGCCAGAAATTCGAGTTTGGCACGATGGCATACTGGAAAAACTTTGACATTTTCCATATCAATTAACGGAGTTATTACGATCTTATTTAAATAAAAGATATTTTTATGTTAAATACAGTGACGACCATTTAGGAATACATCCGATACAAACAGGCGTTCCACAGGGCGGCCCACTTCTCTATCTTATCTATACAGCGGAAGGATGCTTCCTTGATGAAAAATATACGACCTGTTAGCCTGCTCATTAACATTAGCAAAATTTTTGAGAAAATATTACTCATTAGATTTAGAAAATATAGCAATTTAAATGGTATTCTTAATAAGTTCCAATTCGGCTTTCGACCGAATTTAAACACTACCACGCAGCTAGTAAAAATTTGTGATCTGATTACTGATAATTTTAATAAAAATAAGCACACTGGGCTAGCACTGCTAGACATTGAAAAAGCCTTCGACACTACTTGGCACGATGGAATTCTGTATAAATTAATAAAATATGGTTTTCCATATCAACTAGTTTCCATGACTAAAGCATATTTACATAACAGGAAATTTTATGTGAAAATTAAAAATCAGAATTCTAAAGTTAGATATGCATCGGCAGCAGTACCTCAGGGCAGCATCCTTGGTTCATTCTTGTTTATTATTTACATAAATGATATTAGTACAATTAAAAAAGTTGATGTTAATTTATATGCTGATAATACTGCTCTGTTGACGTCATCATACCGTATTGATACGATTAGCAACAGATTAACCGCTGCAATTAACAAAATGTCCAAATACTTTCATAAGTGGAAAATTAAAATTAATGATAGTAAAACAGAGACTATTATTTTCACAAAGCGTAAACCCGCTATAAATGACTTTGTTCGAATTCATAATGAGTACTTAGACTGGAAATCTAAAGTAAATTATCTCGGTGTAACACTAACTTTTACTAAACATATTAACGAGTGTATCTACAGAGGACATAAAAAAATGAGTGTACTGTTTCCAATATTTAACAGGAAATCTTCGCTATCACCGGTGAACAAGTTTTTGATTTATAATCAGGTAATTCAACCTAAAATTCTTTACGCTAGTCCTGTATGGTCGAACACCTGCCTAAGTAATATAAACAAATTACAACGATTACAAAATCATTGCCTAAGAATAGTGTTGAACAAATCCAGATACACGCCCATTAAAACAATGCACGACATTTTAAACTATCCCTATATACGAGAAATAATAAAAAACAGGACCCTAAAATTCTTTAATGCATGCCGCATGTCTGATGACCGAAATGTCAATGAAATTGGAAACTACGATTATCAGTCTCTACGACACAGGTATAAAAAATATAAACATAGACGAATTAAACATATCTTATTAGGGTAGCATTAGGTTCAAAATTCAATAATATTATAGATAAATTTTATTTGATATATTTTTTGTATTTTTTGTTTTTCTCTTTAAATTTTATAAATTATTTTAACCATTGTGTTTAAAATTTACTTATGAATTACACGTTGCAGGTTTTTTGCGGAATTTTTCCTGTAAATTTCATTAATCACTCGTGTATATTTTTTAAAATTATTATTAAGTTTATCGGTTAAGGAATTTTTTATATTTCGGAACGATAGAACCGTTTATTATAAGTTATTATTTTCTTGTAAAATTTAATCAAATCAAAATATACTTTTCTTCTTCTTCTTCTATCCCTAAGCCGTGTTCGTTACAGGACGTCGCGACTAGCCATTGTACGTTTATTTTTACATACACAGTTGACTAGCATTAAACGCACTAATTATATGCAATGCAGATTCGCACGCATATCATGTTATGCGGAGCGGGGTGCGAGTGCTTTCTCTGTGATAATTAAAAATTATATAATGGTGAAAAACTTTCTACATCGCCATTCGAGTTGACAGTCGAGCGCTCTAGCAATTACGCCGATGCAAAAGCAGACTCACTCGTACATACTCTGATACGGGGAATACAAGGGAGGATATTTTATTTGTTTGTTATTAGCTGCGACGCATTAGTCTAGTGATGGCATGTCTATGCAAAAGTGATATTGACTTAACTATTAAACGGCTTAATATTATAAATATTGAATTCCACCGTCTTATTTATTACTATTCGATCATACACAAGCGAGCCACTAAAAAATTCTACGAACATCTCCGGTAAAAGCACAAATAGAAAATGTTCAACCGAATCGATAATCGCAAAATAAACAATGACGATCTTATATTAAAACGTTTACAATACGAAATTGCCGTGTCCGGACATGACTGGAATAGAAATTTATCTCTAACGTATCTATGTTCTACGCTGTTAAAGAACTTAAAAGTTGTTCTATCCAGCAAAGTACCGCTCCATATTTTCTGCCATAAATAAAAAAGAATTACGTTGAATGAAAGTAGTCTCGCTATTAAATAGATTATAATTAAACTCAATACTAAATCGAGATATCGAATATTCTATAATACGTTAGTTTTAACTAAGTTAAGTTTATCGTTATATATTTTAAACATTTTAAACGCGGAAATTAAAGCCTATCTAAAAAAGGCTACTAGGCAGCGTTCCCTGTAATAATCAGAGCTGCCATAGTGGACGCAAGTCTATATAACGAACCGACACTAAGCAAACTTTAGCCGGGATTTTATTGAACATATTTCAGTTTATGTACATATATGCTTGAGCAATAATTAAACATTAATTCTATTACTTCTTTTTTAAATAATAACCGGTCCTTTTTTTTCTTTAATTCCGCCTATATTAGGCTGAATTTTATGGAGCGTGTAAAATCTTCTATTAGCTTTATCCAGCAGGAATTTTACATGTTTATCATCGAATTTTAATTTTATCGTCTAAAATAATTCCTAGATATTTAAAGCATTTAACCGCAGGTAATGATTATAAATTAAAAACTGATTTTCTTAAGTACACTTTTAGAAATCAGCCGGTTACTGATTGCTATTATTTCCGATTTATCAAGAAAAAATTCGAGGCCAAGTTGATCCGGAGTAATTTCAAGCTTCTTACAAATATTTCTGATATTATAAATTTCTAACAGACTTTTACGATTAATTATGGCGCATAGAATAAATTCGGCAGTATATCCATTTTCAATAGTAAAGATTTCTAAATTATGACGTGCATACTGATGTAAAACATTCCGCAGAGTCCAGAAACGGATTAAAAACGGACAGACGGAATAAAACATAATAACTACATCGATCCATAACAGTTACGAGAGAAGCTACTTGTTTTCAAGAGCGGCTAAAAGTGGTTCGTACGATATCGATGTCCTATGCTGTCGCATTGAAGATACCTTCACAGTATATATATATATATATATATATATATATATATATATATATATATATATATATATATATATAATTTTTTAACCAATAGGAGAGTTACTTGGAAATATCAGAACGATATCATAGATGTCAGTAATAATTTTGGAGTTCCACAAGGGTCTGTTCTTGGACCGGTCCTGTGGAACATTTTATATTCCAATATACATTCTTATTTTAATAACGCTTTAGTTGGTTTACGGTTGTATAGTTATGCAGATGATCTGCTTTTAGTATATAATGTTAATTTATGTAGTAAATTGACGTTATCGTCTCATATTTCTAATTGCAATGAAATTATTAATAAGCTTAAAACAATAATAAATGCCTTAAATCTCAAATTTGAGATTTCTAAATCTCAAATTTGAGATTTCTAAATCTCAAATTATGGTTGTTTCTGGTCGAGATAAAAGTTTTGATCAGATAATTTATGATAACATTAAAATTGACAATCATGTGTTTAGTTTTACTGATCACATAAAATATCTGGGTTTCATTATACGTTAAATTATAATAAGCATAAACAATATATAAATAATAAAACCAACAAATATTATTATATACTTAAAGCTCTTGGTGGTAAATTATGGGGACTTAACTATAAATCTAAGGTAATTCTTTATAAAGGTTTAGTACAGTCATTATATACATATTGTTCTGGTGTCTACTTCAAACATTTAACTAAGCAGCAAATACATAATGTAATTTGTAACTGCCGTAAATTTCTTATTGATTTAACCTCTTCTTATATTACTGTATCAAATATAACATTCAAGCGTGTCTAATATCACCTATTCCCGCTATACCAATTCCAACGAAGGACTTCCTTCACACCATACGATCTAAATTATCCGATAGAGCAAACGAAGGATTTTCAAACCTGCAGCAATACAACGTCAACTGGATAAAGTCAACTACATGTCAAAACTCAAACAGGAGAAACAAAGTAGTCCTGTGCCGTGTACGCTCAGGCCACACACTGCTTACTCACAAGCACTTATTTACTAATAGTGACCAACCGAAATGTACCGCATGCAATATTCCTTTAACTATTCCTCACTTGCTTACTACCTGTCCGTTATATTCCTCCGAACGTACAATCGCAAACCTTCCAAACTCTCTCCCAAATATTTTACAGCATTCTCCTACATCCGAATCTAGACTCCTTGCCTTCCTTCATTTATCCAGAATCTACCCGTTAATATAAATTCCTCCCGTGCCTCTGGCCTTAGTAGCAGTACACGGCACGGTTATCAACGAAAAAAGAAGAAGAAGAAATATAACATTATATACTATTGCTCGTATCTTACCTATTGATCTTTATATTAAAAAAAGATCTTTAATTTTTAATGCAAAAAAAAATAATTATGGTGTCATAAGTAAAATAGTTCTTAAACACTTGAATACACAAATTTTAAATGAATTTAGTGTAAGATACAAAATTTTAACAAAAGATAAATTAATTAGTAAATTTTTTCCGAATGTAATAGATCGTTTTAAAAATAAAAAGATTATAGTAAATTTTTACATGACTCAGAAACTTTCTGGTCATGGTTCCATTGGATATTATTTGAATAAATTAAATATAATCGGTGATAATAAATGTCACAACTGCAAGTGTAATGTAGTTGAAAATGTGCAACATATAATATACAAATGTAACAAATATGATCACCTGAGGCAGTTGTATAGTATTGATTGTACGCTTAAACCGAATGAAATTATTTTATTAAACCAATTTCCGGTTTTTATCTTGGAAATATTTAAAATTAAGTACATTTATAGATAATCGCTACTAGTAGCAATAAGCAAAAATTTGCATGCTACTACAGTTTTTTGTTTCAATTGTAATGTATATGTTAAATATATAATTAAAAAAAAAAAAAAAAAAAAGTATATATATATATATATATATAATGTCGCAGAGGTGTAGTGACTAGGGTGCTCGACTGTCAACTTGACGGTCGGGAGTTCGAAACCAACACGTGACGTAGAAAGTTTCCATTACTATTTAATTCTTAATTATCACGGAGAAGTCATACAACATCATATGCACGCGCATCTGCGTCGCATATAAATAGTGCCTCGAATGCTGGCTCATTTTGTAAGTAACAATAAAAAGCTACAATAACTAGTTACAATGTTCGGCAACGCGCAATACGACGATGATGATGATGATGATATATATATATATATATATATATATATTATAATTAAGATAACGTATAAAAGAGCCTGTCGAAAGAATTAAGACGATCGTTATAACTCTAAAAGGATGACGATTAATTTCGTTCTCAGACCGAAAATTAAAAACTGGAGATGTGTTTCAAGCTTCATGGACTATCAGCTATTTTTACAATGGCGCCTTTCTACATTCGATATTCCTTTTTAACTAAGATTTCACAACTTCCCCTCCTTATTTACCAGTTAAATATGTAGCCGTATAAACGAACTATTCTAATAGATACGACCTGTGGAAATATACACGGGTCCCCCTATACTTTATTAGGTATCGATTTAGTTAAGTAGTCATCATGGTATACGCGACGGTTCGCTTCAGTTAAAACACGTACAATGATCGGTGACTAATTTCAGATTTAACAAGTGAAAAAAAAAAGTAATCATAACAAATCGTAATAAACGAAACGGAAGAAGTAAAAGATAAAAGGAAAGAGCGTGAAATAAATTCGAAAATAAAGAGAAACAAAAGAAAGCGATGAAAGACGATGTAAGGAATACGTGAAAGCATCTAAACGAACGTTGTTGCTGATTAGGACGACGTTGTCGATGCATCGCCGTTAAACGATGATTAGTTAGCCTGGGCCGCGTGCTAATTCCTATATTACGGAAACAGACGTCAACCGGAATTATTTATAACGAGAGGTAAGGGGTTATTCTGTTCACTTCACGCTTGCAGACGACCTAAGAAGCGAATTAACGAGAGTTAAACAGAAAAAATAAAACTGCTAGTTGCACTCTACCGGTGAAAGTGAAAAAAGGATAAGAATTCATTCATTCTTCAAATTGTACTTGCGTTATACGGAGAAACGTTCGACTCTATAATCGATTTCCCGTTTTCACCGTTTATAATTCTTGAACATGAAACCTAAACGTGCAAACTGATTTTCGCGAGAATATATAAAGTATCGTATACACGTCGGAATAAAACAAAAAAAAAACTTAAATCACAGTCGTATGGCCTCGTAATAGTACATATATTCAAAGAATGTATAATAACATCATTCACCTCTTGGTTACACCTAAACTGCGAACCGCTCACTTTTATACCTCGCACAGAAACGAGAGGTTAACAGTCGTACAAAATACTTGTTTCCGAACAATAACAGGAGCTTTCGTATCAACTGCTTCTTTCGTGTACTAGAGGCTGAAACTTTTCTTCCTCCCTTGCAATTACGATATGTCTTACTGGCAGATTGATTCCTAACGAGTTGATAATTCGAGATCATCTGTTTTTAGTCTTTTCAGTAACATTAAACGGCATTGGAGATTTGTCCCGCATAAAATCTCCCGCTTAGTTGATAGAATTCAGACTTGTATATCTTATACTGTGACCTTACCTAAATTTTCTCTCAAATATTCAACCATTCCCTACAAGTGTGGCTTTTTAAAAATCGAATGTTTTTCTTCACTATCTCAGACTGGAAGTGATTGCCAAATGAATAGTATATCTTTATCAATCACCGCTAGTTTATGGCCAGATCACGTGTTAGTTTTTACAGGTGGTAAGCTGGACACATTATAGTCCCTTATAACTCTTATTAATTCATTTTCGTGATAGTATTACAATTTTCATCATTTTTTTTTTTGAAATTTAATTTATACTATTTCTTTTTCTTTCTCTTTTTTGTAGCAGCTTTTTTTTTTCAAATTTCCCCGTATATTATCATCGTTGCTTTTAGCACCTTGTTATTATTATTATTATTATCGTATATTAGCTACTAAGGGAGGTGTGTACTTAGTATACACAATGTGTTGTATTTCATGTTTACAATTTAAATAAACGATATTTCTTCTTCTTCTTTACAGATGGTTAAAAAATACGATATCTGAACTTACAGGAGCAGCATTCTATAGTCCTCATCTAAATGACATCAGTTTAGATTCCCGAAATTTTGTAGCGTGTTTACATCCGAGGCTTTCGCCATTCTCAAAGCTATTCAGTATATCAGATGTAATGGGGATCAAGGGGAAAATATTAATAGCAACTGACTTGAAGAAACCTAGGCTACTCTATCGTAGGGAACCATTGTAGAAAATTTAATTCAATTATACGATAACCTTGTATCATTCGTTTGGGTGGTTCCATCCCATGAGGATATACAGAGAAATGATCAGTATGCGATCCGGCTACAAAACTTGGGGCATCGGAAGGCATTCTCATTTCGAGGATTATTCCTTCTTCCTGTTTAGTTGCATCCGTTCTAGCAGATCTTCTTTATCGATGGATGTCTATGTTCTGTAAAAGACGGCATAACTTTTATAAATCTATCCAATCAAATCTATCCATTCTCGTACTTACACCTCCTAAAAACCTCCCAGCTCGAATTTTCTCTTCAATCCTGATCAGACTTCGTTCCAACCATAATTACCCTCCTAGCCATGTTTACTCTAATCCATCTTACTCCATCTGTATACTGTCCTGTGCATGCCGGAAAGCCGATGCTAATCGTGTGATTTTTGCTTGCGATTTGTATAGCAGTACTATAGCGATGTCTTTATTAATGAAATTTTACATTTAAATATTTACTCACCCTTCTCGGTTGCCCCTGAATAACGACAATATCCTCGCAGCTCTGGCAACCTATGTGTATATATCTAAAATTAATCTCTAAGCGTTTTTTCCCTTTTTCCCCCGTTATTTTGTTATCTTATGCACGATATATTTATATAAAAATAGCGTTGACAATGGTAATTTTAGTTTTCATACCTAAGCCTATTAAAAAAAAAATTAATATATATATATATTTTTGAATTTTCTGTTTGTATACAACCTGTCTAAGATAGACAATGAGTAGCAGTACGAAGAGTAAATAAATGAGTACTGATTACCACCCACCGATGATAAATCCTTGTGATATACAGGATACGTTAATTATAAATATTTACGATCTATTTTGTAATTTAATTTGGTTAAATCTTTATTTTTTATTTTTTTTTATTATTGGTCCAGTTATAACACTCTTTGATCTAATTCTATGTTCTTGATTTTTAATATCATTTATATACATATGTCTATTAAATACAAATCTTGTTATCTTTAATAAATTTATATAGCATTTTTGCCGCTGGAGAACATGCTAGTATTTCATTAATTGCAAATGGCATTGTTCCATACTGTACAAGGCAGACCGAAAAAAAAAGTTCACGACCTTCTGCACAGCTTGAACAGTTCCTTATGAGATAACGATCCCTCTTCTTGTCCCCAATAATTGACAAAGGCTCGAATCAATAATGTTCATTCTAGCTAGATCGTTTAAAGTAGATACGCAGTTATTCGGTAACTTAACAAGTAGCCGATCGACACGTTATCGAAGCATCCGTATATATATTTCGCTTAAACTTCTCATCATTTATTTGATCATCGGTACATGCAGATCGCAATAAACGTCAGTCGTTACGTATATACCAGGGTGCAGATATAATATTTTATAACGCCTTGTTTTGAAATCGCTGAATAATTTAAATTACTTGCAGCATTTCAGCTTCGTCAGTGCGCACCGGTTAGAATAACACTTTATTTTACAATGAGAGATTAGAGTGTTTTCAGTCAGTTTATTAACTAAAGCTGCTTTCGTTTTGAGACAACGTAATTTTTCCACGTGAGTCGTCGGTCCAAGCGTAATTCTAGATATATTACTTTACGTGAAATTGACGTTATTCGGTAATTCGTTGAGACGGATGAATTGTCAGCTTTGTTCAGTGTAATACGTAATTCGATTTTTTACCACACCTTAAACTATTGTTCTAAATATGTTAAGCGATCCTGCAATTGATCCGTTGCTATCTTTAAATAGCGATTAACGGATAATATCGCTGTATCGTCGGCGTACATGTATTTGTCGTTTACTGGAAAGACCGATGTATAAACCCGGTACAATGTTGGCCCAAGTACACTACCCTGCAGCATTACAGAATGAATGGCGTGCACACCTGAATGGTGGGTACCATTTACGTCCAATTGGAAGTATCGATGATTTAAATAAGATTTGAATAATATGTAGTACCGATAAGGTAACCTGATTTTAATCTAGTACAATAATCCAGCATGCCGTTGTACTTTATCGAAAGCTTTTTCGATATCAAGAAACACGGCTGAACAATATTCCGTCGCTTCAAAGCGCCGGTTTGTATTGTCGACAATTCGATGCAGTCGTTCAAAAGTTCTGTGTTTATTCTTAAAACCTGTGGAATAGGTTCGCCTCCCAAGTATACTTGGTAGTGCGCCTCTGTTCGACGGTATGTGAACATTACGTGTTTAGATTTTTCTCTAGCTCAGTCAGGTATCTTGGTATGCACCTAGACAAGCGACTGACATGGGAAGTACATGTCCGAATGAAAAGTAAGCAGATAAAGAAAACAACACAACAACTCTATTGGCTTATCGGACGGAAGTCGCAGCTGGATGTAGAACACAAATGCTTACTGTACCGGCAGATTATAAAGCCAATATGGACCTATGGCCTGCAATTATGGGGCTGTGCCAGTAGGTCTAACAGAGCGAAGATCCAGGCCAGACAAAATGTGATATTAAGAGCGATTGTCGACGCGTATCGTTATTCTAGAAATGACGATGTGCATCGAGATCTACAAATTCCGTTCGTTAACGAAGAAATTGGAAGACACGCAACTGCCCACAGGAAGCGGTTACAGCAACACGTCAACGTGGAAGCCAGTCAATTGCTCGATACCGAACTAGACGTCAGGCGGCTGAAGAGGCATCACCCGGTCGATCTAGTTATATAATTACAAAGTACAGATACAATAACAGAATGGCAAAAGTCATGGCCACTGAGCCATTGACTTTAAACCCATTGGCTTGATTAATACATTAACATATGTTAGATCAGGCTACACTCCTTTAAATTGATGCTTATTTAACCTGATAGGTTAAGATTGTATCTTTATCTATAATTTAAAAAAAAAAAAAAAAAAAAATTCTTAAAACCGAACTGCCAGTTTGGAATTAGTTCATTCGCTTCTAGAACAGTGTTGGCTTTTTTTAATATAAGTTTTTCAACTAATTTCGATATGACTGATAGCAGGCTAATGAGTCTGTAGGAAGTTGCATCCTGCGTTGGTTTTACCGGTTTGTACATCATTACTGTGGTTGCAAATTTTCACTGCATTGGAAAATTACCAGTATGAAGAATTGCGTTCAATATATATGCGTCGCTAGAGTTATCGCTTTCTTCGGTAAGTTTTTAAAAATATTTGCAGTTATTAAATCATAACCCGGTGATTATTTATTTATTTTTTATTGCCTGGCTGAAAGTGATTTATTTATTGTTAGGCGTTTTTGAATATACACATTAACCTCTGTGGGCGAAATTGATTTTATTGAGATAGACATCCGAAATGGCCCCATCTTCGTGATTATTTAATGTACCGCTCTTCCGTTCTCGGAATATACTGGATAAGTATTCGGCGAATACTTCAGCTTTTTGTGCATTGCTGCGCATCTATGTATATCTGCTCTTATTGGAGGACAGTGAGAGGTTTTATTCTTTATACTTTTTCTAGTCTTCCATTTGATCCACGATGAAAATAACGTTCAACGCAAAACGAGCGCTCCCTCTCGTTATAGAATGCCACGATAACTGAGACATAAAAGAATCTCACACTAAACGTGTACAACGCGGGTTTGCGTTGTAGCAGTGTTACCAATTGCGATATTCGAAAAACAAAACCGTCCGTGTTCTCTGGGTCATCCTAAACCTTCCGTTGTTCGTACGTATGTTATTCTAACTCAAGTAACGCAACGGTTAATAATATTATCTCTAATTGTAGAAAATATTCAAATTCCCTCGTCCGCGCGCTACCGATTGATTTATATATATCGGGCAATAGGTACTTAATTTGAACTTGGAACGTAGTAAGCTTTTTTAAAAATAAACAATAATAAAAAAAAAAGTAGTTAAAATCACTAAATTCGTCTTAAAAAACGCATAGCTGTTCGGTTGTTAACGATTTTCAAGTGTACGCGAATAAAAATAAATACAAAGATAATGAAAAATAAAAAATTAATAAAAATAAAACTTTAAGAAAATATGTCCTTCCGAGGATCCACCTTATAGTGGTGGAGGAGTTTGATACTACCTAATTTCTGGACGATGTCGTAAGTTTATCTCTTGGTAGGGTCACCCAAGGTGGTAAGACCAGAAAAATATGGTTAGGAAGCTAACGAATTTCTGATGTACGGTAGCAGATACACCAGTAGACGGTAATGGTGACTGTGCAAATAACAAACATAGATAATGCACGCTATATTTGCGGGGGAGGATAGGTAAAACTGCGCTACAGGAAGTAGAGGAACGCTACTGTCTATCAGTTTCCTCCAATATCCAATTATGAACAGAACAATGAAGAAAGTTGTGCCATGAGATCCGACTGGTAATCGGCGCGATGATTCTAAGATTATATGTGTACTGAATATGATAGATTGGATGATCAGGCCCTAATATACGACGGGTGATAGAAACACGGCCCAAGAAATTATGTGCCAGACCTAGAACAGAAACCATATGGAGAAAACTATCTCCAAAGACATAAACTGGGTCATGACGTTCGAAATCGAGCACATCTCCAATCCTGCCATGATCCATATAGATACATTGCTTATAGGCCATGTAATCCAGATTGCAATTTTATATATAAATATATATATATATAATATTAAGCTGTATTATTCGTTGCCGAAAGTAATTGACTAGTCCTTTGCATATTATATTATTCTTTTTGCATACGAAAATTATCTAGCATCCAAAGCACGTGATTGTGCCCGCATATTATGTTACATAACATGGGGGTGCCAGTGTGCGCACAGAATTAATAAAACTATTAAAGAACGTAAGTATAACGTGTCGGATCTAAGAATAATGTAAAAAATTGTTGTATGAAAAATAACGTACAACGTTATCAATAGATGAACAATCCTACAAAGCGGCGATTCAGGCAAATATAAGCGATATCGCCGACGGTGGCAATTTTTGCCTAAACATCAAAGGGATAATAATGCGGACGGACCAGTTTCGGTGGTTAGTTTTGCTGAAGACACAGCACTCTAGCGTAAAATGTAATAGATTTATAGTTTGTCATAATGGTACTAAAGAAATCAATTTTTTTTATTATTTTCTTTTTGGTAACTTCGTGATAGGTAAAAAAAAGTTTTTGCAGACAATAAGAACGGGCCACAAAGAATAAATCCACGGCGCAAAAGAATCACTTGGATAGGACAGTGTGAATTAAGAAAGTAGTAGATTTAGTCAGAATCTCAATAGACCGGAATTAATTTATAAAATCCGTACACGATTATTAATTAGTATCTGCATTCATTTGCACGGAAATAAGAAGGGTGTAAATATACATACATATTATATATATATATATATATATATATATGAGTGTTGGTAAAGGACCGGACAAACCACACGATATGAGCAAGATAATTTAGGATGGTTTGCCTTTACCTACCCTTTTTTATTTTTATTTTTTATTTTCCCAGCAGCTGACACTTATTTACTGACCAACTAAACCGCGATAACTGCGAGTTGGTTACAGACTTTCTAATTTACAGTGCTTATTTTATAATTATAATTTTTATATCTGTTCCGGGAAAAGGTTTATAACCTGATCCTACCTTAAAAACTTGAACGTCGTGTCTACTGCCTAAATATACGCAATTAGTATATTAGCCGGATTTTTATTTTTTTTTTCGGAATAAAATATAATTTTATAAATTATGTAATCATAAAATTCCGCTAATGCGCAACGTTGCGCAAGCAGCGCACAAAGACAGTACTTAACAATAATATAAAATTATCAATACAATAATAATAATAGCAATAAAATAATGATAGTAACGATAGGGATGATAACGATAGCACTTATGCGCTGGAATAAATAAATTGATAAGTTAGTGAGGAAACATACGCGTACAGAACATTCGGAAGATTAAAAGATTGAGAAATGAGTGTGGCCTAATTTATTTGTAAGTAAATTCGTACGAAAGCAGGTATGTATGACAACTTTTCAACATCCGAGTTCGGAAGTAATTCATTTGTCCTGGTAATTTACGATGAACATTTCCGTATATAGTAAAATGGTCCGATGAAAAAATATACACGCATATATATATATATATATGTATGTGTGTAAGAAATTCCAGATATACTTGTACGCGCTGGAAATTTGGCTTCTATAGTTCACGTATACATAAACACGCGCATAATACAGCTCGTATATACTACATATACACATAGATACATACATACATAAATGCATAAATATATATACATACACTCACACACATAAGAGATTAAATTGAAATTGAGTAGATCGCTGAAAAATTCGCCATATATGTAATTTCAAATGTCGATCCAGAATTATAATACAAGTAAAAGGTTAAATGTTAGAAAATGAAATGGATTTATCAATTCGGTCGCATTTTCGTAATAATTCGGATGTATCGTTATCATCATTATCAATGTTCATTATTAATATTATTATTATTATTATTATCATTTCGGCTTGTGATAAACTTGTACTTGAATTTCTTCTTTTTACCGTGCGTTAAACGTTGAGACACGTATACGTACTGTCCCGATTATGAATAAGCCATGCATCCACCTTTTCACATGCCGAGAATTAACAGTATACAGTTTGTTCGATTGACTAATTAAAATTGCCTCCCAGGCAAAGTTGAACATCTTTCCATTATATACATATATATATATATATATATATATATATATATATATATATATATATATATATATATATATATATATATATATATAATATGTGATATATATATATATATATACACGTATATGTGATTATGCATTCGTCTGTTTGCACCTATACGTACAGTAATGAATACGACTTCCTTGATTGTATTATTAATAAATATACCAGCGCTAATTCGAGCGAATTATCACGTATTACCACTTTCGAAAATTAGTTTTGATGTGCGATCATTTTTTCTTTCTCTTCGTTATGATCGTTTGAGCTCTCAATCCTTATCGGCTATTGTTATCGATACCGGTATCGATATTGTTATTATCACCGTTGTCGATACGGCAATAGCGACGTTTTAAATGCGGTCAGCGGATATTATTATTATTATTATTCTGATTATTATTTCGATTATTATTACTCACATTATTATTATTGGTTATTATGTTTCCGTGTCTTATTCACCGTAAATTATTTGCGGTAGTTGTCCCCGATTTTTAATTTTCGTGTAGAGATATAATGTATATAATGTATATACGTATAAGGTTCTTATATTTATCTTTTAACTCTTTCAGTCACTTTGTCCTCTATACGGTACGTAAACTTATCCCGTGTATTTTTTCATAACAAGGGACGTTAAATATTTTAATTATATAACTCGTTAAACATTATCTAGTCATTTAAAGAACGATAATATTATATTTAATATTTTCATTTTCTCAACTTATTTTCTTTCATTTTATTTCGTTCGACAGGATACGGGAATCCCCCAATAATAGTCCGCGGTCTCTAGGACGTTTTCGACCATGATCAGCACCCCATAGGCGAAAAAGTGATGAAACTGATGCCGGCGGGGTTGAGTTAGAAAGTGACATTCTTGTGGAACCCAGCTCATGGAGTTCCCGGAAATGAACTAACTGATAAAACGACCAGACAAGCTGCTATGTTCTTGCCGTTTCCGGATGTTCCAGTTCCAGCGTCTGACCTTAAGAAATGCATCATAAATGGACTTCTTGCATTATGGCAGAGGAGTGGGCAGCTGACGCCATAAAACAACAAACTGCGACAAATTAAAAATTCGATCGATTCCTGGATAAGTTCGCTTCGAAGCCGTAGAGACGACGTGGTCATTACGCGTCTGATTCATATGTATCTTATTAATAAAACTTTGGCTCCATTGCGTTCCGTCTGTAACGCTATCCTCCTCATTTCCCATATTTTACTTGACTGTCCCTCATACTTCTCGCTTAGAACGTCTCTAAATCTTCATCTTTCGCTTCATCGCCTGTTCGAAGATGACCATGTTTCGTTATCGAATCGAAATTCAATCTAACCCTTTTCTCATACCGCGCCTCTAGCCTTAACTGCTGTACACCGTTAATTAAATTTAATAATAATAAACTTAACGTCGTCCAATGAATAAAAGAGGAAAGACATCTACCACGTGCACGGTGGGAAGACGATATTAAAAAGATAGACAAGTACCGGTGGATCAATGCGTCAAATAGAAACGCGTAGAAACATAAGCAAGAGGCTTACATCCAGTAGTGGATTTACAATGGCTAATAAAAAAGTAGAAGACACGACAATTTATAATTTTATGTAAAAAAAAAAAAGGCGATATACGATTCCTATGCGTCGACGATTTATTAAAAAACTTTCATTAATTTTACATTTTCATTTTACCATTGTTATAATCTGTTCTCGGTAGTACGCTGATATGTAGCACTATTTTACACCACTATTACCATACCTACGATAAGACTGTTCGATTGTCGACACGTTCACACACACACACATGTATATATCCTTATATAATACATACCGTTCATAATACGTTCTCGAACGTTTCATAAATAAAATTGCAACTTTAATAATGAATTATCATATACGTCGGTCTTCTTAATATATACACGTATATATATATATATATATATATATATATATATATATATATATATATATATATAATATATATATGCATATTACTCTCTATAAGGCATAGTAGTATTGTGACTTTAAAAGACACGATAGTATGCAACGAACGAGAGAAAAAAAGAAAAAGAGTGTCCAATTTCTTCTTTTAATATTCGGAAATATGCCGGTTTCGATCGATTTAATCGGTATCTCTCTCTCTCCATCTATGTATATCTCAGTGGGTTCGGAGATGGCTAATAAATCCAATTCTGACTGTACATCGTTTTCTGCATTCATTCCAGAATATACATATATATAATATATATATACCTATATCCGAAGTTGTGAGTGTAAACCATCAATTATATCTGATATTTAACTTTAATAATAAAATTTATCAGCAGTTACGTCATTTGTAAATTATTCTAATAAATTATCAAATCAATTTTATTGTTGTATGTATACAGTATTACAATTATAATATTCATTATTTCTGTATTTACAACTGCCTGTAAATGCTCAATAATGCGCGAACAACAGACTAATAAAAAAAAGGTATATATACACATACATAAATATCCACACACATTTATATATATATATATATATATATATACATATGCACATAAGCGTACACATATACATACATATACATATGTTGTACATATGAGACGTTTGGAGACCGGAAAGGTATAATTGTAGTTATGAATTCAAAAGAACTTAATAATTAATTTACACATCCAAGTATCCGTCGAGATACGAACACACGCACACACCAAAACACATGTATACATGTCATTCGTATAAATAATATAATTTTTCATACTTATACGTATAGGCTCTTGAAAACTACAAATAATTATACTTTACTAAATTAAAACCATAATTTACTACCTTACACCCATATATATATATATATATATATAAATTATCCAAAACTTTTTCACTTAATAAACGTAAATGAAAACTCCTACTAAAGTAAACATATTACATGCATAGCAGTTATATTCCAATGTACAATGATCATTCAGTTTCGTAAAAATGTTGATCAAATAGAATCCTATTTAACAAGTTTCCGGTAACATATTCCTAGGTAAGTTTTAGTTTTTACACAAAAGAAATTCTTTCAAAAACCTTCTTTGTCTTCGTTTGTAATTAATAAGATCCTTTTTTAATTGTTTAGGCGGAGCTTTATAAGCCACAGCACCGGCATAAATTGTTTACATGCGAATCGATGTTTTATTAAAACGTGCAACAGTCGCATTACTCTCACCTCTTGATCTAGTATTTCCTTCGTTATTCGATATATTGAATTTATTTGAATTTTTTACGACAGAGTTTAACAACTGTAATTTATGTAATTCGTGTACAGTAAAAAATTTTGTTTTATTATCTGTAGTTTCACGAGTTACTTTCTGTAATCTCTAAATAGGTGCAATATGACATTTCGTCATACCACCCCCAATATAATATGCCATAGTTCGACTGGTTGGTACAATGCGAAATACAGACGTCGCAAATGTTCAGAAAGAAATATTGTCTTGAGTAATAAAACAAATAATTTAGTTTTCTTAACTTTTTTGATACATACAATGAGTATTTATTCCAAACTAATCTAAAGTTTGTCTGAATCTCCAGATATTCAACTTTATTCACCATATCTAACTTGATATCGTGTTTTAATTTTATCTGTACGTTTTCCCAAATACTAGAATCTTGATTTGTGTAAATAATAAACTTTGTTCTGCTCTCATTCAGAATAAGCCTATCCCTAATCAAACATACGTGAATATGAGTAACTCCGTTTTGCACTAATTTCTGTAACAAGTGCGGGTAACGAGAATAAACTACAAACACCATGTCATCTGCATAACTAAACAACCTAGTGTTTGTGGTTATATTAATTCTAATCTGGTGTAATTTGGATGTTTAGATCATAAGTTATTGATTTTTAAACTTTTACTGATTTTTTAAGTAGTTATAAGTTGCGGGTTCCAGGTTTTTTTTTATTTTCTTATTTTTTTTTATATAATTATTATGACCGACTTAGAAAAACTAAGTCGGCTATTTAAAAATGTTATTGTTTCAACTGTTAATATTAAATCTCAGTTTAATGAAAAAAGTGTCACTAAGACACAGAAGAATGCTGTGATAACTGCTGCTGATGATATTGGCAGGAAAATAGCTGAAGCTTCCTTGGTCTTAAAAAAATTAGAATCGATTGTTAAAGCAAAATCTACTGATGTTTTACATTCAAAGAAACCTGTACGTTCAGACGTACTGTCTTACAAACCATCAGTTACTGGGCAAAAATCAGTGCCAAAAAATAAAATCATAGTTAAAACTGAAGATGCAGATAAATTTTTCAGCCAACTAAAACAGAGGGTATCTCTTCCTAAGGAAAAGGTGAGCGTTACCTTTTATAAAAAAGATAAATAGCAAAACTGCTATTATTAATACTTCATCTAAAGCTGACTCTACTAAGCTGAGTAATTTAATTAAAGAAAGGATATATTCAGGATTGCTCTATTCATGAAGAAAGGCGCATTAATCCTACAATACTTATCTTCCGAACTAATAATATTAGTGAAGAAGATGTAAAACAGCACTTTAAAGATCTTCCTGGATCTGATCCGATTACTATTAATAAAATTACAAATATTCGTGGATCGCGGATATACGTTTAACTGTTGCCACAGCAGTTTAAATTCCTGCCATCTAATGTTAGGATTAGGATTCTGTGAAATCATTACCATTTGTTGAGGCGATTAGAAGTGTGGTACATATGGCCACCCTGAGAAGTTTTGTCATGCGACCAAAGATTATATAGCATTCCACAAGTCCTGGCTTGTGTTTTTGATAAAATCAAAAGCTCATGCCCATATCATGAAGTTGCTGATAAGCTATCTCATAAGGAAGCACTTGCTTCAGCATTTACTGCAGTTGACCATGCCGCTCTTTCTAAGGAATCTCTGAGTCTGCTGAGGGCACGGGAGGATCTCAGGGCCCGCATAGACTATGGAGACCTTTAGGTGTAAATACTTAAATGTTGATAATTCATACTCATTCCAATCCCTGTTCTTGAGAGATTTTTACACTTCGAATTACGATTTGTGTATTATAGCTGAACCCTACCTTCGAGGTGGAATTCTATCTGTTCATAGTAAATTTTTATGCTTATATTAATAATCACATTGTTGTTATCAATAAGACTGTTGCTCAAAGATTAGTATTTTCCAATTCGATTTGATTGCTATTGAGATTGGTAAAATTATTAGTTTAGCTACTTACATTTCCCCTAATAAGGATAAGTGTAGAGCATTGACTGCAATCGATTCTACATTAAAGAGTTTTCCTAATTTCAGTATTGTAATTGTGGATGATTTTACTATTAGGTTATCGTCTATGGAGCCTTCTGTGAAGGATTCAACGGACTCCTTCCAGTTACTTGACATTGTTGGTAGTAATGATCTTATCATTGCGAATAATATATTACCCACTTTTATTAATTATAATGGTAGTAGTATAATCGACTACTTATTAATATCTTCAGATATTGCTAGTGAAGTATTATTGGTGATGAAACCTTTTGCTCTTGCATTTCATAAAACTTTTTATTTTTCTATTGCTACTAATGTAGCTCGTTACCATCCTAAGCAGGGCCTGAGGATAGATACAGAGTTATTTTTTTCTAAAATTAATTCTAATTTGGTAGATATATTCGTTAAATAATGTACTACAGTGTAGTTATGGTGTAGAATTAGATAAGTTGATTAATAAATTAAACAAATATCTTTCAGATCTAATTAAAAAAAGTCAATTTCCTATATCGATTCCTCAAGTGGACTGGCGGAATAGGGAATTAGAATTTCTGCATAATAAAATTAGTTCGTAAAAAGAAACGGAGGTGTAAAGACCCTTTCCGTTTTTTTAATTTGCAAAATACATTAAAAGAACTTAATCGGCTTTATAAACTTAAAGTTGCTAGAGCTAGGTTACAACAGTGGAAAGATCTTGTATCTCAAAGCTCAGCATGGGATAGACTATACAAGATGGTGTTCTTAAGAATCAGGTTAGTTTACCAATGCCCGATCTTTTGGTACCTCATGCATATTTAAAAATAAATCAGGAAAAGGTTTATGATCTATTCGATTATTTCTCCTGCGGAAAGCTGATCTTCCTCTTACACCAGTATCTACTAATGGTGCTTCAGCTCCTATTATCGATAATTTGCTAATTGTTAAATTAGTTAAGAATTTGACTAATAGGAAATCATTTGGGGAAGATAGAATTACTAATAAAGTAGTTAAGCGTCTTAATTTAATTTTTTCCAAATCTACTGATCACTACGTTCGATAAATGCTTATTGTTGAATACATTTCCGAAATGTTGGAAATCAATTACCATAAAACTACTACAAAAACCTAAGAAAGATTTGTCCGAACTATCAGCTTATCGTCCTATCTTTCTACTAAATGGCATTGGAAATTGAAAAAGTTATTAATACACTTTTGATTAAGGAAATTGAAACAAAATTATCTTGCATATTAATCAATATGGTTTTAGATCTGGTTGCTCTTCTGAGCATGCAGTTTTCCATTTGGTTACTTTGATTAAATATGGACTTAAAGATAATTGTCCTGTGATAGTTGTCTCCTATGATATTAAGGGTTGATAATTGTTCTGCCATTATAGAAGTATTAAAAAGTAGTAAAATTAATCCATACATTCCCAATACAGTTATTGATTATTTCTATCAGAGGACTGCTTCTCTTACCATTGGAGCTTCTGCAGTCCACAAAAATCCTATGTGTGGTGTTCCCCAGAGCTCTGTGTCTTTGGAACGTATTGTACTCTGTAGTTATAAAATTGATACTTTTTCTGCCGCCTGTAGTATATGGATTGTCATCTTATCTCTTATGCGGATGATCTTTGTCTTATTTTTAAATCTACAAAGATTCAGAGTTTCTTAAGTTTACCCTATGTATCGAAATACTTAGAATCGATAATATCAGATCTAGGTTTAACTTTCGCTCCAACAAAGTGTCAATTCTCCGTCTTTGGTAATCCTTCTTTGGTTGTACAGGTGAAAACGCTAGAATTATTATCTTCTTCCACAATTGAACATACTAAGGAATTAAAATATCTGGATATTGTTATTGACGAAAAATTAACCTTCCTGCCGCATGTTAAAAATATTTCAGTTAAATGTACTATCATTTACAATAAATTACTTCGGATTCAAAATAACTCTTGGGGACTTGCTTCTAAGGAAAGGTTAATCCTATATAAAGGCATTGTCCATCTATGGTTATGGAGCTGCAATTTATGTTAATAGTAAGGTGTTGAATTGTGTTAATAAACAACAGCGTAAATCGCATCTGTTCTTTGTATCGTACAACACCAACTTCAACTTCCTGTGTCATCTGTGGTGTCTTTCTCCTGAATCTTTATCTTATGGGGAGGGCCGCTGCTGGGGCCTGCAGACTTCTCAAGGGTAATAATCCTCACATTCAACAATTCCTGGATTCTCTACTGTGTCCTCAGCAGTTACTTTATAAGCAATATAAAAAACCTTATCTATATGATGCTTGTTAAGGAATGGCAGCAAAGGTGGGACGCTGAACTTACTGGCAGGAAAACTTATGAGTTCCTGCCAGATGTCTTATTGAGACTGAAAATAAAAAATTTTAATATCAATTTTTATAATGTGCAATTATTAACTGGGCACGATAAGCTTGGATCATATTTATATAGGTTTAAGCTTGCCAACGTTCTATCATGTTCTCTATGTTCATCAGTTGATGATGATATTAGACGTACATTGTTTCAGTGTCCTGCCTTTGCTGCTATTCGTGTTAAGTTTGGGGTCCAGGAATCAAAATGCTTTCCACTTTGTAAGTTTCATAAAACCATTTTAGAGTATTCAGAAAAAATTATGCGATTAAAATTTAAATTAAGTAAAGTTTAAGAAACGTCTTGTTCATCGTTTTCATTTCAACTTAATTCAAACGTTATTCCAATATCAATAATATTGAGTCATGGTCAGCTGCTTTACTTATTATTTCTTAAGTCTTTTACTGTGTATTATTTTTGTAGATAATGATATAACTCTTACTGGTTAATGATTACATGTATATTCATTTATGAAGATCATACTTTGTTGTAAAAAAACACCTGTGGATTTATATAGTTATGTTGTAAGTCATTGTTAAGATTTTGTATTTATTTTTTCTTTTCTTTTATGTTATCCTATATTCGTTTCTTTAATAAATTCCTTTATTTTTAAGTTTGTTAGTCACAAGCGTATACAAATTATTTATACTATGATATAAGTTTATAACGAGATTTATTATAATTTAATGTAATATTTTATAAATCACAAACTCGTTATTTCTCGGTGGAATACTATGAATTTTTCATCCCTTTTCCATCACATATTATGTTATCATAATGTGGAGGACTTCGCATTTATTCATGGACGTCTATATTTACATGTATATTTTTCTCTTTTTTTCAACAGAGGGCGGGGTTTTTTTAGTGGTTAAAAATCCCACACGCTGATTTCTTTAGTATCTAGCAGCACTTGATGAGTGCATGTGCTGCTCTCAAAAATATATAGGTATTATAAATATATCAGTGTCTTTCGAAGATTTTTCCCCTCCCGCTTAAAAAAAAACAACAACTAAACAACCTACCGTTTACCTTTAAATTGCATAAATCGTTTATATATAAATTATTAAAAAATAAGGTCCAAGTATACTGCCTAGCGGCGCACCTGAATACTGTGCTATATAATCCCCGCACACGTTGTTTATTTTAACAACGTAACTTCTATTTACGAGGTAACTCTTAATCCATTCATATATGTTTCCTTGGAATCCATAATCATACAATTTCTGCAATAAAATTGAGTGGTCAGTTATATCAAATGCTTTACACAAATCAAAATAAACTGAAATAACTGATCTACCTTCTTCAAGGTATATAGCAATGTGGAATAATGTCAAAGGTGTCCAAATAAATTAATATTGTCTTTTATTATCGTTGAAATCTTATCATGACCAAAAGGACGATTTGTTGGGTAATGAGAGTATAGCTTTTCTGACGTCTTCAGTTGAAAAGTCCAGGAAAGCAAACGAACTAGTAATCGAAGACACACTCGCTGTTTTTTTCCCGCAACTATTCCATTTACACTATTTCGGAAATATTCATTAAAGCATTTAGAAACAAATATTTCATTTCCATCAGTGCTGATTATATGATTTTCATTAGTTTTATCTTCTCCAGTAACATGCTTTATAAGCGCCCAGTAATTTTTTCATTTATTTTTACATCAGTTTAATAATTTTTTCTGTATGATACTCGAATTTTGCTTTTCTAATAGCGTTTTGTGGTTTTTTGGAGCATTCTTTATACGCAAAGCCAGGAATTTAGGCAAATTGCTGATGATTACATTATTCGAACGTAAATATTGTTCTGATATAAGTTAATATCCATTTCGTTTCCTTTTTGCTTCGTATTTCATGTTATTTCTATTAGGTATGAATAATAGATTTTTAACTATAAGTTTATTTGTTTAAATGTTTCTGTTAGAAGGTTTTATTTTAAGAATTTAATATTTATTTTATTTTTCTGTTAGAAGTTAATTTTTGTACAAACTCATTATTCTTTATTCGATGGAAGAAGGGACTATGTATTCTCATCCCTTCTTTCATCGCTTTAAGTTAATTGCAATGGAGGTCTTTGCTTTGTGCAATGGCCTTTATTATTATTTTTTTTTTTTCTCAATAGAGGGAGGGGGTTTTTAGTGGGTAAAAATCCCGCACACTGGTTTTGGTTTCCCAGCAGTGTTTATGCATTGCGTGAATAAAAACAAAATTTATATGATATCAGTGTCTTTTGAATGTTTTCCCCCTCCCGCTTAAAAAACAAACAAAAAAAAAAAACAAAAAAACACAAACTATTAACTCTAACACGAGGATTCTTATTCTAACTTTTCAAAGCCTCATTCTCTTTTCTTAATTCTGAATTCGGCGGAACTACAGCCTCAGCTGAGCAAAATTTTAATACTTAAATAGCGAGTTTGATCTGAAAAACCGACCTGTCAAATATGAGAACAGAGTAACGGCACGTAATATGAATGTAACAGGGTGCGTTTTATTTTTGAAAGTAATCCCTCGTTCCATACTAGATTATTCCTAACATCTAAGAAAGCTATAGAACAATACTGTTTCCATTCGAAATAATCAGTGATATGCAATCTGTGAATTATCTTTACCGTAGCATAGCCATAATTAAACCTAAAATTGTAGTCTAGAATCGTGCCGTTTAGCTGTTTTAGATGGTGGTGTTTTCCAAATATTTTGGATACTGTCGATTAAAAAAATTTCTGTTTTTTATTCGAGAGGCCATACGTATATATAAATTACACGCATTTATTACTTTCGATGACGTTGTTATTTATGTACTATAAGACGTCCATGCTAGGTGTGATCTTGTCTTTCACCACACTAACGTCTACCATAGGTGTCTAGTTTGAATATATGGCGATTTACTTTTGTTAGGCCTAGTGCGTATTCTATCAGTTCAATGCATATTTCGGTTACATTACGTATTTTAATGCTATTCTTTTGTCTATGTATTTGTATGGGAGTTTCAGTTGCCATTGTGCACGAATTGTTTTCTAGATTCCAGTCTTTTCTCTAAAACTATTTGACCAAATATTGGGAGACGTAAGTTTATTGAAACTGTCAAATTTCAATTTCATATAGTTGGGAGAGCAATATCGAATGCCAGATAAAATGACTTAACTTTTGTTTGTTAAAAACAATCGTTTATAATGCGGCGTGTTTCGTTTAGTGCCACATATAACTTGTTTGCACGCGCCGATCGTCCCCCACCCCGGTTTTTCCTAGTGAAAAATATAGTGCCAAAATAATGGTAATATATTTGATCTAAATTAACTCTGTACCTATAAAATATACAGAACAGTAACCACTAACAAAAAAAAACCACTGTCGTAATGAGTTCGTGTATTTGTCTAAACGAATAAGAAGGCTGATGGTAATAGAAGTCTAGTATTATACGGACAAATGCTGGAAATTTGGAAACTGATAAGTAATAAAGAAGTAACGAGAAAATTCGTACAAGAAACGAAATAAGAAATTCAACCGGGCTGATGGATTATAGATTAACTAATAATTATGTTAGTTAGCTGGTTATATCCAGTAAACGTTGTAAACCAACAGTTGCTAGTGGAAGCATCGGGAGAAGAATTAGTAAACCTTGTTGGCAACACTAACGGCTCACTGGTGACCGGGATATTTGTGCTGAAATTAAATACGTACTTAATCTAGGTTATAGTAGCGGATAGTTCAGTATCAAAGTTGGAGATCGCGTTAATTGGAACATATATATACAGAATGAACATTATCGAATAATGCTGGAATTCACGAATACTACGGAGACACGTCAATGGCAGACCGCTCTATTAATATCGCAAATACATTGCATTGAAATTCTAGACGCTCTTAGCGAATTCTTCAGTACCAGTTTGAATGAAATCGTGGTTAGAAAAACGATATGCATAACGGACCAATATTTTGCCGGCTATTTCGGTGCTTGAAAGAGGTAAATGACCTCGCTATAACGAGTACACGTTTTAAACGTCTAATTAGAGGACGAAGTTTACCCGATGATCGATTTAAAAATTAGACATTGTCGTCACTAATTGAAAAATCTAACGATAATACGCATAGGAAAATGAAGGTAGAGACATCTGTACCGAATGACAAAAGTATCATTATCGAGAAACTAGCCCAACTGGATAATCAATTGACGGTTGATTCATGAGCAAGAACGGAAGTAGTTCAAGTGATTCAGTGTTGGAAAATATACTGCGTATCCGAAATCAAATACGCAAACAGAAATAAAAATAAAACATAAAAAAAAAGAACGTAGAAACCTTTTGAAGACGTTGGAGTTTATGTAGAACTACTAGAGGTGCGTTGTTCACTACAGACGGTGTACAATCAAATGTGGACAATCTGGAATATAGGCGAACGACAGAGTTGAGTCGAATACTAGATTGGTATATAAGAAAAGTTCAAGCAGACGAGAGTGAATAGTATAGAACAATACTCGTCGGTCTAATATCGGTATGTTTAATCGTCTAGAAATGTTTTCACCATTTTTGGTTATTTCGATCGTATAACACACGTAAATATATATAAATATGAATGTTGATAATGAGTCGTTTGAACATTTTATGTTTCATTGTCCCCTGTTTGAGGGTCTTAGAACTGAATTTAATATATACATATATAGAGGACTAGTAATTTAATTAACGGAATAAGAAGAAAATAAAGAAAAACAAATCAAAAAATCAAGACTTAATATATATATATGTACGATGTTAGAAAAAATAGCAAAGTAAAAAACCAGTTTTTATAAAATAATTCTGATAAAGTGAATGTGGTAAACAACACAATTGACAAATGATCGATGTAAAATTTATACATAAACAAATTAAGCTAAATAGCCACAAAAATAAAAATTTTCTGTCTAATAAAAATAAATGTATTAAATTCATAATACGCTTCTTAAAATTAATTCTTCATCAAAACTTTTTATTGATTATAAATAATTTTTTTTTCGTTACTTCCATTTTTTTCTTTTGTAGTAGTAGTAGTAGTAGTAGTAGTTTCCATTTTTCATAGTGTTTTTGTTTTTGTACATAAAATATAATCAATTTTTATATTAGATAATTTGCCGGCTATTTAGTATAATTGTTAATGTATACATTTTATATCGCTGATTTGTTGATTAAGTTTTTTACTGCATTCACATTATCACATTTATTTAACATTGCTATTTTTTGCAAAATTGTACATGTAAATTAAGTATGTTCTTACGTTTTACTTAATCTTTAGGTTTTTCCTTTTATTATACTTTTATAAATTGTACATTTGTATATTATTACTTTTTTTCTTTCTTAAATCTAACGGTATGGAATGTGGCGGTTCTTAAAAAATAAATAATAAAACAAAAAAGTAGTTAAAATTACTAAATTTTTATATATATATATACATATATATATAAATAGATCACAAAGCTTTTCAGCAATTAAGCCATTATCAAGTGGACGTAAAATTAAATAAAATATAAAAATGTACAAAATTTATCTTAAAAAAACTATATATATATATATATATATATATATATATATATATATATATATATATATAAAAGTGAAAAAAATTAAAATGTAAGAAAATACACAATTTAGAAGTACCTTATTAGAAAAAATAGCAAAGTTAAAAAACTGTTATTTATAAAATAATATAACGGCGAACGTGGTAAACATCGCAATTGGCAAATCATCGATATAAAATTTATACATAAGCAATTTAGCTAAATAGTCAGATAAATGAAAAGTTTCTATAAAATGAAATTGGTTAAATTCGTAATACACTTCTTAAAATCAATTCTTCATCAAAGTCATCATTGACTTTAATAAATCGTTTTTTGTATAGTAATATTACTTTTTCGTAATGTTGTTTTTTTTGTACGTAAATTTTTCAAGTGAAAACAAATAAAAAGAAATAAATAATAATTTATTGACTTCGACGGTAAATTTTGAAGACGAATTAATTTTAAGAACTGTTTTATAAATCGAATTAATTTTTATATCAGGTAAAATGTTTTTATTTTTTAAACAAAATAAAATCATAAAATCGCTGAAAGTTTTTTTATCGCGAAGCTTTTCGAGCATACGCAATAAATCTCACGTATAAATTACCGAAGAATATTTATATAACGACAAGTAATTCGATATATTTCAATAGCCGCAGGTAATTATTTTTTCGATAATGTTTATTTATAAAACGGGTTTTGAAAAAAATGCCTTCGTCAAAATTGGTATAAATCTTCGAACCTGATTCAGGTTCTGTTAAATGTCGAATATGTCACCGGCCACTTCGTATGATTGATTATGTATAAACTTTATATCGTTAATTTGTTAAATTGGCTCGTTTACCACATTCGCTGTCGTATCGTTTTATAAATGACTGTTTTTTAAATTTGCTATTTTTTCTAATATGTACATCGGAATTGAGTATTTTCTTACGTTTGATTTTTTTTCTTTTATCTTTTTTTTTTAAATAAATTTTCTATATTTTTATATTTCATTTTTTTTTTTATTATTATCATTATTTTACTTACATATGCACTCGATAATCGCTCGCAGGTAATTATTTTTTCGATAATGTTTATTTATAAAACGGGTTTTGAAAAAAATGCCTTCGTCAAAATTGGTATAAATCTTCGAACCTGATTCAGGTTCTGTTAAATGTCGAATATGTCACCGGCCACTTCGTATGATTGATTATGTATAAACTTTATATCGTTAATTTGTTAAATTGGCTCGTTTACCACATTCGCTGTCGTATCGTTTTATAAATGACTGTTTTTTAAATTTGCTATTTTTTCTAATATGTACATCGAAATTGAGTATTTACGTTTGATTTTTTTTCTTTTATCTTTTTTTTTTTTTAAATAAATTTTCTATATTTTTATATTTCATTTTTTTTATTATTATTATCATTATTTTACATACATATGCACTCGATAATCGCTTAATAGTGAAAAATATCCGAGGTCTTTTATATATGTAGAAATTTATTAGTGATTTTAACAACTTTTTGGTTCTTTATTACTTGCTTAGCCTAGTGAAAAATGTGAATATTCACGTTATTTCTATGCGAACAAAACTCAATCGAAATAAACGAACAAACAAACGAAAAACGACGTGTTTGCGGATATAAAGGAAAAAATGTTGCAATTTTTGCCGGCAAAGGAATATAAATATATCTACTTAATAATGAACAGCATTTTCACAGACTGCGGTAACGGAAATTCTTGAAATATTACAGATTTATTATGCTGAAAAATGAGAACAGCTCGGGAAAATGCGTAAACCGTATATGGGGGGAGAGAGCAGAAAAGAGGAAACTTTACAACTGTTGCAATCAGAATGAAGCCCAATAAAAACCTAAAGCACGAGCAGATATTTACATACTACTAAAATAGTGATCACGATATGATTATGAATATTATAGACCAAGCTTTGCTGGATATATATATATATATATATATATATATATATATATATCCCTCCTGAAATCGTGTACAAAAGAGTCACGTAGGATATATTATTTAAATCCTCATAGTGTTTTATCGCTAACACGCATCGACCATTGTTTTCAACTTGTATTACTTCGGTATTACTTTTTCCACTAAACCCGCGTACTTCCAAACGGGAAACGCGTTTCATTAATAATGCATATACATACATACCATATATATTCATCACTGGAAGAATAGACATTGCGTAACGTGCCGGTAACAGTTCCAGAGGGGAGGCTTTTTCAATAGAACTGTCTCGTTAAAAGAAAATCCTTACACAGGTTTTAATTTACGTAATTCCTGCGAACAATTGGCACGACCGTATTCGTAGTCTGCGTAATTAAACACGCGGTAAAAGTTCTTAACTTAGTGAAATTGAAAAATAGTCATTGTTTGGTCGAATTTATTCTGTTTTCTGTTTCGTGAAAAAAATTAATTAATTAAAATAATGAGGTGTTTATTTCCAATACATTTTCAGACGTCATATGTTAATATTGATCATTAATTGAACGAATACTTTTTAAGTTGCGGTTAATAAGTGTCCGGAAATGTAAGAAGGTGGTTTTGTTTTTTTTTTACATAGAGTCATTATACAGTCAATAATTTCTCTACTACAACAGAGAATAGTAGTGTTATAACCCTTTTGCAAATCAGTTCGGTATTTACTTCGGATAAGTTGTTTTAATAGTAATAATCTACAAACAACTATTAATCGTGCAGTTAACATTCTACGTAATACAATACTCGTTGTGGTGGTGATCCTTTCATACTCTTAACCATCTATAGACTATGGTCTAAAATAGAGTATGTATGTTTTACGGATCGGCATCTGAATCATTATTAAATAAGCTTGATCCGGTACAAAACGAGTGCGTTAGGCTTTTGGAGCACTTCGATACCGGCATTAATGGCAGAGTGTAAGATTCCTCCTTTACAGTTTCGACGCAGTTATTTAGCGCTAAAACTCTTGATTACTAAAATGAACATAGATCGTTTTCCGCTATACAATTTATTCCATCACATCCAACCGGCGGTTTTCAAATAACAGGACACCCCTGCTGGCTACAGTTATACCTAGATTAGAAGAATTTCAGGCAAAGATTAATTCATATCCATCTTCAATTCATATTATCGTATTCGTACAATTTTTCCAATAACAGAACATCTTTCTTCCCTGAGAACAACGTTCTTTATCATCCGTCATTAATCCAATTATCGCTGAGAATTTTCGTACGCACACCCTTATTTATACAGAGAGATCGAAGTCGGCTCAGGAAACTGGAGCAGCAGTTTTTAGTCCATCTCTTAATATTAGCAAGACATACAAAAATTATCTGATCTTTGTTCACACATTTACCGCTGAGCATGTAGCAGTATTTCTATTATTATCATTCTTAATTGATATGAAGCTTCCAGTTAATTACCTCATTATCGCCGACTCGCAAAGCATTTTGAAGCCTATCGAAAATAAAGGGAAAGCGTCAGATTCAATGATTTCATTCATCATGTTGAAATTTAGTCGTGTGCTCGAGTATATTTGTGTCTTTCTTACGGGTATCGAGGAATCCCCGATAACGAAGTTGTAGATTCATTAGCTAAAGGAGGTCTTCTAGTGGTGTGGTATTCTAGTTTCTACACTTGATATCATAAATTTTATACAGTCCGAACATATTTACATAATGTGGAGTGTTTATAGCAGTCGCCTTAAAAACATTAAGCGGAGAGAAATTGTACTTATCAAGCATATTGCGGTTCGTGCATTACTTGTTGCCGGACCGCCTGTTCCTTATGTAGCTTAGAGAAACTCCTTACCTCTCCATACTGGACGTGTAATGTGCAATCCTGATCATGTGTTCTTCGAATGCCCTTTTTTTCAATAACATTGCGCTCTGAACTGTACCTTAAATTACTGTTCATCTTGATAATTTACATCTACTTCTAGACGTAGCGATATTTCTAGACAAGTTTTCCGAATTTATAGAAATATGACTTATTAATTACAGTATCACGTTGGGTAGGCTGTAAGGGTATCCCCAATTAAAAAACAAAAAATAGACGAAAAAATTTTCATAGCAAAGATATCGAAATGATATAACTATGACAATATGGGGTATTGAAAAAAGTAACGAAACTCTTAAATGTCAAATTCGTTACACCTAAATAGGCATTTACATGTATTCAGAAAGTACCATTATGTAAAGCTCCCGGTTTCGACGAGATCAATGGAGAAATTATCTCGCACTTGCCAAGAAAGTCAGCAATTCAGTTGTGTTACATATTTAACGGAATACTGCGTATCGGATATTTTCCCAAATCGTGGAAAAAATCGGTGAAAGCCTGAAACTGATGTAACCTCATACAGACCTATCAGTTTACTTAGCTCGCTATCTATAAAGTCCTTGAGCGATTAATTTTAAATCGTATACATAAATCACCAGCTCGGTTTTCGTGTTAAGCACTCCACGATCCGACGGTGCCATCGACTGATCGATGCTATCTCTTCAACTCTAGAAAAAAAAGAAGTATGTTCTGCCGTTTTCTTTGGATGTCGCCCAAGCGTTTGATAAAGATTGGCACACGGGACTACTGCTTAAGTTGGAACAAATTCTTCCGTACGATCTGTACGCGTTACTTCAGTTAAACTTGACTGTCAGAATATTTACGGTTAGGATCAACAACTCTTATTCGAAGGAGCATGCAGTCTTAGCATCAGTTCCTCAAGTTAGTCTACTTGGGCCCTTACTGTATTCCATCTACACAGCAGATCTACACAATCAAACGATTCTAGCCACATTCGCAGATGATATAGCCATCCTCGCGTCGAATTTGGATATGAAATATGCAAACTTTTCTGTTCAGAACCACCTGAATCGAATTGTTCAATGTGCTCAATATTGGCGAATACAGTTTAATCCACATAAGTGTCAACATATTATGTTTACTAACAGATCGGTTGTGAACATATACCTATAACAATTAATAATGACATTATCCGATTTCGTACGCTATCTCGGATTGTACTTGGATCGAAGACTCACATGGCGCTTTCACGTGGCGCAAATTAGAAAAACAATTATTGCACGTGTTAGGCTATTCATTGCTGGGTCGTCAGTCAACCTTAAATTTAAAAACTAAAAGACGCATTTATCTCACAATGATTGCGCCGATTTGGCGTTATTGAATTATATGGATCAACTAGCGTAAGGTAATTTGAACAGAGTGCAGCAGCAGCAGTCAAAGATACTTCGTATAATCACGTCGCCATTCTATGTTTCTAATCTAACCCTGCATAATGGTTTGAATATTTGTCCGTACGAGAAATTATTTAACAAACTCAAACATAGCAGTAATACCAATATTTTCAGAATGCACTCGTTAGAACTTGCAGGCAATCCAGCTAGGAGACTGGGAAGGAAGCGGTGTCAGTATGCTCTCCCGATTACCCATTAACCGGAATTATTCTGAGCGTTACATTTCTTCACTGTATTACATTAATTCGATACTTCTAAAAGACGTTCTTTAATCGATATTTATCTCGCATATTACTCTCGCGTTATAATATCTTAATTATTATCCGTTCTTATTAATTATTTTACTTTTATTGCAATCTAACGTCTCATTGGAGACGTTAGTTTAATACGCCAAATTTAGGGCGATCACCGTTGTTTATGGTTCTTGTTACACCGGTACAATGTAAAAAAAAAAAAAAAAATACAAAAAAAAATAATCTCAGCATATTGAACACAATATTCGAACATCACATAAGGCGGCTAAGTAGATGGGAATCTCGCGGTGATCGATGTCTCAACTAGATTGATTAATACGACATTGTTTGAAAATATCTTGCGCTGGAGCGGAATGTAAAAATTCGGATACGATTAATAAGTAAACTGCTTCCATAATCAACAACAAGGGTAACTCACGAGCTTTCAAGGAAAAATTGAAAAATATCAATCGGATAGAAAAATGTGAAATTTCGATGAGCTGATTTTTTGCGGCGTAAGTTTAAATATAAAACCATTTTAAGTAGTATACGAGAAACTCGATCACATAAAGAAGAGAGAAAATGTAAACACCGTGGTTATCATCTGAAACAACGCAATTAATTACCGAAAGAAAAAAATTAATAAGGGCTACCAATGAACAAGAAATAAATCTTTTATCATAAAAAAATTTTATAAATATCGTCGCAAAGATCGAAATAATTACTAGGCAGCAATTTGTCAAGATATTCAGAAACATTCCCCCCACCCAAAAAAAAAAACAACCTACAGATTTATATAGAAAGATACGATGATGGTTATTAGAGAATTTAAAATGAGAAGCTGGGTAATTTATAACAGACAGGAATACATCATAACAGAAAAACTGGAAATAGCGTTCATTTGGAAGCGATACTGGCAATAATTATATAATAATGCTAAAATGATAATACCAAATCCGTTATCTGAACTCGAACCCAATATACTTAAATCAGAATTAGAGGACACTATGAAATATTTAAAAACAAATGAATCAACTGTTTCTGGACGGACTACCGGAAGAAATAATTAAACGAGTCGGTATTATGGGAATTGAAAAAAAATGTTGTACCTCGAGGCGCGGCGAAAGAGTGTGAAACTTAAAGATGTTTTACTAAAAAGACGCTTAATTTACTAAACTCGCGATTTCGTCGAAATTTCACAAAGAAAAATAACGCACTGTCCACTATGCTTAACTTGACGTGGTGATGACTCAAATGTAAGCCGTATATGAAAAAATCTTTACGGGTGTATATATATATATATATATATACATGTATATATACATATATATATATATATATATAAGATTCCGGATTAGCAACAGGATTGGTAATGGGAAGAGGGTCACGAGAGCAAACATTAAGCATATTGATAAAAACACAGATAACGTAATATGCCGCTAGTGTTAAGCTTTGTTGATTATAGTGAAGCTTTAGAAAGTACGCTTTCCTCGTCTACTAATACCTCATCCTCAAATTTAACCCGATAATCCATCTTATACAATCCTGAAAACGTGTATTTAATATACGACAGCAAAGATGGATACTTGTACAACTAGTTGGGAAACATGTTACTGCTTGTTTCCTAGCATTGAGTATAAAATGAAAAACATTAATATCACATTCTTTACATCACTAGTATCGAGTGGATACGGAAAGTTTCGAAAATATATTCGCAGATTCCGGATAGCTAAAGAAATTTGATATAGCGTATGTAATAGTGACAAGGTTGACAATATCGAACGTTTCGCGTATAACGTGTCTGTCTTCATGACTTAAGTATATCAAATCAAACGGGGGCCTATGTAAAGAAAGTAATTATAATCGATTACGAGCGGTGGTAATACAGTAACAATTAAAAATTCAAATGGCACGCCGTAAACGAAAATCTTATCCTGAAATCGTAGCTTCTATCATTTTCCTCCGTCCATGAAGGTATATGTATTTCACCTATATAATATGTAAGTATTATATAATGATAACTTGTTAAATAATAATTTAGTTTGTATAAGTTAGAATATAATAACGAATTAACAAATTTACACTCAATTAATAGGTACATATCTATCTTCGAATTATAAAATCATATTTATAATAATTCGCTTATATTAAAAGAATTCATACCGGATAACTGCATAACTGCGCACATATTTGATACGATAAACTCCGTTTTTACGAGCGCTCTATCTTTATTTCTATATTACGTAAGTAAACTAGAATTCGTATTCGAAATTCGAAAAAGTAATACATGCCGCGTTGCGATAAGAATTCGGACGTGTGTATATATATGTTCAAATAACCTCGTGTATATACTCGAGTGAAATATATAGTTAAATTAGTCTTTAGAATTCTTATTTGCGGGAGATTATGTTTCTCACCGACCGTACACTCTAAATTTAAGGTCCCGTCTCAGGAAACTACCATACACACACGTCGTAATATAAATAAATCTAACAGTCATCCTTTCGCTCTATACATACACGATTATTTTAAACACGCTACTTTCTACCCATTTGTAAACGATTAATAAAATATATTTGAAGAATGCAGAAAAAAAATAGAGTACCAGTATAAGTAATAGTAATAAAATTTAGACGGAAGTAATTTCGAAAAAATAATCTGAATAACGGGCGAGAATGTAAAAAAGTGCTTGTATTTTTTAATCGAATACACATTAAAAGTACAATAGCAATAGCGCTAGTAGTAATTATGTTATTAAGATAACCGTTGTTAAAATGGTACATATTATGCGTTGAGAGACTCCAGATTAAGATACGATGTGCAGGCTTGGGGTTTAGCAAATAAATCTTAATACACAACGACCAATTACAAAAAAAAAAAAAAAAAACTTTCAACTGGTAACACGAAAATATGGAAGTACACCATACGAACATCTTCAGAAACTAAATGTTCTAGTTTTCTACATGTAAAAGGATCGTTGATGATCAGCATGATGGATTATTTTAAAAAAGAAAAAAACGTAAAGTAGTAAATGTTGAACCAAGAATAACGAATAAGTATTATCTAAGGAATATATTAAAATACCGAATACCCGGAAGGAAGTATGGAAATAAAACAGATAAATATATATATTAACACAACAACGTGTTACCTGAAGAAATCGTAAAGGGAAAAAGTGGAAAATAAACTAAAACCGGAATTAAGAAAATGGTCGCAGAACAAAGAAAACATTTATATTAAAACCGATTTATTAAGAAGAAATTGACGGGGATTATATTATACATAGTATACACGGATACCGTAAGGATGCTACTATAGAAAGTTTAAAAAATGTAAATGAGAGTGCGTGGGAGTGTATGAGAGTGAAAATGAGTGGCAAATTCATGAAAATTCTAATGTACGTATATATATATATATAAAAAAATGAAATGAAAAAATCTTTATTATATTTTTAAACATAAACTGAAAACAATTTTCTTTCATAACTTAAAGCTAAGATACATAAACCTTAGCAATTCTAAATATGTATAATTACAAAACTTATAGTACACTTTGAAATTACTTTAGAAATAGTGCAGGAAAAAATGAAGAAAAACCTACAAAAAAGACACACCCTGAAGGTAACAAAAATTAAAAAGTCAATAAATCAACAAAACGTAAAGCAGCGTTTTTAGACATAATTTAGCTTAAAATATCTGTACTTAACAATAGGTTAATAATTACAAAAATCTATGTTTTAATCTACGATGCTTATACTTAGTATAACGTATGCGCAGATGTTCCATATTGTAATTTCCTATTACACGTATTAGTTTATTTTGATGAGTTTTAAAGAAAACATTTATATTGAAACCGATTTATTAAGAATAAATTGACGGGGATTATATTATACATAGTATACACGGATACCGTAAGGATGCTACTACAGAAAGTTAAAAAAATGTAAATGAAAGTGCGTGGGAGTGTATGAGAGTGAAAATGGGTGGCAAATTAATGAAAATTCTAATTATAAATATATGTATATATATATAAATATATGTATATATATATAAATATATGTATATATATATAAATATATGTATATATATATAAATATATATATATATACATATATTTATATAAATATATATATATAAATATATATATATATATATATATATATATATATATATATAATATTAATAACTGTCGACAAACGAAAGCTTTACGGGATAAGTAAATATAAAAATTTTTGTATTTAGACTGGTGCCTGTGTGTATACGTGTATTTTAACATGCTTGTGTGTATCGGTGTTTGTCTCTTCAGTATTTGAAGGGGAACGAAAATTATTCCGTTATTAAAAAGTTCCCTCTACATATGCGTAGTCGGAAGTTTTTTCTTTACCACATTTCAACTTTTAATGTAACAATGGAAAATTAAAAATTAGAATTGTACACGGCACTCTTTTTGACATTGCGTCGAAATTATTTTTTAAATTTTAAGTTTTCAGGGAAAATGTACGTTGTGAAAATTTTATTCATAATGGTGTCTTACTTTGTATGATTAAATTTTTTTATTCATATATATTTTCTTTACAAAAATTATCCGGTTGGATATACACACATATATATATATATATATATATATATATATATATATATATAATATGTGCGTGTTGGGATAAGATTTTTCTTCTAATTGAGCAAATACAATGACCCAAACGCATATTAAAAGCCTGTTGTATAATTTATACAATACGCTAAACAGCGGTTGTATTAGTCTAAACCCGCAAAAACATAACTAAAGGCGTATTGTTCATTGTCTCCGTTCCTTTTTAACGTGTACTACGCGCGACTTATGCTTACATTAACTCTAGCAGAAATCACATACGGAATTCGCTTAAGACTTCAAACGATATCATTTGCAGATGATCAATCTGTAATTGACGAATCGCTGAAAGTACTAGACAAAGTGGTACGAATCTTAAATGATACGGTAAAGCAGTTGAAGTTAAAAATAATTGTTGATAGAACTAAAATCACGATGTTCGGTAAACATCCCAAAATCGTTTTCAACGGGAAATTACTGGTTAGAAAATTCAACGAGTACAAAGATTCAATCTCCGTGATAATTAGGATATGACGATGAACAACTTTATAAACACGTTTCGAACCCTCGACCGTGTCGCGTTGACAGTCGAGTACTAGAAACTTTGCCACCGCGACGTCTATATATATATATATATATTCTTTTTATAGTGCAGCCCTAAGATTGTCTCTTTTCTCATAGTGATACTTTTCTTTCATTTCCGATTTTTCACACGCACATACACACTTATATATATATATGTATGTATGCGTGAGTATATGTATATATATGTACATATAAATATATATATATATATATATATATATATATATATATATATAATATAATTAAGTCTGAACTAGCGGTTAAAAATAATTTCACAATACATACATATATATATTTTATAATTAAGATTGAATATTGATGTACTCAGATATATTTTCCTAATTTACTGACTTATTAAATATAATACACATTTATGAATTTTACGTATTAAATGCACTTAGACCGAATTAAATAACATAATGGAAAGTACAAAAGATATGAATAAATATAATTAATTGCGAAGCGATTAAGGTCGCTTCTGAAAGATATATTCGTACTTGTAAATGAAATTTTCAGTTTATTTTCGTTATATTCATAGCGATCACACTAAGATGTACTAATAAAAAATAACAAGTAAAAGATATATATATTATATATATATAACAATGCGGAGTAATACGAATTACTCCATGATGGTGTGGCACTCTGGTCTGTTAGAACAAATGCGTGGTGCATGTGAAAGAAAATAATATTCCAAGCACATTATCTATAATGTGAAAAAAAAAATTGAACTTTGTAAATTTTGAAACAAATATACTGGGTTCAGACACAGAATTTTAAGGATTGCTCTAATTCCAGGAATTAAGTAATACCACACATTAAATTGGACGATTAAACATCAAATTAGGAGTTAGCGAAATACGACGAATGCATTCACAGGTAAACCTATTTATAATACAGTGCGTACTTTTCAGGCGGTGATGATGGTAAACAGCAGCGAATGACGAATTCGGAATCAGAAAAAACTTGCTGCATAAACTCATTTCCTCAAAATGGGACGCTACTCCAGAAGTACTTCGAACTTCTGCACTGGCGTTATCAGTTACTGTAGGGTAGTTGGAGTAGATCGGTCCACACAAAAAAAGTCGATACAGCGATGAACAATACCTATAAAATATTTTCCGGGTGTTTAGAACCAACAACAAATGGGTCCTCTTATTTCTCCGCATACAATACGCAGGGATGTAACAGAAATGAGGATAAAGATATTAGCATTAACAGATCAATGCCACACGTTCTATGGTTAATCGCCACCAAAAATAAGACTTAAATCCGAGAAATACTTTTGAAATTTCACCAAACCTCTGATACATAAGGCAGCAAAACATTGAAACCAGCTGTGCCAACAAATGATCATTGCTAGGAATGAAGGTATCCTGCACGTGATATGATCAGGTGGCAAAGGTGGAAGACTCTGAGCAGACGAACAACAGGATTACGAACATCTGTTTAAAGCACTTTACTAGGAGTTGATATAACGATTGAAAGTTTGTGGGCTCCATAAACAGTTTTCTGGAAACGGAAGATATGACGTTCTGGATTCGATAAAAAGAAGAAGACAGAATTATAAAAAATACAGTGAAACATCAAATTAGTGGGTGATTCTGTAGAAATCAATATAATGTAAGCACACGCAATTATTAGTGATAAATCAGACAATGAAATCAAGCGATTATATAATTTCGGGTAATCTTTTTTTTTTTAAATCTCCGTGTCATGTACTGCTATAAAGGTTAAAAGCACGGAGTCTCCGTTATTATAGGTGTGAAGATAATTTAGTGCGAACGAGGAAAGTTATAAGAGTATTTTCATTTTTAGGTAGAAGTATTTCGTTAAGTGTGTTAGAAAACTGCAATGAAGAGCGAATATAAAGAGAACAGAGGAATAGGATATGAGCTATAGGGATTTGAAAATTACAGGATGAACAAGTAGGAGGATCGGTTTTGGATAGGATATAAGAATGAGTCAATCGAGTGTGACCTTTGCGAACACGGAACTGCATCACTTCATCCTGTCTTGTGCGATGAACACGTTGAATAGGCCAGATGCCACCACTATATTACGGTAAACCGGAAAAATCTGACCGTTGCTTGTTTCTTAAATTTATGGAAGATGTAGCGACGCATAACATGTTGCTGGAAGTAATTCTGTCGGTGACATGAAGGCGGCTTATTTCGCAGCTCGATCTGGTTCTTCATTCCTTCCATATACCCTATATCCAGAAATTCAAAGTACGTGGGTTTGCAGACTTTGCTTGTTGGTTGTAGAATTAATTTTCAATGGATGCATGCATCTGGAATTTTTTTCAGCTGTTTGATCGAATACAGCGAATCTGTGATAATAACAATTTCCTGCTCAGTTTTAAAAGATGCAATTAATATAGCCTGCAGAATTGCAAATAGTTCACATGATAGGACATTATATTACGTCGAATGTGAGTAATGGACTATGTCATCATTATACACGACAGCACAGCCATAGCGATCTTCATTTTTCGATCCATTTGTGTAGTGCATTGAAAGGATGCTGCATTGAGAAAGGAATTTGTTGATTTTCTGCTGAGATATGTTTTGGTTTTCAGAGCAGTATACTGCATGATCAGTATTAAGGATGACAAGATTTGTCTTCCAAGGAGGTAACACGCATGAATCGATAGGTGTAATTGTTGGGAGATAAGCTGAATAGCAAGTAGCGCTGTTTTAACTTTGTATGAAAGATTTGTGTTCATATACGGTAATTTTGAATCTTTCATGATGTCAGCTTTTTGTAATGGTAGTTGGTTAGAACTAAGTATGTATATGTAAAATTTTAAGATGACATAGCGGCGATGTAGATCTAGGGGTAGTTCATTTGCTTCATAATACAGTTGAATAATTGGTGTTGTAGGGAAAGCTGAGCGAGACGAATTGCTCTGGCAATGTATTAAATCCAAGGAACGTTACTGTGTTGTTGGTTTAGCAGATGAATAAGCTGGAAATCCATAATCACATTTGGAACGTATCAAGTTCTGTAAATTTTTAATAATCAGTCTTTATCTGTACCATAAGAAGTATCAGATAGTTTACGTAGCAAATTTAATCTACGTGAGCGAGATAGTATAAAATGTTTTATATGCGTTTTTCGAGTCAATATCAAAATGTATCCCAAGGTAAGTAATATTATCTTTACGTGGAATAATTATGTTATTCATTCTAATATTAAGTGGATGATTACAGCTATGATATCTGCAAAAATGAATTGAGTTTGTTTTTGAATCTGAAAACTGTAAACCGTTATTTTCTGACCATGTAAGTAAATTGTTAGTGGTATTTTGCAAAGCTCCAATAGTATTTTTCCATATATGAATTATCTGTCTACCCGGGGTGACTTTGATGCAACGATAAGCTTATGCATATACCAGGAAACTATTCTGTCTACATAATAATCGTGGATGCAGATTGAAATAATTTTATAAAGAGAAAATGAATTCTTAATAGATTTACGTTAAAAGAATTAGGATATGAGGAACTACATTAACAAGTTATTCAAAAATGACAGACCTGTATTAAGTAATATGTATTATGATACCTCGGGTTAAAATGCAGCCGAAACAGGTAATACCTATAATTTAATTTAATAGATGATTTAAATGTAATATCGCTGACAACCTTGGAAAAATACCAAATGACTAGTTAAAATCAGCATTCGTACAAGAAGAAAATATGAAGAGTGCATATAAATTAATCATCTGAATCATGAAAATAGTTCATCAATTTTCTAAAATTACTGACGACATAAAATTAAATGACTATACCACTAATATAACATACGACATGCCAACCGTACGGTCTGTCCGTAAATAATGCTAGTTAAAATGAACGGTAAACAGAGTTAATTTGGAATCAAATAAAATGGGCATATCAATGAATTGCAATAAAAGTAAGGACCTTAAAAGGTATCAATAAAAGTGAATAATCGTACAACAAGCTTTTAAAAACTTGGCCCGCAATGTTAATAATATGCGTGATGAAAATTATCACATGAAAAATATGTATCAAATATGCGAGAAATATATTCCAGAAAATTAATAGGAATATTTATTAATAAAAAAAACTCTTAAACGACGTACAAACTAAGGACTAGTGAAATGTAATAAATGTTCGGTACTACTGACTGCAGTGCAAGCCTGGACATTAAAAAATCTCTGTTAAACGAATTGTGTGTTTTCGAGATGCGATATTAGAAAAACGGTGGATGGAGAAAATATCGAATAGAACGATTTTTCGGTAGCTAAGTAAAGAACTGGAGCTGTCACATACCAAAAAGGAAAGTACGTTCTTATATGTCGACTAAATCGTATGATCTATTGCAACCTTTGAAAGAAGGTACATGTCTCAACATGGAAACTTTAACTTTACTGCGTACCTAATTGAACAAATGTCAAACGTTGACATTAGCCAATATCTACAGAATATATGACACGAGAAGAAGAAGAAGAAAAAGTAGCAGCAGAATATCTTCGTCTTCTTTCCTAGCGTCTTCTAAGGGATCCGTTTGATAGCACGTTCTTCTCCATTTTTTGCGATATCCTCTATATTGGCACCAACTTCCACCACGTCGTTGTTGAGTGAGTCTATCCATCGTTTTCTCAGTCGGCCTCGTTTTCCTCCGGGGTCGTACTCCGTTAAAATCTTTACTGGGCTGCTGTCAGCTTTCCTCGCGATATGACCACACTATCGGAAACGCGCTTCCCGCAATGTCGTCTGTATAGCTGCAACGCCTATACGCTTCCTTATGTCATCATTTTTGACATGGTCAAAGCGTGTGTGGTCGAGTGACCATAGTATTTTGATTTCAGCCACGCGGTGCTTTTGTTCCATTTTTGCAGTCGTCGACCAGCATTTAGCCCCATGTAACATTGCAGGTCTAATAACCGTTTTATAAATCTTCCCTTTAAGATGTATCGCAATCCTTTGGTCGTATAGTACCCCAGTTAATTGCTTCCATTTCATCCACGCTATTTGAATGCGGGAGTCTATATCGCATTGTTTGTCTCCCTCTGAGATAATATTTGACTCTTATTTGATCCGAGGTCATATTTGACCCTAGGTATTTGAAATATTTGACCTTAGGTAATTGAAATATTACCTCAGAGGGGGAGACACACAATGGCGATATAGACACTCCCGGATTCAAATATTTCCGGCGGAATATATGAAATTAAATTATAGGCGAACCGGAACGAATTTAAATTTCGTTTATCTCGGACTTTATTTAAAATCAAATTTAAAACTGCAAATATTAACAAATTACGAGCTAAAAGATGAATGCTGCTTTAGTTCAAAAATAAAGCCGAAGCACATTATTCAATTATTACTATTATTATTATTAGTTTTTATTTTGATAAACACTTGTTTAAGGAATTGCTTAAGACGTGTGATATCTATTATATTTATATTCGCTCAACTAACGTAAGTATGAAGTTTGGTTCGTTGCCGAAATTAGCGAAATATTGCTGAATAGCAAAAAAAAAATTAGGAAAATATACAAATCTCGTAAAAGAAGATCGAAACGGATGGCAAACGAGTAGATTTATTTAACGCGGGAAAAGAATAAAGCATACATAATGCATAATTTCAACCTTACTTTATATACTAAATATTCCTCGATGGTAGCGTAAAAGAGCTGCTGGAAAAGCGGAATATGTTAAAAAACGAAACCCTAAATTATACGCAATAAATATTAACGATAAATCCGATTGAATTACAAGAGAAACAAATAGCTGAACATGTTAATCGTTACTTCGCTAGCAGTGTTAAAAATCCGTTGCACAATTTTCAAGTCAACCAACGCTGATTCCTTTACATTTTCTGAATTTACACCCGACAACGTAGAGAGTGCAATTCGGTCATTAAAGGATAAACTCTCATGCGGTTCGGATAGTATATCGATTTTATTAATAAAGGATAATTTAAATTTCTTCGTGACCCCCCCCTGTTAACGTATCTTTTTAATACGTCTGTACTTGCAGGAATCTTTCCATATGGTACTAAAACAAGATATTGTTACGCTAATTTTTAAAAAAGAATAGAATACACATATATCCAACTACCGAGACCAATATGTATTCTATCAAGATGTTCGAAAATTTTTGAAAAGCATATAAAAACAGTTTTCAATTATCTCCAAGAGTTCAACTTTTTGGTAATCAATACGGATTTTTGTCTAATACAGGATCTGATGATGCACTATTTCAGCATATTTCTCATAAGCGTTCTTTAGAAAAGTTTATATAAAATTAACGCGTGTTTATGTAATAATATATATATTTATGGCTATATATATTTTGAAAAGCGTATAAAAACAGTTTTCAATTATCTGCAGGAGTTCAACTTTTTGGTAATCAATACGGATTTTTGTCTAATACAGGATCTGATGATGCACTATTTCAGCATATTTCTCATAAGCGTTCTTTAGAAAAAGTTTATATAAAATTAACGCGTGTTTATGTAATAATATATATATTTATGGCTATATATATTTTGAAAAGCGTATAAAAACAGTTTTCAATTATCTGCAGGAGTTCACAACTTTTTTGTAATCAATACGGATTTTTGTCTAATACAGGATCTGGTGATGCACTATTTCAGCATATTTCTCATAAACGTTCTTTAGAAAAACTTTATATAAAATTAACGCGTGTTTATTTATGGCTATATATATATATATATATATATATATATATATATATATATATATGTTTATAATTTGCAATATTTCCTTTTTACTTAATATTTTATGGCGACTCAGAGGAGACCGACGTTTTCTTTTTTGTTTTTTGAAAATAGCGCAGTTGGTAAGGCTGCTACAACGCAAGCCGCCTACTTCACGTTTATTGTACACACTAGATATTCGTTTTTGTCCAGTTTCAGTTATCGTGGCATTCTATAATGAGAAGGAGGGCGCGTTTTGCGTGGAACGTTATTTTAATCGATCGCAACGGTGCAACAAAAATATTTTCGAAAAGCATTTAAGGTTAGGCGATATTTTTTTTTTTTCCGGTGCGGACAGCTTAAGAGCCGAGTTTGCGAAACACGTCCACGAGATCTGGAAGATCTGAAAACTGTGATTTCTAAAGAAATTTCAAAAATTCAGCGACCTCTGCTCGAAAAAGTGTTCGAAAATGTTGTAATCGCTGAATGAATGTATTGTTTATGCGAACGATATCTTGTTCCGCAAATGATAAGCTAATTTCTCGTTTTTTTAATTTTTGAATAAAATTTCGTTCAAAAAATTTGGTCGACTACTTTTTCAGTTGTTCAAAACACAAGAAAACTGTCCTTCTCTGGCTCAACCTATAGTAATCGCCAATAATAATTTAAGCGCGCGACTCTCATTAGGGCGATTACGGAGCATATTTACATAATAATTTTTCATCGGTATCGGCACGAAATTTACGACGCTTAACAATATCTTCAGACGGCGTACCTTCATCGTGTACGTTTTGTTGATAATCTTCGCTAGCTTTTGTTCACTTTTAGCGTAATACGTTTTAATCCGTCGCTTATTAAGTCTACTTCTGTCGGGTTTTTGTTCGATACAGCTTTATTCTGTCGTTATACCACGCGTTATTAGTAGTAGATTACAACAAGCATCTTCAGCAGTTTTGAAATATTTCACACGAATGAAAAATTGTCATCAATTTTTTAAAAACCGAATCGATATAGTTTTTACTCGCAGACGACGTTCGTTTTTCGATAAAATTAATATTAACGGCGATCTTATCGAGCATGTTCGTTATTTAGGCGTAATTTTCGTTAAAAAAAAAAAAAAAATGTGACATTTACTAAACACATGCACGCTGTTATTATAAAAGCGAATAAAAATTTATATGTTCAATTTATCCGCTTTTTAAAAGTCAGTCTTACCTAAGTATCGATAATAAATTAATTTTACATACAACTATCGTCCGTCGTCCTACAATGACTTATTCCTGTCCGGTTTAGCGCTCTGTATCTAATTCTAATTTTAAGGAACTGCGACTTGTACAACATCAACGTTTAATAAGTCGTTAGCAGAGCTAATTTAGCGCGCAAGGAGCTGCGATTAGTGTAATCAATTAGAAGATGATGCGCCGTGATGATATTGTCGTCGTCGGGAACAACGCGGATGAACGCTGAAGCAGATTGAGTGATAGCTGTATGGCCAAGTCTAAGACGACGTAAAACTATTCCAGCTTTCCGCGATAAGTCAGTAGGAGTAAACGCGCGATGTCTAATTTTATTTTGTCTTAATTTTGTCAGTAATTGGTATATACGCCCAGACAGATTGCCGTTTATGATTTAATTGCTGCGATCTTAATTAGCATCTTACACGCGGAATGGCAAGGTATGGATGAGATTAGCAGCCCAGTCTGCAATATCATTGCAATATGAGAGTGGCCAGTAACCCAAACCATTATCGGTGCCAATGTATTTGTTCCATTATTATACGCTCTTCGATTTAATTTTGTCGGTGAATTTATTACAAACTTTTATAACTGTTTTTTTTTTTTTTTTTTTTTTTTTTGTCGACGAGATACTTTTATCGATATTTGTTTATAATTAGGTGCAAACATTTAAATACCTCTTGTTGTAAAACGTTGTTACGTTTCTATAAAACGGACTTCATACGTTGCCAGTTACTACGTTACCCCGGTAACTACTAATAGAACTAATATCATCGCCATCGGTGTTAAATTTTGTCTGTATGTCAAGAGCTGGACGTTCATTTGTTAACCGGTTTAGGTTTTTTTTTCTCTTTTTTTTTATTTATTAGATTCCTTAACTCTCTACTGACCCTATTTCGAGAGAAAGATGTATTAATTTTTACGGAAGTGTTGTACATTTGAAATTACCTTATGTTTATATACACACGTACATACTTATATATGTCCTTGATTCCTAACGAAACAAAACCGAATAAAACTAGATAAAAATATGACAAAGAACGTTATCCTAGTTGTGACGGTCTATCTTAATTTATATTTATGTGTAATAAATATACGCACGAAATGCTTACACACACACGCACGGACGAGGTCGAACGAATATTTTATTACGCAGGACATTGATGATCTAAGTGATAGTAGCTGTATTATTCGGTCAAGTTTAGCTTTCACATAGATCAGTGACCGCAACAGAAGGCGACAATAAGGCGAACATCATACACGTACGTTCTTACCCATATACACACACACGCAACAACTCGCGAGTATGTTTGTCCGTACAGGAGATATATATATATATATATATATATATAAAAAATTCATTTGCAAACTCGTGTTACATGTTTGATGTTATTTTAATATTAGATAATTTACGCAGATTTGACTCTACGCAAATCTGTGTCAAGTGATATGACATTTAAATAATCTGTCCTCAGTATGTTAGATGAAATCAGTTACTAAACTTGATCTTTCAGTACACAACAACATACACATGCCTATTACGTTTGTTACAATGAGAAAGTCATAAAGTAGGCATATATTATAATGCGCACGCATTTCGTTACACACATCGCTACTAGGGAAGTGAAAATGAATGATTCTTATAATTATTTAAATAATAATAATAATAGCGGTAGGAAAGTAATTAATTCGGAAAATTCTACAAGGACATTTTGATTATATAGTGGCGCGTATTTCGAATTCGAGCAATAAACATTTTTAAGTGTCTGGACGTGCGAAACAAACGGAAATATTTTAAAAGTGAACACCGCAGGTAGAATTACATGTTTTAATCGTTCTTTTTTTAAAGCATCGGGCTTGAAGTCATGCAATACGCATACGCCGACACTGCACAATGAGCTAATAGCTGACCTTCTTCCGGACGTCACGCCAACCTGATGATTGAGTAGAATTCGCGACCTAGTTTAAGAGATGGGCTGAATACATTAATTCATGCAAGAGAAGGCGATTTGTCAATTTGTCATCAGACTATGGATGCCGTGTGGCTGGATGCTCTTTTGTTAGAACTGTCAAACAAATTCATCACCTAGGTATCATATTACAAAAGATTCTGCGCGTATATCGAAAGTGACGGAAGATTTCGCGTGTATATTAGAGATCATGGAAACTAATGACGTCATATTAGTAACGGACTAAGTGAGAGGGATCTCTATATAATATTATTCCCTTGCTCTTCAATGTCTATACGATACGCTAATAATAAACTGTATAATATTCCAATATATAACTTCGTCTATACGAGGAACGCGATGCACAGTGTTCGGATAGCCTGAACAGGATCTAGATAAATTGATTAATTAAAACCAAATTTATTCCGCTTAAATAATGCCCGTGTCGAAATATCATTTTCTAAATATCTCTGCATTACTTCGGCTCGTTCGCTGACATAAACACCGTAGTGTCGCAAAAACTAAAAACACACACACACCGGCTTAATATGAAAATTAACCGATATAGGATGAGGATCAATAGTAAAGATGCTAAAAACTTCCGTTCTAGCACTGGTACAGTCGGCAGCTAAATATGGCTCGTCGGTTTCGGATAAATAGTTCCTACGCAAGAAAGGTAGATGTTCGACTAAACATTGGGGCTACAGATAATAACCGGGGGGGGGGACATTAAAAATTACCCATACACTGGCAAACACAGCACCGGCGGAAATTAGACATTCGCGACTATGCTAAATTCAGCGCTAAAACTAATTTATCAATATATTCAGAAACGACGAATGTCCCAGTAGAACGTTTAAAATCGAGAAAAATACCGCGGGATAAAAACAATATGCAAAATTAATGATTACAAAATAATATGTCGAAATTTCCCTTCAGTGGTCCACCTTGTCGTGGCGGAGGGCCTTTGTCCCATGAACCTTCTAAGCTAATTTACAAAACTAAAAATAAAATCACGATAATCGATAAAAATGATAAACAGACGAAATTGACGCTGTAGGAAATTTTGTGTATCATCTGTGATCAGTGTTAATCGATAGTGGAAGCTGCTTACCGGACGTAAAACACCAACAAAAGATCCGGAAATGTGCAGCACTGACGTTGAATACAAACTTGAATTTACTAATCTCTAGCTTTTGCCGAGTATGTTAGCAGAATAGACGGGTTTGAAAAGAATATAGTGGACGGATAATGAATATATTTTCCAGAAGTTGAAAATACATAAGCGTTTTTATCGAACGGAATAAGAAAATAATTTCTCGATTTCTTTCGACATGTTGCGAGTGATATAAATTCTAATAATCATCGGGCGAAGAAAAAAAGAAAGACTAACAACTGAATGGGCTGATCAATTAAAATCGTTAAAACATTACTGGCTGCTCGGGAACAGGCCAACGTGAAGATCGATAATGCGGCTGTTTCTTAACATCATTACGCCCTCTCGAGTGGGATAAAGGAAGAAGAAAATGTCAAAATTAAAGATTGATAAATTAAAGCTGATAGAAGACCCATAAAAGGAACAACCGGAAATACGGATGCCGATTAAAAAAGTGTGTACACAGATTGCTAGCTGCCGATGTGGAAACAACATCAGCTAGTAAGAACGGCACATCATTGAGCAATGTCCATTTTACTCGGAGCCTAGTTTAAAGAAAGTCATCATCATTTTCGTATTGTTCGTTGCCGAACTTCGTGACTTACATTTGTTTATTACGTACAAAATGGGCTAGCATTCGAGACACTATCTGTATGCAACGTTTTAACTGAAAAATTTAAAATGCGATTTATAAACGTTCGGTAACTCATTCGTTAACTTTTATTAAAATTATAAATCGAGAGCGGCACTACGCGATAAGAAGAAGAAATTCGTGTATTCGGTACTCATACGCGTATCTAAATATCGTATAAAATTGATTTAAAATTGAAGCCGGATTTTGTATAATTTAATCGATTGCTGCATGGCGCAAGGTGCGTTTAGTAAAATAAATTGAAACGAAAATTTTATCATTATCATTATTATTATTTTCGTAAGCGCTTTTATTATATTCTATGCTTCCTTCGCCATCAACATCATCATTATCTATCATTATTATAATTGTTTTTTCTGGGTTTTTTTTTTTTTTTTTTGTTTTTTTTTATGGCTAAGGAAGTAAGGATAGAATATAATAAAAGCGCTTAAATAATAACAATGATAATGATAAAAAACTTTCGTTTCAATTTATTTGACTAAACATACCTTGCCGAGTATGGCAATCGATTAAATTGTATAAAAACCGGCATCATCGATTTTAAATCATTTTGGTTGTTTTTTTTTTAAGTAGCAGATGGCTTTATGCAAACAAAAATAAGCATTATACAATATATCTATGCACGCTATTTCTTCTGTTATTCATTACATCTAACGTACCTGTAACACAATGTAGCTTTATATACAATTATTTAAAAAATACATTCGCCCCAACCGTTCGTCGGGATTGGGGAACACACACAAAAAACCGAATTATTATTATTATACATTATAATTTATTATTATTATTAATTATTATTATTATTATTATTATTGTTATTGCAGTTATTATTTACAATCGAAATATGACGACGAAAACGGACGAGGCCGATAATTAAATTATTCGCCACGGTTGGAATTAAGTTCAGGTAATAGAGATGAGATTTCCAAGATTCCATTTTTTATGATTGCAAAAATCAGAAATCCTATAACCCGGCTATTAGGAAATTCAAGCAGAATTTTCTAAGAGATACGAAAAACTTTCACAAGCGTCGTTCTTATATATACACACACACACATGATTATATATATACACACATATATATATATATATTATATATATATAAGGCAATTGTCCCACATGATGTTATTGCAAAATAATTATTTTTTTAATAAATCGAAGAGTTGTTGAACTAAACACCATCCTACATTGGTAACATTTCAGGTTTACTATTGTGTATAGGTTTTTCGAATTTCGTCGATAAAAATTACTTCGCTTTAATGCGAAAAAAGTCTTTCCTTCCCAATTATAAGCGGAAAACATTGTATAAACACACCAAACCCATAACCATATGCCCATACATTGCATACATACATACATATATATATATATATATATATATATATATATATATATATATGTATTTACATATGTACAGATATATACATATATGCATATACACATATACATATTTACATATACACGTCTACTCGTATATATATATATATCCATATACTACAAGCATATTACGTCCGATTTCGATATAGTAATTGTAACGGAGCGGTAAAACTTTCATCGCATATTTTGATCGTGTATTTCGAATAACTCTTATCGTTGATGTATCGTACTATGTATGTACGTACGTATATATATATATATATATATATATATATATATATATATACATATATATATATATATATATATATATGTATATATATATATATATATATATATATATATATATATATATATGTATATATATATATGTATATATATATATATATATATATATATATACATATATATATATGTACCAATCAATAAGTATAAATTATATCAATATATAATAATAAAGCCTTTAATTAATTTCAGTACTGCGGCTTATTTAATTCTAAAGACATTTTGAACAACAATTCTACGGACAGTAACTGCAGAATGCACAACAGTAAATTAATTCAGACCATAGTGAACTATAATATGTCCAGCCTACAAAATAGTTTCACTCGTTATAAAGTACCGTCGTCTGAATTTTGATGTAAATATTCTAAAGTTGTGTATTGCGTTATTTATAGTGTTAAGTAATGTAGCACATTGTAAATAGTTAAATTATAATTCGGCAATATTTTATTTATATACTTTTTTCTTTATTCGCAGGTTTTATTAATTAAATATAACATTACAAATAATGTAATATTATTTTATTTATTGTCGAGGTAAATTTTCTGCACTTGGTATAAATAATTTCACAACGTAAACAATTATATAAGAGAAAGATCTTCTTCCAATTAAAAAGTAAACATTAACGAGTTGAGCTCGACATTGAGCAAAAGGTCTTTTCCGTATTTTTTTTTTGTGTTTTTTTTTTTTTTAATTATTATTCCATAATATATATCACGTTTTTCATTAAATGAACTAGTAGTCTACAGCGGGTGATGGTTAGAGAAACGGCAAGTGAATGAATATTAAATTAATATTGACATCGTTCAATTTTATTTAAGAACGGCCTAAAATAATGCAGAATTTCGAAATAGATGATGAAGTAGTGCCAATTAACGTAAGCTGATATTTTACCGGTATATATGATCACGACGTAAAAGGTCATTTCAGATCTATTTTTAAAAAAAGACGCCCCTATATCTCCGAACGAAGTCCGACGTCGAATTTCAATGGATCGTACGCCGTTCATTTCGTGTCGTAATTGCGTGACGATACGTTAATAGAACCATGTACACCGCAGTAGTTTCTGTATCAGCTAATTCATTTGCGTAAACGTCAACGTGAGGTGATTTATGTTTATTAGGAAAACCATCGATTCATAAATAATAAAACAAATATTTCAACTCGCTCGCTTTCTGAACTACACACGCTCCGTTAGCCAATCCTCTGCTTCTTCTTCTTATTTACGTCGTCTCCGATCGGAGTTTGGCAATCGGTAATACCATTTTCACTTTATCCATGGCCGCATTGTCTAATTTGTACAATCGTTGGAGATCGACCCCCAATGAAAGGGGTTACCTTGTGGCTACGCTTCTTTTACTGACGATTTCTGCATGTTGCGAAGGATGATATTTTTCATTTCGATGAATATGACCATAGTAATTCAGTTTTTCTTGAATTGTATTTTCTTTTTTAATACTACTTTAATTGTCCAACTTTCAACTACGTACAATAAGACTGTAAAGTTTTAGCTAACCTGATTCGCAAAAATGGAGACTTTTATACTTTTTTTAACTTCTTCGCGGAATCGATCTAGCTTTTTCTAATCAGGTTCTAATTTCCATATTCCGTTCGACTTCTTCATAGAAGTGACCGAATATTGTACTTTTGCTACCCTTTCGATTTCAGTCCAATTTAAATACCGCCTGCGGATGTGTTCGTACCCGGCCTACGTTTATCAACTAACATCCATTTTGTTTTAATTTATATCCAACCTATAACTAAGATTGACTTTATAAATCCGCGTATATATGGTTTTTTGTAAAAAAGACGGTCTGAGAGTAAGATACAAAATCGTCAACCGCGGAGGAAATTAGCAATCCGGTCTTACGACTAATAACTAAATATTAATAATTTGATAGAGTTATGTAATCACGCTGAATACGTCATTTATCGAATTGAAATGGATAGTGGTTAAAAACATGACGGCCTATTAATATTTTAGAAGGAAAAATACATAACAATTAGTAAACAGGATTCAAATGGATAGAGCACGTGGTTAAAAACATGACGGCCTATTAACAGATATTTTAGAAGGGAAAATACTCACGCGCTGGTCGAACGGAAGATCAAGGCAGAGACTGATGGACGAAATCAAGAAAGAAGTGAACATCGAGAGATACATTGAACTGAAAAGGATCTCGGCAAAACGGAAGAAATGGAGAACTTAGATAATAGAGGTGAATCAGTCCGAGGACTGATACACCCATTTATATATATTTTATATATATATATATATATATATATATATATATATATATATCATCATCATCTGTGTCCGTTAACGAACGTTGGCTAACATGCTGGCAGTCCTACGCCTGTCTAAAACTGCTCGGAATAAACTTATTTTTAGTAAGTTGTACCAATCCGACAGATTCTGTAATCGGGTTATCTTTTTTCATCCCCCCTTGGTCTTTTTCCTGTAATGTTTCCCTGCATTAACACGTGGAGCAGGCTGCATCGTTCCGGATGTCGCATTACGTGACCGAAGTATTTTAGTTTACGATACTTGACTTCTTCTACTACTTCCTTGCATATATATGTTTTTTTTTTATTTCACTTAAATTATAATTATTTACTACCTATTTTATATACGGTAATTGAAAATAATATTTAATTTATAATCATTCGCATATCATTAATGAACAATATTTTTATTTATTTATTAAGGAAAAAGGTTTAAATATGAGTCGCCGAATACGAACCGACAAACAGATATAAATCGTTATGTATTTGAATAATCTAATAAAATTGATTTATTTCTTTTCATTAATAGTTTATTAAATACATTTTTAAACTTTCACGATGGATATCGGTATATTTGCAATTTTTTTTTTTTCAGTGTGAACCGTGTCGCAAATTTTTTTATTATTACGTAACGTTTCGAAAATAATTACAGTTTTTATTTTCAAATAAATACTATAATTGTTTTTAAAATGTTACGTAATAAAGAAATTAACATAGTTTACGTTAGAAAAAATCGTGTATATAACTTTATTATTCAAATTAATGTTTGCCAAATTCCTCTGCTTTATCAAGATCTGTACGAGCCCAGTTACCGTTAGATTTCCTAATTGGATGTGCTGCTTCTTTAGGTTTTCTCAAGGTAAACATTTAACAAATACCTTCATAATAGTTTATTAAATACATTTTTAAACTTTCACGATGGATATCGGTATATTTGCAATTTTTTTTTTCAGTGTGAACCGTGTCGCAAATTTTTTTATTATTACGTAACGTTTCGAAAATAATTACAGTTTTTATTTTCAAATAAATACTATAATTGTTTTTAAAATGTTACGTAATAAAGAAATTAACATAGTTTACGTTAGAAAAAATCGTGTATATAACTTTATTATTCAAATTAATGTTTGCCAAATTCCTCTGCTTTATCAAGATCTGTACGAGCCCAGTTACCGTTAGATTTCCTAATTGGATGTGCTGCTTCTTTAGGTTTTCTCAAGGTAAACATTTAACAAATACCTTCAAACCTAATGCAGGCATTTTGAATACTCTCCCTATGTCAAGCAATTCTGATACATCGAAACCAATAAGGTCAACTTCTCGGGCAGAAATTAAAAAAATAATTAATCTAATGAATCCTCATAAATCTCCAGGCTATGATCTAATCTCAGCCAAAATCCTGAAAGAACTGCCGAAGAAAGGCTTAGTTTTATTAACATATATTATTAATGCTATAATTCGGCTTGAATACGTACTCATTCAACTAAAATTTTCCCAAATTATAATTGTGAAAAAACCATCAAAGTCACCAAGTGAACTGACATCATATAGACCAATCTCGTTGTTATCAATACTCTCGAAGCTGTTTGAAAAAATCATGGTCAAACGTTAAATGCCTATAGTCGAAGACAAAAAAATTATACCTGAACACCAATTCGGTTTTAGAGCTCAGCACGGTACCGTCGAACAAAAGTACATCGCATTACTGATATGATAGAAACATCTTTGGAACAGAAAAAAGTTTGCGATACTGTATTCATGGGCATTAGTCAAGCATTTGATAGAGTTTGGCATGAGGGCTTATTGCATAAAATCAAATGTCAATTTCCTCTTCAAGTATTCAGAATCCTTGAATCATATCTCAGTGAAAGATTCTTTTCTGTAAAATATGGCAATGAATAATCGCAAATATATTCAATAGAAGCAGGAGTGCCTCAGGCTAGTGTGCTGGGGCCGCTGTTGTACCTCATATACACGGCTGATGCTTCCACTCTGCTTGATGTTGAAATTGCTACTTTTGCAGATGACACGGCTATTTTATGTTCAGACGAGTGCCCAATAAAGGCAAATACGCGTCTACAACTAGCGATTGACAAATTATCGGACTGGTTTATGACATGGCGTATCAAAGTAAATGAAAACAAATCGGTACACACAACATTTACTAATCGGAGATTAAACGATAGTAATGTAACGATGAACGGAAATATTATCCCATTAAAAGACGAAGTCATTTGGGAATATACTTGGATAAACGGTTAACGTGGAAGAAACATATCGTAACGAAGCGTACTGAAATACGCATTAAAATTAATCAGATGCACTGGCTTTTAGGGAGAAAGTCAGAACTAGCAGTTGAAAATAAGCTATTGCTCTACAACCAGGTCGTCAAATCTGCCTGGAAATACGGATGTCAACTATGGGGCTGCTCGAAAAAGAGTAACATAGCAATTATACAAAGATTACAAAATAGATTTCTAAGAATCATTACAAATGCGCCATGGTATGTGACCAATCGAACTCTGCACACAGACCTAAAGATAAATTACTAAAGGATGAAATCGTGCAAACAGCTAAAAATCATGCCGCAAGACTGGAGTCACATCCGAATAATATGGCAGTTGCACTGTTAGATAACTCTGCAGTCATTCGCAGATTAAAGAGAACAAAATTTATGGATCTAATATAAAGTATACATTCCGTATACATATTGTATGAGGTCACTGGACAGGATTCTTTAACAAGCCATATGATGCTGAGATATTACATTTACTTAATAGCCTATAGAGCTAGTTGTAAATTAGCAAATATTAAAAAAAAAAAAATTAATGTTTTACAATTTGTTTCATTTACACAGGTTACATCGCCAGCTTAGGCTTAATCAGTGTACTATACTCCTTTTTACGATACTTTATAATATATAATCATATAACAGGCGCTTGTACATTCACATTTACGCGGGCTACGAGCCAAATTTTACAGTCATCGAATGTGTACATCGGTGCACTCGTAACTCTTATATGAGAATTAATACTATATAATTTACGTATACTAGATGCATAAGAAAAGGAAGAATAAATATGATAATAATAATAGGTAAACATAATAATGTCTTTTTCATTTATTTCGAATATTACAAACAACGTTAGTAATGTATTGATAATCATTCATTATAAACATGCAAACATATACACATATACATGCAATTAAGAAACACACAATCACAGTTACGTACAGAAATATACACGCAAATATTATAAAATAATAATAAAAATAATCTTAATAAATAATAATTACGACAATAAAGTTTTATAATAATAAATAATAATCACGAGCGTGAAATTTACAAATCTATATATCCACATTTGGTACATAATATTTTTACTAAGTCATTATGTTGCGTTAAAATTATATATTATACATACACACGTACCTTTTTCTATTACAACTTCCTAACATGTATAGTATTTATTCTTCATGAATATTATTATATAAACACTATGCTACAAATATTAAAAAAAAAAAATATATATATATATAAAAATAGAAATTATCGTGTATATATATATATACATATGTTACTGGTCACACCGAGAATGTCAATATGAATTTTCGAAATTCGATTAAATTATGAACTTCAAAGGCCTTCTGGAAATACTTAAAGTGATTAATGATGAACTGAAACGATATTGTCATCAGCGAGGTTTAGCTGAGACGCATTTGAATTATACACAGTATATTTATCATAGACTGAAAAGGCACCGAGATATGGTTGCAGCTTTGATATTTAATGAGGAAGTTTTGAAATTCGCAGATACACTGTCGGATTAGCTTAAACGATTACCGGATAAAGATATTACACAGCTGTAATGGTTAAGTTTAACTCCAAAATTGGTAACATAAGCAATAGGACAAATGAACAGCATTAATAACAATTGGTTTAGGCACTCTAAATGTACGGCGAGATAGGCTTCTGAAATTTGCTGGTAGAAATGATCTATCCATTATGAATACAAATGGGAAAACGTAAAATCGAATTGACTTCATAATTGGAGTTGTATTTAATTCCAGATTTGCATCATCCGGAGCAATATTTGGTAGTGATCACAATTTGCTATCAGGTTAAAAACCGTGCTAAAGGCAATAATTAAACATCCTATAAGTATAGCAAAAGTATGCAGGGAAAATCTGGTAGAACGTTCGAATAACGATATGGAGGTTATTCCGTGATGGATTACAGTCATAAATAAAAAATAAACTACGTAATAATGGAAATATGAACTTTAAAAAACGTAGTCGCTGGATAAACAAAGATAAAAATTGACCGTCGTTAACGAAGTTGATTACGATGAATGAAATAAAAAATTCCTATAAATTAGATAAAGAAAAAGTATTACGATTTATGTAAGAAGTTGGAGCACAATGCAGTTCGTAATGAGTAGAAAGATTTCTTCAAGAAATGAACGAAACAATTCCAAACAAAATGTTCAGGAATTAAAAACGAATGAAGTTACTGAAATAGTTGATGTATGGAGAAGGTATTGCCGAAACTTTTATAACGATGTCCAGTATATTATATAATGACAAGAATGGATTAGAACCTGATGAGACTTTTGATTAAGTAAGAACAGATTTAAACAAGGCGTAGTATCATCTGAATAATATCGCCACAGTGGTGCTACAGGTCCTTTCACGAAAATAACTGAAGAAGCAATATGGCGCATGTGCAATAAAATTTGGAAAACCGGAATTTAGCTTGAAGTACGAAAATTTTCACACCTCATAACTGCGCATAAGGACGATCGAAAATGAATTGCGATGGTTACCAGCAAAAGTTCCCGCGCTATTAAAATTTCGGATATTAAACAAACAGCTTTTATCATGAATGAAATTTTTGAGTATCAAAAGAGCTTCAAAACGGGTACGAGAGAATAAACAGATAATTGAAAAATCTATCGAATATAACGTACTAGTTTACTTCGCTTTTATAGATTACGCCAAGGTATTCGATTGTGTCAAATGGAAAAAATTTCGGAAATGTCGAAGCAACGTTGGAGCCCTCGAATATTGAAATCTTTACAAGGACAGTGAATCATTACTAAATATTGACAATGGATATTGTCGAAAATATTTAGGGCAAAACGCGGAGTACGACAAGAATGGATTTTATCCCTGTTTTCATTTAAAACATTTAAAAGCTGACGGTGAACTAGTTATGAGGAAAGCTCTAATTGGGCGTGTTGATGATTTCTCTATCGATGGAAAGAGCATTTCCAATTGAAGATATGACACTACTGTTAATAATTACTTTTAAACATAGAGTAGCACCTTCGGACAACAGTAAACTCTATTGAAAGAATTATGATTACTGATAAGAAAACACTAAAGTTTATTTAGATGTCGACGGATTAGAAGTAACAAATGACTTCATATATTTCGGTTCTGTAATATCCAGCTACGGCTATTTGAAAAAATTACGTTAAAATTCGAATAAATATGCGCAGCAGTTTATACATTAACTAAAATATGTAAAGATTATCAAGTATCGATGGCCGAGAAGATCCGAATTACGAACTCGTTGATTTTTTTCTATTTTTACACATAGTCGTTAATGATGGACTATTAATAGGAATAAATTAAAGAATGCCTTCGAATTAACGTATTGGCGAAAGCTCTTAATTATATTGTTGACGGGGACAAAAATTACGAAGAAAATAGTCTGGCTGAAGATAGGGTAGAAATATATAGTCTGATATCTATAATACGACTGCGAATTTTATACTATTTTGTTGATATTACCGGAAGAAATAATCTGCATCTGGAAATCTGACTCTGGAAGCTAGACTGTCTGGCAAAAAGACAGACGAGATGACAGTATCAAATATTTGCCATCAAAAAAATTACACTAACATTACGTAACAGGTTGGCAATAGAAGATGACAGTGGTAGGAAATGATTTATGCAATGATTCGTTTATCAGCCTTACAGGACTTAAGAACGATTCGATATATAAGTATACTTATAGCTTTCATTGAAGAATTATGGAAGAGCATTTTCTATACAATATTACGAAACTTTTTTTTTTTTTTAAAGATATAATTTACTTGTTTTGGCCGCTGTACGTCGTCCTTCGGACTATGTATCAGCTCTAATGGTTCATTGTACAATATTCACATAACACATATACTTATAATTGTCTATTAAATTTATATACACATATAGATTATATATATATATATATATATATATACACAAAATATATTTACACACACACATATATATGGGCAAAGTACCTCACACACTAACCAATTGAAATATCTGGATATTATCATTAATCAAAAGCTTACTTTTTTATCGCATATTGAATACATCAATAAAAAATGTGACTCGATTTACGAAAAATTAACACGACTCCAACCCAACGCACTTGGTATAAAATATAGGCAGTCATCCTGTATAAGGTGCTGGTTTGGTCCCTGTATAGGTACGGATTCCTTGTTTATATTAATGGAAAAATTGTCGAAATTACTGACATGCAGCAGAAGAAATTTCTTTTAAATATCTTCTCTCTATACAAAACTCGCCCCACCACTGTAGCCAATGTTATCTTGAATATCATGCTAGTTGATCTTCTGAGCAGGAGGTCCTCAATCAACTCCGAGTATAGAGTTGTAAGAGACTTCTCTCTTGTCCGGAATACTCACTTTTTAAATACGAATTATACACATTTTGGCTCTAACTCAAATATGAAAACTGTTAAAAACGTTATTAATCGCAAATTGTTGGAGAGTTGACAGACGAGGTGGGATAATTCTACAACCGGGAAGTAGACTTACGTGTTTTTCCCGTTGTTTTTTGATAGACAGAACTTAAAAATTTAAATATAAACTTTTGTGCTCTCAGGACACGGTAGATTCGGTTCATATTTACATAGGTTCCGTCTAACCAGCAGTACTGAGTACGCAATGTGTAACCGCGGTGCTTTTGACAATATTGAGCATTTAATGTTCTATTGCTCACAACTTTTCGATCTAGCTGTAATTCACTTATTTTCAATAAAGAAAATTCGAATTACGTTTCGGGAGTCGACAATGTGCGAAAAGTTTAGAAGTAGCCATTGAAAACTGTCTTAAATCTTAATCATTAATTCAACTGTCATCCGCATATGTATTATGGTTTGCGCTATCATTTATATTGTTGGTTGCTAGTTTTTATATAAAAATAATATTTGACTACTTGTTTTTAGTAATTTAATTTCTTTTCCTGTATTTATATGTATAAAGAATGTTATTTACAAATAGAAATTATAATTTGAGTTCGAAATGGGGAACCTTGTTAAAAAAAAATTATACTTATATATATATATTTTTATATATATATATAATTGTTTATAAGTAATATTAATATATATATATCATACGCACGCACACGTCAACGTATTATACATACACATGTATATAGGGATGGCACAAAACTTACACTTAATAATGTAACTGAGATAAAACGAGCTTATGAGGTAAAATATTTAGTTGCAAGTTGACATGGAATAAACATCCTTTATACCAGGCTAAAAAATTAAGGAAACTGCATTATTTTTTTTATTATCTAAAACAATACTTCTCTTCTGAGCATCTTAGACGTTTGTATTTCGCTTTGTATCAACCTACTCTCAGTTATGGAATAATGCATTGGGGACGGGCTGTGTTAAGCAACATATTAGACTTCTTCGAGTACTGCAAAACTTATTATTTAAATTTGCCTTTAATATAAGAGCATAGTATCGCATAGACACTTTTTGTCTGTTCGAAAACTGTATCACTTGCAGTTACCGGAATATATATTTAGGAATAAACCACATGCTGAATTAAACCGCATAGGCGATTTTACTAGATCTGAAGGACATTGTTGCCAGGACCAAAACTTAATAAATATCATTCTAGAATACAAGCCATTTATAAGGGTGTTATAATTTATAACTCATTACCACTAGTAGTAGTAAAAAATTGCTTAAAGAATTTTAAAAAGCGTCGTAAATCCCTAACTCGATACTTAAAAAGTAGAAACAAGTAAGTGAATAATCTAGGAGAACACATAATATCTTGCAGATGTGCGAGTGCTTACCGATTTCCTTATAATTTATGATAGAAATTTGAGGAAAACCTCACTTGGTTAGACGTGTTCATTTTCAAGGGCATTATACATTTATTCTAAGATCTTTGTAGGGATTCACTGCATGGAATGTGTGTGTGTGTGTGTATATTTTATATTGTTATAATGCTTTTGGAACTCATATGTAAATCTCATTATACGTATGCGTGTATTCTATTTTATTTAAGGTATTTTTAGCGGAAATGTGTTATTTATCGAAACTTTTATTTAGTAATTAATTGTAGACTTATTTCACCTAAATATATGCGTGATTGTAATCTATACTGTACGCCTGTGTATACATATATATATATATATATATATATATATATATATATATATATATATATATATATATATATGTATATATATACATTTGTGTTTATATGAAGTAATTTGTTATGATAATAACTGTTTTGATTATTGGCGTTTATTTGTATTGGAATTCGATTTTAGTCTTCTATTTCTTTACGTCATTCTTCAACAAATGTAATTAGCGTTAAGACAACATTTTTTTTTCTTTGCTGCTACTCGCGCGATTTCGCGCATTTGCAGCGTGTATTATTATTTATTGTATTTAAATATTTGATTTGACATGTATATATATATATACATATATTTGTATACGTGTATGTACACAAATATTCTTATAGATATTTATATATATTTCATATATGTATATATATATATAAACAATTATATATTATATAGAAATGCAATTAACAAAAAACAAATGATAATCTAAACTTACCAAAGGAAACTCCAAATCGACCGAGACTGTTCGTTTGATATATCGATAACGTTTCGCAGCTGACTACACTTCGTAGGGCATTATTACCGTTTCAAATGATTATAGCGAACGACAATTAATCAGGTTTTTTTTCCGAAAAATACACAACTATCACAACTTTTGAAATCAATTATTATATATATTATTTATATATATATATATATTATTTTAAATTTAAATTTAATTTTTTTTATTTATTCTTTTGTGTTTCAATTCGCGATATATTCGACCGGAACAGGTTATATAATTAATTCGATCTGAGTAAAAATCGAAAGATCAAAAAAAATTTATAACCCTCCCGATATCTATGGTCGCATATTACGCGCTTGCATACTTAGATATATATATATATATATACATATACATCTATAGACATGTATATATACATATATATATACACATATATATTAAATATAATATTAACACGAATTATCGCGAATAGTTGAATTATTATTAAAAAAGTGATTTGAATTTTAGGCAAAATGTTCGGCAGACTGACGAACTTATACAGTTTATGCGACCATATCCTTCTCAATACACGATCTTCGGAAAGAACAACTTCATTACAGATGTACCTGTACACGATGCGAACTGTTACATATTGTAATAATGATCATCAATATCATCGTAATAATATTATCTGGTGTAGACGGCGTTGTCTGTTTCACCGTATTCTTTATACCGGTTCTTAATGCTCTATAGCGATACGAAGACGGAAACAAAGCAGAATGAATAGAACTCGTTCGTGGTAATATGTTGCCGCTTGAGTGGTGGAGTTAGTAACGTGTTTTATATATATATATATATATATATATGTATTTTTTATTGTTACATCTCTTTCCGTTTTTCTCTTGTATTACGTTTATAACGTATACGTATAAACAACGTCAACATTATTACCCGTTTCTCGACGTTCGATATCGTCTACCTTTCATCTTTGACGCTCGTAGTGTCGCAAAGCTGAGGCTTCAACGTTCTTCTCGTAACAAGTATGCTATTATATTATTATTACTATTATTATTAATATTATTTTTACTTTTATTATTATCACTATTATGACGCCAAAAACCTATACGACTTGTAAAGAAGGATCGAATGATGGTAATACAACGAAACGCTATTATTGGTAAGAGCCTCTTATATACATATGGTACTAGGCCAATCTACCATTCCGGAATGAAAGAGATGTCGATGACTTTGCCGTTGCTGGAATCTGGAATAGTGTATATATATATATATATATATATATATATGTGTATGTGTTCGCATGGGTATGTAAGACAGCAGTCGATATCGATGGGTAAAAGAAGACCGTTAGGCTATGTGCCCTACTGACTCAGTGACAAAAACGACTTTCAAAACCACACGATAATGCACGTTCGTTACTTTACATATATATATATATATATATAACGCATCATCGATAACTTCAGTTCCAGTTCCTTCCAGTTATTTCCTCTATGAGCGTACCAATATATATATATATATATATATATATATATATATATATATATATATATATATATGTGTGTGTATTTTATATATATATATGCATATAACGCTGTTATTATTTTCCGGGAAGATTTTGAATTGATCGATTAAGATGATTTGCCAGTGATTACTTTTTTGTTAAGATTATGAAATTAGACTTTCAATTCCGTCTGTCACATTAGAAAGCATCAGAATTTTTTGACGAAGTCGTTCTGTTACAAGAAACATGAATAAACCGATGTTATCCTAGTCACAGTGTTTCACTACATAGTACGTGAATAATTAATGTTCACCAAATTAATTCTTCTTTTTGGCTTAATGACGAATCTTTAGTTAATCTGAAAGATCTCGATTCAATATAAATACTTGTACAAAAACACGTTAAAAAATTTCCTACAATCGTGTAAAAACTGATAGATGCTACTTCGTATTTTCATCCCTTAATGTATCTTTTTTTTTTTAATAATCTTAGTCGTTTAGCTAAATAATTATTACACGATTAGTCAACGTAGCCGCTAAGTAAACGAGCGTGGAGTACGTACCCCGTCATTTACGCATACGTTATACATAAATTTACTTATTTACAAGACTACATTTACGGTTTAATTTCATTGTTCGGTATTAATCAGTTGTCTTGCATCTACATTGTTACGGCTGTGCAACTCTGCTACTTGCGCAATTTAACGAATAACTCGATGATGTCATTAATGAACATCGTATCGAGATCGGAATGAATGTCACCGTTACGAGAGTAACGATAAACATCAACTATCGTACATAAGATGATATTTCGACGGCGCTGTATGATATCCCGATTCAACTTGGCCGTACAGTTCCACAGAACAAAGCCGTAAGTGCAAATAGATTTAATAATTCGCTCGTACAGCTGCCGTCATTCTACTATATACAAGCAGGTGTGCCACAGGGCAACGTCCTCAGGCATCTGCTGTACCTGTTATATACGACAGATTTACCTATTGACAATACAACAACAGCCGCATTCGCAGATGATACTGTAATCTTAGCTGTAAGTGATGAAGCCAGAAAGAAAATTGCAATATAGGCTCGATCGGATTAAAAAAGGGATCCTAGACTGGAAGGTTAAACTAAATGAACATAAAAGTCTGTCCATGTCTCGCTTACAGTACGCCATGCTGACAATATGTATCAATTGTACCTAAGAAACCAACTCATTCCGCAAGCTAACTCAATAAACTAGCTAGGTATTTCGGATTCACGTTTGACCTGAAAAATATATGTTAAAATGAAGGCCCAGCAGATCAAGAATAAAACAAGTCAATTATATTGGTTAATAGGCAGCCAATCGGAGTTGGATGTTCCCTGCAAAGAGCTTATCTTAAAAATGGAAATTCCTATTAAAATTGGTTTAATTGTTTTTAACTTAGATATCTTTAATGGTCTACTACATAAAACTCTATAACGTTTCGTCAAAAAAATGTACAATGTGGCGACTTAATGGGTTAATCGCCCCTTACAATTTAAATTTTAAACATATTATATATATATATATATATATATATATATATATATATATATATATATATATATATATATAATATATAATAACATCTATCCATGAGATGAATTTATTTCTTACTACAAGTTACTTTTTTTTTCAGCTGTCCCTATCTAATTCTCCTTTTTATGTTACTTTCAATTTGTTATTTACATCTCTACTACTGAGGATGGTGTTTATACACGTACTTGTTTTATTAAGAATATTAATTATTTTCACCACCCAATCAGCCCGATAATATGTATACATATAATTATCCCTCCCCTTTTTCTAACTGATCAATAAGGTGGGGATTTAAAAATTTGTATCATCAGCAGTTGTAAATGCAGTATTAATAAGCGTGATTATTTTATATTTGATGGGAGTTGATATGGAACTTTAATTCGTTCTGAATATAAGTCTTCCAGTCTGGTAATGAACATTTTGAGAAGAGTATTGTAATGACGGAGGCGAAGTGTACTGAATACTGATTGGGAAGTGAGTACATGATAAGTGTCTTGGAGGACAGAAGAACATAATTTTGAGGAAATAGATGGAGAGACAATTACTAGGTTTATGGTTGAGAATGTATTTTAAAATGTTCTAAAATAAGTGTGGTCTGGTGGTTGAGGTCATTGTATAATTTCGGTTTATTCATTATGGAGCCGTTAGTGAACGCAACGCCTTACAATGACGTGTGAGCATTAAATTGTCCAAACAAAACTACTGGAGATAGACAATGAGCTAGGAGGCTATAAAATTTTTTTACATTAATAGTAGTACTTGAAGGAACTAATATTTGCATATTGTTATGGGGTGGTAGAAATGTGTTGTGATGTGTACCCATTGTTATTGTTCGATTATTTCTTCATGGTTAAACTATGTCGTTCGACTGAGCATTTAAAAGCTGATATTTTTTATTCCACAACTAAAAGTTAACAAATTCTATATACGCGAAGTGGTTAATGGTTTTTTCTTATATATGTACGATGCCGCGACGATACTCTGTTTATGTTTTACTACTATCATAATGTATGCCTATTAACAATCTGGCCTTCGTACATAGTATTTGTATATATATATATATATATATATATATATATATATATATATATATATGTCTGTGTGTGTTATGTAAATTCGCATATGTATATATGAATTATACGCGTAAATACATATATGTAAACATGTATTATGGACGTTGATAAATATAAGTACAATAATAAAATTATTGAATCTGCATCTACAATTTCACATATTAGAATACAAATTTAAAAAAATAAAATTATTCGAAAAACTACAAATTATAAAACATAGAAATAGTAATAATTTATTAAAATGATTAATTTTGATGAATAATTAATTATAAAATCGGTTTTATAAGTAAATGTAATCGTAAAAATATATTTTTTTTCTTTAATAATTTAAATTACATCTGGCTAGTTAATATAAATATATATATATATACAAGTTTTCGTTATATTAATATTACTGTTAATTTATTGAAGAAGGAATTGAGAATAAAAAATATAATGAAGCAATTTTTATTGATATCTCTAAAGCCTTTGATAAAATATGAAGGTCTATTATATAAAATTAGAAAGATTTCCCCGGGAAAATATTATCAATTATTGCAATCCTACCTGACAGACAGGCTATTTCATGTCGAATATGACAATGAGCACTCAGAAATATACCCTATACACGCTGGTGTGCCACAGGGTAGTATATTGGGGCACCTCTTATATTATATCTATACTGCCCACTTACCAACTGATGAACTTGTACAAGTAACAACATTTGCAGATGACACGATGTTAAAACTTAAACACCATACTTAATTGGACGCAAAAGTGGAACCTCGATATAAATCCTGAAAAAGTACACACGTCTCATTCTCCAATAGAAAGGTTCTCATAATAAACGATTAACGTTAAATAATATATAGAGAAGAAGAGGAAGGAATTGAACCTAAAGCTAAAGAAACCTATACTAGCTTATAGGATATCAATCGCAGCTGTCGCTACGAAACAAGCTGTTAATATATAATACCATGCTAAAACCAATGTGGACGTACGCTGCACCGTATTCGCGAAACCATCGAATCGGATGATCATCCGACGGTTTCAGAACAAAGCCCTCAGATTGATATACCGTATGCCTTGGTACGTCACCAATGAACTGATCCATCGATATTTAGGGATTCGTACCATTGACGAGATCATTAACAAGCGAACTCAAAATCACACGATGCGTCTGTATGGACATTCCAATCAGCTAGCGGCAGCGATCCCGAACAAACCAGTGACAAGACGTCCCAAGAGGATCAAGATTCAAGATAGTGTAAACAAATAGGGTAGAACACACCAATGAGTGTGCTCCCCATACACGAGTCTCTGTTCAAATATTTGTTGATAGCCTAGGTACAAGTTGGCGATTAAAAAAAAAAAACAATTTATGTGTAACGTTTTTTGTATATACTTGAAAATGAGGCGATTATTGAAAAGCTTTGCGTTAATAAAATAATTTTCATAGTGATTATCTGTTTGTTTTCATTTTGTTTGTTAATCTGGTAATCGACGCAATTGACAAATTAGAAAGTGTTTATTTTTTCCGACTATTTTGGGGGTACGATCTGTCGATTGCGTTATTTTTTCCATTTTGCTATTTTTTCTAACATTGTACATCTAAATTGTGCATTTTCTTATATTTTTTTCTTTTCACACTTTTTTCTTATAAATTTTGTATATTTTTATATTTTATTTTATTTTTTTTTTATATCTACTCGATAATGGTTTAAGAGCCGAAAAAGTTTCGCGGTCTTTTTGTATGTATAAAAAAAATTTAGCGATTTTAATTACCTTTTTGATGTTTATTGATTATTCATATCGATATAAGATCGTTTTATAACAACCAGTCGTATAATATAAACAACCTAACATTGTACTTCCTACGTAACGGATATGTAAAACGATTAATCGAAAAGATTACACACACGCATACATTCACTTTATTAAGTATAAGTTGTTCGTTAGCTAGAATGATAATACATTCATTCTTATTGTAATAATCGTTTCATTGTTTATACTCGAAAAATAGAGATGGTTAACGAAATATGAATGAAAATCACTTTACTAGTCTTTTCTCCGACGACTCGTTTTAATTTGTCGTCGTTTTATTTTTATTTATTTATTTTATTTTTATTTTTTTTTTTTCTGAAAAAATGTAATTTTTATTTAATTATTATTATTATTATTAATATTCCAGAATTAAAATTAAGCCACGAACTTTCTACATAATACAATTAAACGAAAAGAAAGCCGATTAAAAAAATATTGAACAAGCTTTAAGCGGATAATAAAAATGTATTCTTTTCCGTTTTACCCGTTGTTATTATTAGTACGATGTTATACATTTATATATATATATGTGTGTGTGTGTGTTTATATGTGTATGTGTTTCGTAAGGAAATAATTACTTCGAAATGAATCTTACTAAAATATTTGTACAGTTTTTTTGTTTTTTTTTTTGTAGCCAATATAGAAAGTGAAATTCGACCAAATGGAATTCCAAAAATCACAACTCTCCTTGCTACAACGTCTTCCCACACACCTTTCATTTCGCTGGATGCCCGACTACTTTTACGTAGACGATAATAAAGATGTAGAATTTCCAGATAACCTTTAATTATCATATTAAACGAAGAAAAGAAAAAGAAAATAATTTAAATGATTTGTATACAACAGACACCAGACACCGAAACATTATGTGTGTGTGTCGAAAGCTACTTCGGAGAAAATAAGAATACACACACACATAAAACATCGACGCTATACAAAGATGCGCGTGGCTCGGGTCTAAAACCTCGAACTATGAAAGGATTGAGCGATAAATAGTAGTAAAAATAAGACGTAAATTAACGACTCGACGGGATGAGGTAAAATATAATTATAGACATGTAATTTGTGATCTGAATGTATGTCGATGATTTTATAGTGTGTATCAGTTTATATATGTTATGTGTGCGTGGAAATAGTGTTACATTGTGCACTAATATGACCGCGTATAAAAATGTATTCAAATATACGATTTTACAAAAAAACGTTGTTTTCTACACAAAATACAGGTCGTACAAGTAATTACAAAATCGTATAAACTAATATAAAAAAATAATATAAATTAAAATTAGAAAATAATCATCATTATCAATTTCCATCTCCTATTCAGGAGGTTGGTGCGGTACGTTAGTTATAGTTGCCTCTGCCTGGCCGTCTGTATTATTTCCGGTATTGACCTTCTTCTATCGATCCCGTGTATATGCACTCCATCCTTCTTCTTCCTCTTGGCCTTTTTCAAAAGGATTTTTCCCTGTATCGCTATTGTAAAGAAATCCTGCTCTCGGATTTTATGTCCGAAATTAGATTAATTATTAAAATTATTAATAGCGAAATACCAAACTTCAGTAATCTGTACTCAAGAATCACATTTGAAGACTAACCAACGGTTTACAATTCACAATTACAGATCATTCAGGTTTGACGATACCTCGCATCTGATAGCAGCTGGGGCGTGGTGTTAACATTAATTCACAACTCGATCCCCCAAGCAGTCCCGCTCTCCATTACATCCGACATACAAGCAGTTGCGGTCTCAATATTAATCTAAATAATCCACCGTAAACCAATCTCGGTATGCAATGTTTATATTCCACCCGACCAACCAATATCAAAACGTGATTTTAACGATATCATAAAACAGCTACCAAAACCTATTATTCTACTTGGTGATTTCAACGCACATAATACACGGGGCGCTCTATACGTCGAAATTCTAGAGGAAATCAAATTGAACATTTACTTATAAATAATCACAATATCGCTTCATTAAACAAAACGAAATCAACCAACTTACTGCGATCCAAAAACAGGCCTTTTTCCTCTATCGAACTCACATTTGTCTCCACCGATCTGATAAATGATTTGGACTGGCAAACCCATACGAATTTGTGCGATAGTGACCATTATCCCATCTTTCTGTCATATAAGATATCTAACTTTCACCCTTCACGTAGCCAGAAATGGAAAATAAAATAAGCCAACTGGCCCTTTTCCAAAGTCCACTCCCATAATACGGATGATGTGCAAGAGGATGTCGATTTTCTAACCAATGTAATCATACAAGCTGGACTTTTCGACTATGTGTCCTCAGTCAACCTCCTGCTCAAGAAAGCGAGTACCTTGGTGGAACAAGAATATTGCGAAGGCAATCAATCTGCGAAAAAAAGCATTAAGAATATTAAAAAAACACAATTATTTGGTAAATATTATTGAGTACCGTAAACGTCGGGCGCACTATCGTAAGAGCATCAAAAAGAGAATGCTGGCAAGTTTTTACATCTTCCATCAACCAATATGAGCCGATTTCAGCATTGTGAAAGAAAATACAGCTGATCAATAGGAAAAATTATCAATCAAGGTATCTCTGCATTATACAAGGAGGATTCTCTTATTACTAACACCGCCGAGATGGCCGACCTGTTGGCTTCCCACTTGTCTACTGTATCATCTAATTCCAGTTATAACAAAGAATTTTTACAGCTTAACCGAAGGACAGAAGCTACCCCAATTAGAATTTTTGTAATGAGGAGAATTCCAATATTATTAGATGATCTAGAACATCTGTATTCAACACTACATCCGTGACTCCTCAATAGGACCAGACAACATCCTTCCCATTATGTTGAAACACCTTCATGCATCAGCCAGACCATATTTGCTACACGTCTTTAATAGGATGTGGAATGAGGAAACCTTCCGTGCAAAATGGAAAATAGCCATAGTAATTCCAATACCAAAAAAAAAAGGGACAAATAAAATAGAAACAACTAGCTATCGTCTCATTGCGTTAACAAGTGTCCTTAGTAAACTATTATTATTCCAAAGAGGCTAACCTGTACCGTAGAAATGAATAATACGTTCACCACAAAGCAATGTGGTTTCCGAAAACAACGCTCAACAATGCAAGCCATTATTTATCTCCAACTCAGTATCCAAAGGGCATTCCATGACCGAAATCATTTATATGCTGTCTTTTTTGAATAGGAATATTAGGCGCTTACCGGCCTACATAAAGCAGGAGTTCGTGGCGCACGGCCAGTCTAATTCAAAGTTTTTTAACTGACAGAAAAATCAAGGTACGCTCGGGTAACACCTATTGAAAACTCTCTTTTTTTATACGGATAATGCTGTGCCACGAGGATGCGTCCTTAGTGTAACACTCTTCCTGTTAATCATTAATGATGTAATGCACGCAATCCGACCATACAATTCAGCCTTTTGGCAGATGATTTAACGATAATGTTTCAATCATCTTCACCAACCAGAGCTGAAAAAATCATGCAACGGTGTATCGATGAAATAGTCGAATGGGCGTCTATACGAGGCTTCGATTCTTCGGCAGAAAAAATAACTTGCATTGACTTCCATCGAAACACCAAGTGCAGTCAACACCCAAAGAATGTTCATGAATGGCTTAGATGTTTGTTTCCAGAATACAGCTACCTTGAAGTAACTTTTGACAGCAAACTGGTATGAAGTACGCGCATCAAGAACCTCAAGAAGTCAGCTATAAAAGCTTTTATTGCAGATAATGAACAATAAACGTAACGGAAGCGATCGAAACATGTTACTACTGTTATATAAAGCATTAATTCGTTCTAGATTGGAGTTGCCTAGCGTTCGGCTCTGCTGTCAACGGCTTGTTGGGAGATCCTCGATTGGACAGCCATCTGATTAGCCGTTGGGGCTTTTCATACTAGCCTTATAGTCAGTCTTAACAATGAATCGGGATTACTTCCTTTGAGTTTCCGAAGGCAAATCTTGACAGGTAACCTCGTCACCTCCACACTTATCTCCCCAAACCTACCATTCAATGATCTTTTGCACAATATTCCAAATCAAAAATCCACAAATATCCTTAATTATGCAATCAGTATCGAAACTAAGTTCTTATCATCATTTCCTCAATTTAACAAATTTATTCTTAATCCCCCGCTTTCAGCAATATATACCAACCACCGGGTTTTTACAACTACTCCATATCGACCTGAAACTGACTCATCTTTCCAAATATTCATGTCCCATGTACTTTAAATCTATATTGCTCTTGAAATCTCTAAATATAAGGACGCTGTTTGCTGTTTTACCGATGGCTCTAAATCTGGTGGACGTGTGGAGGTCTGCCTTCTCGGTGCCCCCTTTCACTCATCGCTTTCGGCTTCCTAAGTCCTGCTCCATATTCTCAGCTGAATCTTTCGCTATTTTCAAGTGTCTAGAGTTCTTGTACACGGTGCAATTCTAAATTCCCTATCCTTTCTGATTCACTCTATGTTTTAAAGTCTCTTCACAACCTTTATACGGACAATGCACTTTTACAACGCATACTGCTTGTCCATGACCTTCTTACTAGATTTCAAGTTTCCATAAAGTTTTCATTTGGATTTCCAGCCACATCGGTTTTCCTGGAAATGAAACTATTGACCGAGCTTCCAGGGAGGCGTCCTTGCTTCCACACATTTCCGCTCGCCTCTTTCTCTATAGGCGACGTAAAATGTTTTCTGAAATTTCTCATAACCAAATCCCGGTGTCGGGTGACTATCTCAGCTGCCATTTCCTTTCAGAACAATAAAGAAAAATGTTATCCTTACCAGACTTCAATATCCCATTCAAATCTTACCTATCTACAGACCGTCCACTTTGTCCCTTTTTCCAAGTGTCACAACTGCTTATACCATACATACTAATATCCTGTCATGCTCTCACAACATTTAGAATCCAGCACAACCTTCCTCCTTCCTTACCTCAACTGTTATCTGAATGTGCCGACCACATTCATAATGATTTATTCGCCGTTCTTGCCATTTCTTCAGCGTATACATTGAAGAGTCTCGCGTTAGGACAGCCTTGTCTTACTCCCTATATCGCAATACTCTTCGGATTCTTCCTGCCCGATCCGTGCAGTTGCTTCTTGATTTCAATATATTTAATTACGTTTATATCCCGCTCATCTAATCCGTATGCAATAAGAATGTCTAATAGTTTCCTATCTTGTACCCTGTCAAAAGCTTTTTCAAAATCGGCAAAGCATAGATATCTCTATTTACATCTATTGCGGCTAATTATTCTTAATAAGGAAATCGCTGTTCGACGCTTTGCAATGAGTCCATATTGCGTTTTACTTAAATATTTATCCAAGATAAATAAAGTCATAGAAAATTAAATTTATCGTATTTTATTATTATTATTATTATTTTTTTTTTTTAAAACTTGTTTCTTGTTTGGTTTTTTTTTTCTTCGCGAAATCAATTATATCGATAGAAATTCCGGGTAGATGGAAAATATCTAAAGTTTCTAGCGAAACTTGGGAAAGATATGTCCAATATATAATTAATATGCGTTCCGTTAGTTTATTAAGTGTTTTAAGTTAGCGGAAAAAGTTATATACTTAGTCGGTTGTAAAAGTTTTCATCGGAAAACAATATTCTTGTAAATGAACAGTTTTCTGGTTTTAGAAAACGAATCACTAGTGGACCCGGTTGTTGCAGCTGATTTGATAACGGGCAATTTTAATAAAAGCAGCCGATTATTATTAATTGATGTAGAGAAAAAACGTTTGACACGCCACGGAACGATGCTATTTTATATAAAATGTTCCGATATCATTATCGCGCACGTATCTAATTAAAAGTAGTAAAAATCGTATTTATATGATGGAATTTTCTACGTTACTCTAAAGTTCCACTAACTACTTAATGGCGACCTATCACGCTGGCGTCCGACGAGGTAGATTTTCCCGCTCTTAATAAATGATTTACCTAAAATACCTTATATTAAAACTGCTCTTTATGCAGACGACTTAGCCCCTTGTATTGTGATTCATACAGACCCGATACAATTTATAATGTTACAAAAGGCCGCCTAGTCTGTAAATAAACGTCGGAAGCTGATACTGAACACTGAGAAAAACTCTGAAGTGATTCTTTTCCCCGGCGGTTAACCTTTTGCCGGAATTTACAATTAACGGTCAAAGTATTAAACGGGTTAAATATGTCAAATATTTAGACACGTCACTCATGGACTCGCGTTTGTCGTTCAATAATCATATTCATCGTACTATCCGATAATGCTTATAAAACTATTCGATTTTTTTCACCCATAATTCATCATCGCAGATCCCACCTCACTGTTACAAAAATAAAAAACTGCTATATACGACTATTAACACATATCCCTGTTTGGTGTTCAGTATTCAACGGTATTGTAAATTAGAATTATTACAAAACCGTTATTGCAGAATAATTACGCTTAATGCCGCCAATATGCATTCTCAACTGAACCTTGCAGCTCTTATTTTTCTATATAAAAAAAAATTGCTAAAAATTTCGATGAAAATTGTAAAATTCGACGAAATAAATTTAAAGTCACGGCGAACATAGTAGCCGGCTTACGTAATATTATATACAACGGTGACTGGAACCCCGATTTTTAACATAATTTATATTCGTTATTTTATATATTTGTTTATTTATATACGAAGTAAATTAACCGTAATCTATTTTTCAATGTAATCGTACGCTATATCTATTTCTTTTTTTTTTTTATTGTAGCAGGAATTTTTTTTCCAAAATTTTCCTGTATTATATTACGTTATTATTGTTATTTTAGATGATGAAGTTCGAAATATTTATCGGAGATTTTCTAAACAACTACAAAAAGCTATTAGAAAGGTAAAATTTGAGTATTACACTAAACTATTAAATAATTGTGTAAAAATAAACAAAAGGATTACTGTTATAAATCAAGTTACTGGAAAAGAAAATTTTAAGATTAAAGAGATAACAGTTGATAGTATTAAAAAAATAAGGACTGATGGAAATGAGATATTTGTTTCTAATTATTTCGATAAATATTTTCGGGATAGTGTACGTGAAATAGTGGCTCAGTCTAGTTCGATTGCACAAGCTATAAAAACAATAATGGAGCATTCACTAAGATTCGTAGCTCTTTCGTATTCTTTAACTTCTCGACTGAGGATGTCGAAAAAGCCGTACTTTACCAAATAAATCATCGTTCGGTCGCGATAAAATTTCTATAACAATAATTAGAGAAAATACGAATTATTTCCTATTTAACGTATTTATTTAACGAATCGGTTAATTATGGTAAATTTCCTGACATACATAAACTCGGTAACCCCCCCGTGTATAAAAATAACGATAAAGCCGATGTAGTAAATTACAGGCCGGTGTGTATACTTTCGACTATCTCCAAAATTTTTGAAACGTGTACGAAGGAAATTATATTAAATTACCTCAAAAAACTTAATATTTTTAGCACAAATCAATATGGATTTACGAGTGGAAAAAGCACACAGATGATGCCTTGTTCGAGCATATATCTTTCATTATGTCTGGAGGCAGGTAGATCAGTTATTTCGGTATATTTCGATATACGTAAGGCATTTGACACGATAGATCTCATTCCATTTTATCGAATAAACTTTATGATTTCGGGTTCAGAGGAACTATGTATAGCTGGCTTAAAAGTTACATCGAGAATAGAAGATACGTTGTAAAAGTTTAGTGTACTCGGACCTTATCTCTTTTTAGTTTACATAAATGATTTGTACAATTTAGAGGTAAGTGGGCGCTTATTTAGTTACGCAGATGACACGGTACTTGCCGTCGATTCCCGCTTTCCAAATGTACTTCAAGAGCTTGTACAAGAAGATGTAGATCGTATTCAATGTTCTAAATGAAAACAAAACAAAGTTCGTTATATATATACAAATCAAGATTTAGGTATTTGGAATGAGACAAAGTTAAAACAAGATGTCACGATAGACAGGGTGTATTAAATTAAATATCTAGGGATTCTATCGGATTCCAGACTATTGTGGAGTAGACATTCGCTGTTCTTATCGCAAAAGTTACGAAAGTTAAATCGTATATATTTTTTTTTATTTAAAACAATTCTTTTCTTCTGATCATTTAATAACGCAGCAATATATGAACCAGTTCTATCCTATGGCATACTACATTAGGGTGGTATGGCAAAATGTCACTTATCATCTCTACAAAATCTACAAAATTCAATTTTTCGTCAATTAAACCGTACATGTTTAACTGACACGTTCGTATTAACCAGCGTGCGAGAACTGTATAAATTGCATCTGTTAAATGTTGTTGCGGAACACAAAAATAAATTCCATCTATCATTCTACGAAGGAAACACAAGATCACGAGGTGCGAATGTTGTTCCGCGATTTATTAAATCACGAACTCGTGTATGCAAGCTATTTATGCAGGAGCCGTTATGTACAATACTTAGGCAATTAAGAATATAGATTTATGAAATTATAAACGACGGAGAAGAAAACTTTTGATCAAATTTTTGATATCTGTAAGAAATGTGTAATGTATGGTGGTGTATCTCCTTATGTTATTTTATCAACATATCAGCTCTCGTATACAGCATGTTCGCGATATATGTATGTCAGTAAAATTAGTGCGTTCAGTCATAAAATATTGTTGTTTATGTTTTCTACTTATTACATTGTGGTTTCAAGTATATGTGGGCGTATATGGATATTATCATTTTTTATTTATTTGTATGTGTATATGTATATGCGTATATGTGTGTATGTATAAATATAATATTTTATTTAAATTTTTTTTTTGTAAGCCTGTTGTTCGCGCATTATTGCGCATTTACAGGTATTTTTATTTGATATTTATTATGGTGATTATAAAAATGTGCATAGTAATAAAGTAATAAAAGATTTGAAAGATATATATTATTATTATTATTATTATTATTATTATTATTATTATATTAGCTACTAAGGGTAATTCCGGGTACTTAGTGTACAATGTGTTGTATTTTATGTTTACAATTTGAGTAAATTATATTTCCTTCTACTATCTATATAAATATAAATACATAAATAAATATTTTTATTAAATAATTAAAATACAGTCAGTAAACATCATTTTCAAACATAATATTAGATAACGTTTAAACTAACGATTAAATGTGAAAATAATTAATACAACATCGCACTGATTAATAATTAGAACAATATTCATAAGTGAATAATTTGTTACAATACATTTACGTCTATGCTTATATTTTGTATTAAAGTAAGTTTGTTATCAAAAACAAAAATACCGAATTCGATCTGACAAGTTAATGACGTTTCCCGATATCGTCAGATTATTTGACAATTTTGTTCGTCCATGTGTAAAGAAGATTACTTAGGTTTTCGATAGATTAATACCGATTTTCAACTTTTTATAATATCTAAGAATACGTAATATGCCGATTTGAAGTCTATTCTGGATGGTGGCTGGTCTAAATACGCTACAAAAGATAGCCGCGTCGTCTGCATAGCCGCTTATGCATTCGGCACTCGCTGAAAATCGTAAAGTATAATGTGAAAGGGAGCGGTCCCAACGCACAGATTCAACGTACGTTATTGCCGAATAATTTAATCGATCATTTAACATTGCGTTTCTCGATTTATTTTAAAATGACCTCTCCCCCGATGCAATTAGTTACCATCGTGCGCATAAATAAATTCGAAAACATATTTCGATATTAGGGAATGCGGAAACGAGATAAACTTTTTAATCAATCTAAGGTTTTTTTTTGTTCAAATGAAATCGACGTTTCGGAAACTTTTTTTTTTTTATTTTTTTTATTTAAATTTACGTGTACCGCCATTATAGGTAGAGGCACGGAACTAAAATAATTACAACAAAGGTATTAAATAATTAAGGTATTAGATAATTATAACGAAGATATTCACAACAAAGGTATTAAGTATAACAAATGCGTTAATTTGATACATTTTAACGAAAACTCTATTAATGATATCCATGTTATCCCTCAGCAAACTTTGCAAGTCGAGCGATGCGATCTACTGTTTTGGGTATTTGTCATAAATTGGACAGTCTACCAATAGATGCTCGACGGTCAACTGACAACAACATTGTTGGCACGTTGGCGGCGTACTTTTTTCTAATAGATGAATATGCGTTAATTTTGTGTGTCCTATCTATTAATTCGAACATAATACTACCTCTTCCATTCTGCTACTACGATGTGCCGAGTGTCACTGTTTTGAAGATAATTTTATCGATCGTAGTTTATTCACCGTAGATATTCTCTGCCAGTTACTATATTCCATGTCGACTCGAAATGATGCTTTAAGTATTCTTTGAAGTCAGCTATCGGTACATGGATATTTAGAAGCGGATGCGAAACGGCTGTTCTTGCTGATACGTCGGCTATTGAATTACCATATATATATATTGCAGTGTATCCACAAAAGTATTATGTTCTTAGATGTAGTTTGTAACATGAGTTTTATTTCGTTGGCTATTGGATGGAAATTTTCATTATTTAATAGAGTTCTTAATGCTGAAAGCGAGAAATGAAATTTTTATTTTTGTCGGAATCTGCGTAATTCACTGCGGATCTAATGGCGTATAGTTCTGCTGATAAGACTGAAAACGTAACTGGAAGAGCAATTTGAAGAACTACGTTATCATTAACAACTACCGAACAACCCATACCTGCTGAAGATTTCGATCCATCTGTGTATATAAATTCCTATTCTGCATGGTTTTCTTTAATCTGCTTTAAAGGGAAACCTTTTATTTTTTGCACTTTTTAAAATAGTTCGACTTCTTGAAATAAAAATTCTTAATAATTATTTAACGAACTTTCATTCGAGTCTTATTTCGAAAATATTATTTTTCTTAAAAACTTTCAAAATTAAAAAAAGGTTAGTGCGTTAATTTTTCTTTTTTTAATGGAATTATTATTATTATTACTTTTTTTTTTTTCAAAATCAAATCAAACGGATGTATTTTATTATTCTAAAAGATCGACGTTTGAAAATAAATCGATATTTTTAAAATTCATAAAGCCCAACGTTATTTAGGTCTAGGACTTCCACGTCATGAAAGACGGCCCTGCCTATAAGAACGAAAGAGAGATCAATCGATCCGGTAGAATTGAATAAACTATTCAGAAAATAAATTATTAACGATGTAAATTTGTCATAAAGAAAAATATTGAAGAAAATTTAAACACTTCCTTCTACGATAGTATTCGAAAAAGAACCGATATACGGTAGGAAGATATAAAAAGAAGTTATATATATATATATATATATATATATATATATATATATATATATATATATATATATATATATATAAAGATAAATGAAAATAAACAGTGCGAAAACTAAAACGATGGCATCTTCAAAAAACGGAAATCAAAGAATAAATATAGTCCTAAACCGACACAGCTTAGATCGAGTAACGGAGTTTTCTTACTTAATAATAATCTTAGATGGGGGTTGATGCGCGAAAGATATAAGGAGAAGAATAGCCCTACTGCGTAATGTTTCCTAAACGGCTGAACAAAGCTAACGACCGGATTGTATGGAGCAATTGATAGAAAGCTTACATTCAGCAGTGGATTGAAGCAATTAGATACGCGTCACGGTAAAATGTATTATCAATATATATTGCCGGTCCTTACGAAACTGAAACATGGAGTAACGAAAAAAAAAACACACAAAATGAAACAATTAGAAAAATTAGTAAAACTTCGACGCCAAAATAATTGTTCCCAATACGAGTATAAAGGTTTACGATTAGGTGAATTAGGTGACAGATGAAATTATCGAATGCACGTCAGATTGATATGGAATTGGGCGTAATATATACAGGAATGAATCGTATTAGAGACGCACAAAATATGTGCAAATGGCTGATTGATGCTTACACTCAGCGACGAGTTTATGTAGACGTATCGTTTCATATATATATAGATATATCATCCTATATCTTTTGACACCTATCTCCTGGAACTATGAGGTCCTACTTCTCGAAGTCGTTTACATGCCTCCTTTGGAGAATTCATAAAGAAATACAATCATTACGATATTCTATATACGTACGGTGCCAAACGGGACAGCTATTCTGGTTGTGTATTCGAATAATGTTATTCGTTTGCCGTATTCACAAAACTTCAGCGTCCTATCTACCGGAGCTGTACGCACAATTGCTAGCCATTTGATTATAGGGGGGAACTAAAAAATAACCCTATTATCTGCACCGATTCCTTGAGCTCCGTTCGAAGTCTTCAAAACAGATCACACCACCAACATCCTTTAGCGAAATCCATCGTAGTTAAAGCATCAGAATTTTGCGGATAAATTACTCTCCTCTGGATTGTGTGGGATATAACAGTGTGGGTGATCTAACGATAGCGCAGATGCAGCGGCAAAATAAGCATGTCTAACATCGCCTATTTCGGCTGTTTCCCATAAAGTACTTCCTTCGCACTATACGATTTAAATTATCGGACAGAGCAAACGAAAGATTCTCGAATCTGCAACGATACAACATCAACTGGATAAAGTCGACCGCTTGTCGCAACTCAAATAGAAGAAACGAAGTAGTCTTGTGCCGTGTACGCTCAAGCCGTTTGCTCACTGACCAACCTAAGTTCCTTTAACTATTCCTCACTTCCCGCTCTGCTCCCCCAAACGTTCAATCGCAAACCTTCCAAATACTCTCTCAAATATTTCACAACATTTTCCTATATCCGAATCTAGACTACTTGCCATCCTTCATTTATCCGAAGTCTACCCGTTAATTTAAATTTCTCCCGTGCCTCTGACTTTATTAGCGGTACACGGCACGATTACCAATGAGAATTAGAAGAAATATATGTCGTAAGTCCGCTGATGTAGTGACCAACCATCGTGTGAATACGATCGTCGCCATTTTGTTACTAGAATGATTATTAATGCAGGTAATCTTAAATTCGTAATGATGATATGACATACGAGTCTCTAGCATTTAGCTAGTAATCTAGATCTATACGCAATTTTAATCAACCTATGATACAACGTTGTTTAGTCGGCTATCTATATTATAGTTGGAAATAATTATTTTGCTAAACCGTTATATTCATCCCGTAATGCTTGATACATTTTTTGATATAGTAATCATGCAATACTAGTTTAAACTGTTTTAACTTTTTCATCACGTAGATAATACTGGATGATGCGTTAATAAATTCGTGATTTTATATTTATGTTATTCTTTATCAGGAAGGTGTTAATAGGTTTCTCTATTTCGTATTTTAGTGATCAGCAATGATAATTGCTACATAGCTGACTGTTCTACTTGACTTGTTTAATTCGATGACGATAATTCTCTGAAAAGTCTTTAACCTGTTTTGAAATCGTTTAATATTGATCGTATCGATATAAAAATTATACCGCTGTACAGTATATATGGTATCACTTTTGTATTAATCGTTTATAGTAATTTATACTGTTATTATCGTTATATATAGTAAATTAAATACTGTTATAATTTCGCCGATTTTGGTCGTAATATAATTAAAGCGATTATAAAATTTTAATTACTAATAATGTGGTACGCTACAAAAAAAAAAACCACACGTAGCTGTATCGTCGCAACAAAGCGATTGCAAACAATTTTCCAACGGTATGTATTTCGACTCGTACGCTACTTAATAAGAAAATATGTACAGGTAAGTAGTCGTCTACCTGCGATACGGAGACGACCCGTAATGATATTAAAGGAAAAAAATATTTAAATAATTTATTGATAACGCGTTATATTAAGTACCATTAGGATCGAAACGTTTTACGCTTTAATCGATTTTATATAATTTTATAATAGATATAAATTTCGATAGAGCCGGTGTTTATTATACAGCTAGAAATTACCCACGGTTTTACCTGTATAATTATTTTTTTTTAATAAAATATCGTCGTCTCTTTTACTACGCGAAAACAAGAAATTCTGAACGAACGGATGATGCGATATTATATTTTAACAACCGGCTAATAGATGTACTGTTTTCAGATTTTAGGCTGTTACATTTCAAACGATTTGACATGTATATCGATGTCTCCTACTTTTTAAAACTTTAAATTGTCGTAATTTCTGTCCGCTTAGAACGAATCCGATAATATAGGCTATAATATAAGCTGTGCGAATTTCATCATTATTGCTTTAATAGATTTTGAGTTCAACGGCTTACCGGGAAAAATCATGTTACTGCCAAACGTAAACAATTCAACATTACATACCGAAATATGTATTGGCTGATGGGTAAATATTCAACACTGTCGCATGAATATAAAGTATTATAAAACAGTCTTGAAGCCAATCTGGTCATATGCTATCCAGATTTGGGGGTACAACGAGCAACTCTAACTTGGACATAGTGCAAAAATTTCAATCTAAAGTATTGCGCGGAATATCGTGTCAGCGCTCTTGCGTATGTCCGCAATGACGACATACGCAAGAGAATCTCCGTATATCGTCTGTTAAAGACGTAAGTCAAAAGCTGCGCTGAAAGATACTTGCATCGACTTCAAACCCAAATCAATCCACTAGCAGTTAATGTCCTACGTAACGGTGTGCAATTCGAACGACTGAAGAGACGCAGTCAGATCGAATTGGGAAAGCGACCGTAGCGATCAACTAGTTTATATTATATATATTATATATCATATATTATATTATATTATATTGTATATTGTATAGTAATACTAAAATAAATTAAGACATAGCGACCGTTGGGAAGCGTCCGGTTATAGCTTTTAAACAGATCAGTGCTGCCTATTGTTCAACCGAACAGATTTCACGCATCTATAAGCTTTATTTAAAAAAAAGAAAAACAGAACAGATAAATAAAAATTTCGAAAAATAGATTTTTCCGTTTATGTGCGAAAAATAGCCCAATGCAGTGATTACAATGAAAATATTCGCAAATCACAGACAGAGACAGTTTTAAATATTAATATAATACGTACCGTTTTTTACGCGAATTCTAGATAATTTTCAGCGTATTTATATAAATTTTTTTAAAACTGAGACACTGTACGTCAACCGGAAAATAAAAAATTTATAAATTTCATGCACCATATAGCGGACATGTGAAAATGGCCGAGGCTAGGAAAAGTAGACGACGGATTAAAAAAAAAAAAAAAAGATTTAGGTTTTTTTTTACATAAGGTATAAATCTAAAATAGCGACGAAGAACCAAAATGAAAGTAGAAAACTATTTAGGAAACTTATTTAAAAAATCGTTGTTACGACCTTTATTATTATTATTTGTCAATATTATCATCGTTATTATTACTATTATTATTATTATTATTATTATTATGTGTGTTGATTATTTCTATTTGAAAGTGGTCCATAATTCATCGAACACGCTATTTTGCATTTGGAAATCGTGCCGATGGTGAGGTAAATTTCTTCACTCACGAAAGTATTTCGTGCACTCACGAAAGTATTTCGTGATACTTTCGTGAGCGGTTTATAAAACGTTTAGACTGTTCGTGATCTTTTCTGTTGATAGCTAATCGCACGTATAACATATATATATATATATATATATATATATATATATATATATATATATATATATATATATATATATATATATATATATATATAAAGATCCCAGACGGGATTTATTATATTCTGCGTATATTAAAATGTAGGTGCGATCTCTTCTTACGTTTATCGAGAATTGCACAAAACTACATCTATCCTCATCAACGCATCTGTTCGTCTTTTTTCCGTCTCTCATCTAATTTTTATATATATACACACACACATATACATACATACACATATAATATTAATATGTGTGCGATATATTTAAACAACGAGTACAACACTTCCACTTTCACAAGAACATCCGGCTGATGGTCAAACGAAGATCGATTCTTCGCCAACAAAAAACTCTATGCCACATCGTCGTTTATCTGCGCCTGTCCCATCTTGTCACTTCTAATTCTTGTCGTCATTCGGTCTTTCCGTCAGTTTCTTCTCGCACACTTTTATACATACGGAAAGCCAATAACCAGTCTCTCCGCGAATTTTGTTTTCTCTTTTCTTCCGTCATCCGTTCTTGATTTCGGTTCTATTTATAACGATAATAATAATAATAATAATAATAATAATAATAATAATAATAATAATAATAATATTAATAATAATAATAATAATATTATTCTCTCGTTAAAAAAACGGATACGTCGCTCGTTTAACGTATTTACTAGTACCGGAAGGTTACCACAACCTTAAGAAAAAGCATAATTGTTATAGTTTTTCACCGTTTAGAATTTGAACACGCGGTATATTATAATGTAAATTAGCCCGTTTCCAACTAGACGATATGAAAATAGGACAAGATATTTGTCATTTATTTTTTTCCAGTTTTTTTTCTCTTTTTTTATTATTAAGAACGATCGTTACCGACTGACATAATGTATATATATATATATATATATATATATATATATATATATATATATAATATATATATAACGTGTATATATAACTTTGTTCTAGAAAAAACGAAACGATCAGTTAGGTTAGGTTAGAGGAACGGTATCGTTAATCACTGATCGTTTAAATATCGTGGTAAATGTTGAAAAATAAATGTCTTCTTTTAAAACGTACTAAATTACTTTCACCCTGTTATTACTTTTACGCGATTTACGATTAGCATATCGGCGCGTTATCTATAATAATATCGTAACGTCTAAACGAAAATTATTACGTTTCATCGACCGTGACGTTATTACGAATTTTTCCCTTTCAGTTTTTTTCTATTATTTTTTTTTTTTGACTTTACGCGATTTACGCGAATATACCGACACTTTAGCGACCTATTCGCTTACATTCATACAGATGATCTTTCGTGTCTCAATTCGCTCGTAAACAATATTAGAGTAATATTTGATTTAGTTCTTATCTAGTTCCACATTACAGATCGATTCATCCTGTAATACCCATAAATCATCGTAGTTTAGTGTATATTTAGCTATTTATAATTACATCGTATTAACTCTAATATTAATGTTTTATATAGCCCCGGGTGAAAAAAATTTTGTGCTCATTAGAAAATAAAAAAACAAACAAATTATTGCAACATTGCCCGTTACTACGGTCGATTGAATATTCCGAGTAGACGAGTATAAGTTTCGATGTCTCTCGATCGCATAACAGAAAGCGTGTTTCCCAGAAAAAATTAATTTCTATTATAGATGTAGGAACTAGTCTGCTATTTTTCTTTTAATTCTTCTTATACTAACAAGAAAAAAATTGCTTTCAAATCGGTGCAGAATTTCGTCATCCGAAAAATCAATCGAAATACCTCCGATGACGCCAAAACGATGCAATAATGAGTGCGGAACATAAGACATAATTCTCCGTTATTAGCGATCTCCAGAAGAAAATTATTGACCTTATGAATTATGTCAAAAATGAGACCTTTATCTTGTTAAGACTGTTTCACTGAAAGTATAGCAGGTCTTGGTATTTAGACTCGCAAACCGCAATAGGATGCAAATTAGCAAGGTTTTTTTCCGTGTTCTGCTTATTAGAAATTATTTTCGTCATCATTATTATTATTACGACTATTACAATTATTATTGTTATTTCGATTACTACCTGAAATCTGGTTATTACTTCTCGGTACAATGGTATCAGTAGTTTTCATCCTGTTATTATCAAGTAGATAAAGCCCCCTCGGGCTGGCTGCATATACCAGTTACTACTATAATAATCGTACAGTTGCAAAAAAAAAAAATTAAAAAGAAAGATATTATATACAATTGGAGGATCGAAACACGGAATGAAAAGACTACACTCCACAACACGATACCAATCAATTCTTTTCACAAACAAATTTTCACTTTAACCTTTTATCTGATACGTGTCTCTTAATTTCTAAGAACTTTTCAATATATGAATTTATAGATCTGATGGATATGGCGGTGATGTTATTTTAGTACATAATCGTATGCCTCGTTCTTTACTTTCTGTTAATTCTATTTTACATAGCAGCAACTGTAATGGTTTATGCCTGTCGGTTAAATTCTTAACCAAGGCTGTATATATTTTTCTTTTTATTGCCCGGCTAACCGTTTCTTTAATATAATTTTATTGATCTGCAAACTCATACATAATATGCGATGAAGATTTCAATGCTTAGAATTTCAGCAGGCAGCATTGCAAACAACAACACTGGGCAGCTTATGTTAGATATTATAAACGCGACAAATTTAATAACGTGGTTAATCTTCATATCATCATTCCTTATGTTCATAGACTATTCAATGTTGTCGATTTATCATCACTGTCAATTAGTGCTTTTTAGAGATTAGAATGTTAAGTATATTCTATTGGGTGGTGATACCGTCCTGTTGTCCTCAATTCCATTCCTGTCTTTCTGTTCAAAACTTAGACTGGTATATTCCAATATTTGGTTGTTTCCTGAACAAAATATGGGTTTATTGTCAGTCTTAACATTCGCTTGTAAAATAAATTTATGCGTAATTACAGCTTTGTTACACTTTAAAAAAAAAAACTTTTCAATCCAACATTACCTTGGTGGGACTCTTCTTGCTACATTCAGTTAAATGCCTTATCAAACAATTTCGACGGAGTCGCTCTATGAGAAATTGCCTCCTATTGATAAATCAAAAACCATTACTCGTTGTTTCTTCCTTAGTAAAAAAGGCAGGGTTGGAAGAATTTTGTTTCTTCTATAAATCGTACTCAAGCCTCATCTTACGTTTGGAATAAAGCCAAATTATTTGCTTGTAAAACAGTTTCTTCTACCTATAATCTCAACACAGACGCTTTTACACATTTTGCACAGTTATATCCCTAATCAGGTAGAATATCTTTTTCCTATGCATATACAACATACCATCCGTGGCTCCAATTTTCCATGTACTCGTACGAGTTTACCTAAAACTTCACACTCTCTTTCCTACAAAAAAAGAAAACTCCTCTTCTGGTTTGGACGATATTACCTGTAGAATACTAAACAACCTTCTCTTCTCTGCCGGTTACCATCCTCCTAAATTGTTTTAACCATTTCCTTAATACTGATTCCTACCCTGGAAGTTGGTTATCTTGCGGTCCTTGTTAACAAATATCCTTCGAGTAATACGTCATATCGTCCTATGTTTCTTGCTTTCTGTATTCGAAAAACATACGAAAGAATATTAAAGATCAGAATTAAATGATGGTTAGAAAATTATAATTTGTTCCCTTCTGGAATGTATGGCTTTCCGAATAATATTAGCTCACTAAATTTCGTCTCTCATCTGGTAGCTGACATTTACAAGTCTTTAATATCGAGTAAACATTTAATTTCTTGCTTTCTAGATATAAGTAATGCTTTTAATTCGATTTCAATTCCAATGCTTTACGATACACTGGTCTCATTAGCCTCTTCCTTCATCAATAGCATATGTAAATTATTCACAAATCGGATTCTTATTTTCAAACATTCATCTATCACTAATCCTTTCATCAGGGTGGTACATTTAGGATTACCGCAAGGATCTGTTTTAAGCCTGGTTTTATTCGATATCTACATGTTTAAATTATACCAGTTCTCGTAATAGCATTTATATTTTATCCTAAGCTGATGACATTGTATTCTATAAAACTAATTCTAAACTTTCAGAGGGTATTCAGTCACTAAATAGTACTTTCGATTTTATCATTAATTTGTTAAATAACACGAGTTTCACGCTTTCTTCACACAAATGTGTTTCTATCATATTTTCTTACAGACGTATTAACTATTCTGTACCCGGTTTAATGGTTGGCAATTGTTGCGTTTCATTTTCCACAATTTGAAAATATTTAGGTTTTGTCTCGGACTCAAATGACCTAATCACATTGAAGCTATTTATGTCAAAGCTTTCAAAACGAATAAATCTGTTAAGAACGCTTTCGCATAAAACCTTTTTGGGGGGGGGGTGATCATCTAATTTTACTTCTTTTGAATAAATCGTTTATTCGTAGTGTCAGATTATGGTAGTTTTCTGTTTGTCGATGCATCATCCAGATATATTTCAATTTTGGACAAACTTCAAAATATATGTCTACGTTTTGGCCCTTGGGGCTTTTTCACTACTTCCATATCCAGTTTAGGAGGCAAAAATCATCCCTCCTTTATCTATGCGTCGGTGTTACTTGGCTGATCAATTTTTAATCAACTCCATCTCAGTTACTTCATGCTCCTCATTTCTCTCATTCCTCGAAATTTTTCCGAATTTGAGATTTTCTCTTCATCGTCGTCCAATCCTATGCCTTTCTGTACATCACCTTTGCATGTATATTAATGCTTCTTTTATCAACTTGCCGTTATTTCCCCTTTCCCCTTTTTTAATAATAATCTAGTATTAGATAGAGATTTAATTTTTTATTTTATTTTTAAAGTTGCCGCACCGCCTTTATCGCCAATATTCTCTTCACAAACCACATCTGTGATAAAAAATTTCTTCCCATATATACAGACAGTTCTAAATCGAAGAATCATGTAGAAGCAGCTTTTATAATTCCTTCGACATGGTTAAATAATTCAACCTTTTGCGAGTTTTTTCCATTTTTACAGCAGAGTCTACGGCTATTTTTCCAAGCTCTGCGTTTCGTCCTGTTTAATCCGATAACTCAGAAGGTCATAATTTTTCCATAAAAATTGTCTCTCGGCTTTAAAGTTCTCACATTATAATCCTCATTCCGCTCCTGTAATACTTAAAATTCGTAACGTTATTTTGCACTTTTACAGGGTGCCAATATCTCGATTAAGTTTTCATATATTCCTGGTCAAGCTAGTATTAAAGGGAATTTATTTGCCGATCATTGTGCTAAATGTGCAACATATCTCGGTTCACTTATTGCTTACAAACCCTGTATTGATCTTCCATCTATCATCAAGGGAGCAGATAAAGAATACTGGAGAAAACTATTTGGAATAATCCCTATAATGTTACACAATATAAACTGCTTCAGTCTGATCTTCCTTGTCTACCCTCATTCTATAATATCGAAACACAAATGTGGATCTGCTCGGTGGTTTTATTGTCGCTTTATGTATACTACGATTTGGAAAAAAAATCGTCTATCCTCGTTGCTTCTACGTTCTGTTCACATCTTTCAGATATCCACTGTATCGTAGACGCAAATCACATTTTCCTGCAATGTTGTTCACACTACCGCTCCTCACGTGACACCTTCTATAATCACCTCATACCCCTACACGTTTCTTACTCTTTACACGTAACACGCGCATATACATTTGTTTATATGGGTTTATTGTTAATTGTAACATACTCGTATAGTTAAAATTAAGATAGTTTTATTTTGTTAAAATTACGTTATAAAGTTTAATGTGTAAACCCCCCCCCTTAAAAAGAATACATTTTGTATTGCAATGAGTGCTTCAATTCTACTTTACCATGGGTTTGTGTCACCGATCATTGTAATGTAGGTTTAAACACTAATGTGGATGTTACAAATGTGTCGTGAATTAACGACAGAGTGTATAAAGGAGCAATCAATGGTGAGTAAATTTCGCGTATAGTTGGTTAATGTTAAGGCTATAAAAGCGAAGCAGACACTGTTGCGAAGTATAAGTAGCATATAAAAGCAACTGGAATGTAAATCATCAAAATGAAGACGTTAAATTATCTACCTATAGTTAATTGATAAGAAATTTTGTAATGAAATTGAATACATAAATTTAAAATGCAATAATATATACAAATAAATAAATTAATTAATATATCGTATATTATATATACGTTTATATATATATATATATATATATATATATCACCATAAGTTTGGTAGTCCTGGGAATGATTTTATTCCGTAGTAAGTAACTTCTAGCCCTACCGATTCTCTGCAGCTCTTTTCATTTTCCAGTATTGATCTGTGCCTGTGTCATGCAACAATATTGTCACGAGAGTGTTTCGTGGTCTACCACCACCTCTTTTCCCTGGAATCTGTCCTTATGTTACATCGCGTAACAGACCACCATGTCGGAGTAGATGCCCCAATCCAGGTTAATCTCCCTTTCTTTATCGATGTAATAAGGTCCGTTTTTTCGTAAATTCTTTGGAGAATTTCTTCATTCGAAACTTTTTCGGTCCAAATTATTTTTTTTATCTTCCTCCAACACCACATTTCAAAAGGCCGTATATACATATATATATATATATATATATATATATATATATATATATGCATTATTAATATTGTTATTAAGTAAATGTGGGTAAATATTTGGATTGTTATAAGTTAAATTATAATAATAATCCAAGCGCCGTTCAAGTGTTGCACACAGGCGATTTTATTATTTTTATTTTAACTGAATGTGGTCAATTTTGTTCGATTGCCATATAGTTGTTATTATTATTTGAGAGACAACAACAATATATAAAAAATATATATATATATAATTTGTAGCAAAAATTTTATAAATAAAGAGTATTTAATAAAAAATATTCTTATTATTACATTTTATATAATTTTTTTTTCGATTTATAATATTTATTTTTTATATTTTTTCTTTTTATCGTTACTTTCTTTGTATGGTACGTTGTACTGTTGAAATTGTAATAAATTTAATTTGATTACTACCACTGACATTATTATTGTTCGCAATAATATTTAATTTTAGTACATGTAGATTGCACGAACTAACTTGTAACAGATGTGGTTTTTTTTAACACTTTTAGCCCCAAGCCACATTTTGAACTTTGGTGGTGACAAACACGTGTCAGTCAATGACTAACCAGTATGGTTGTGATAAAAGATTCAATGTCAGTCATTTCGGGCTGACAGTTACTTCTAACTTTGTAAATCTTTCGATTGAAAGTTAAATTTTTGTTTAATAACAAAGTTGTTTTCTAGTTTATTTGTAATTTTAAAAAAATGTTAATCATAACTGACACTTTTATGTAAGATTTTTTTGGTTTATAATTAATGTAAAATCATTTTTAGTACATGGAATGGTTAATATAATGGTACGGGGAATAATGAAAGTTTCAGATGAAAACTTTATACGTTCAATAAAAACATATGTGTGACAACAGACAATAATAAATAGAAAAATTTTAAGTTAAGTAGCTCGAAAGTGATATCTATTAATACGTAGTAAACATTAAAAATTAGCACATTTATCGCATTTATACAAAAAAATCATCACACGAGCTAGCGGTAATGGACGATGTCAGTCACATATGACCGATACGGTGCTGAAAGTGTTAAATTTTTCGCAAAGTATGTTTTATATTTATTTATCTTCATATAAGTCTTCGAGTACTTTACTAATCTTCAATGTGAGGTTAGAATTGTAATAATAATAAGTCGTATAAATATTTATTTATTCATTTATTTAAAATTAATACTAATAAAATATGATTTGAATTTATTTTATTTTTATTATTATTATTATTATTATTTTCGTTGTTATTATTATTAAATATTGCGCATTGCGAGTATGTATGTGCTTATAGATATTTGGACGTGCATGTATTTATACATTTATGTATAACTAGATTATTGCACATTGATAGATGCGTGTATAATTATCTATATATATATATATATCGTTGTATACGATTTCGCGTAATTCAAAAACTTACGCATATATGAAAATGTTCGCTAGTAAATAATTTACATCGGAAAATTGGTAATATTGCATATTAATTTTATTTAATTCGATTAGATTTGAAATCGCGTTTATTTGACGCGTTATAAAAAAGTAAATTTAAATACAAACAATTAATAATAATAATAATAATAATTCGAATTCAGTTTATTTCGAATAAAATACAATTTTATAAACTACACAATAATACAATCACCACACACACACACACACGCACACAACGGATATAATTGTAAAACGTAGAAGTTCAGATAAAATGTATCGTGTAACGAAGCTTGTTTACCGATTCTTTTCCTTACAATGGGTTCCAAGATGAATTTTTAGTACTTCAGGGATTAAAAAACGTTATCGACTACTTGACCAGGGAGGGGGGTCCCTTTTTAAACTCTGCGTTTAGTAAAAATAGTCCGTTAACACGTCTCAACAAATTAATAATATATAAAATGATTATAAGGCCGATACTTTTATACGCATGCCCTGTATGGTCGTGTACAATTCTAACCTTTCCAAGTTACAGCGACTTCAAAATCAGTGTTGCAGAATAATACTTAAATTATCTATATATGCTAGAATAGATCTTACGCGTACGACTCTGAATTTACCGTATACATATATATCTGAAGTAATAAAACAGCGTACAATAAATATTTTCGACTATCGACAGCAAATATTCAATAATCAGTTAAATAGGGGACTACAACGGATTTACTAGTTAAAATATAAGAAATATAAGAGGATCAAACATATATTATATTCTAATGTATATGTCTCATATTTATAACGTATATATAATATTTATTTCATTTTATCTCGAACATATGTGTAGTCGTGTAATTACTATACATATTATGTTGTGGTTGTAATTTGTAATCTACTTTATCGTGGTGTTATATGGTTATCACACTCGTGGTATACGCGGTAAGAATTCTATTTTCGGCATGAGCAAATTTTTATTTCGTACTTTTATGTTATAGTTCTGTTTTTCGAGATACACTTTTTATTTATTTTTATTTTATTTAGTACTTCAGGCGACGTATTTAATAACCGTGGTCCCATATACGAGGACTGAATTCGACCGCGGTATTTATCCAGTTACGGTATTTTCTCCGATTCATTATTGGAACTTCTAGTCACGCCCTGCTTTACGGAAATTGAAAATATATTCCGTTGCTGAAATCCAAAGTCTTTAACATGTACCACGTATACTTCGGACTTAGTCAGAAAGTTGTTATTGCCATATGGAGTATTATTATTATTATTATGAAATATCGGTTTATTTCTTGACTTTAAAGAACTGACTGAATATGAGAAACATGTAGTAAGTGAATAATTCCGTAAGGAACAACCGGTTGATACAAAGTGAGACACAAGCGATGAAGATGACTACGTGAAAGATGCTAAAACGAGTAATTTAATGTTCTTAGTTTACTAGCTATAGAACATGCTTGCACATATGCCGAGTTAGGTTACTGTCAATTATAAAACCGAGGTTTCATAGCAACACCGCTACGCGAGTTCATCGACTGATTTTAAACGCAATGCAGCAGCGAGAACAGAACGATTGAAAAGAACGAAACAATGGAAACTCGCTACATAACTATACGGGACATGTTAACGGAAGATTAAAATCGGGACGTAGCTTTTTAGGAACAGCTGAAGAGCCGAGAATAACTGGGAAAAGTCAGAAAGATTAAAAACTTGGAGAAGTCGAAGCGCTAGTAATGTATTTTAAACCGAATAAGAAGCGAAGCGTCACGAACCAAGTACAATTTAAACAAATGTAAAATGGCGGACTAAAACTTACCGCCGAGTAACGAACATTTACTCGAGTACATCCTATTTGGCACTTTTGACGGAGATAAATTATATTCCGACACGGATGAAGGAATTTTGAAATTTCTGTAAATTGGTCGCGGAAAGGGTTATGAGCGGATATGAAATAATAATAATAATAATAATAATAATAATAATAATAATAATAATAATAATAATAATAATAATAATAATAATAATAATAATAATAATAATAATAATAATAATAATTTTGATCTAATTTCGCGCGATACCGAGAAGTAAATAAAAAGATGCACGTAAAATGGAAGCTTCCAGTTTCATGATTTACTTAAATATTTCGCACATTTCTTCTACTTATTCCTCGAACAAAAGTTTGATCCAGACAGGATACATAATTCCCCACTGACATGTGTAGTATTAAATAATTGACTAATTAAGTAATCAAATTTCCATCATCGTCAGTCTTGGAGCCTTGCCAGTTATTTTTCCTTGTACAACAGTTTGAAACGTTTTGTCGTGTTTCATCTTATCTTCCGAGAATAGTAAAATAAATTAAATATTCACCGATATCGTCCTTATTAAATAAATCGATGTTCGTAATTACTACCGATAATAATAGCACGAATAATAATAATAATTTAATAATAATAATAATAATAATGAGCTTGCTTTAATATGGGATTATTTTTTTTTATTTACATTTTTTCGACGCGTTATAATATTATTACTTGAATAAGTATTTAAAAATGCTGCCGGTAGTCGTCGTTTAAAAATAATCGAAAACCTGTTATAAAACACTTGAAAATTAAATTTATAATATTAAAACGGATGAAATTATTCATTCGCATTTAAAAAATGTTTATTCACCCAGCATTAGTACACCTATCGTGTAGTACAATATCAGTTTCCTCTGGAAAAGCCTAGTTAAAAAAATTAGTTAATAAACAGCAAAAAAGTAATTAAAATCACCAATTTGTTATACATGAAAAGATAAAAATATATAGAATTTATAAAAATATGAAAGGAAAAAAATGGAAAAAAAAAAATAAATAGTAAGAAAATACTTAATTTAGACGTACGATATTTAAAAAATTAACCAAGTGAAAAAACAGATTTGATTATGATAGAAGTGTTTCTTTTTACTTTGATACTTTTTGTAATATTGTACATCTAAATTAAGTATTTTCTCACATTTTTTTTTTAGTTTCTTTCCTTTTATATTTTTTTATAAATTGTATATATATATATATATATATATATATCCTATTGATAATTGCGTAATAACCGAAAAGCATTGTGATCATTTTATATATGAAAACTTAGTGATTTTAACTATTTGATTATTTATTAACTATCACGAAATTCTTCAAATTACAAAAAATTCAATTTTTCTCACAGTCGATATGCTGTACGCAATGATGGCGAAAGTGTTAAATAATAATAATAATAATAAGAATAATAATAAATTACTAAAAGGCTGCTTATCGTTCATTTAAGAAATTATATATTATACATATACATATATTGTAAGTTCAGAACTCGTTTGAATAGCCTAGATTTAAGCAAAAGTGCGATTAACACACAATATATTGTAGACAATATTGTAAACGCTTGATAATATCGTGTTCGTCGGGTATTACTATGGCTATATGGCCAATTGGACGATGTTTTCGTTCTATCGTTTGTGAAGGAGTTTACACACCTTCGTAAATGTACATTGGAAAGCGGCGATTAAATATTTTGCCGAGGCTTAAAGAATTCACAATTAATGTTGTCAGGATACAAGATAGAAACGAAGATTCTTTCTGTATTTACGGTGAACGGTAATAGAGAAAAACGCAGACAATGATATGCATGTGTGTGTTTGTGTAAGTGCGTCCGTATACGCTTACGGCTTATGTCCTATACAATATTGTATAAAGCTATACACCGAAAAGAGATATATATGTTCACATAGACGCGGGTGTTTTAGAGTTAAAAATGAAAATACACTTTCACTTCGTCAGCGTCCATTTTTCACACTTTCATTCTTCAACTCAATACGTATTACAACAATTATCCATTATCCGTTGCTACATCTTGTCTGAGATTTGCTCATCCTGTCACTAACTCGCTCATTCTATTCTTTTTCACGTTCTCTCTCTCACTTCCTCTCTCTCTCTTGTTGAAACATATCGTATCCGCTTTTCGCTACATCCGCATGTATCTGTTTAATAGTAGCGTGTCACCTAATCGTTGATCGTGCTTACTTATATTCTTTCCTATACAAATATACACCGAACAGTTCGTTTTTATTGCCAGAACAACTCTTTCTATCCATCATCCTAATTTTATTCGTTATTGTCGTGTGCATACGAACGTATATATGTATGGAAATCATATGCGCACGTACGTATTCATTTTTGAAGGACCTACTCTTCTTCGTCCATTCATAAATCTCGCACAATGAATTGACCGTACCAATTTCTTCAAATCAGAATTTCCATTACAGCCTGTATATAAATATTTATCACCGTTAAATGGATCGACGCTAACTTTCGTTTTGCAATTGTTAACATCACGATTTGTCCTTCATCTCACTACACCCTAGATTGAACCTTGGCCGACTAAACTTTATCGAGAATTAAATTTGTTAAATATATATATATATATATATATATATATATATATATGTGCATTTCATTACACGCCTCGTTACTCAGTCAATCGATGTGAAACTAAACATGTCTCATATATAAATATATATATATACATATAGCCCGATGTGGTATATATGATTAATGCTCATATCTACGAGCAGCTAAGAATATATTAACTTGTCTGCTAATGGTATATAGCTCTCGCTATTGCCGAGCTAATGTTTAGGAAGGAATTAACAACCTTATGAGTATGTATTACAATGATCTAAATTGGGAACTTTAATATATATTGTAATTTCCCAGCGTTGAATGGACACGATGTGAGACTATCGAAAAGTAATACCGATCGAAAATGTATCTAATGGGTGGAATTAGATCTTCGCATCCTATACGATGTTAGATAATCTGAAATTCATTAGTCTAGAAGCCTGTTTTATCGCAGAAAATAATGATGGAAACCTATTCACGCTATTAAAGAAATACTCAGATAATTTACAAAAAGCCAGCGTAGACTTGCACTAATACCACGTTGGGGTTTCACAATTACATTCGGTAAATTCAAAGAACTAGATCGAATTTAAAAAATATATATTTATTCGGAATAATTTATCGAAAAACTTTCGACGATAGTATAAGATGAATCTCAGTAGCTATCAAAGAGCCAAAAATATAAAATGCTACAAAAAGAACATATTTCTGAAGTTTACGAAGCACTCACGCATTCGCTAAGAGATGCTACGAGTTATTAACGATTTTTATTTCTCTTCAGATGTCAAAAATTCGATGATTTTTCCACAAGAATCGATATTAGAGAAACGGATTAAATTAGCAGCAATACGTGAAATTTTAGATTCGTTTGTAGAGAACATAAAAAATTAATATTCTACCGGTGAATATGTAACAGCGGATGATTTATGTTGCATCCATTTAGAGGATGATGCTCTTGGATCCGGTATATTGCTTCGAAACCTGCAAAGTATGGAATAAAAATGTTTGCATTGTGCTATGCACAGATAATTATACTGTGGAAATTTGGAGATTTATCTTTGAGTAAAGCCATCAAGTTCATATGGGGTTCAAAGTTACAAATGACTAAAAAATACTAAAAATCTGAAAATTTTCTTAATCTTCATTACCGCCTGGAAGGACTTAATTGCGGCTTTACAGGTGAAATCTAATACCCTCCTTTTCACATCTACAACAGCTTCTTAGCAGACCAGCTTGTAAGAAAATTCACAACTACAAATCAGTCGGTATATGAAAACTTATTTATTTATAACGAATGGAAGTTGTCATCGTATAAACTCCCTCTTCTTTGTAAATCTTCTAAACGATTTTTCAATTATCACAACTTAACTATTCCTTTTGTCACTTTCTGCTTATTTTTTCGATCATTTCTCTATCAATAATATGTAATTAGACATAAACTTAGAAACATATTTTATCTCCCAATTTGTAGAGACGGTTCCGAGTCTAATAATAAAATCGGTGCTGCATCTCTGAGAAATTTCTTCTATTCGATTTTTACACCAAGCGTTAAAATACATTTATCAACATCGTCCATCTTCGTCAGTTTTTATCTTTATCGATTCGAAAAGCTGTTTAATCATTCCAAAATTTCTGTTAGTCGCCGTGCATCGCCTTATTTATATAAAATCAGAATTTTGCTTTCTTCGCTTTTAGAATTTGGAATTTCTGTTAGATTTTCCTGGATTTCTAGACATTCCGGCATACTCGGAAATACTGTTGATGCAGAAGCCAGGTCCGCTTTGGATAGTGGTGTGTTCCTTCCGTATATATACATATTTAACAGATTGGTTTTTTATGTCCTATTAAATTGCTCATTAATTAATATTGGGGTTTTTTTTGTTGTTGTTTCATTATTGTCTCATCGTATATATCGTCGTTTGCTCGCGTAATAACCGCGTCGCTTTTGCCTCGAAATCACACCAACAACGTCTTATGTTAAAATAACTAACATCCTTTAGGAAAGAAACATCAAAAGTCGGTGATGCTGACAACGTTACTTTGCTTACAACTCTTCAGCAGTCCTTCTACAGACTGGAGAATATATTCAAGTCATTTAATAAAATGGAAGCGATGTTTAATCGGTTATTGGACTTTATTGCAGCTCTTATATCAAGGTTACTTAATTCGAAATGACATCTGTACGAATTGCAATCTGGAACATCAACGGATTAGCTAGGCGTTAATTCGAGTTAGAGGTTTTTATTATACACTAGAAATTGGATATAGTCTTGTTATCTGAAATAACTAAAAATCATTATCATCGTTCAGATGGCTACGCTTGTTATAGAACTATCACCCTGCTAATAAACCGCAAGGGGGAACAACAATTATAATACGTTGCAGTTTTCGTCATTTTTACTTAACTGTTATCATAAAAATTAATTTACAGTCCACATCTATTGAATTACAATTGCAAACAATGGTAAAACTTTAGTCATTTACGCCGCAACTGTCCTCTAGAACGAAGATATTACAGAGTAATTTCAAAGAATTCATCAACTTATCGCACCGACAGATAAGCAGTTATATGACTGCGTAAAGAAAATAAATTTTTCTGTTTTTTCCAATGGCCAACCGACATACTGGCGGTCAGACGTAAACAAAATCTCGGACTTACTCTAAAAATCCTAAATCAATTCTCCGATATCTATCCTGTATCTGCTGGCGTGCCTCAAGAAAGTGTCTTAGGTCTGGTGCTTTACTTAATCTACTCTGCCGATTTTCCAGTTGATATTCACGTGATTACGTTTGCCGACGATACAGCGTTATTAGCTATTGGTACAGACAATAGCGAAACGTTTAATAAACTACAAAAACATCTTTATTGAATGTTGAAAACTGGCTGAGACGTTGGCGTATCAAACGAAAGTAAATGCACGCGGGTCGATTTTACGCTGCGAAATTTTACGTATCAACCGTTAAAAATAAATCGGGTGATTATTAGCCGAGAAAAAGATGTTAAATACTTAGGCATACATTTGGAACGAAAAATTAACCCGGTAGAAGCATATTAGTCAAAAAAGAAAATAGATAAAAAAAATTGCACGATTTGGCTTCTTGGCAGGTACTACAGTTTGTCGCTAAAAAACAAAATTGTATTTTATAACATAATTATAAAGCTCGTTTGGACATACGGTTTAATGTTATGAGGTTGTGCAACGGATATACATATAAATAGAATACAGCGGTTCCAGAACAAGGCCATAATACTCATAGTCTCCCCACCTTGGTACGTATCGAACCATACGTTACATCGATACTCAAAAATCGCATACGTGAAAGACGAGATCAAACGTGCTGTAAAGCAATATGTAAGCCGTTTGAAAATACAATCAAACGTATTGGCGATCAATCTATTTGACACTAGTCTAGATGTTCGTAGGTTAAAACGTGGTCGACCGTTTGATCTGGCCTAATTTCTCAACAGGGTCCATCGCCGGATGCTAACCCCCCCTAACAAGTTATTTGTCGTTTCCGTCAAATTGCTGGATGGCTACCTGGCCAGTTGTAATTTTAAAATTTAAAAAAAAAAAATTAGTTATTTACAAAACCTTAAGCTGATCACATATATTAATGTAGAAGCATTGTGTTCATCTCCTAGTCAGATAACGCTGCAGTGTTTTTGGAAATTAGCCCGTTACTAATTACTAAAAGAAAAGAGGTCAAATTTTATAACAAAAAAAAACTGATTGGCTATGCTTCATTGATTATAATCTTAATATTCCTCCTCAGAATTGGGACAACATCGACGAAGCCGTAGAATACCTAAATAGCACCATATAGCGGCTTACGTTTTAGCAATGTTACCAACCGGGCTATTAAAAAAACAAAACAGTCCGTCCTCTCCGGGTCGACATATAGAAATAAGAAACGTCTTTTGACGAAAGGATTAAATAAGTACAGTATTAACATAGTAGCATAGAATTGACGACGGAAGCATTTAAAAACCCGTGGGTAATTACATGTTTTTTGGCAGAATTAGGACAAAAACGCGTACAGGGTGTTGACATAGAAGTGAAACAATATTTATTTGTTCTATTGATAAGACTCCTTAAACAGGCTAATTTATGCATTTTGGGTGGAAAGTATTTTTACATTTTTATATATTTTACAAATTCATATATTTATATGTTCTATTTGCATGTTCATTTCACAATGGATTAAAAAATCGAAAAGCTTTGTGATTTTTCATTGAAAAAAATATATATATGTATACATATATATATATATATATATATATATATATATATATATATATGTATTAATTAATTAATTAAATTATCCACTCGTTAACCGAGTTCAATTATTTATGAGTCCTGAGGTGGCTAATCAAACCAATTTTTGCGGCGCACACCTTTCCGCATGCATCGTACGTAAAAGCGTCATTATTAATATTATCCACTCGAACCGTTCCAATCAATCCTTTACGTCGATTCCTTTTCCTTTCTTCCGCAGCTCGAGCATTTTGATCCGCTTTCTGCAAACCATCTCGTATTGTCTGTCTTCCATCGCTAGCTTTTCCCAACTCCTGCGATCAATTTCGCGTTCCTTTAATATCCGATGCAAATAGTCTTTATATCGCCAACGAGGACGTCCAATGCGGCGTTTACCAACCAAAAGCTGACCATAAAGGAATTTTTTCGGAAGTCTTTCCTCGTTCATTCTGATTACATGCCCAGTCCATCTCAAACTATCATTATAAAGCAGCATCCGAATGGACTTGCATTTAGCCCGCGTTAAAATTTCGCGATTCGTCACTCGGTCCTGCCAACGTACACGTAGCAATCTTCGCAGCGCTCTCTGATGGAACGCTTCCAGCGACCGTATGTTCTTCGTATATGGGGCCCATGTTTCGGAGCCATAAAGTAGTATCGGTAAAACAATGGACTTGTACATTATCAGTTTTGTTGACAATAAGATATGTGTATTATTAAAGATCCTTCTATCAAGCTTATACATTGCAGCTGAAGCAGCTTTACATTCTACTACAAATCTCGGTGTCCAAGCTGAACTTGTTGTTAAGCTCACTACCAAGGTATTTAAAACTTTCCACCTGTTCTATTACACTATTACCTAATTCCAACACGTGTACATTTTGCCGTTTGTTTGAGGGAGCTACCTGCATAAGTAATTTGGTTTTCCCTTATTTATAGCTAGGCCAAAACTGTTGTATACTGCATCAAGTATTTTGATAGTACTCTGTAGTTCCCGTATGGTGTGCGCGACCACAGTACAATCATCTGCGTACTGGAAATCGAATACTCCTACTCTGGAGCATTTAGAAGCTGCTTGAAATCGATGTACATTAAATAATCCGCCATCAAACCGACTGATCATTACTATCTTTTCAGGTCCCAGCTTTTTAACTGTGATTATATGTATGAAAGCCATATACACTGAATACAGCACAGGGGCCAGATATATATATATATATATATATATGTATATATATGTGTATATATATATATATATAGAGAGAGAGATAATCAGTACCACATGTGCATGCGTAAGCGTCACGCGTCTAGATCTTTAATCATGCATTAAGTTAGTTGTATCAAGTATTAAAAATGTAGTCCATTTTAAGAATAAAATTTATTGGTAAATAGTACAATCTTTACAATTATTAAAATATTCGTGTGGGTAACATGAATTAATCAAAAGATAAACGCCCAAAATAACGGTAACTATAAGTCAAATTAATGAACCTATCGCGATAAAAGTTTTAAAAATACAATCAAAACCTATTTCATAGGGTTATAAAATATAAACACATAAACACACATGCATATTATTATATATATGTATGCGTGCGCTTGTTGCGTTTATTTTCGTTTATTAATGCCAAAGAAGCCGTACGTTTTAATATGTGTAATGTTACTTGTTTGTCAATTTGTCCAACCCTAGTTCCAGTTCTAAATATGCTACTCTGTTGTTTCTACTAATGCAGAAAAAATTAGTTACAGCTCCTAGTCAATAAACACATACGAACATGTCGACTAATTTTTTGGACGAACTCAAAGCCATGTTTAAACAGCTGATGGAATAGAACTCTGGTATAATAAATTTATTATCAATCATTTCTGAAATAGTTAAATAATGTCCAACTTATTAAGATTCGCCCAATAAAATGTAAATAGGGTTTTAAACAATAAATTAGAAATTTGACTCTTTTAAAATTGTGAACTTATTACTAAAAACTGATTATTCCGATCTTGATCTAGATGTCGGACATTTCACAGACCCGTTTAAAAATCGAATTCACCCAAAAATAAACAAAGTTCTGCAAACATTGTCAAATTAGTTAAGAAAAAAAAAACCCGATACATAGAAAATGGCAGCATATCAGATATCTTGATCTTAAAGAATTATTAAATACCAATGCCAAACGTTCGAAAATGTTACTAGGAGAATCAAAATTATCTGCAAAAATCAACCCCCTTTAAAAAATCCATAGAATAAAACAGATTAAAAGCGAGTTGCACCAGAAAGTTCTAATGTTGATGATCTAAAGCAATTTTCAAATATACCCTTACAATTGTGTTGACCTATCGTCAACATAATCAGAGAAAATTAAACATATTATTGATGGTATTATTATACCATACATAGAATATCCTGTTGCCAGGTGAAATTCCACAACAAACTGTAGAATGTCAGTCCAACATACATGATAAAAATTCTCGATAAATGTCACTGGGGAGCATCGATGAGTGACGGCCTCTAACACGTCATCTATCGTTTTCTACAAATTGTTAATTAGCCTTTGTGTGGCAATGTGTGCAATGTTATAATAATACGAAGAAACCGTTTTAAAATTAAACATTCAAAGCTATGAAATATTGAAATATAAATTAAGCATATATGTGTGCATGTGTTTGTCTGTGTGCGTGCGTATTTGCATGCTTATAGTCAATATGTGATAATATTTTTTTTTTTTTTTAAATACGACCGAAAGTTTTATAAATTTACTAAATAATGTTTTGAATTACATAAGGCGCACGCATACATATACTTTGCGTACATATATTTGTATATGCCGATTTCTGTCAAAAACGATTAAAAGTTGGTTGTAAAATTACAAATAAACTTAAATTACATGCACAAGAAGACACCCACTTTCATATATATATATATGTATGTATGGTGTATATTATTTTTGATAAAACAGTATCGGTATAAGTTGGTTCTATCGTTTTATTTAACTCATAGCATTGACCGCGACGATGAGAGAATTGATAATTTTCACCACGTGGTATAGAAATCATAATGTTCAGATTTGATACAAACGTTTTGACGTTAAATTCAGTCAAATCATAGTAATCACTTTGATAATAAAGCAACTTTATTCACCCTTTTCGAAAAGTAGGTAGTTGTCGTTCTTAAATGTATTTGTGTATGGTTGAATATTTCATATAGCTTAGTATATAATTGTTCAGCGGATCATTTGTTTATTTTTATATTAACAATACGAAAATAGTATTTTATATCATATATATATATATATATATATATATATATATATATATGTATACACATACACACACATGTATTTTATGTATATAAATAAGGACCTAAAAAAAAAAAAGTAATAAAATGTAATACACTGAACATAGCACTGGACACAGTAGAAACGTGTACAATGCCAAAAGAGGTAACAGAGGTATGTGGAAGCCTACAAAAAATTGACACGTAGGTTAATACAAAATATTAAACGATTAGATGACATCACAAACGAGATAAGTCTCGAGAAGAACTGAAGAAAAATACAAATATTATGAACAATCGGGAAATGAAAATATCACATTGGATAGGAAATGTTTTACGAGAAAAATTAATTGCTGAAGAAATCATAAAATGCCGAATGGAAGGAAAATAATGAAAAGGTACGAAGGGTAGATTAAAAATTAGTTGACACTTGTGTACATTAGACGTACAAAATTTGTAGTTTCGATTTGAAAATTTATATAGAAGATGCGTTTTTGAACCTGGATGTAAATCAATACAGCAAACGCATTTTTACTTGCTAGCGAGATTGCGTATACAGTGAGCGGCGTACTTTATAATATATATCAATTAATTTCCTACCTATTGGTAAGCCTTTTTAACGCAGATATTAATTTTTTACGATTATTTTATATAACCGCAGTGTAGAAACTTTCTTTTTGATCCGTGTGAATTAACCTTTGGCCAACTCGTATATATATATTATATATATATATATATATATATATATAATATTTATATGTATATAAAATTTATATGTATATATCTCTTTATTCTTGACAATTTTCGTGTTTCATTTATAATAGTCACGCTTTAAGTTAATTTTTTCGTGTTTACGTTATTTTTCACTTAAAATATTTTTGGTTTATATAAATAAATTTTTACTTATTACTTTTTATATTATAGATGTGCAATTTTATTGATTGCAAATAATTATTCATATTTTTCTATCGCTACTACATCTGCATCTGCATATATCACACTACTGACGATAAATATATATATATATATATTTTTAACGTTTCACGAATGTCATTTCATATTTAATTGATTATTTATTGAAACTATACACCTATATTAATGGTCATTATGTAGATTATATATATATATATATATATATATCGAGAAAAATGTGAAATTTATGTACGTTGTTTGATTATATCCTTTATCTCTATCATGCACCTTGATACCCTTCAATTGCAATTCACGCATCGCATATCATTTTCGAAAATTATCTTTCTGTAAACCATCAATTTCAATGTTCCTGTTATCAAGAGGATCTTGCAAATACTTCTTTTCTAATTGTCTTAATAATCGCGACAGCTGCAAAAGCCGCTAGTAAATATGACAATAAATACACTCTAAATAACATCATATATAAACACACACACACACATATATATATATATAAAAATATTTTTTTTATGTAATATGTATATAGTAAAATAATAGCGAATGCTTCTTCATTTATTTCGTGACGATATGATTAAAATATTTTTAAGTAACGTCTGTATTAATCTGTCTTAACCTAACGGATGGCTGTGGTGGCGGTGATGATGATGGTGATGATGATGATGATATTCCACTATGTTTGTTGTAAAATTGTTGGGCGCTAGTGGTACGTTTCGTATTTTGTAAGGGTAGTGGCTCTTCCGAAATATAACTATCGACATTGTCTCTTATTTTATAACCGTTACTGTTACCATCGCTTCTGTCACTAATATCGTCGCGGTTACTTTTAAAACGATTATTATCGTTATTTTTATTATTATTATTATGGTCATCGAATTTAGCGTTAGTCCAGCTACTCCATAACCTGATCGATTCGTCAGATGGTCGTCCGTTTTTGGCGTCTGATTCAAACTGACGATCTTCTGTCACGTCTATTACCTTAAATTCAATTAAATCGGCAGTACCGCTGTTACCGTTGTTTCCGTCAATTACGGTATCGTTATAAGGTATTCGATTGGTCATCCGGGCTGACCAAGTACTGTTATTAAATTTTTGTCGTTGCGATCTTGTATCGGTACTGTCCTTGTTATCGTTATTATTATGATTATCATCATTTTTGAAATGTAACGAACGTAGAAAATTATCGACGACAGAGACAGACGGCTGATAATTTAACGTCGATGTCGTATTCGGAGGTCCGTATTTGTGTAAATAACTAATCGGCCAATGCAGCGCTCGATTGTGATTTCTTTCATACGGATAATAGACATCGTTGCAAGGTCTCCATTGTTCTCTGGATATACTACCGACGTAACACCTGAAAATTTTCGAAACATAAATTTATTTGATCGACAATTAAAATTAAAACAGCCTTTAGAAAACATCGAACCGATTAAGAAGTGGGACAGCGCGGACTAAGTATAATTTGAAGAAATCTAAAATGACAGACTGCAACAGATGCAACTGCGGGGAAGTGCAGGATCATCGTGGTTACCTATTCGATTATTCCTTCTGTTGTAAATACAAGCCGGAAAGCTTATTATTAATTGACGACAGATTAATAGTTCTTCTTGAATACATCGTTTGGGTTATAAGTTAATCAATTCAGAGTTTTTATAGTATAAGGTGATCCAGAGAAGACGGACGTTTTTTTTTTCTTTGAACAGCGCAGTTGGTAACACGTTCTCCGAGTTTAGTGTATACACGAGAGATTCGTTTTTTTTTTTTTTTTTTTTTATTCAACTTCAGTTATCACGGTATCCAACAATGAGCAGGAGCGAGCGTTTTACGTGGAACGTTAACAGTACTAATAAAACAATTTGACAATGACATTAACTGTCAGATTGTTTTTTTCATACTGTTTTTAATTTTGTTGAATTTTGTAAATTGTAATCTTAATATTTTTTCATTGCATAATATTCACTCGCTATAATGGCCTAACAGCCGAAAAGCTTTATGATTTTTAATAAAGAAAAATTTTAGCGATTTTAACTTCTTTTTTGCTGTTTATTTTAATTAAAAAAAAAAATCACTACATTATATTAATAATAATAATAATAATAATAATAATAATAATAATAATAATAATAATAATAATAATAATAATAATAATAATAATAATAATATTAGTAATAACGGAGCTATTAGTAGCGCATATAGTAACATCCCGCATAATGATCACATTACGACTTAATTTGCTGATGTTACACGGTTGCAGTGATGCGTCCAAAGTTGTTTTTTTCTGATTTCTCTTTTATTTATAGAGCTTATTCGAAGGTATAAATAATAAAAAACTGACTAACGTAATTTATAAGTGAAAATTAAATCTTTAAATGATAAAGACATTTTTACAATAATAACAATAGCGATAGAAACATTAGTTTGAACACTATGTTTAATTGATTTTCATCTCTGAATAATACACAAAATTTTTACCGATAGTTGCCTGGAATTCTGATTCCATCACTAACAAACATTTGAAATTGCGTAACTTTGCAATTCAGAACTATATTGATCTTATCGCTTTTTGTCAGAAACCAAATTAGATAAAGACTTAAAACTTAACTTTTCAGGATATAATGAGCACAAAACTGTAATAGATCGCGCAGCAGTGTTGATGTCTACTTGTAAGTCAGCGCCTAAAATATAACGTATTACTCGCTCCACATCATTTAGATTCGGAAATTCAACTGTCTACCGTAATATGAATAAACGCGATAAGTATTTATTCGATATAAAACGTACAAATTCAAAGAAGGCATACAGAATATAATGAGAAACAATCATAAACCGATACTAATTGGTGATTTCAATGCTAGAAATAAAATTTGGAATTGCTTTAGAAACGATTCTACCGGTAACATTTTGTACAATATATTGATATACGGGATAATTTCCAAATTTTAGTCTCTCGCGAACCCACATATTTTCCACGAGCTACAGGGATCTCCGCAATAGTGTTTTATTAGGTATTCTTGTCCTAAAAAAAACGTAAGCATTATGCTCGTATCATTGGATTTTTCTGTCTTTTAATTACACAATCCTATATACACAGTTATTCTCGCCAATCGCCTAACGGTCGATATCTTATTGTGATTTTCGAAAAGCCGATCGGTTGCATTTTCAAGAGTACGTTTCCGAGATAGCATTAATTTTTACGTTAACGATAATAATATTATTGACACTCGCTCGAATCAATTGATTAATAAAATTCAGGAAGCTAAAACTAACTTGTTTATTTCAAAAAGGCTTAATAATATTGCTAAGAAATTTATTATTCGCAAAGATATTTTATTCATTAAGCTTAAAAATTATATCAGAAGACGTCGTAACAAACGTAACATTCGTGGCAATAAGCGAAACCTTAAGAGATTTTTTCTTCGTCAATTATTAAGTGAACACAAAAATGACAAATTTAATCGTACACTATAGCTAACTGATCAATAAATGATGAGAGTCTTCGGAGAACATGTAAAGACTATAGGAAGTAGCTTGATGCGATTCCTCCACAGTACGAGATCATCGTAACAACACGTTTTTTGTATATAAAGCTTTTGATAAAGCGAAATCACTGGCTACACATTACTACAATATTCACGAATATCAAACTGACACTAACGAATTTTTAAAACAATGCCCCACCACCTCAAACAATATCATTCTTGTTACACCTAATGAAATATTTTTCAACGTTAACCGAAGAATAAATATTCAACTGCTATAGATAATATACCTATAATTATCATAAAAAAAAATTCTACCGAAAGTTATAATTGAAATAACAAACGCTATACAAAAAGACTATTATCCTACAAGCTGGAAAAAGAGTCAAAATTATAAAACACTACCCAGACCCGGTAAGGATTCTTCTATTATTAAAAATATAAGACCAACTAGTTTACTCAGTTGCCTCAGCAAACTTGCCGAAAAAGTTATACTAGGCTTACATCTCACCCAGACATATATAAACTTAATCCGGATGTTTCATTTGGTTACCCAAACGTTCCACAATTCAGCAAGTGGACTATAATATCGGTGACTATATTACACATTTTTTTTTTTTTTTTTTATTAATACTTTATTATGCAAATTAATAATGTACAACTTGTTGCATTTACAGAGGAGCAATACACTGCACCACCGCTTAGGCTTAATCAGTGTATTGCTCCTCTTTACAATACTCTATAGTTAACAATAATATAGTAACCACTTTTACACTCGCATTTGCGCGGGCTGTGCGTCAGTTTCACTCACAGTCATAGTATACATGTATTCCCTTATAACTTCTTATGCTAGTTAATAATTAAAATTATAACTTAGGTATACTAGATGCATAAATGTACGAATTGTCCATAATGACACATACATACACACATACATATACAGAACTTAAACATTATATGCATAAATTCCTCACAAACACCCCGTACATATATGTACGCGTGCAGAAATACACTCGTTATACATATTACTGTAAACGTTTTATCACGGATTCACAACGCAAAAACTTCAGTGACCGTGGAATTTCTTATGCATTACATTGAATGCGAATAATTGGAATTGTCGAGCAGTGTATTTGTCTTGTAGGTTAAAGTTATTTTTATTGTAAAATCTTAAATGGTCCATAACTTTAATCGTAATAAGCGCGCTGATATGGTGTTGTTTGATGTCGCAAAGACACTTGATACTACTTGATACGATGGTATTATTGTTAAAATGATCCAATCTAAATTCCCTCCATATCTCACTAATATAATTTATGCTTAATTTTAAGTAATAGAGAACAGTTTACGTCGAAATAAATGACTCTCTATAAGGCTTCCATTAAAATCTGTTTATCCGGAGTACCGCAAGGTAGTATTCTAGGTTCGTTTTTGTTTTCGTTTTATTTATACAATATTACAAATTTACCATTCGTAGAACTTGCTCTATACATCGATGACACAGCATTATTCTGCAGCTCATTTAGACCATATACATATAATCGTCTACAAATGTGCATTTCGCGTTTATTGCGATACTTTAAAAAATGGAAAATTACTGTCTATTCGTCCAATAGCGAAGCGATATTTTTTACGCGTAAATACTGCAAATCTCTAACCGTTGAAGACGAGGACAATGCTTAGTCCAAAAAACATTCGTTATCTAGGTAAAATCCGAAGTAGGTGATTGACATTTTCCGACCACATTAATTACAAGGTCGAGAAAGCAATTAGCGCAGTTCACCCACTTTTTTTGCAATTTCTGAATCTAGAGAACAAATTAATCCTTTATAAAACTTATTTCGTACCCCGCTTGGTGCCCCCCCATATTTCCAATACTAGCTTTAATACAATTATTTCTTAACATTTCTTCTTACACAGAAATTAGAGATATGCCCAACGAATCACGATTGTCATTTCTCAAAAATTATATTCTTTCCGCGCTCGAAAGTTTTTTATTAATTCTACCCTACGTCCGAACGAACTGGTTAACGTCATTGGTAGATACGATTCCAGGCAACTACAGGCAAATGTACACTAAATATACGCAGACTAAAACGTTATTTGTTGCAATTAATTCTGCGTAATATTTAATCTTATTTTTATGTTATTTCAATGTATTATTAGATCATTCTCATTTGTTTTACGATCATTTCAATAATATCTTTAATTCAAAATTTATACAAACTTACGATTACATATTTTTTAATTCGCGGATTTTTTCAGATTTTTAACCGTAATCCCATTACTTTTTGGTATTCTTCATTATTCTATGTGTATATCACATATTACTGTTGTAATGAAATGCCGGTACTCCAATTATTTATTTTCTTACTTTATTATGTTTTATGTTGTTGTTGTAAAAAAACACACACACACACACACACACACTAATAATATGGCGTATGATTGGCTGTTATTAAAAATATATAAATTAGCGATGCGGTCGAAATTTAATGTGATCGTTCGTACTTAATAAATAGCTCATACATATGCAGGCACGACCGTTAGTTCGCGCTACACTATCGCTATAGATATTATTGTTATTTATTGTTGCTACACATCTCCTGTTAAAAAAAATATAGGTTTGAAAAAGTTTGCAATGTTTCCTCTGAAACTGCAGTTACATAATATAATATTCATTCGTCAATTTTCAATTACACGTAGAAGTCTAACAGGATATGTTGAACAGAGAGAAGCGAAGAACAGGTTTTAAAGAGAGGTGGTGATGATTTGCTCAACAGGAATAATGAATAAATAATTCGTGCATGCTCAATGCGCAGTCGACGCAGTGCTACTTATTCTCTTTTCTGCTTAGCCGGAATGATGATTGCTACAAGTTATCTTTTTTGATGGAACAAAGTTTATTCGATATTGAAGTTTCACGAGTCGAGCTATAACATCGTTTGGATGCTGGTTATTTCCTGAACATCGTCGTTGTCCAACATCTATGGTTGTTCACTGAAAGCACATCGCTGCTCTCTTCGAAGCGCGGTCAACTAATTCGTTCTGCAAGATACCTTTTGTGTTTTAGTATTCAAGCGAATACGACCTTGAAGTTCATAGAAGTTATTATAGATAGTATTTCCTTAACAATACGGTGCTGGGACTTGACATGGAACTTTTGTAGGCACGTTAAAGTATTCGATGAGTCAGTGCAGATTGGGCAGTTCTGTTTGGACTGTATGTAAAAATTTCAACAGCCGGTTTGACTGTAAATAATTCAGCAGAGGGCACCGAATAAAGATATGGAAGAACATATCTAATAACTAATCTTATCGAAGATTACAGCACATCGTACGAGAGAATTTGATTTAGCATACTTCGGTCATGAATAAAATTCTTCGAATGGTATTACTAGAGGAATGTTTATTTAGTTCCAAGAGTGAGAGGTAAATATTCAAAAGTGTGGTTTTCCATGTGAAAGTATGGAGTGGATTGTCTCGTAAATTTTTGATTAATTCACGATGTCTGATGTATTAGGTAACTTCATCGTATAGGATAGGAAATTACATTAGGATGTTCATTGGATAACAAAGGAAAAGCTGGACCATTTAGAGAGGATAAAGTGTGTGTTAATAGTTTTGTATTGAACTATATCGTCTTCGGACTTCTAGGAGCCATTTTGGATATTCGTGCAGCGTGCTAATTTTGTTGAAATTCTGAAAGCTCCTAGCTTATTGCAGTACGATGTATGATGTTCAGCTTGTTTAAGATGCTGGATTTTGATGGGTCCATAAATTTTTACACTATAATCATATTTTGTTCGGATTATACTTTTGTAAATGTACATTATGAATCTGCGGCCTGTTCTATGTGATGTGTGTGATTATTTTCGTAGAATATTTAATTTGTTTAGGCATGACTTTTTGAGTGCATATATGCGAGCTTTCCGAGTGAGTGTTATGTGAAGCCAAGTATTTCATTTCTTCGACTCCATTCAGAATGTTGTTTAATTTATTTCTTCGTTCAAACGAAATGTCGTTTAAAAACATTATTAATACCGTTTATAATTCTACAAAAGTGAACAGCTATAGTTTTGCCGGTAGACTCAACTTCGGACTGACCATCTATATAGTGTATGAATAGCTTTGCGCAAGATTTGCTAGCCTGTAATAATGTCTGACCACGACATGAAGGTCGTTAAATCGTCCGCATATGAGAAGCATTTCACTGGAAGTTTTATTTGTTCAATGACGTCGTTAATATAGTGTAGGACTTAGTACTGAGCGTTTATGTAATTAACTTGTTGTCGCAGATATGAAAAATCCTGGCCAACATGTACAGTAAAAGAGCGATTAGTAAGGAAGTTCAGTATAGATGCAGACATTATTCCACGAAAGCCAAGCATAAATTAAGACCTTGTAACACGCCATATGACGTCGAATGCTTTAGAGCAATCAAAAAACACTCTGCTAGCATATAGCGTTTGGTTGCGAAATAAACGTGGATGGAATTTTGTAGGAATATCAGTTGGTCTGTCGTTAGATCGGCCTGGGAACCGCATTTCTGGTCGGACAAGTGTTTTTTGTTTTCAATTAATCATGTTAATCGAGTAGTAATTCTTTCTAACATTTTGCACAGAATAGATGTTAACGAAATCGAACGGTAACTGTCAAGAAAGATTTGTTTGGCTTCAGAACGCGAACGATTATAGTAATTACTCCATAATGAAGGAAATTATACAGACATCTAAATTTGGTTGAAAATATCAAGCAACTTCTTCTCGATTTCATCCAACGTATTTTGAACGAGAGGGACATAGAAATTGTGTGAACCCAATGCGGTTTGTAACGTTTATCGTAGTTTTCGTGAAGAGTTATTTATGAATTATACGGTTCTGGATTATGGCTGAAATAATCCGACTGATTAATGCAGTCGGATATCTTCATTTTACGGAATTCTTCTGTGTAATTTTTATCACTCGAGAACTCGGCGTGGCGAAAGCACTTGCTATTAAGATTTCTTCCGCAATCAACTTATTACTTATGCAAATACGTGTAGGAAAAGTCGGATTATCCTCAATTGATTCGATTTTTTGCCAAATAATCTTTATTTCAATTGATGGGTTTTTATTCATTATCATAATGTTCCGCCGAGAATAGCGTTTAACTTGCTTTAAAAACTATCGAGTTTTTGATCGTTGCTTTCCGAATTCGATGCGATTTTTTCCATTAGGAGCTATTTTTAGTTTTTTCATTGCTGCTCGGCGGTTTTTAACGGCTACTAAATATTTTTCCACCAGAGTAGCAAACATTAGCTATGATTTCGTGATCATTAAGTTTGCTTTAGGATTTGAGATGCATGATGTTGAAACAACTAGTTGAATTGTGAATGAGTTAACTGACGAATTAATATTAGTTTCCTAGGTTTGTTGATAATCGCGTATACAGCAATATCGGGGTACTTGTTCCGATCATTTTTTTTTGTCGTAGGTAATTTTTTCTGATTTAGAATTACTGTTTTTTAATTATATTTCGTATAGTATGATTCATCGTATCAAAAGTTTTACGAATGTAAAAATATACCGAATTTAACGATAAAAATATACAATATAAATATTCTTTAATCGATTGGAATATCAAAAATAATTTACCATTGATAGTCATAACCTTCGGAGAATCCACAATGATGTCCCGGGCGACAACAGTAATCCCAATCGCCGTTATCGATCGGACATGACCAAATACCGGCTTCTGAACTATGCATACAAAATGAACCGTCTTTGCATTTCTGACCGGAAACGGTGAAACTGCTCCATATGGCGTCAGCTGTAAAAAAAAAAAATAGTAAATAGGAAAACGTACAGTTAACGAAGTATAAAATTAATCATTGACGATAGAAAATATATGTAATGTATAGTGTTATATCAATACTATAAATATAACTGCGTACTGTGATGCATTAGATATAGATTTTTCCGGACATTGTAACGTCTCAACAAGGTAAAATATCGTGTAAACATAATTATTACTTCGATACGGATCTAATGTTTCGGGAAATCACGTCAAATATAAATATCAATTATTTATATACCACATCCATTTTTAATATTAGTAAATGATATACCTAAGTTGTTACCATATGTTGTAGGTGCATTATACGTCGACAATTCAGCATTATATTATAAATCTTACCGGCCAAATACCATAAGTAACAGATTACAAAAAGTTTCTGGCACTATTTTTAAGTTTTTTTTATAGATGGTGTAAAAATGAACACTGATAAAACTGAAAACTCTTTACAAGGCGGCGTCAATTTACCTCAGCGGAAATTAATATCGATGGAAAAAGTATTCACTGGCCTAAGCAAGTTCGATATTCACACATCCTGAATTCTCGTTTATCCTTTAATAATAATATTAATTACGTAATCGATAATAAAACAATCCGTGTGTACTTTCAATAAACTTTAATCGACGATCGTGTATTTATCTGTCGTTAATAATAAACTATTACATACATATAGATAAACCTACGCGTGTCCTCAAACAGTACATTTAAAAAATTACAACTGATTCAAAATCATTTTTGCAGAATTATACTAAATCCTCACAAAGGTATAGAAATTTACTGATACGCACTCGGAATTAAACATCTTATACCTATCTTATTATATTCGCCAGCTTTAAAACCGCTCCAGATGTTTTTTGTGGGGATACCTTAAGAGCTGCGTTTACCATGAGATCTGGATGACCTGAAAATTCCGATTTCTGAAGAAATTTCAAAAATTCAACGACCTACGTGTTCCAAAAAAGTTGTGAATGTATTTTTGTAAATGACGGTTATCTGAATAATTGTAAGTTAATCTCTCGTTTTCATACTTTTAAATAAAATTTCATTAAAAACTTTTGGGTAACTTATTTTTGAGTTATTTAAAGAATAAAACCGTCCGTCTCCTATATATATATATATATATATATATATATATATATATATATATATATATAATGCCTGCGTATCATATTCAATGCTCCATACTACACTAAGATAACAGACATGCATACAGCTTTAAACCAGCCTTCTATCTTTGACCTTGTACAGGAAAAAGCTAACAGATTCTATAGCAAATGCCTGACTAGCCAGTACCATATCGTACAACGTATAAATTATACTCATGACTCACTTACCCGGAAATATAAAAAATATAAACACAAAAGGATTAAACATTCGCTGCTTTAACACCAGGTTGTCTAACTATGCAGGTCGTTATAAATTAGTCTCGTTTTTAAATTAACGTATCATTATTTCTCTCTCTTTATTTCCTTATTCATTTAGTTATATTAATACATACTATTAATGTCTAAACCATAATTAATTTCTTTATCTTTTCGGCTATGCAGGTTTAGTTGTATTTTTCCCTGTAAAAATATAGCATAATTTATAAACTAATGTATGACCTCGTTGTACACTAACTTTAAGACGCGTAGTAAGAACGTTAACGCTGCTTGGTATGCGCATTTTTATTTACTCGTCTTTTCTGTAACTGTACAAATTATCATAAATATACTTTATTTGTATTTGTATATATATATATATATATATATATATATATATATATATATATAAATATATTTTATTTAATGATGCTCGACAACTCTGGTCATTTAGTGTGAAATTAAAGTCTTATATTTATTAAGACAGTTAAAACAGTGAAATGATAAACATTATTATATAGTATCATACTTAATTATATTAATTTGAGTAGGTTTGATAGGTTTAAAAAATTTAGCAGCTTCTGTGACATGTCTTCTTTTTTTTGTAGCACTTCGTCTATACTGAGTCCGGCAGTTGACGCCACTCTTCTTTAGTTTTTAGAATTTTTGGCATTCAGTGATTATGTGTCCTACCGTTAGTGCAGAGAACTAGCAGTAATAGCACAACGCTTGCGTTTCTCCATTGATCGTGACCGATTCGAATCCTCGCTAGAGTTACTTCCTCTCGTCTATTTGTGCGGTACGATGTTTTCCAGGTGCAAATTTTCAGCTTGATCTGTCGTAACGTGTTACTGCTTAAGCTTGATCAGTGCTCTTGTTTGGCACGCTCGAATGAACATCCTATCTGTTTAATGATAACTTTTAGATGTTTCCGCCAAATTTGGAATTTTGCCATGGCGGTCTCGGTGGTTTAGGCTGTTCCGGTGTTGATGGTATTATTTTAAACTGGCGAATGTAATTCTTGTACCGTAGACCAAATGCTTCATTGTTGTTGGTGTACAACTTTCCCGCAAAACGTTTCATATAATTAGGATGCGCTTTGTTCATGCTGAGTTTGAAGTAATACTTAAGTGCTAGCGTAATTCGACCATCTTTTAACGATGATATGTTACTTTCAATGTGTAGACTTATAGCCAGACTTGTGCAGAAGGCTTCGATATATATGCGTAAAGCTTAGTTTTGTGTAAGCACAGTAGTCTATTGTTGATCGAACCTGCGTGCCGTACAATCGCAGTAGTGTTCGTATGTCTGCGCCCCAGGATTTGTGGTGCAACATCTTTAACACTTTGAGTGCGCTCGTGCATCTTGATCTTATATGTTATATGTGGGGTTTCCAGATAAGTTTTTTTACCGAATATTAGTCCAAAAAATTTTGTTTTCTCCTTATTCTGTATATAACTATAATTCAGTTTTAGTGGGATATTACGAGAACTTGAGTTGCTTCCGGAGAAGCGTACTACGACCGTTTTTTGCAGCTGCCCAATTTTCGATTTGAGTGATGTTTTGTTGCAAGATTGCTTTTAACCCTGCTCTATATATATATATATATATATATATATATATATATATATATATATATATATATATATATATATATATATATATATATATATATATATATGAGTTAAATAAAGTGAAGCGAAACTGATATAATATTATTGATATTTAGTACATAACATTATATGAAGTAATATAAAAATATGCAATGTTATAACATTTAAATATGGTGTATAAATTACGCATGCACATATACTATATATATATGTATTTGTGTATGTATGTAGGTGTTGCCATGCACTAATTATTATTGCAGTGAAATATTTTTTATTTTCTTTCGTTTTTTTTTGTTTTTTTTTTTTTTTTAATAGCTCAGCACATCCAAAATCACGTTTATTTATGCATATAGGTAAGAGTATTATTTTCAGTTACATATATTGTATTATTTATCGATTGTCCTGTATCCTGAGTTTTTCACTAATTATATACAACGTACAATATCATCGCGTTTTACATGTTGTAACACTGTTATTTTAAAAAATAAATAATATACGAATCAAATCGTTTAATTCGTCATAATGATGGTATAATCTTCATCCTTGTTCTACGTTGTTTTTGTTGTTGTTACTATAAAAATTTATTCGAAATACTTACGATAAAACGCGCTACCAGGTGGCCCGGATATCGAACCGCTTGGCGGTATATAACATCGCGAATCGGTAAAGTCCCAAGAAAATAACCAATACGTATCGTCCGGAATAAAATCGATGTTGGGTCGTAAGTCGCGTAATTCGATATCGCTCAGTTCGCAATGTCCGGACCTACGTTCGGATAAAAGTTTTTAGGCGTAACGTTGTATTAAAAAACGAAAATTTAACGCTGGTAATAATAGTGAGGTAATGTCCGGTCAACTGGAGAGTCGGTAGAGGACATTCACCTGACGATCTTCATCAACCAGACAAGGTCTTCTAAGTGAAACATATCGATAAATGAAACGTACGAAGAATAATACTACTATAAGGTATACGGGTGAATTTCAGCGAACATAATCGCACAGCGGGAAAATATTGTAGTCCCCGATAAACGGATTGGTTAAAAAATTAAAGTGTTACAAATACGCACAGCGGACGCTGTCCTTGGAAACGATTAGGTAAACTTATATTGGAACGAATAGTGAATAAATTCTAGAAAAACCAAAAAAAAAAAAAAAATCAATTCTCAATAATAGACCAATAAATATTGATGTGGCAATCCCGCTAACGTGCCTAATTTATCGAGGACGTATCGTTTATTTTGATATCGGGAGCAAAAAAGCGCCGAAATTCCCCAAAGTTTATATTATCTAGAACGCGCGTAAACGCTTAAAAATCTCACAAAATGTTCTTTCTTTTCAGCTATTATTAATCCAACGCTGCATGTAGCTCTCTCGAAGTTCCTTTCATTTTTCCCAGTCGACCGTTTTCCTTGCCCAATCTTCTTCAAATTGATTTATATCATCAACTCAACGTGTCAGTATTCTCTGCTTTTTCTACGGTTTCCGTCTGGTGTTCTTTGTCGCTTTGGGCAAACCGGTCGGTGAACGGACATGCAAAATATTCTTGACGGTTGACTGTACGTGCATGGCACGCTACTTACTGCGTCGGCCAGTGACTGTAGTAGGCATAGAGGCTTATACGAATTCAGGCAAAGAATATTTGTTTACATGTGCCGGCACGGTTACAGTCTATCGTTCTAGTGAGAAACGGCCTTAATATATACATTTTTCCTGAAATATACGATTGTAATTTAAAAAAAAAAAAAACGCGAAATTAGTTTTTAATTAAAAATGACGATCCAGAACGTTTAAAATATCGATAAAATAACGAATAATTCAAATTAAAACGAATAACATTGAAATGCATCTACTAGTTTCATAACATCATCACCACTGAATGAAATCGACAAATCTGATGATATTCTTGAGCCGGTGAAACCATACAGTAGACCGCGTTTATTAAATACATATCGAGGCTGTCCACTTTAAAGTTTGCAAACGTATTTAAAATCTCTTTCCCACACTACCTTTGGAGGTGATCCTCTTGTTTTGATTCTTCTGTATAAATCTTTCATCCGCAGTGTCAGGGATTACGGTAGTTTTTTATTTGCCAACTCTCCCTCAAGATTTATTTCTACTTTGGACAAACTTCAAAACGTATGTCTGCGTTTGGCTCTAGGGGCTGTTGTTTCTACTCCTATATCAGCATTAGAGGTGGAGGCAAAAGTCCCTCCTTTATCAGTACGGCGAACATATTTAGCTGACAAATTCATGATTAACTGCTTTTCAGCTAACACATCATCATTATTTCCTCTTTTCCACGATATTTTCCGGCAATGGAGATTTTCTCTCAATCGACGTCCAATATTATGTCTCTCTGCTCATCATCTTTCAAGATACAGTGACTTAATACTTGTACCCTCGAGTTTTTTTTAATTTTCCTTACGCTAATAATGATACAGTCTTTGATATAGATTTAGATTCTTTCAAAACCTTCAAAGCTTCAGTTCCATCCTCTGTTGCCAACGCCTTTTTCTCATCCTATATTTCCGAAAATTGTTCCGATTTTCTCCCCCCATTTATACAGATGGTTCTAAATGTAGCAATTACGTAGGAGCTGCTTTTGTTATTCCTTCTTTAGGTATTGTTAAAAAATTTACACTTTTAAAAATTTCTTCTATTTTTACAGCTGAGTCGGTAGCTATTCTTCAATCTCTCCGCTTTATACAACTCAATCAATTATCTGAAAAAGTCGTAATATTTACCGATTCTAGAAGTTGTCTCTCTGCCTTGCAGTTTTCTCTTTTTAATCCACATTGCTCTCCCATAATACTCAAAAAAATATTCTTAATCATATCACTCTATTACAGGGCGTCGGAATCACTGTTAAATTTACATGGGTTCCTGGTCATGCTGGTATCACAGGGAACCTTCTTGCTGATTACTACGCCAAATTCTTCTCCCCTCTTAGTTTACTTATTGCTTATACTCCCTGTATCGATCTTCTCTCCCTTATTAAAACAGCTCATAAAGAATACTGGAAAACTCTTTGGAATAACCCATATACCACATCACAGTTCAAACTACTCCAACCGGATCTCCCTTGTTTTCCCTCGTTTTACAATGTTCCATTACATGTTAGTCTACTTCGCAATTTTATTATTACCATGTGTAGGCTGCGATTCGGAAAAAATCGGTTACCTGCTTCACTGTTTCGTATGCACCTAATCTCATCTCCTTTCTCTTCTCATCCTGCAGACATTCACTGCACCGCCGATGCAAATCACATTTTTCCAGAATGTTCTCACTACCTCTCTTCTCGTTCTACTTTATACAATCAACTCATCTCAGTACACGTTCCTTTCCCAGTCAATATTCCTTTCCTTCTCTCCATCCGCAACTTGGACATTTACATTTACTTATATAAGTTTATTATAGACTGTAGAGAATACTTGTATAGTTACATATTAAGGCTATTATTTATTATTTTTTGTAATGGGTAAACCGCTGTGGAAGCCAAAAAAAAAAAATTATGCGACGATGATTTATATTTATAAACACATTCGATTAAATTCGCCGGAAGTATGGTCCTTAAAAAACTAGTCGACTTCTTTTATAAATATAAATAATTTCGGTGCTTATAGTTTATTTATTTATTTATTTATTTATTTTTTTTTTTTTTTGAGAAAGTATAAATAATTCGCAATTTATATAAAATTTATTCTATATTTTGCATAAATATATTTTCGCTCAATAAACCTACTAACAAAGTAAAAAAACGTTGAAAATTATACATATATTAGATCGAGTTTGGAGTGAGAGGGGTGGAAGAATTTGCACTGTATAACACAGGTCCGCAAACTCGGCACCCCAGATTATGTCATTCAATACCTGACAAGTCGCGTTTATGCTTCTTGTTTAGGAGGGGGCAGTCTTAGCGAGGGTTTTACTGAACGACAATTTTCATTATCAGTTCGATTTACCGACCAAGACAATTAGGTGATTAGTTTTTGAACAGTTGACGGTTCCGAAACTCCTCAATTGCGCCACCGGATTATCAGGCTGGACAGCTATGTAGGTCTTTGGAAGGAACGATGATCGGCGGTATAACATAAAGGGACAATGTATCCCAAGTTGAGGAACGCCGGCTCGAGGAAGATGGAGGATTTTTTAAATAGTGAATAATTCACTGTTGTTCCGGAAATATCGATATTTAAATTTATCGTACGCATTTCTATGCGTTGAAGGGTAAAACCGATAAAAATGGTAGTCAACAAATTTGAAATTTTAATTTTGATATAAATCGATTGTGTGTTCGCTACTCCATTTTAATTGGGTTTTCTGCAACTCTCGTCAGTCCTCGATAATAGGTTGTCGAGAGGCATATATAAAATATGATGTATATCTTTACAACTTGGCGGTCAACGACGGTATATAATAGTGATTATTACTTCCATCGTTTCGTTTTCAAATTGATAATAAAATTATTACTCAGCTAATTCGTTCCATTATAAATTTGGCCAACCACTATGTAGAAAATTATAATAATCATTACTCAGTTTTATACTATTTATTATAATTTTGTCATACCACGACGTAGGATATAAGTACCTAACAAAACAAATACTACTATATATATATATTAATACATTACTATATATATATATGTGTGTGTATATGTGCGTTAGTTAGTTGTCGGATCCGAGACGCTATTTCTATATATGAGATATCCATGCATTAATCAGCTTAAGCGCATCATCATTATAAATTCTACTCCCTAAATCTATCATAATCGCTGTAGCCTTAATATGTGTGCAGAGGTGTCAGTGGTCTCGCTTTTCACCGCATTCACATATATCATCCGTGCTTATTTTCCATTTGACACAGTTTGCGTTTGATTTGTCACAGCCGGTATGTAACGTGTTCAATGTTTTCCATCGATGTCAATTTCATTGATCTTTTGGCCGTAGTTTTTCCTTTGGTAACACAGGACCAGCATCAGAGAATTCTTCCATTGTACTTTCCGTATTGTGCTAGCCTCGTCGGATAAAGATTATGCGTGAAATATTTTCGCGATTTCAATCTTTCGTGTATCTGTCCAAACATAAGGCGACAGGAATCTGTATCAACTTTAGTTTTGTCAGTGCTAGAAATGGCGTTTCTTCTTATATACGGTAGAGAAATATCGCACGATAAATATAATAATTCAGTTTTTGTAGGTCTAAGATAACCCGTTATAATCCGGCAAAAAGCGTTTAATGTTATGTCCACTTGTGTGTGTGTGTGTGTGTGGATATGTACATGTAGATACGTAAATCGTGCGAATTATTACACGAGGAAACGCTACAGAAATGTTAATTTACCAATAATTTAGGCTGACGCATCTGAAATGCGGCAACTGTTCTCGCGCTTTACTACATTCGGCTTTACATTCTTGTTCGCTGACTACCAATAACGAAGTACGAATCGCCGTAGGAAGCAACCGAGCCGGTGTGCCGTATGTGACGTAACAAACTGAAACGATATTCCAACTATCAATATTCTTCGAAAAAACCTTGTAATTGGTGCGATTTTTTTTTAGCTTCCGACAATTTAAGAAATATTTTGAATAAAATTTCGAAAATTACCTTCGAATATTTTAAAATTTTTTTTCGCCAAAAATTGCACCTATTTTTAATGTCAGCTTTTAACGCCGTCTATCAGTGAATGAATTCGTTAACTAATAATTTACCTTCTTGGTACATTAAATCCGCGATTCGTATGACATTCACACGTTATCCAACCGTATTATATACACGAGGCGTCGTGGAAGTAAAATATTACTCGATCGGACCTAACTTCGGTCATTGTGTAGCGTGTTAAATTATAATAGAATCAATTAATATCGAAGTTTAAGGAAACGTTTTACCGTTCTTTTTAATCGTATTTCAAAAGCTCGATAAAAATTGAAAATATATATATATATATCCTGCAATATGCTGACGATATTGTGATAATTACTTCGTCAAAAGAAAAACTGCTCCATCTATTTCAAAGGCTGGATAGTGTAAGCAAAGAAGCAGGTTTATTAACTAATAGAAATAAAACTATAAAATTAAAACAGATATTCTACGAAGCTTAGACGGCGTCCAAGTAGTTGTTTACTTGGGATCGCTTATCACAACAAAATGGTGATTCAACAGATGAAATTAAAAGGCGAATAATGACAGCGACCGTTTCAATAACTCAATTAAGAACGATCTGGAAATGACATGACATAACGATGACCACCAAAATGCACCTAATGAAAATGTTAGTTTTCTCCGTATTCCTATATGCATCTGAGTGCTGGACTTTAAAAGAGACAGACGTTCGAAGCATAGATGAGAGTGCCGTGAACAGCGAGGAAGAGAAGCGTGTCAATACTAGAAGTTAATCCGGATGTTCCATTACGACACATCGTTAAAAAACGTATATCCACTTTCTTCGGCATATCATGCGATGGAACAATCTAGACAAAAATGGATAATATTAGGTATGGTTGAAGGCTGCGGACGAAGAAGAAGACCACCAACGCGATATGTTGACAATGTCAAAATGATAACTGGCGCCAGTTCACTATAGTAAACGGTTAGATGCGTCCGGGACAGGGATCAATTACACGGAACAATTAAAATGAACCGTAATATCACGAGCCGGCGACTCTGATAATATATATATATATATATATATATATATATATATATATATATAGACTCATGCCTGTCATAATTTGTGTACGTGTTTATATGTATGTAAACTGAATATACACGTATATACTGTGAGAATAGGCCCGCTTATCTGCCTATGTGTATAAGCCTTTGGCTCGCTCGCTCATTTTACGGGTTAACTCCACTCCATACACAACGCGCCAATAGAAGTTTCACTTTAAATATATATATATATATATATATAAATAAAATCAAGTGAATAAACAAGTATATTTACGTCTTTCGTTTTTTCTCGGATATATCGGTTTCGTATCGTATCCGAATGAAGACGTCGGCGAAATTGGAAATGACGCATGATGGTGATGATACGATTTTTCATCTCTAGCGGTTGAATATAACGGCGGTGCCGGTAATCGACCGGAATACGATGAAGGAATAAACGATTTCGTCGATATATACGGTTTAAACGCTAATGACGGTATTAATAGTAACGGATTAATATTATTAATATTATCACGTGAATAATACGATCGCGGTGTAGGATTATTAGACGTCGAAGTTCGATCGGAAGATGCCGATTGAGACGGATCGACCGATGGTAAATCAGTCGTGGAAGTTGCGTAGTGACCGTCTGCTGCAATTACGACAGCCGGTGATGGTAATTGTTTATTATCGACAACGGTATCTTTAGACGGATAGAACGACGTTGCCGGATTTATCGTTAATACGGTAGACGTCGGTTTTGTCGCAGAATTAAACGTGTTTCGCGTTCTGTCCGCGTAACTGTTACCGGTAGTCGTATAAATCGGTGTTATCGGCGACGGTCTTAAAGAATTATACGGCCATTGATCTAATTCACAACCGTGACCGTAACTAGCTCGATGATACAGTTCGCAACCGTTATCCGGTACGAAATGTTTTCTAGGATCCATTTCAGGTATCGGTACGTCCGTTAGTAGACAATTGTATACGTTATATCGAGAAATAGTCCTAGTAGAGTCGTATCTAAGATTTCAGTGAAAAAATTAAAACAATTAATAAAATATATTATTATTATTATTATTATTATATATATATATATATATATATATATATATATATATATATATATATATGTCGTAGTGGGGTAGTTGCTAGAATGCTCGACTGTCAACTTGATTGTCGAGGGTTCGAAACTAACACGCGACGTAGAAAGTTTTCCATCATTATTTAACTCTTAATTATCACAGAGAAGACAGTGGCACCCCACTCCGTGTAACATCATATGCGCGCTTGTCTACATCGCATATAAATAGTGCCTTGAACGCTAGCTTATTTTATACGTAAAAATAAACGTACGATCAACAAACAATACGACGAAGACGATGATATATATATATATATATATATATATATATATATATATATATATGTTTCATACCTCCAGGGATCCGGAGCTGTAATGGAAACGGGACGCGTCCACAGGTTGCGTATAGTGGAATGACATACTGATATGTAGGTTAGCTGCGAATAATCAATAAGCAGTCGCTGGCAAAGAGCGACAATGATTGAGGGTGTATGGGGGGACAAGGAGTAGTAAACCTTGTCTATTGTAAAACAATACACATACCTGATGACATCGTTGTGACATGGCGAGTTGTGCCGTCATTAATTATGCATTCACTGTGAATGAAGGCAGTAGCTCTTTCAGTACCAGCTACGAGTAGAGATCAAGTGGATCGGAAGAGTTGTAACATGGACATTATTTGGCGGCGATGGGATTCATTAACCCCGGCAGATATATTGCGAAAACTGATTTTTGTAATTAAGTATATATTACAGACCAAACAAGATCATAATACAGTTTAATCAGTGAAAGTTTTTTATTGCAAAGCTTTTCGACAGTTACGTCAATTTCAAGCATACAAAATAAATATTTATATGTAATATTTATTGTGTAGGCAATGGCAAACCAGCACGCAAAACACCATATGCGCGCTGCTAAACAATCTAGTACACTACGATAACAGGCGGAGGTTGCAATTGTCTCGTGACGACAAAGCGATTACAATCAGTTCTCCCGGGTGTCTGTGTCGGTCTATCTACGCCAGCGCCATATTATAATTGCATTGTACGCTACTAACATTCTACAACAAAATATGTGTAATAAGAAGTAGTCGACTACCTCCGATACGGAGACGGCCCTTGATGATGATGACGCTTGAAAATGACGTAACTTTCGAAAAGGTTTGCAATAAAAAACTTTTAGTGATTAAACTGTGTTATGATTTTGTTTGGTTTATAATTTATAAAATCACTACTCTCCAATATATTCAACATTATATTTTATATATATATATATATATATATATATATATATATATATATAAAATCAATTGAAAATTAGTTAAATCACTAATATTTATTTTCTTAAAGAAAACACAACGCTTTTCGGTATTTACGCCATTATCAAGTGAACCATTTTAAAACATCAAAATTTTAAAAATATAAATTAAATATAATTACTTAAAAATATGCGATGGTCAGATTTTTAATATTTATTTTCATTTTACTTGTAAAATTATGTTTTTTAAAAAAATTGTTGCGTTCGTATATTTTTATATTTTATATTTTACTTTTGGACATCATACATCGCAACAGTTAATGAAAAATTTAAAATTCCACCAGTACACAACTTTTACAGAATCCCGAAAATAATATTGAAGAAAAATTAATATAAAAAACAAAATTAATAAACAAATACATTGATATTAAATTTCAACAAATCAAAAAATAGATAGAACAGAAGCAGACACCATTTTTGGATCATATTTTCACAATCACCATCGCATATTTTTAAGTAATTATATTTAATTTATATTTTTAAAATTTTGATGTTTTAAAATGGTTCACTTGATAATAGCGTAAATGCCGAAAAGCTTTGTGTTTTCTTTAAGAAAATAAATATTAGTGATTTAACTAATTTTCAATTGATTTTTTATAAAAAAAATCACTACATTCCACATTATAAAAAATTAATATATATATATATATAATCATCATCATCATTATCGCCATCATCGTCCTATTACTTATTGTTGAACATCGTACCTAGTGCATTGTGTGTTTTTTTAAGAAGGATTTATTCTCAAACCGTAGGTCAGTCATAACAGGGCTTGCAACTAACCAATAAATTCCCGATTCGGGCAACATCTTTTATCTAAAGCTCTGTTCTTCTTAGTCTTGCTTTTATTAATTTTCTATTTGCTTTACCTTCTATTAAGTTTTCGAGACGTTTGAGGCGTCTAATTCGAAATTCGATCATACTGTTTCTTCTCTTTTCAATCGTGTTTATCAACTCCGGTTGTTCTTCTATTCTTTCGAATACCTTCTTATTTTTGATTTTATTCATCCACGATAATCTCAGCATCCTTCGATAGGCACTAAACTTCAAAAACTTGAAGTTTCAATCGTTCTTTTTTCAGTATAGTCCACGTTTCGCAACCGTACAATGCGACGCTTCGAACGAATGTTTTAATAAAAAAATTTCAGTTTTGGAAAGAAACGTTTCAGGGTTTAAGAAATATTCCTTTCTTTATTGAAAGCATTTTTAACTAATGTTACTCGTTTTCTAACCACTTTTTCTACTCTTTCGTCTAACGTTATCGAACTATTTTATTTTACCTAATATTTTTAATGTAGTCTGATCTAAACGAACATAAATATACAAAATATCACAAGAATAAACAAGCTGATTTTTCTGTCCTCTTCGTAATGGCGCACGAATATAATTACACGTACCTGAAACTGAAAGCTCTGCAAGTAAAATGTCTGACGTGCAAACAGATTAATTCGCATTCCATTAACGAATCCGCATTAACCGCAAATTTTATTGTAGATTTTTCTAACGTCAGTCCACTTCGTATTCTTTCGAAGCAATCTAGAAAATTAGTTATAAAAAAAATCTTATTTTAATAAATAATGAAACTGTGTTTAGTTAAAGCTTTTCAAAAGCTCAATCTGTACACAACATTCATTAGGAAATATACGTTCAATTCAATATATATGTATATATAATGTATGTATTACATATATATGTATTTTATTAATTTATTACCCGCATTGATCAGTAGATAAGTAACATAGATATGTAAAATTGTCAAAAATTCGTACGCAAATAAATTATTTCCGCATTGGGACGAAAAATCATAAATTTAACGGAAAATCTTCCAATATTTAAGAATACGCGTAAAGTAAAACTTTACATAATTTTAGAATATATATATATATATATATATATATATATATATATATATATATATATATATATATATAATTGACCAAACATCAATTCCCACTGCCAAATGAAAGTATTTCTTCTTAAATTTCAAACTGCAAAATTTGTACTCCTAATTTACGAAAGTCTGAACTAACTTTTGACTCACACTATATATATATATATATATTATTACGTTATTACGTTTTGCCTATCTGAACCCACTACTGGGTGTAGGCTAAACGTTTCCAATGTTGTCTATGTTGTGCGACGTGAATCCAATTGATTCCGGTTACTTTCACAATGTCGTCTCGCCATCTAGTCACGGGTCTTCTTTGCCTGCGGCGATGATTAATCGGTCACCAATGCAATATGCGCGTGATCCATCTGTTGTCATCTCGTCTGGCAATATGCCCTGTCCAATTTCATTTTAGTTTAACTATTGGTTCTACTGCGTCTACTATTTTGTTTGTTGTGTAAACTATGCAATGTTCTTGTTATCTCGGAGTCTGATATTCATCGTGACTCTTTCGTGCGCCGTTTGAGTTTTTCTAATTCGTCTAATCATTTGTGTGTAAAACTCCACGTTTCAGCTTCTTTGGTTGTGCACTTTACTTTTTTAAAATTATTCGGTACTTCTTTATTTTAAATACACTGCTTAGTTTTCCGAATGCAATACAGGCTAGAGATGTTCTCCTTTTAGATTCCAGTCGTACGCCTCGTTTCAATGTTATCGGTATTATTTCATACTTTAACCTTCATCGATGCCGATTCATACATTTCCCTGACAATATTAATGTAATAGTCGTCGATTCCGGAGTCGTATAGTGAATTTATCAACTGCCCATATGTCCACCGAGTCGAAGGCTTTTTCGTAATTAACAAAGGTCATACATAGATACAGGTTGTACTCTTCACAATTTTGTATTAACGTTATAATTACCAAAAATGGTCGTTTTGTACTGAACCCCGATCAAAATCCGGCTCGTTCTGTTGGTTGTGATGGAGGTCTATTAATTTTGTTAACCGATTTATTATGATCAGAGTAAGCAGTTTATATGTGATAACATACTGATAGGTCTGTAATTCCTTAGTGCGAGTGTATCTCTTCTTTTATGGATCAGAGTAACTTTCGCAGATTTCCACGCATTCGGCATCTTATTTTCTTTTAAGCACTTATTAAACAAATCGCATAACATGTCTACCATTATTGAGCCTCTATATTGTAGCGTTTCTGGCAATATTTGTTCAGAGCCGGGTGCTTTATTTCTTTTGAGTGATTTGAGAACACGTCTAACATCTTCTTTCATTATTTCAGGGACATGCGCATAGTTTACCCGATTAATATCAATGCTTCTTTGTTGTCCTTGTGGCGCCAATTTTGTATTATACATCTCGGTGAAATATTTTTCTATTTCATTTAATAATTCTGTTCTCTCTTTTATAACTGTTCCTTCCGTGTTCTTTATGTTTGCTAGTACCTTAATGGTTTTTTAAATACATTCGCGGCCTTTATTTTCTTCAATGAACTTCTTATAAGGTTAGTGCTAAATTTACGAATATCATTCCTAATTTCTTTTCTTAGCGGTTTGTTCAATTCCGCCCACTCCATTCGATTTTTATTTGCTGTTACTTTCAGTGTACGCCGTTGTTGCATTAATTTTAGAGTGTTATTACTTAGTTTCTTCGATGTAGCTTTATTTTTAGGAGCTATGTTAGATGCACATTCCTGCCTAGTTTTAGCTATAATTTTAGCGGCTTCGTCGCATTTAAACGGTATCTTATTTTCAATCATTCCGGTAACTTGTTCTATTGTTCGACAGTTTCTCCACATCTACCCCTTTATGGATGGGAATTTTCGTGTACTGTTTTTTAGTCTGTAAATTTATTACTAGTCTAACTCTCAGTAATCTATGATCACTGCCAGTATTAGCGTTAATATTTATGTATATATATATATATATATAATGTACATATAAATACATCTATTTTATATATGAAATATCACGACATCATGATATGACTGTGTCGACCAACTGCTGGGTGCAGGCATTCTTCAAACATTTCAAACGATTCCTATCTGATGCGTTTCAAATCCAATATCTAGGCCATTTAAAAACATCATCTATATCCCTTCTCATTTGTTTTCGTAATAGTGTTTATTCAATTACGCCCATTCGATTAAGTTTTTCTTCGTTTTCACTTTCATTGCATGCCTTTTTTGCTGCATTAGCGCTGTAGCGGATTACTTGTTATAGCTTCATTTTTTTTGGCGCCAACTTATATGAACGTTCCCGTTTTATTTCCGCAATAAATATGACAGCTTTGTCGAAATTATTTGGTATTCGCTCTCAGTTTTTACTCATATTTTGTGATAAACTCCCAAATCCTTTGTTGTAAGGGTCGCTGAGTGGTGTTTTTTAGGTTTGCCAGTTCAATTATAATTTATCGCTTATTAATATATGGTCATTAATCGTGTTAACGCTATTTATCACAGCTACATCTTTGATCAAACAACCCTTATTACATATTATATAGTAAATTTCGTTCTTATAGTGGAAATTATCGTTGCGAGAAAACTACTAGAAATTTTCTCAATTACGAAACTTGTATATATATATATATATATATATATATATATATATATATATATATATATATATATATATATATATATATATATATATATATATATATATAATTACCACTGTCCCACGTTCGTTTTGGCTGACATCCTGGTTTGCTGTATTCGTTGCGAATATAAAGATCGTAGTCCCTGTCCGGTATCAAATCGAAATAAGGATCCAATTGATGAATAGGTTTTTCGCCCAGATGACAATTATCAGTCGCTGGTAATGTACTGTATCTGCGAATGGGCGTTCAAATTTTTAAAAATATTTCAATCGAATAAGAAAGAAAATTTTATTAGCTCTTAAACAATTAAAAAATTGTCTACTTAATGATATTTGTGTAACACTTCAAATCATTCAGGTGCATAATAAAACGATGCAAAATGTAGCCCTACTTTTATCTCTTTTAGTTAATCTCTTAAATGTGCTTAATGATGATTTTTGTATCTACTTTTATTTCATCTCTTTATTTCATCTCTTCATTTAATGCGTGCCACATATCTGCACTTTTTTAAAAACGTCTCGGGGTTAACAATTAATACAGATGGAAAATATAAGCTATTCTTTTCACTAGGCGACGACGACCCTCGATAATGGAAGTTACTATTTATAAGAGTGTTCGCTGCAAAAAAAAAAAAAACCCAAGTTGGCTATTTAGGAGTCACTATGGATTCTCGAATAGTGTAAGTAATCTAATTGATTAATATATCCCCGTTACGCTCATCGGTGCGCCGGTCATATCTATCGATATCGACGGTATAGACTTATGGCTGTCGTCCTGTTTGGCGGTCGGTTTCCAACGGAGCACTGAAAAAATTAGTTATTTTAAATCGTCACAGATAGGCGAAACTTCGTGAGACAAGTTGTCTACCGAGACGTCGCTGCTATTTAACATATATACCGAATAAATTACGGGACAATTGACGAATGATCGAAACGACGGTATATTATTATTAAGCGGTAAAATAATTAGTAATTTACGATTCCGACATTTTTACCGTAAGCAGTTCCGAAGGAAACATGGTTAAATTCGTGGAGAGACTAGGAAACCGATGTAATACAAATGGCTTAATTAATAGAATTAAAATCGTGATAATTAAGGTCGAGCAAAGTAGTACATATGCTGAATTGACATTGCGAATAATTTTACTTATCTGCAGCCTGAATATATTAACCGATGAAAACTGCTTACCGGACATAAAACGCGGAATAATATTAGCGGCGCAACGCTATAGTTAAACTAACAGAAATATGCATACAGCCACGACACTGAATATTGAATTGATTAAAATGTCTGATAGCTACTTGTGCGTGCGAGAAACACTTACTGCTGAGTGCGTCGGTAGAATAGACGAGTTCGAAAGCTAGACTATTCATAATATCGTGAACGAACCGAAAAACTAATGAATATGTTTTCCAGAAGCTGAAAATACGTAGGTTGTGTTCATCAAACGGAATGAGAAAAAGATTTTGTCTCATTGGACATCTTGGCGCGAGAGATATGAATTTTCTGATAATCACCGAAAAAGTGATAAAGGGAACACCGAGAACTCAATAGGCTGACATGCACGAAGGCTGGCTGCTCAGAACAGGTGCCAACGTGGAGATCCATAACACACGCGGTCGTTTCTTAACATCGCTAGGTCCTCTCAAGAGATAAAAGAAGAAGAAATACGAATATAGTATACGCCAAAACGCATCAGAAGAAGTTGATTAATATTATTGGAGACAACCTCTACAGGCTATGTTTCACCGTACGTTATTCAAGGTATAAACATCGTAGAATTAAGCGTAGTTTTTTTCGCGAACGCGATACCACGATATGTCGAGTAAACGGATAGATATTATGCCATGCGATCGTTGGCGCAGTCTGTAACGAACCGTGTGACAGATCACGGTCACGATATCTAGCGGAGGTACATCCGAACTCTTGTTAAATTCTAAACGATTTGATAGCGATATCGCTTTTTCCTACTTTTTACAACTTTAAATTAATTTCTGTCCTATTTATGATAACAACAACAACAACAACAAACAACAAAAATACATTTGCATAAGTTACGAAGGTAAAAGAATAAAAAACATCGTGTACCGGGGATTACCACAATAACACAGTACGAATAAAAAGAATAAAAGAAAACATTAAATGCTGCAGGAAAAGAAAGAACAAATAAATACCTGCGACTATAAAAATAAACAAGTTTTCTACTTATAAATAATACATGTTAATATAGAAACTTAAGTTTTAACTACAAAAATATATTGTTTATTTCGTGAGTTTTTAAATAAATACCTATATATAAAATAAAAATAAAAAGCGGACGACAGTCGAAGGTGCTTACTAAGTAAATGGGTTAATTAACTAAATTATAATTAATTACTACATTATGTTTAAGTCGCCTGTGTTTATATTTGGAATACATGAAACGAAGTTGCTTAGAATCGTAATTGGCAATTGAGGAGACGAGTACATTCGGTATGAGCATTTAATAAAAAAAAAGTCAGTAACTTTAGAACAGAATCTCTAATATAGTGCAGTTCAGTAGCTTCGTGCATGCTGTCGATTATAGCGAGGTGCATCGAGAATACATCTGAAGCATCTATTTTAAATGACTCGTAATTTGTTAAAGGAAGTTTTTGATATAGAGTTCCAGGAAGGACAAGCGTAGCCAAGTTGTGATATCAATGTGAAATAAAGCTTAGAAGCCGATAATATAGGCTATAAACTGCGCGAATTTTAATTGCTTCAATAGTTTTTGAGTAAAAAATAGATTTTATGTGTTACGTGTGATGATAAAAATTCTAGTGATTATAATGAAAATATTCGCAAATCGCAGACGATACAGTTCTATATATATATTTATATATATATATATATATATATATATATATATATATATATATATATATATATATATATATATATATATATATATATATATATATGTGTATTTAGATATATATATATATATATATATATATTAGTCAATATATAAGACAAATGTTCCCTAACCCAAATCGATTGGTCGTTAAATCGAAAAATGATTCGTGCAAAGAAGTAATAATAACGAATATTCCTTAATTATTTTTGGGATAATTACGAGTAGTTGGTTTTTTCTCTTTTTCATTTGTTAGTACATACCAATTTCACTGTAATAACAATGTCGTCGATGTCGTGTTACGCCTAATTATGATTTCGAATGTTTTAAATAATAATAATTGTTCGTTTTCTTTTAGCTTCGGCAGTAATATAGCGGCCCTATATAATTGTTTGTTTACGCTTTACTTTCACTTAAATACATTTATATCGTCGTCGTTCGCTATGCAGAATGTACATACACCCTATACGTTAGCACACATACGCAATACGTGTAAACGCTCACTGTATGCACGAACGTTTTATACAAAACACGAAAATAAGTGAAAATGAAATCTATATGTAAAAAAAATATACATATATATATATATGTATATATCTTTTACCTTCTTATCAGCGTTCTCTATATAGATTGTTTCGTTCTATACGCGCTTAAATATTACGTTCGAGTTTTCTCGATGAAAATGATCGATTTTCTATAATCGATAAAACAAAATATGCCGCCACTCGCGCGTTATCGCGCATTTGCAGCATGTTATTGTTGTAAACGGTTACATATGATTTGATTTGATTGGAAAAAATTACGGATTACCTATTAGTCGTTCGTTTCAAACGCGAGTTTTGTCGAAATTACGATTAATTAAGAACGAGACGCTACTCTCTTAATACTACCAACGATCAGGGGATGTCTTCGCCTCTGAGAGCCCGGTCCTCTTAGGCTCCGTGTTATTAAAGTTACGACGGATGAATATGATCGGGCATATTCTAAGGCAGTCTACAAAAGATAATTTGATAGAAGGAATAATGGAAAACGAGGAAAGAGAAGACCTAGAAAACAATATATGCAACAGCTAATAGAAGACACTACCGGATATAGAGGAAAACTGCAAATATCGTCGAGAAAATTATCAAACTAGTCTTAGAACTTATGGGACTACATGATGATGATTATATATATATATATATATATATATATATATATATATATATATATATATATATATATATATATATATATATATATATATATATATATATATATAAAATCATCATCATGTAGTCCCATAAGTTCTAAGACTAGTTTGATAATTTTGAATAGTAGTAAAAATAATACGTAATTTAACGAATAAAAATTGTTTTGTTCTTTTCATACGAAATAGAAGTTTACTTTTTTAAATTATTTTATTTATAGACGCTGTTAAAATCTAAAAATGTACAATCATTTTTACTTTTTTATGCAAAGCAATATTTTATATTTACATTCAATTTTACAGCAACATTTATATTTACATACAGAATTTTACATTGCACAAAAAAAAAACATTCTTGTTTAAAAACGTTAATTGATTTTAATTTTTTACATTGTACGGCACTTATACGTGTTATTTATAACTTTTCAATAATCCGTTGCATATAATATCGACTCGCGGGGAAGATGTAAATATTGCCGTGTCATCTGCATAAAGACGTATTTCGACATCCTTCAAACAAGAAAAGTCATATTCTCGTGTAAAATATCAGCCCCCGTAAGTTTAATTAATAAGTAAAATTATAGAGAAAGTAATTCTCGATAGACTAAAATCATACTTTAAAGAATATAATACTTTAAATGATACGTAGTTTGGTTTCAGATCCACGTGCAATTAGCCCGTCTCACTGATTACGTAGCGGACTCGTTTAATTTAAATAAATACACCGGATTATTAATCAGAAAAAAATCTTCGATACTACTCGACACTGTGAAATTATAAAAAAGATAATACACGATGAATTCGTTACAGAAAACGCTCTTACAAAGGGACGCAAAACAAGCAAGTCCCTGCGTAATAAAGCTTATGGAGTAGCTCATGCTAGCAAGATTCTTGGATGGAATGGTGCTGTCAATACTGGCGAGCGTAATTGACCGGGATAAATACGAGTGGTTTGTACCCTTTAATGTGTTGACACATGTTTCGGAACACGCCACGGTCTATTTGCATGCTACGAGCAACGTTTCTCTCTCAGGGAAATTCCTCGTCAGTGCGTTTACGGGGCCGAAGCGTGTACGGTCAGTCACTTCTTGAACGCACAAGCAGATACGCCTGAAGGTATTTATCGCCGAGCAAATTCAACCAGTGATATTGCCTTCAGCCGGTATCACTAAATTACTGGTGTGCTGGCTGAGAGCTGGACAGATTTATTCCGTCAGAAATCTACCTGTTCAATCGGCCGCCATCTCCTATGCTTCCTTTATAGGATCGCACTTGAAAGTAAAGATGAATTTTGCACTACAGGGTCGCAAACTCATCACCCGATATGATATAATGCAGTACCAGTCGCACTTGTGCTTCTTGTCCCGGGGCAGTGGCTCTTAGCGAGAGTTTCACTAAATGATACTTGTCATTAATTACCAGCTCGGTTTTCGGGCCCGAGACAATGGTAGGTGATTAGTTGGATAGTTGACGGCTCCGCAACTCCTCAGTTGCGCCATCATATCATCTGGCTGGAAAGCTGTCTAGGGGTCTTTAGAAGGAACGCGTCGGCGATATAAACATAAAGGGACTCGTCCCAATACGCCGGCTCGGGGAAGATGGAGGGCCTTTCAACGTGAAATAAATTCACTGTCAAATTGGACTGTACTCGTTAGAAAAAACTAAATTAACTATGTGCTAATCCCAACTATATAGCGTACATCAGCAAGTAACGTAAACCCGCGAGCAGAATGCTCGTCAGATTATAAATTAATTCGAACATTTATAAAAGTCACAAACTGCTTAATATAAAAACAGGAAGACTGTTATATTAACACGTCCCGATAACAAAATATTACGGGGGAAACATATAACTGAAATCACCTTGTGCTGATAATACGGATATAAACCGAGCTGCAACAAAACGACAATAGTGGATATATAATAGAACATTAAAATTAGTAGAAAAAATAAAATATGTATTAATCCGAAACTACAGAAAGATAAAAGTAATTTTATGCGCGGTATTTGTGTCGAAATATAAAAAAATCATAAAATAACGAGCTAAATATTTAGAATAATTTATCATAATGAAATAAATGAGTTACACGTTAATTACGAATACTACTGTTCCGCTGAAACCATCGTGCGTTTGACAATGTCCGAAGAATTGTATTCTACTGACGCTAAATAATGGCTCTGTTGCAGGCAGAAGTAACACTCCTACACTCGAACTACATAATTATTTTCTCAGATGGTACGTTAGGATCCTTTGATACGGTAACTCCTTGCTGTATAGATTAAGAGGGAACTTTCTGCCAATTAACCGATATTGTTTCTGTTTCTTCACATGTGTTTTCCATGTTAGTCGTGAATTAAAATGAATGCCTAAATATACCTTGCTGAGTTAACTTTAGGTACTTTTACATTATCTTGTGATTCACATTAACAGATCGAAGCGTGAATGTAACCTGGCTAGATTTTTTTGTGTTCGTTTAACTTGATTTTCCAATCCCCGGCATCCATCTAACCACTTTGTCAAGGTGTCTATGAAGTACATCTTTGCCTGTATTTGGGTATCTCTAGTTACCGTTACAACATTATCATCTGCATAAGTAACGGTAAAAATACCATCTGAGTTCGGATGATCATTTGTATACAGCGGGTACAGGACAGGTTCAAGGACACTAGCACGTATACGTTGAAATGTTGAATTTGTTTCTTCATATATTACTCTGATGCGCCAATTTTCTAAGTATAACTTGCGCAACTGGTCGAGTTTTTCTGACAGCGCTGAACGTAATTTGTACAGAAAAACCATTGTGTCATACACGGTCGAATGCCTGCGCCACATCCAAAAAGATTCCAGCGCGCAGTACTTACTTCTTCAAGTGTTTTCAAGATGTATTGAGTAACGCGATGAACTCAGTCGATAGTTGAATAGTAACTTCGCAAACCAAACTGATGGTCGGGTGATATTTCTACATTTGTAGACGCGCGTAAATTATATAATTTCGCCTATAAACTAACAAACGAGCGAGACGTGAATATATGGACATATTACGAACATACACACATATATACTATATATATATATATATATACTGTACATAATATTATTCCGGTGTAATTGTCGCAGTTCCGTGTTAGGGGATTTATTTTTACTACTGAAATAGTCAGTTTTTGGGACGTACGTTAAAACTTTTGCAAAGGTTGGTTCGTACGCATCAAATGAGGCCCAATTTCACGGAACCTTTGGATAATTTTCTACATTCTAACAAACGGTAACGATAATTTTACTTTATTCGTCTGATTAAAACGACTGTTTCCAGATTAATGTGTACCGAACGATAAAATACGAGAATTAACGCGAATAATAGTAATAACGACGATAATCTTTTAAACTGTATTTTATTATCTTGTCGCCAAATTTTCGGAGAATTATTTAAATTATAACGTTAATACGTCCGCAAGTGCGACGTATCGTGAAAAACTGAATATTAAAAAAAACAAAAAACACGTTACGCTTGAAATTTAATTTTCGACGAAGGAAAAAAAAGTTTATAAAACCAATTTTGGACTACGAAAAATACATTAGGAAAAATAAATAACGTTCGCTGTTAAACGTGTAAAAATGAATAATACACAAAATCATTACCACAAATACAATTTATGCTGTTAATAATCACGATAACATTTGATTTATTTATTTGATTTATTTGATTTAGATTATTTTATTTTATTTTATTTATTTCAAAGTACACATCCATTACAGACGGATATATGAATGGCATAAAGTATGTAAATATCAGTAATTACCGGCTACGTGCATCATTGCATGCACTACACATTAATTATAAATAACGATAAGATAAATGTCATTGTTACCGTTTGACATTTAACTCGATATTTAATATAAATAAAATCTAATTTCTTACCTTAAATCGTACGCAAGCCGTTTAATGACAATTTAAAGAATAATTAAACATAAAAGCAATATTTTTAACGCCTGCAAATCTACCATTCCGACACCTACAACCCTTCAGACAACATCACTGAAGTAAGTTTAAATTTGTGAAGTTATTTTAAAATTTGCAGGTATTTATAAATAAATATTTCGAACGCCTGTAAATCTCACATTCCAACACCTGCACATCTACGAAGTAATATTAAGTATGGACATCTGCAAATCTTAAAATACGCCGGCATTTATGAATAAATATTTTTAATGCCTCTCTTAACGCCTTCAAATCTACCCTACCGACACCTGCACATCTGTGAAGTAGTATAGTATATTGACAATTGCAAATCTCATACTTTGCAGGCGTTTATCATTAAATATTTTTTAAGCATAAATATGTTCAACATCTGCACAAATTTCGAAGTAATATTATCTATTCACAAAATTTGCAGGCGTAAAAATAAATATTTTTGAGGCCTCTCCAAAGCATATTTTGAATTTACTTCATGGTTGCACTAATTTCGTCGGTTATAGTATAATAGCGAGAATTTTTGTGTTACCCATCAGGAGCGTACAGACCTCTAAACTAAGGAGATAACTGAGTATGCGATGCTGAGAAGAAAGGTTGTAAAATGGTTGTTTGTGAGGAAACATCATAACAGCAGAAAAAAAAGAAAACAATCAATGGTATGGTAATGTAACATTAGTACTATTACATTATATATATATATATATCTTCTTCTTCTTCTTCATCGTAGGCTCGATCCGAGCATCGTGATATTATGAAACCTTGATTTTATGCAACTGCGTCCGCCATATGTTTCGGTCCTCTGCATATCGAACCGCTTGCTGGAATGATGTAATGTTTAGCAATTCTTTGATTCCATCCGTATATCGTGTAGGCGTTCTTCCTTGTTTTCGCCGACCTTCGACCATACCCTCCAAAATTAACTTTCCCGAACTATTTTGACGTATGATATGACCGAAGTAAGTTACTATTCGCTGCCTTACTACATCTCGCAGTCGTATTTTTGGACAGATTTCCTTTAACACCGACAGGTTTGTTCTCTTTTCGGTCCAGGGAATCCGCAGCATCCTTCTCCAACAGAACATCTCAAAAGCATCAAAACTAAAATAATGATTATTAATCGAAACAACTCTGATAACATCCAGCAATGGCATGACTTCCAGGTAGTTGATAAATTCGTATACTTAGGTTCAGTAATTACCAAAGATGATCGACCGATGAAATTAAAAGAAGAATAGGAACTGCAAAAAATGCATTGGCTCAACTGACACGAGTATGGAAGAGCCATGGCATAACTAAGAATACAAAAATTCGCCTCATGGACACCTTAGTCTTTTCGGTTTTTCTGTATGCATCGGAATGCTGGACTTTAAAAAAAATGGATGTCCGACGAATAGATATATATATTATAGAGCATTATATATATAAATTAAAGTAGCCATAAGGGTGGTGTGGAAAAGCGTCTTTTCGGTTTTCCATGCTAGTGCATCGGGGGAAACATCACGTCAATTGTGGGATTTTACATTGATGGCGAAGCTGCGTCTTCAAATCTTCGGATTGTTTTCTATTTTTTCTTATGATGTTTCTTCAAACGCAACTCCATCCACCCAACATTCATTTCCGAGAAATCACACACCTGGTTGTTCTTAGTTCAAAGGTCTGTACGCTGTTGATGGGTAACATAAAACTTCTCGATATTATACTATAACCGACCAAATCTATGCAACCATTATATAAATTCAAAATATGGTTAGGAAAGGCCTTAAAAATATTTATTTTTAAACACCTGCAAATTTTGAGAATACTGAATATTACTTCAGGAGATGTGCCGGTGTCAGATTAGGTGATTTGCATGGGTTAGGAGAAGCATGAAAATAAATGTCTGCAAATTTTAAACTTACTTCAGATTACTATAGAGATGTGCAGGTTTGGTACTAATGTTCCATTACCATTAGATTGGTCCAGGAATACTCAAAAGACTTTTCCTGATGAAGCAAGTATGGGGTGATTCGCTATTATTTTCCTCTGCTCTTTACTTTTCATTTAAAACTAATTTTTATGGATAGCTGACTTGGTTAGAGGTGGTTTGATCAATAGAAGTTTTAAACGTTTCACATATTACCGTTACACTATGAGACTATACATTAATAAATATATCTTATTCTTCTTTTGTTTTCCGTATCCGGATGCTGTAGTATTATGTAATGCAAGCCACCAGATGTTGCCACTTGCTTCGAATCTGTGTGTGATTCATAATTCGTTATAAGTGAAATCTACCCATTTTCACGATTAGAACTATATAATTGACATCGGTCTACCTTTCTTCGTTTTTCCATTGATCTTTTGGAGTAGAACAAGTTTCTCCAGGCCGTTTGCACGTATGTATGTTCAAAAAATCATAGCGCGTGTTTTTTAATAGTTGGTAACTTCGATTGTTATATGTACACTGTTGTTGAAGTAGCTACGATAGTATAACAGATGTTCGTTCGGACTGTGTTCTCTTTCAAAATGAGATATGCTCTTTTTGATTAATATGTAACAAATGATAAAATACTAATTAACATGAATAATAGTAATAATAATAATAATAATAATAATTCTTTCTCCTTTTTCGTCATTGTCCATATTCAGACGTTGTGACCATCATAGGCATTTCAAAACTATTTTCGCCATTCATTCCGATTCTGGGCCGTTTACGTCAGTTGATGTGTCGATGACATCCTCGCTGTATATAGAATGTAGTCAATGTACCGAGTCGGTGGTCGTCCTCTATTTCTTGTTCCTTCTACTAAATGACCGTCTTTTTCAATCCATTTCGGCGTATAACATGGCCGAAAAATCTGAGAGCTCTTACTGTCTCACCCCTTTTTTTTGTTTGAAAACTTTCAGATAGGTGTCTATCTATTTTTATATGCACAGTATTATCTTCATATAATTTTTTTATTATCATTATGAGGTGTTCAGATACTCCGAATTCCCTTAAAATTTTCCACAATATGTTCCATTCAACCATGTCAAATGCTTTTGTATAGTACAGGAAGCATAATATTGCTGGCGTATTGAATTCGTAGCATTTTTCAATTATTTGCCTTATAATGATAAGCTGTTCTCGCGTGCCTTTTCCGGGCATAAAGTCTGACTGTTCTATTGAGATTTGTGGCAGTATAAAAGGTTTTAATCGTTCTTGTATTATGTACAGCATTATTTTACTGATATGATTGATAAGAGCAATAAGTCTATAATTTTGGCAATTGTGTCTATCTCCCTTCTTGTAAATGGGTACATATACTGATTTAGTTCAGTCGTTTGGCCATTCTCCGTTGATCCATATCTTTTTGCAAATTGCATGTATTATATCAACAAACTTACCTTTGATTGGTTTGATCATCTCTGCAAATATATAGTCTTGTCCTGCAGATTTATTATTTTTTAATTTGTTTATGTCCTGTTCGATTTCCTCTCCAAGGATATCTGATTCTTGCTGTAATATATTTGAAGATGATTTATACCTTTCCGATATATTATTCGTGTCAGTTAATTCTTTGCAATATTCATGTAATCATTTGATAATTTCTTGTTTATCTGTAATAAGTTTTCCATTTCGGTCTTTTATTGAGATGGATCGTGGTTGGAAATTGTTTAAGTATTTTACTTTTTTAAATAAATATTCTATCCTGTTCTGGAAATAGTTTTCTATTTCATTACATATTTTAGTTATGAATTTGTTTTTGTATTCTCGAAGTTTAGTATTGAGTCTTCTTGTATATTCATTATATTTTGTTAGTTTGTCATTTCCTTTTATACCTTGTGCTTTTATTTGTTATCTCTGATTATCATCCATGTTTCCTGAGTTATCCATGATGTTTCAGGTTTACCTTTGGATTTCTGTATTTCAGCTTGTTCTTCTAATATAATCTGCCTTATTCTCGTTTATTTCATTTTCCGTTATGTTGTTTACTTGTTCGGTGACTTTTTTGATGAATTGTTCATTATGACCTAGATACAATCTATTCCGTTTTGTTAAAACTTGACTATCATAGTATGCGCGTGTATATATAAATCTTTGAATGTATTCTACTCAATATTTATATGTATATGTATATATATATATATATATATATATATATATATATATATATATATATATATATATATATGTGGTTGAAATGTTTTACTTACAAATTGTTAAATACCCTCCCAAACAAATTATATGTTTTATTATAGAATTTTTTATTCGATGGAAACTAAATCGTTTAAGTGACCTCATTCTGGTGAGATTGTTCCACTCCATACACAAATATATCTTACATTTTTAATCAAATATGAAAATTACTACTGACACTTCATGCAACTGTATGTATAAATTTTTAAATGTTTTGCTGCCACAGCAATGCCCTGATATTACGCTAAATTATATATATTTTCACCAACATGTACGTGCTATAAACGTGTTATATATATATATATATATATATATAAAATTCACGATAGAGAAACGTGCACCTAAATATTAATATAAATATATATTTATGTATAACTGTATGCCTGTATATACGCTAATGTCCTGAATCACATTTGAAAATTAACTTTTGCTGCTACCATTATGTATATATAAATTTTTAAATATTTTGCTACCACCGCAGTACCATGATATTTCGCTATATATATATATATATATATATAACACTAAAGAATTGGGAAATTAATACTGTGACTTCATTATAAAATAATTTTTTAATCATTTTGCCACAAACTCAATTCCTCCACATTAGGCTAAATTTTAGGACGTATACATTTTGCCAACTTTTCTGTGCGATAATAAATTTTGCGAGAATATATACATGTAACATACGCGGTTGCCGCGTATATGTATATATATATTTATATAACATGCGCATTAAAGAAATGGTGTATCAGAATAAATATAAATATAAATATCTATCTATCTATCTATCTATCTATCTATCTATATATATATATATATATATATATATATATATATATATATATATATATATAAAATAAACATACATATATACATATATTTATGTATATCATTAGAAATCAATGCGGTCAGTTCAAAAGCTAATCGAGAGGCGTTTTGGAAATCCAAAATTGAACTTTTAGAATAAATGTTATAAACAAAATGATAGATCTCCACGTCAGTTTTCATTTGGCGTCAAAGTCGATAACATTGCCTATGCTAAAAGCATTGTAGAAACGGCTGACCAGAAATAGCTCCCAGATTTTTTAAAAATCGAAAACGGAATTTTAGTTAATCTAGATAAAATGTACATTATTACGTTAATGATACATCTCTACTTTCGTCTAACGTAAACTCGAGCCCCCTATCTGTCACACGACCCTTAAAAACAGCCCCAAAACCTACTAAATACTTTAATCCCATTTTCTTGATGGGTATTTTGTCGAAAAATACGACTGTAACGTCATTAGACGCGTATTTCAATACCGCTTAACTTTCGTATAAACAATTATCCGCGATGGAAAATAAACAAATAACGGTGAAAAAATTTTAACCCCTTTAAAACTCGACTTTTTCGGAGCCTGGGCGATAGACACAGGCATGATATTTATCATGGAAAATGTTCGTTAAGGCATTTAAAAATTCTCTCGGGACAGATTTTCGATTTATGCCTCGGTTTTATTTTATAACATGCTAAGTTAAAAAGTCCGATTTTCGGTCGATTTTCAACCCTTACATATTGCGTGGTGGTTGAACACGGGGGGGGTAAGTATGTATACGCGTGTAACCGACTTAGTCAACCGCGTGAATCTCCGACAGATGTCATAACGCTATACTCGAAAATCGCATCAGTTTCAAACTTCCATTTGTGGTATAAAGGATGATGAATTTTAAGGGTAGTTTTAGGCTAGATTTGTAGCGACAATTCGGACAACCATTTTTTATTGAGAACTTTCTCGGATGCGAGCTATATTCTTAATGTTACTCAGTTCGTTAGAGAAAAAGGCACAAATTATTGATAGTATAGATAGAAAACAGAAACAAAAAAAAACAACAGAAATTACAATTATTACGAAACAGCAGTCTCACATGTGCTGTAAATGTTCCTAGATACTACAAAATCATTGACAGGCATACTACCATAAACACACGCCTTATATTAATGATCATGTACTAAATTTAACGCGTAAGTTCTGCAACAACTGCTTAGTCCGGTGATAATCATTTAATTTCTACCATGGGTAATTACGATTCTAGGCGACTTCGATTTATGTACATAGTAAACATAAACATAGGAGGCTCAAACATAATCACCCTTTGTAACGTTATATATGGCACTTAAACGATAACGGCCACTTTTTCTGACGATACAGCTATTCTAGCTGTTGCCAGTAGTCAGTCCGACGCAACAAATAAATTGCAGAACTCGCTAAATAGAGTATATGAATGGGCGATAAATTGGAAAATTAAGATCAACGAAGAGAAATCAAAACACGTGATGTCCACATAGCGGCAAACAGAGGCGCATTACCAAGTGTACTTTTGGGGGCGAATCTATTCGGCAGGCTGGCTCAGTCAAGTACCTTGATATGCACTTAGACAAACGTCTGACGTGGGAAGAAACGCAACAAGTTTATTGGCTTATCGGCAGAAATTCACAGCTGGACGCAGAACACAAATGCCTACTCTATTGGCAGATTATAAAACCAATATGGACCTATGGCCTGCAGTTATGGGGCTTAGGTCTAACAGAGCAAAGATCCAGGCCAGACAAAATGTAATACTAAGAGCAATAGTCGATGCATATATTCTAGAAATGACGATGTGCATCGAGATCTACGGATTCCATTCGTGAACGAAGAGATTCGAAGATACGCAACTGCTCATAAAAAGAGGTTGGAGCGACATATCAACGTGGAAGCCATCCAGTTGCTAGATACCGGACATGACGTCAGGCATCATAAGCGGCGCCACCCAGCGGATCTAATTGTATAATTATATAAAACCAATTATACCATAAATGATTATGTCAAAATTATGGTCGATGGGTCATTTGAACACATAGGCTTTACTAATAAAAGTAGGTTTTGTTAGATTAAGCTACAGTTTGTAAAAGTTGATGCTTATTTAACTTAGTAGATTAAGATTGTATCTTTATTTATTAGAAAAAAAAAAAAAAAAAACCTTACGGTATATTATTTCTTCTATATTTACTTACGTGCCATTCTATTGTTTTATTATTATTGTTATAACTTTTTCTTTCTCGCTACATAGTTATATATATATATATATATATATATATATATATATATATATATATATATATATATATATATATAATTCAATTACATCAAAATTTACACTTTTCTTTACTACGTTACGCGTCATTATATTAATTTCGTAATAATGTGAGTAATTATTATTTAAAATTTTTATTTTTATAATTTTCTGTAAATTACACCGAAATGTACGTATCTTATATATACATATATATATATATATATATATATATATACATATATCTTACCTGTAACTAATAGTGTTGCAAACGAATTTTTTCTCTTCCGCACAAACAACTTCACAATCGTAAAGTGTCGGAGCGTTTAACGTTAATATAACCATTCTTCTGTCCATCCGAAAACCGGTACGTGCCCTTACAAAACACTCTAAAAGTAAATGAACGTCTCGATCTACATATATAACGTAATACTTGGTACCACAAAACGCGTATAATTATAATTTCATTTCTACCTTTATACTGTTAAATAATAATCATCAAATAACAATAATAATAATAATAACATTTATAATAGAATAGACTTCAAATATATTTCTTAAAAATAACTTCGAAAAATGTGCTTCCAACTTAGTTTACCCATTTAGCGATTTTCCGATGAATAAGTTCGTTTTCGTATCTAGTAAAATACTTACCAATCTGCAAAATATGTATATATCAATATGTATATATATATATATATATATATATACATATAGTACAGTATCACGAATATAAGTAGCACCATACAAAACAGCTAATGTTAGGTAGAAACAACTATTTATGATATATATATGTGTGTGTGGTGTGTATCATATAAGTTCATAAATTTAAGGCGTGCAAGTAAATTTAGACAATTTTTGTTTCGAAAAAATTGATACAATATCACGTAATAATGTTGCAATTTTTACCTTTCTCCTACATCTTCTTCGTAACTTGTAATAATGTTTCTTTTCGTTAAAGACACCTTTTATTTATATATAATCGCGCTACCTTACGTATTAGTTGTCAACTTATAGTTTATAACATGTTCGTTAGATAGCGGTCGTGCATTATTTTATTGTAAAATTCAAAACCGCTCTAAGTTTAAATGAAACGAATTATGAATACACGGACGTTTGAATTTTTTCATTCACACGTTAACGATTTTCTACGTAAAATGATGAATTCTAATGTACCGTGGAGTTAAACACCGTTAACTTGGATGTACTCCTAGTTTTGGATTGCAGGATATTCCATGCAAGTTGAAGTAATATTTTTTGAATTATTTTAGAGAAGTTTTTACGTTTTTTTATATTCAACGAAAAACTTCTCATTTACAGACTGGACAATAATTTCGTTAACGTTAAAAGTCGATATACCGTTTACGGAACACCGCGACCGGAATAGTTAAGTTCGGTTAATTTCTTTCGACGTATTATTTATTCGAACATTTTTTTTTAATGCGGTTTCCGAAATGTTGAACAGAAAAATGAATGTTGTCTGAAAAATTAACTTTGTCAACTCAATTATTTAACTCGATTTAGATCCACACATACAAGCACACACAGAAACATATATATATATATATATATATATATATATATATATATATATATATATATATATATATATATATAAAACACGTGTGTATGAATTAGGACGGTTAATAGACAAGAAAAATAGATCAATACAGAAATAAAAAATAAATTCGCCACGTCACCAACACCGTTATTTCGGAGTAAAAAAAAAAAAAAAAAAAAGTGAAAAAAAAATTGTAATCAACCGAAATCGCAATTAGGTTAAATCGATTCAAGGACAAAATCGATATAAATAAATGATATCGACGATTGATAATTACAGTTGCTATTGTCGTTTAGCTAAGCGATAAGAGCTTTAGAAGGTGTAGGGTGCGCAATCAGAGAACTTTACCATAACCGTTGTTATTATTCCATTTAACTTTAGGCATAGACGTTCCATCACCAAGGCGAGGCTGTGCTTTGACCGTGTAAACGTAATCTTCGGCCGGAATCCAAATGTGATTCTTAGACTGTTGTTGTTGCCGTCGCCACGTATTCGTCGTAGGATACGTAATAGTGTTATAATCTGCCGGAATTGACGACGGTCTTAGAACGGTTGTAGCGTGTTGCGGTAGTAAACCGTAATTCCATGTTTTATAACTTAAATGACCGCAAATCGGCGGAGCGCTTCTGTCTCTTTCGTAAAAATCGTAATCGTAATCCGAAGTAAAATCTAAAGTTAAATCTAGATTGGAAGACGGCATCGCGGTCAGTTGACAACTGTTACCCACGTCGTTATTCGTCGCGAACCTAATAATCAGAAACGTCAGTATTGGCTCATTTTGTATGTAAAACATAAAATAAAACGTCCAATGGTTACTAACCACGTTCGATAACGAACAATATGACGATGATTATATATATATATATATATATATATATATATATATAATATATATATATATATATATATATATATATATAGGAAATATAGCCTATTATTTCACTTATCCGAAGAGACGACTAAAATGAAAGCGATTGTTATATTCGATAATCCGTCGTTGTGGTTTGCGTTGACATTTTTACCCAAGTGCTCTAAAGAAGACAAACTAACAAAAAACCAAAACCTCCGCTTTTCAGTGTTTGGATACTTAAAGACAAGGGGCAAGAACCCTTAAATATTTCAAAAAAATTTAGTATTTTTTTTTTTTTTTTTTTTTATTTTAGAAATTTTCGTATAATATTTAACGATGTTCGCTGTTGTCAAAATAAAATTCGGATTATTGCCCTTTTGAAGTAAATGCGGAAGAAGGAAAGTTAGAATCTTTAATTGGAGAACTTCAAGAGAAGGGGATATTTCTGCGGCGAAGAATATCAACATATACAGAAGAGTAAATTGAACGGTAGATGGTTGTCAAAAAACGATTTGGAAGTTAGACTATAAGAGTGACTGCGATAGAATTTTTCTTTTTAATAATGCGCTATTTCACATCTACTTTCCTAAACTATTCGGTAATCGATGTAATCAAAGTTAAACATGAATAATAAACGTTTTCTCTTAAGCCTACGGGCTTCCATTTAGCAATTCCTTCGCCATATTGTGTTTCGAGGTATTTCCAATCTGGCAGCATATCTCGGTGAAACCGCAGTTATTTCTTCGTTTAAAAAATTTTATTGTAACATCTTCGCGAATTGCGATGTTGTTTATATACGACGGAACATTAGTAATTATCTGTGTAATATCTTATTCGGATATTCTTCGTATTATTGAAGTATTTAGCGACATAATTGACGACCATATTACCAAACCGATTCTAACACTCGTTTATATAGTAGCGACTTCTTTCCGACAGATACACCTGCTACCTAGCAGCCGATTGCCTTAACGTTTAATCGGTATATCGTCGTTACTTCCATAAAGTTAAGCGTTCGTTCAAGGTGGTGTACAACTAGATATTTCACATACCTTCATTCCGACAGATAGGAGTACCATTCGTGTGAGTATATTCTCGGTCGAAATAACGCTGCGATGGGTAAAAATCACCGCCGAAGATGACTTATGGCTCGTTGATATTTATCTTCGACGATTTGCACCACGGTAATATTTCGTTTGTTCGTATAAATTCGTGTAATGTGTGTACGTTTTTTTTGCGTGAATGTATTTAGGGTGAAATATTATCAAAAATAATGAGATGCTTTCGGAGGAGATAATAGAATGATAATGTATTACCTATAATTAAAACCTTCGCATATAAACTCCCTTTCGATGGAACAAGCTAACTGACATCTTGATAATGAATCGCATGGAAACGTTCGTCTGATATATCGATCGATTAAACGCCGGCCATTTACGAGACGTTTGAAGCACACTGAAAAGAAAAACCCGAACATTTCCTTTTGAATAATGTTAATTATTAACGTAAAACCCGACTTCGGAAGTGGAAAACTCTTAATTAACTAGTCTCGCGCGCACTATAAAATTACATAACTAGTCGTTGCGCAAACAGTCAGCATAAAAGTCATCGCCTGAATTTTTAATTATTTATTTGCGTAAACGTAATAGAGGTTTATTTTAATAATTTTATTACATTACGGTGTAAAGTGTGTTAACTGGTTTGTTATATAACGATTAACGATATATATTTACAAAAAAAAAAATAAAACCAAATTACATAATATCTAGGAAATGCGATATGGAATATAAGAATATATATATAGTGTGAAAAAGGAGAAACATCATTTTATTGGTTCAAAATCACAACTAATAGAATTAACATTCGCATTTATAAATTCTTAACCAGGATAGAATTCTTGCGTGCAAGCATTTTACGATTGGACGATCGTCACATATTCTACACCGTGCCGACAGTTCTCGTCTTCGGAGTCGGATAAATCGATATAGTCTCATTTAAACATTATTACAATACTTCGTCTTCATTTCTAAATGTGTTCCATTTATCGGATGACATCCTAAATATAAACGAAAAGCCTATGACCGAAGATGAATTGCATAAACTTACACGTCTTTTAATAAATTTAGTTATTGCGACACAAATATAATAAACGAAATTCATCATTTAATAATCAAAGTATATTTACCGTAATAATAAGGAGATTCCTGTAAGTCTGAAAAGAAAAACGTTTAATCAATGCGTGCTCCCGGTAATGACCTATGGGAGTGAAACGTGGAATACAACAGTAGCAGTGGAGGAAAGGCTAAGAGTAGCGCAAAGAAGAATCGAAAGGAAAATGATTGGCATAACACTGAAAGACAAGAAAGAAAATAAATGGCTTAGAGAAACAACAAGAATAAAGGATATAATACTAAGTATAAAGGAATCAAAATGGAGATGGGCTGGTCATCTGGTAAGACACCAGGAACTCTTGGCAAATAAAGCGACAATGTGGACTCCAGACGGTAACCGTAGAATAGGCAGACCACTAACACGTTGGGTTGACGATATAAATAAATTTCGAAAAGATTGGGCAAGTAAAGCGGTTGACAGGAAAAAATGGAAGGAACTTCGAGAGGGCTACATCCAGCAGTGGATTGAAAATAGCTGATGAAGAAGAAGAAGAATAGATTATACTTATACGTAACTGGTCGCGCGTAAGTGCAACGGGTTTGATTATTAAATTGTTTCGAAAGTAATAAATCGCTATTTAAACGGACAACCGAATATTCCAAAAAGTACACGCCGTTCTGATAAATTAGATAACGCTGATCAGCGCGGCTAGTTAAGGGTTAATAGTAGGTTTGATTTTACGTGACAATTATTCAAACTTCGACTATGGAACGCGGGGCTCCGTCGGTCGCCTAATTTTCCTCTATCAATTTTTTGATAATTCTCATCGTTGTTTTGCTACTGTTGTACATAAATAAATTTGTCGTACAAAATGGGATTGCGTTCAAGGCACAAATTATATGCGACGCAAATGCGCGCGCATAATTATGATGTTATTTCCGCTGTTATTTTCCGTGGTAATAAATAGTTACACGATGACGACGAGCCGAGATCGAAGCTCGACTGTTAAATTGTACGCGTTATAGAATATTAAAAAATCGTAATAATAATACAATTCAAGTCGATTTGTTCGCATTTACATTTACCGGAAACAAGAAAATAAGTTAACAGCAGAATCCCGCGTTATCTGCGCAAAAACCAGAGCAAAACATAATCATCATATTACGTTTCGTGTAATCCCCGAAATGGATAATTTTAAATACTCGGGAGTACACCTAGAGATAGTCGCTTAACACGGAAAACTCACATCGATAAGAAAAACCGGAAATTAAACTCAGAATTCCGGCTTGTCGGTCGCAAGTTCGAAGTTAACCTATAATACAACCGCGTTATTTTGCTACCGCACTTTTTTAAAACCAATATGAAGTTACTCAAACTAAATATTAGGATGTGAAAATCGAATATTAATAAAATCCAACGTTTTCAAAGCAAAACAGATTAATTTACCGAATAGTTTGGTATGAGATGTACGTATTTGCACAGTACAAGATAATGAACTTATAATATAGAACGGGACTCTGTAGGTATAAAAATTGATGTAGAATATTTAAATGATATTTGCAGATGATGTAGCACTAATAAGCACTAGTGTAAAAGAACTTTACGTTATCAAATAAAGTAGGATTAAGAATAAACTTACATAAGACCAAAGTAATGACAAATACTCGGGAAAATATCCGAATGGAAATAAATAATGCAGTAGTAGAAATGGTTACGACCTAGGACAAAAAATTACAACTGATAAGAAAAAGATGATGCAGACAGACCGCAGATTATATCGTTGGCATGAGTAGCTTTCGGGAAGCTACGTATTCAAAAACAACGAAATACCAATGTGTTTAAAGCGTACATTATATAATCAGCGTGCGCTGCCGGACATATGGCTCACAAACATGGGCCTTCACAAAAACAAACATCAGAAGGATAATAAGAGCGCAGGAAATAATAATATTAAATATAAGACGGTCCGACCGAAATACCCGGATACGGAGGAAGACCGCACTTCATAATGGGCGGTGGAACAGATGGTCAAAGTTGAACGCTAGAGGGCAGTAGATGGACGAAAAGAATGCTGGAATGGTGGCCAATTCATAAAAGAAGAAACATTAGGCCGCTAACTCGTTAGTACGACGATATAATTCAAGTAGCGGCGAGAAAGAACTGGATCCAGAAAGTTCTACCGAAATGAATGGAAAAGATATTAACCTACGTCCAGAAGTAAAAAAAAAATAGAACTGTTGCATCCGGCCGAGTCATCTAGGATAATTAAAAAGGATTGTGGACTTAATCCACTAAAACAAAGGGATCCGAAATATTGGATGTATCCTCCGCACGGGTGCTGACTTATTTTTTACCTTTTCTTTTCCCCCTCATTCGTTTAAGATTAAAAATTTGTTTCATAGCCTGGATTGGCTAGTTATAAATTTGCAGATATAAGAAAGGAAAAAAAAAACAAATTGAAACGCATGGAAACATGAAGAAGAGGTGTATATCCTGCAGTGGATACAAAAGTGACGAATAAATAAAAATAAGACTATTTTCTAAACGCATTTTGTCTGCGGGAATGTTATTATATATTTTTTAATTGTATCTAATATATGTTAATATTAAGTTTTATATCTTTCGTACAATTTATTAATTCTTTATTATTTTTAATATTAAATTTTGTAAGACTACTTATCATTTTGCTAATTTTCGTCAATCGCCTATATAAATTTTATTTTTTATAAATTCCATATATTTATGTATTTTTATATTTTTATTTTCACGTTCACTCGATAGTGGCTTAACCAGAGCCGGATTTACATAAGGACACTTGGAGCACTGGCCCAAGGTCCCGACAACTGAAAAATTAAACTATCGAAAAAAAATTTTTAATATCGTTTTTTCTGCGACCGTAAGCGTAAATTTCAATTTATTTCATCGAATTAATATTTTTTTCGTGTGTAATGAAAAAAAAATTCACCATATTCACTTGTTTTGTTTACTATTTTTAATTAGTAGCTAAAATAATAAGACAATAATAAAAAGACTTGCTAAATATGATATATCAATAGTACAAGTTATTGCACGATTTACATACGATACTGTTCTAAGCCGCAGCACGCAACTGGTAAACAATTTTAGTAGTATGCAAGTTATTGCAACGGATATATTTAACGTTAATGAATAGCACCTGGCGAAAGATCGTTCTCTAAAATATTTATTGTGAAAAATGTATTAGAGAACATCGATGGCTCAAGATCGTTTAAATTAATCACGAGTACGTAAAGATATATTACGAGAAATAGACATTAATGAGATTATAAAAAATTTCGCAAAAAAAAAAAGCGCGAAAACGTTTTCTTTAATTTTTTGTATTTGTATAATCAGTATTTGTTGATATATTACCTATAACCTATAACCTATTCGATGTATTTTTATTTTATCGAAAAAAAAAAAATGAAAATAAATTCATAAATTTTTCAAGAGTACTAATAATTTCGTTTTAATACATTTTTTTTAAAACCATATTTTTATATGTATAATTTTGTTGACGTAATAATTTTCAAATTCCTAATTTTTTCTGCCTTATAACGGTGCCCCGAACGCTGTTTGTGCCCACGGGCCTCGAATCATTTAATACGGCACAGGGCAATAACAGCTGATAAGCTTTGTAATTTTTACTTGTTTCTTCTCGTTCACGCGTAAAATGACGGCGAAAAATTGGTTATTACGATATAATCGATCTTTCCGGGGGCGTGATTAATTTCGAGCAATTTTTTATTATGTACATCGAAATTTCTCGCAAAAATATATTATTAATATTCTCTAAATTAGATACCAGGACAATAGTTACCAGAAAAAAAAAAAAACGAGAAAGATCAAGTAAACTCTCCCAAGTGACGGGTAGGCTCTATCAAAACCTAATCTAGTTATATAATACATTATGTACATATATATATATATATATTTATCTATACATTTTTTTTTCTCTTTGCCTGGTTTGGGATTAGGTTTATCATTAAACATTCGGAACTAATTCATGTCAGTCCCAAAGCATTACTTATCTATAGGTAAATTCTAACACACGCACATATATATGTATGTACGGCTTAAATCGATATGCGTTATATCGTAAAATAACAGTGCTCGTTAGCGATCAATCAATCAATCAATCGTCCAATTCATCGCGTATGACTGTTTTTTCGTCCTGGTCACTCTTGTACTACCTGATGAAAATAAAAATTGAAGGAAATCTCAAAAAATAAGAATTAAATATTTTTAACCGTCAATCATTTGCCGTTGGTAAACATCAAAGTAGCAGTCTACACACTCGGTCATCGTCAATTTCATTGATCTGATATCGGCCACGTTTTACATGTTTTCACATTCCGTTGTTGTTATTATTATTGTTATTAATATTATGCCACTATTATTATTATTATTATTCTTATTTTAGATGGTCTTTATCCTAGCGATAATAGTTCTAAATCTCGTAGTTTGTGTGTGTGTGTGTGTATTAAACACAGTTTTACTTACTCTTAACTTTGTTGGTTTTTTTTTTTTTAATGACGTTATTAACGAAAATAATAATTATTATTTGCATTTATTCTTTAATGATTGTAAATCGCATTTTTAAATTATTGAGAAGACGTACCGAAATGAATTATGTTAATGCGTCTGCGTAGCGTACACGTATAGGATGCGAGTTTATTTGTAGTCAATATTTTAAGTAGCTTAGTTACAATATTACACGGATTTTTTGCGAAAGATCACATTTGCGCATAGCGAGTTATTTGTATTATACGTTAATACATAATTTTGTGGCAAACGTGTGTAATAAGTTTCGATTTGTAACATAAGGTTCGCTCAAATATGAATTCCGCGTTCGATAAAATTAATATTATATTTCTGATTATGTAAATTTTGCACTCGATACATTATTTTGTTTTGATCTACATGCATTGATTAACAAAGTTAATTTAATTTTATTTCTATTATTATTATTAGTATTATTATTATTATTATTATTATTATTAATTATTATTATTATTATTATTATTATTATTATTATTATTATTATTATTATTATTATTATTAATTATTATTATTATTATTAATTATTATTAATTATTATTATTAATTATTATTAATTATTATTATTAATTATTATTAATTATTATTATTAATTATTATTATTATTACTCAAGAATAAGTGTGTTTAAAAAAATTTAGGTATCCCATACTTCCAATTAATTTTGCGTCTTTTACGGTTAATTATCAGTATTTTAAGCATATTTTAAGCAGGTTAAGGAGTTTAGTTGTGTTTTTCACCCCAATTTAAGTTTCGTTCAACTTGTAAATCAAAACTTGTTGTGCCAGTCTATTTTTGGTTTATATGGCATTTTAAATGTTAGTGAATAAACTAGATAATTTTATTTTTGATTATACAACATTGTCAATGTCTAAATCAATGTACATTTTTTTTTTCCTATTTCATATTCAATTAATAACTTGCATGTGTAAAACTAGACTAATGATTCAGCACTTAACAATGTATGTTACTATTATTTTAATATTACTATTTTTAATTTGCATAAGGTAGTTTGCACGCAGCTATTCATATTGAAATTCCCGCTACTCGCGCAGGTATGCGCATAGCGGACTTTATATTATATCTATGTATTGTATTTATGGCGTAATGGAATTATTATAATTAGTATTAAGTTCATTATCTACATATTACTTGTGTGTATGTATCTAAAATGTTTATATATTTCATGGGCATATAGGTGTATTTATGTATCATGTATATATGTGAATATGAATGTATATGTATGAGTATATTTTATATCTATGTGTGATATGAGTATAATGTAAGTATGTAGGTATTTGTATACGTATGTATAAAATTTTTCCATTCTATGTGTTATTAAATAAATAAATTTGATTTGATTTGATTTGATTTGATTATTTATTATTATTATTATTATTATTATTATTATTATTATTATTATTATTATTATTATTATTATTATTATTATTATTATTATTATTATTTAATTATCCTAACAGAGATATGGATATATGAATATGAAGTCTATCGATATCATCTCTCTGGTTTTACTTTACAAGTACAATGTAATAACAATGAACGATCGGGAGGTGTCATTATCTATATAAAAGATGGTATTCGTTATTCAAGTACAGAGTTTTTATTATCTTCATGTAATGTAGTACAAATAGAACTAAAATTGGAAAACAACAAATCTATAATTTTTTGTGGCCTATACCGCTATTGTAGTCACACTTATTCAGACTTTTTGGATGATTTGAAGAAACTAATAAAGCTTTCAGGAAATCACCTAGTAGTTCTCACAGGTGATATAAATATCGATATTTTAGAACATTATGAAGGAAATATGTATTTAGATTTTATGTATTCTTATGGATTTTCATCGATAGTAAATCAAGCTACCTATCATCGACCTTTTAAACACTATAAATCATGTTTGGATCATTTGTTTATCCGTGGACTAGAAAATGACACAGTAAAGTTTGATGTTGCGTGTGAAGTTATTGATGTTGGCTTTTCTGATCATAACGCGCTTTCTGCTGAGTTTTCATTAAGCAATGTTTGTCGCCTTCCTGTTAGCAATCTAAATTATTTTCTTGATAAGCTACTTTTCAAAAACTTGCTGACTTCTTTTGATATATCGTACCTCTACACCAGTCCAGCAAATGTAAACGAAAAGTTTGAATGGTTCATTTCTAACTTAACCGAAATCTTAAATCAAAGTAAGATCCCAAAAAAATCGTGTAAACTTTACCGTAAGAGAACAAATTGGATAACAAATGAAGTAATACGATTAACTCGAATTAAAAATGATTTATATAAACTTTATAAAAAAGATACTAAAAATATGAATTTGTATGATAGATATATTAACTCTTCTAAAGCTGTCCAAAAAGCTGTTAGGAAAGCAAAAACTACTTTCTATTCTAACTTATTAAATAAATGTGAAGCAAAACAAAAACAATATTGGGCTATAGTTAACAAGGTGATGGGGAAACAGAACGCGAAAATCAAGGAAATAGCTCAAAATGGGGTTAAGGTACCTGTTGATGGAAATGAGGAACTTATATCTAATAATTTTAATGAATTTTTTAAAACTAGTGTATTGGAATTATTAAGTACAGATGCTGTTATAGAACAAACTTATAATGACCACTTAGATTTTAGTACCAAATCCTTTGTATTTTTAAACTTTTCCTCTGGTGATGTTAAAAACGCAATTCTTTCGTTACCGAATAAATCTTCATTTGGTATCGATAAAATATCTATCTTAATAATTAAAGATAATATTCACTTCTTTCTACAGCCGTTAACTTATTTGTTTAATGAATCGATGATGGCTGGAGTATTCCCTCAGATATTGAAATTAGGATTAATAACACCGATTTATAAAAATGGCGATAAAACAGACATTTCAAATTATAGGCCAATATGTATTCTTTCAACTATATCTAAAATATTTGAAAAGTGTGTGAAGAAGGTTATGCTGCAGTTTCTTTTAAAATCAAGATTTTTTAGTGTTAATCAATACGGTTTTTTACCAGGAAAAGGAACTGACGATGCTCTTTTTAATCACATTTCATACATTGCACAAAACTTAGAAGACGGTCGATCCACGGCAGCTGTGTATTTTGATCTGCGTAAGGCTTTTGATGTCATAGACCACTATATATTATTTAAAAAATTGTACGCTTGTGGATTTAGGGATAATAGTCTTCGCTGGTTCCAGTCCTATCTCAAAGACAGAAATTACGTTACTAAGATCAACGAGACGTTTAGTCGAATGAATGTTTCAAATTCGGGAGTACCACAAGGCAGTATATTAGGACCATACTTGTTCTTGATATATATAAATGATTTATGTAACCTGGATGTTTCGGGTAAAATTTTTAGTTATGCCGATGATGCTGTATTAGTTGTTAGTTCTCGCTTCGCGGATACCCTACAAGAACTGACGCAGCAGAATGTTGATCGGATCACAAGATGGTTGACACATAATCGTCTTGTAGTGAACCGCGAGAAAACTAAATATATAATATATAGTCAACAAGCACCTAACTTATTTGAAAATATGAAAATCTATCTAACAAATCAACTTATAATAGAGAGAGTGTACGAAGTTAAATATTTAGGAATTTTATTCGATTCTAAATTAACGTGGAATAAACATTTAAATCATATTGTAAGTAAAGTAAGAAAGTTAAATTATCTATTTTATTATTTAAAACAATACTTTTCTGCAAAGCACTTGTCTCGACTATACATAGCTTTATACCAACCCGTCTTGACATATGGTATTGTCCATTGGGGCGGGGCAGCTGAATATCTTCAGAAACCATTGTTTTCACTACAGAATTCAGTTATGAAGAATATATTTAGCAATGATCCAAATAAACCACTCTTAAGTGTACATCAACTGTATGTACTCAATATTTTGGATTTTGTAGTAAAACATAAGAATTATTTCAATATACAAATCGCAAGTGGGATAACAAGAACTTCTGGCGCTGAGAGAGCAAAAGTACCAAATTTTAATAAGACTCACTGTCGCATGCAGGCCGTTTATGTTGGTGCTGTAGCCTATAATTTAATCCCCGAAACTATTAAGCAATATTTAATGAACTATAAGCGTCGTCGGCGCAAAACGTTGGTTTCTTACATTTTAAATAAGGACTTCTCAGGATACTAAACTAAAAATGCAGTTTAACCGTCGATTTTGAATTTTTATTTGCGTTTGTTTTTTTTTTTTTGTTTTTGTTGTTTTTTTTGTTTTTATGTTATTTACCTTGTTTTACTTACTTCTATATAGCAAGGCAGCTTTTAAGTTATTTTCCTTACTACCGCCGCACGCAGTAAGCGTCAATAGGAATAATTTATTTTTAATTTTTAATCATTAATTTTTAAATTAAATCGTTTTTGTTATAGTTTTACCTCTACTTGTAATTCTTAATCTATTTATCTATACTACATTGTCTTTTTATAGTTACAGAAGTTTTTGTTTTTTTTTATTATTATTATAGAAATTTATGTTTTTATGTTAGATATTGTTTAAGTTTCTTCTTCTTCGAGTAACCTCGTACAACATTAATTTTCAGTATAGAATAAACACCTGGCGCTCGCGCATTCATGCGCATAGCCGAGGTTTGCTTCCATTTATTTTTACTACATAAGCATGGTTTACTACCATTATTGTTTATTACGATTATATGTATATATACATGCTGTTTGTAAACATATTTGATTGAAGCAATAAATTGAATTGAATTGAATTGAATTGAATTATTATTATTATTATTATTATTATTATTATTATTATTATTATTATTATTATTATTATTATTATTATTATTATTATTATTATTATTATTATTATTAATTATTATTATTATTATTATTAATTATTATTATTATTATTATTAATTATTATTATTAATTATTATTATTATTATTTATTTATTATTATTATTATTATTATTATTATTATTATTATTATTATTATTATTATTATTATTATTATTATTATTATTATTATTATTATTATTATTATTATTATTATTATTATTATTATTATTATTATTATTATTATTATTATTATTATTATTATTATTATTATTATTATTATTATTATTATTATTATTATTATTATTATTATTATTATTATTATTATTATTATTATTATTATTATTATTATTATTATTATTATTATTATTATTATTATTATTATTATTATTATTATTATTATTATTATTATTATTATTATTATTATTATTATTATTATTATTATTATTATTATTATTATTATTATGTTGTTTATAGCAATCAAGATCAAAAGTTGTGGTCAAATTTTTCGATCAAATTGTTTAACGGTTCAGTTTTGAATAGGGTTTCTGAAATTAAATATTTGGGTATGGACACAGTAATTTATGTTGGTACGCGCAGTCTAAATATCTTGCTAATAAGTTGAGGAAATTGAATTATCTGTTTTATTATCTTCGACGATACTTTTCGTATACTCATCTCCGTCGGTTATATTTTGCCTTTTATCAACCTGTATTGTCGTATGGCATCGTTCACTGGGGAGGAGCTGCCACCTATCACATTACACCATTACAAACTTTACAAAATTCAGTGTTAAAGGGAATTACTTCTGGTGAGCATATGTCGAAGGATCAATTTTGTCCATTAAACAATTGTATGAAATACAACTTTTAAACTTCGTTTGTAAGAACAGGAAGGGTTTTGGTATTGCAATTTCGAGGGGGGGGGTAGATTGAGGTCAGCGAGTGATGAAAAAAAGCTATAGTTCCCCTATATAGAAAATATCATACAAGAATGCAGGCTAGTTATGCCGGTGCTGTTCTATTTAATTCGTTACCGAACGTTGTAAAGGTTGATTTAATCAATCGCAGATGGCGCAAGTATCTTGCCAAGTATAAAAGTTGTATATAAACATTAGCATTTTCAGTAGCGTTTATTATATTCTTTCGATACAGATGCGTTTTCTTAATTTCTTTTGTTTGTTCATGTTTTATTTACCTATTTTATTTTTTAATTGTGTTTTATCGATCTATATTTATATACATTTTTTTATACGTGTTACTTATGTATGTGTGTGTATTGTGTTTTTTGCTTTTTGGTCGGTGTGTAGGGGTTTGTGTGGGCATGTTATTTTCTTTGCGTACTACCGTGCTTATGAGTTAAGTTTATTTATGATTGTCGTCATTTTATTTTTTTTTTAATTTATCCGCAAGTCGCGCAATTTATGCGCATTAGCGGAAGTTCTCAGATTACATGTTCATTTTGTACTTTAATAGCGCATAAATAAATGATTTGATTTGATTATTATTATTATTATTATTATTATTATTATTACGTGTTGCTCAATATAATATTGACGATGGTTATAATAAGGTAAACTCATTTGCATTTATAAATTTTTCCACTGACGAGGTTACAGACGCGATTATTTCTTCGCGTAGTAAGTAAATCCCCCCGTTCGGTTTTGACGAAATATCGATTCTAACTAAGGAACAAAATACTAACCTTTTTGATTTATTTGTTTAACGAATCGATATGGCATCTTTCCTCGCTTGCAGTAATACAAATAAAAATTTAAAAAATAAAAAAAATTAAAAATATTTATCGGTGTACAAAACGAGCGACGAAACAGATATTTCAAATTATAGACCGGTATGCATTTTTTCGGTTTCTCTCTAAGATATTTGAAAAGTGTGTAATGCTCGTGCTGAAGTTTCTGTTTGACTGTAAATGTTATAGGAAGTACTTAGTCCCATGCTCGGGTATATCGCAGGACAGTGATTTAGGTTTTCTTAATATTTTACTAAATCGGACTCGAGTGAGCGTTGATCGAGATCCAAATGGTTAACTAATAATCGCTTAGTTTTAAATACCGAGAAAAGCGATGTAGTATAGGCAGCGTTGTATTAAAATATATTCTACTTATTGACCCCGTGTTCTAAAACCTGTGTATTTTGAAGAACGCGATTATTAAAATAAACAACTCTAAGTTATCGAGTGAACGTTTAAATATAAAATGAAAAAATATTAATTAAAGATTACAATTTATAAAAATAAAACAATCTGGCAGTGAATATGGTAAAAAACACGATCGATTATCAGAAATATTTACATAGCAATAGCCGGTAAAATAAAAGTAATTAGAAAACAGTCGACCGATATAAAATTTATAATTAACCAAAAATTAATAGTCGGAAAAATAAAAATAATTAATAAATAGTCGTCCGATAGAAAATTTATAAGCAAACAATACTGTTCTTCATTTTGCTGTTTGTTTTTTTTTTATATAATCTTCAATTAAATTTTTTTTTCATTTTATAGTTTTTAAATGTTTACTCGATAATGATCTAACAGTCGAAAAGCTTTGTGATTAAAAAAATTTAAGTGATTTTAACTTCGTTTTTGTTGTTTATTTTAAAATCCCGTACGATCGGGTGATTTACTTCGCAATACATTTTTCTACATTGTTACTTTTCGACACCGAAATATATTTATTACACTTTATTTCAAATTCATCTAGTTTATTTTATATCTGTTATTCGTTATTATATAACTTATTATCATTTTGGGGATATTACTAATAGAAAAAACCTGATATAATCGACTTTTTCATAATAATAATAATAAAATATATATTTTTTCATTTGATTTTACATAATATAAAAATTTATACAGTGGAGTACATATATAACAACCTCGACCGCATTAAAAATAATAAATAGTTACCTTTAATCTATAATAATAAATAGCTAAAAGTTAATAACACAGGAAAAGTGGAAAAAACCCGCACAAAAGAAAAGATAAAAGATTAAAACTAGAAAAAATAAAGTATAAGTAATAAGTAGAAAAGTATTTGATTATAGATTGAAATTATCTTAAGAGTAATCTATCTTTAATACGACGATGTTTATAACGAGTATATGCGGAGCAGCGCCATGTCGTAGTCTCCTGCCACTGTGATCAGTTTGTTAGTATGCGCCTGACAGTTTGCGTAAAATTTTGCCGAAATATTACAGATATAATTCGAAATGTAAGGCAGCGCATGTCTTTAATTCTGCGGTATCTAGTGGCGTTTAAAGAAATTCCGCAGCGGATATTTTGAACCAACTGTAATTTTTTGATAGTACTATTTGAAACTGAAAACCAAACAGGACAGGCATAAGTTAATCTTGGACGAATAATGGATGTATATATCAGTTTTTTTGTTTAGGGTAGTAAGGTGTGACCGACGGTATGGGAGAAAGCATATAGCTTTATGAGTTTTGTCAATTATGTAATTAATACGGTTATTAAACGTTAAACGGCGATCCATAATGACTCCTAGATAACGTACTTCTTCCTTCCGAGGAATTTACCATTGATAATAATTTCGGCAGGTAGTGAGCCATGTCTCTTGGAAAAATATTATGGCTTCTGTTTTATCAGTGTTTAGTCTCCAGCGTTTATAATACTTAAAAATTGAGGACGCAGCTTTTTGTAGATGCTTACTAATGGACTCGGGTCTATAAGAAGAACAATAAAGTGCTAGATCATCCGCGTAAAGTGCAGTATTAACTAATAATAATATTTAGGTAGGTGATTAGAATTAAAAAGAGGTAGGGCGCTCAGACGCTACCTTGTGGAATCCCAGAGGTGTACATTCTAATAGAGGAATTACGAGTGAGGTGAGTTACATAAAATTTTCGATTACTTAAATATGACTTAATTAATTTTTATCAAAATCAACGGATAATTGTATTGTAATAATTTATAAATAATTCCATTGCGCCACGCCGAATCAAACGCTTTTTCCAAATCAAATAATAATAGTCATGCGTGTATTTATTTAAAAGTTATCAGTGATATAGTCAGCAATTCTAGCAACTTGGTGTACAGTTGAATGACCAGGCATAAAGCCGGTCTATAAGAATATTATTTTTAGTTGCAAAATCCTGTAATCTAATTAAAATTACTTTTTCGAGAACTTTCCTAAGAGTACTTATTATTTACATCGGAAATATTTTTTCCCGGTTTTGGGTACGATGATACTTTTAGCAGTTTTCCATGCTGAAGGGAAATGAGAAGTCACAAGAATGTCATTTATGATTTTTGTTAAGAATACTTTTTCATTATAAAAGGTATAGCTACTATGTTCATTCGGAGAACATCGAGGACCTCAAGATCATTCTCCGCTATTACTTACGATAATCTCTACGGTGATTCAAAGACGAAACTTACGCTCACAAACAAATTTACAAACTGGAAGAAAAGTTTCGTGTGGAACTTGACCAACGAATAAACTTGAAGGTGCGGCTGAAAGCGGCAGATGAAATTGAAACACAACTCATTAATTTTATCGAAGCGATTCGCGAATCGGCTAACGACTCCAGAAATGAAAAATAATAATAATCAGGATGCAACATATCCGCTCGAAGTTCGTAATTTAATTACGGAACGACGACCTAGACGAATTTGGCATCAATCACGCCATCCGATGGATAAGAACGACGGATAATCGACTTAATAAGTTCAGAAAAGAGAAATTAAGAAGAAAACATTTTATTCGTAACTCGAAGGGATGTCGGCGGATACTGACTTATGGAAAGCTACACGAAAAATGAAGTGATCATCATTGTTCTATAAACATTGCTACTTAAATTGCAAATGCAAGCTCGTCATAGGTAAATCCCGAATTGGGTTTTATGTTAGGTATTTTACTACAAAATCCAACGTAATACTTATTTCTCGAGCTGCGCTAAATAGAGATGATCGCTGTTGGCGACTGTTATTAAAAATTGAAGATTATCTCAATAATGAACTGATTTTTTTTTTAAAGGTGCCGTGTAGATACCGAGGCGAATTATTCGAATGAGCAGATATATGTTTATTGCTTTCAGAAATTGAATGGTGGTTGTAAGTTCCTCTGGATTGTCGGAAAGTTCTGTGTGTACCGGGATACAGCGGACGGATTTTTTTTTTTAAGTGTTATGCACGACATTAGAATGTGCTCGACTGTTAATATTCCTCGTCCGCAGTGGCGGGCATATTGGTGGCGTTTTCTTTTCTAATAAATGTTTATACGTTAGTGCGATATGATCTAAGCCGAGTTAACACAACCTCATCTCGTTTTGTATGGTTTTTTCCCATGAAACTGTGGTAGACTCGATGTTTCGGAGTTTGTTAGTGGCGTGGAAACGCTTGCCGTTTTAATCCCATGCATCGTGAAAACTGTTTCTAATGTTTCGGATTTTTATCTCGTATTAGAATTTATGGTATTGGGAATATCTTTGTTGCTTTTTTAGCGGCATTTTCAATCGAAACGAATCAACTCGCGTCATTTAATTCAATTTAAATTAACGCCGGCGACGCTTCGGTAATATATCGCTCAGATTTGTATTCACTAAATAATACGTTACTGGTGAGGTTAAACATCTAGAAAGATCGTTGCAAACAATCGAATTAATCGAAACCGTCTAAATGTAATCATTTTTATTTTTAATCTAACCTAATTATTTGGTAGTATATTTAAAATGTGAGAAACATAATCCTGTTCGAAAATGATTCTGAATTAGAACCCCCATCGTTAAAACGTCAATACAATAGCGTTCGTACGCAAATACCTCATTATTACGACGCTCACCATTACACTTATTTCTTCTATTTAAATCCGGAAGCAATGCTACACAAGATCCGAATCAACCGCCCCAAACTGTTTCCAGTAAGAAAAATAAACGGTGAATGAGAAAAACCCGATGTAGAAAAAGCAGAAACATTTACTTTACATTTTTACAACATCTTCCAACCGCACAATGACAAATTTGACAGGTAACCACCTGAAAACCTTATGGACTTTCAACAGTACCCTTTTCTGTTGTCACTTCCGACAAAACATGAATCCCCCTGACTGAGGGTACTGTGTAAAATCGCTAAATTACTTAACGGAAAAGCACCATGCAAAGGCACGATGACTAATTGTCCCCCTACATTGATATACCTACTGACTTACATTTTCAATTCCATTCATCGCATACAGGTTAATATCCACAAATTAGGAAAGAATCAGTTATTATCGTTATACTAAAACCTAAAGATCGTACAGATTAACCTGTTGAGTACTGTATCTAAAATCTTTCAAATGCTAATACAAGATCGAATCTCGAAAATAGCTATAGACGAAAAATTAATACCTGATCATCAATTTAGTTTTCGCAAAGACCATTCACCGGTACACCAAATGCACAGGATTACCGTATATCTGCGGCCTTCGAGCATGGAAAAAGCTTTCGATCGTGTATGGCTTCTTGAACTTTTATTTAAACTGAAAATTATTATGCCCAGCGATCTCTCCGTACTTATTAAATCGCTCATTCCAAGTCGAGATAAATTCTGTCATCATTAAGAGGTATGATGTCAGAGCTTCGGTTCCGCAGGAAAATATGCTTTAGTCTCTACACTATTTTACTATATACAGCAGATCAGTACTAACTACCTCTGTACTGGCTACCTACGCTGATGACATCCTTAACGGCCGTGATGATTCTTTACACGCATCTGCTCTGATGCAAGAACATGCAGATAAAATATCTATACAGGCTACACACAGTGGGACATTAAAATCAACATGAAAAAGAGTCATCAAGCAACGTTTTCACTGACTTGTCCCCACCAATTAAAATCAACATTCCTTTTCCACATTGTGACACCATAAAATATTTAGGCCTGCTTTTGAACCGCCGTCTTACATCGAGTACTCACATTCAGTATGCGCGTCAAAAATTATGTTCCAGATTGAAATTGTTGCGCAGCGTGATTTGTCGAAAGTCCTCTGTAAAGTTATCCTTAGCTCCAATGCAGCCATGCCTAAGGCTTAAAAGGCTTTGGACCAGAGACTTTTTTAGGATTGGATAACCTTACGCTATAACTGCAGTCCCAGCGATTCATTGAAATGATTATTCTATTACTTCTTTGCTTTTCTTTATAACTATTGCACATATTTTCTTTTTTTCTTCTTTCTCTCACAGTCTCTCACTCTCTCTCTCTCTCTCTCTCTGTGGATCATTCATGTTTATCTGTCTTGCTCACTCTGTTAAGAGTAGTCCGTATTTCATGCTATATCTTAGGAATAAGTTATGTTACTTATTAGCTTCGGCAATAGTGATCAGTTCATACTGTACGAAGTGGTGTTAATGAAGAAAAATGATCGATCTTTTTTTAATATATACATAGGAAACAGCAGCTGCAGAGGAATGTTTGGCGGGTAGAACATGTAAACTATATACACGTACATATTAGCTGTAGGTATCGAACGTACATACATAACTTTTTATTAGGCATAGCGAGCGACGTAAAAAATTTTAAACGATTCCGACTTCGGAAATAGTGATTACTGTATAAGATCTACGGTAAAAAGCGAAAACCCCGTGAAAAAAATTTCAAACCGAACCCGAAAATTTCCAAAGGGGAACCCCTTTCGATTTCTTGGAAATTTCGATTTTTTCGCAATAATTCGCGAACTATTAGCAATTTAAGAAAATCATTCCAACAAAAGTTACGCGCGATTAAAATACGCGTCTAACGACGGTAGTCGCGTATTTTTATAGCGAATATTCGTCAAGAAAATTTTGGGTTAAAGGGTTTTAGGATTTTGGGCTCTTTCTACAGCCCCTATGATAGATAGGGGGTTCGGATTGGGCTTAAAAGAAAGTAGACGTCGAGATCTATAATTAATGTCATAACGTAAATGTTTTAAAAATTAACCGGTAACGAGAAATCACAAGTTTAAAATTTGATCAGGCATAATTGGTCGGCGGGTTAGTAGCTATATATATATATATATATATATATATATATATATATAAATCATCAATATATATTAGGTTTTTTGCGCTATAAATCGCTTAAGAATGGAGATATTCGACGAATTTAATTTATATATATAATAACACGCGCGTATATAAATAACCTTTTATAGCGGGGGGGTGTCTAAGTTCAACAGCAACTGCAGTATGACGTCATTTCGACGAATTTGGTTTTATCCGATGCCAAATTTCTATAGCAAAAATTAATCTCAGGAAAAATATATATAAACTAACGATATTTTTGTGTTATGTAGACTTCCCACTTGCGGAGCCCATTCAAAGGGTGGGTTTACATTCCAACTAAACTGCCGCGCGGCAAGTTGTTGCATATAGGGATGGATATTCGTGGATAACTCGGCAAATTTTAGTCGGATTTTGGCAAACCTTTTTTTGTTTTACTCCTAATCATCTCCTAATTATACCGTATACAATGGATAGGCCCTAGTTATAACTATTGCATATATTTTATTTTTTTCTTCTTTCTCTCACAGGCTCTCTCTCTCTCTCTCTCTCTCTCTGTGGATCATTCATGTTTATCTGTCTTGCTCACTCTGTTAAGAGTAGTCCGTATTTCGTGCTATATCTTAGGAATAAGTTATGTTACTTATTAGCTTCGGCAATAGTGGTCAGTTCATACTGTCTGAAGTGGTGTTTAAGAGTGGTTTTAAGGGGGTTTAGAGGTTTCGGCCCATTTTAAAGGCGCTTATGATAGACAGGGTGTTCGGATTTAGACGAAAGTAGACGTAGAAATCTATCATTTACGCAATAACGTAAATGTTACAGAAATTAACCAGTAGCGAGAAATCACGAATTAAAAATTTTGGTCGGCCGATTCTACAATGTTTTTAAGACAATGTTAATTGTACATCTATATTTTATTTTATTATATATATATATATATATATATATATATACATATTTCTTCTGTGTGTGTGTATGTCACTGAACTCTTAAACGGCTGGGCCGATTTTAATGAAATTTTTTGTGTCTCTTCAAGTAGATTCGAGAATAGTTTAGATTTACAATTCGGACCAATTTAAATTGTTCATTGCTACGATTTTTTTGAAATTGCCGACTTGCCACCTTCGGCAGGACATAGCGCATGACGTAAATATTTTTAAACGATTCCGAAAAACAATAATAAATATTAATTAATTGCAAACGGTTAGGACTATTTTGAAATACACGTGTTTTACGATTTTTTTTTCAAATTTCAATTTTTTCGCACTCTTAATTCTCCATTGGTATTTTTTTATCTTAATTCAGCAAATAAGTACATTTATTGAATCTGGGGCGATACGAAGTTTGCCGCGTCAGCTAGTATATTATAATATTAAAATTATAGATAAGTAATAATACTAAATAAAAAGGGTAATCATTCGTTTAATATCTATTAAACTTTAGTAAATTGACGAATATTATCAAATGTAAATATATATATATATATATATATATATATATATATATATATATATATATATATATTTCAAAAATATCATTCGGTCAATTTATAAACCGTTTACGGAATGAATTCACTTACCTTCGTATTTACCGTTTCTCGACGAGTTATTGATATCTCCTAATCTGTAAAACGCATTCGCCACCATTAGTATAGCCAATGCGCTGCTACTCATTATGGATGTTTGCCACTCATATTCGCGACGATTTTTAACGGCATATTATTTCGTAATTATAGTCGAAATTTTTTTTCGATAATTCATTAATTACATAAATAACACCTATATTATATATATATATATATATATATATATATATATATATATATGAATGTATGTATGTATGCGTGTAGAATAAAACAATATTAGTTAAACTTTTACTTCGTTATATTTTAACTGAATTTTTGGGGTAGGTAAACTTAAAATTGCTTAGAAAAATTTCGGATAGACACTTCTAATTTCTAACATCGTTTAACCAAATGCGAGACTCCGTTCGCACAAACGAATCACTTATACGGTCGAATAAATTATACATTAAGAACAGCACACACACCCAGTACATAATTACGATATTCGACGTATAACACATGCGTAGAATTTACTACCACTACTACGACGAAGATAAAATGGCGTGACGAGAAAAAATTGAAATGACATCTTCCACTTTATCCTCATTACTGAACCGTGATATTTACTATACTCCTTGAGATCTGGCGTGTATATATATATATATATATATATATATATATATATATATATAATTATATGTGTACGTATATATTATATATGTATGTATGTATTATTTTGAATAATATGTACTCCGCCATGGATAAATATTCGAATAATTCTTATTACGTAATGAAAACGCGTGCTAAATGGCACGTTACAACAAATGTCGGCCTTTAGCAATAATATCAGGTAATAAACATGCAGCGAATAATGTTAGTTCATAATGAAACCGTTTCAAATTGATCTAGAAGCGCGGTATTTTTTTTTGTTCACTTTAATCGTTACACGTTGCCATCGTTATAATAATAGTTGATAATAATAATGAAATAAAATCCAATTAAATTCATTTAAACCCATCGGATGATATAAATGTACAAATGACGACCGAATAATAATTTAGCCGTAATAATTACTATAAAAACAGAGTATCGCGATATTTCTAAGAAAATTACAATTACAAAAAGATTTTTATAAATTTCCTACATGTGCGCATACATTGCTAATCTGAATTTATTTCGTTCAGCACAAACTATCGGAAAAAAACGAAAAGGAGCGGTTAACGAAAACATATAGTTGACTCTCGTCGTAGAATACAGATATTTCTGTACCCATCCTTGCGATGCAGATCAGATCGCCGACGAATGCACTTATTACAGAATGTATCAAAATTCCTGTTACGTATTATAAGTAAAGGAATCCCTCTTCTCCCAACTAGCCTCAGATGTCTGCTCAGTTCACAGAATAATCGCGTATACGTGCTCATATTTGATTACATACTAGTAGTGGAATCTCATAAACCCATATAAAAAAAAAAAAAAAAAAAATACACATATAGTTTTCAAAGAATAACGAAAGAAGTAATTACCTAAAAACTATATTCATCTAGTTTCACAAAATAAAACTGCTCCAAATAAACAATATCAATCGTTCCGGACATAAATGACCTTAGCCATACGTTCTTATGGGAAAGAAAATAATAATAATATCAATTTGGCCATCGATCGCGTGAAGTAATTTTAACGTCTTTCTCTCTCTATTCAATATTTCTTCGTCCTTTACCGACGGTTCTTGTTTTCATTTTTCCAGTTTTTTCCAGTTTTATTCTTCAATTATTCTTTTAAAATTAACCCGGCGGCATTGGTCGGTTAAGAAGCGTTTCGCTCACTTTGCTATATTTAGACATATTACTAATGAAGTAATGAAGCGGAGAAGCCAATACCTCAATTAGACTATCTTTGAGTTATGCCGACAGTTTTAGTTCGTGTCACGTGGGTAGGTGCATTATTACTTCTTATCTTTGCAATTTTCGTAGTTGAGCGTTTCGCTACTTACCGACTAATCGCGTAACAGTTCACTTCCCTTTTTATTTCGGTACCATTGTGTTTTCTGTTCCACGTGTGTGATATTTTTTTTTTTAGTTTACAATTCTACAGTTTTATATCTGCTTTGATTATATTGTTTTTATGTTTTTTTTTCAGTATTGTTACTTTTTTTTTTTTTGGTGCTGTTGTGTAAATTACAGTTCTACTGTTTCGTCACTGTTGCAAAACTTTCATTTTGTAAGTTTTTCATATTTGTGTATTTTTTATTACTATTTATTCTAAATAATTATGAGCATGGACGATAGAATAGCGCAATGGTTGGAGGAAGAGGTTCCTGATGAAATCACAGATGATGATATTTTCAATTCATGTATGCTTCCACTGATAGAAGCATTCCGTTTACATTTGCAATGTGCACAGACGGAAAGGGGTGGAGAAGAAGAAGAATTATGAAAATAATCATAAAGTTTAGGTTTTATTTCACCTGCTGTTTAAGTTTTTTTTTTTTCATACGAGTATACTTGTAAATAATAATTTAATTTTATCATATATAATCAAAAAACAATTTTTTAAAATAGTAAATTAAAGGTGTATTATATTTACTATAGCTACTCATAATTATGTAATAGGCGGTATAAATAAATGACTATTAATAAAAAAAAATGAGTTTACAAGTAAAAATAGTTACCAACAGGTAAAAAAAAAATCTATAAAACTGTTACAGAGCGAAACGCTCATAAGCGACCAACGACGTTTTCAGATTTAACCGACCGATGCCGGGTTAACGAGTTTTTTATTTCCGTTTCCTAAAGATTCGTTCATTATAATTTATCCTCGAAGATTAAGGTATAGGATGCGTGGGTATGAAATATTTAGAGAAAAATTCCGACGTCAATAAACTAATTATAAGCGATACGGTAAGTAATTTCCATCCAGCGCAACAGTTGCGCAAAATATAATTGCCGTACTTTGAAACTAACCCGAAGTTCTCTACTATTCAATAGATCACGAGAATGATGTCGGTTGTACTATATAATATAGTTTACGAATTAACATGCATCGTCGAAATTTTCTTCTTCTTCTTCTATGTGCCATACTCGAGAGAGCGTAGGCGGTCTGTGCCAACTAGATTTTACGTTGTATCTCATCTGCCAGTAATTGTTGTATATGCGCCGGTCTAATTTTCGATATTTTTCAGCCGATCTGTCCTACTTCTTGCCGGACTTCTTATTCTTTCTATCTGTCCTTGTATAATAATCTGTAACATTTCATACTTCGCACCTCTAATGATATGGACGAAGTATGACACATTATTTCTCTTTATAATAATATTCCGTAATTGTCCGTCTGTATTCGCTCTTTCTTTAAGACATCTTTGTTGGATATTTTTGCTGTCCAAAGTATCCTCCTCAGCATTATGTATCCACGTTAATTTTATTACAGAGCGAAAAACATATTCGATAAAATACCTCGTTGTTGTACACTGTTAATTATTTACGTTTACTAATGCTATAGGCAAAGCAACATATAGCCCTGCAACATCGTTGTAAAACATAATGAACGTAGTTTTTTTTTTAACCTCATACCAGCATTAATGACTGCAAACAACGGTGATCGCATAAATAGAAAATTAGTGTTAATCTAGTTACTCGAGTGAGACACTACGAGAAGTGGAAAGAAATAACTTGATGAGATGTTAAATGTCGAATCCGAGATGCTCTTTCTATACGTGACACATCCATGCATTAAAGGTAGGAATAGTGTAGGAACGATTAAATACAAAAATTAGAAAAAAGATGACACGCCATCTTTCGAATAAGGAGAAAATTCAAATTTGTCAAATGATCGGAATTGCACTTCCTTCGCAAAAGCGCCTTGGAGGATTATGCGAACGACGGTTTGAGTGCATTTTGCGAACGTCGAAATTGCTGCTAATTTTGAACTTATAGAATAATCTCTTATACTGCACGACGTGTGCATCGCTGACGTACGGAATCTTAAGATCATTATGCAGCGTCAAATTAGAAACGTAATGCTGAACGTGACGTAATAGTACGGAGTATCTGTTGTTCGCTGTATTCTTCTAAGATTACTTTTGCATGTGTACAGCTCTAATCCATAGCGCCGAATGGGAGCGATTGTCGCAAGATAGATAGTCCGTTTGAATCGTTAGATTTAAAACTGATTTCTGTCCCAATAACGAACGTAACGATTTCGCAAACGTACGCTTTTCTAGTGTGACATGTAGTCGCCATGTAATAAGCCTCTTGTTACATGCTAAGATAAAGTGCGGATGTTTTTTTAGGAATTTCTATGTTGTCAATTCTTACTGGCGGACATTTAACTTTTTTGTTTGTACATATAACGTGTTGGCACTTATCGTGATTAAAAGCCCAGCTTTTGGGCCGAACCAATATCTGTTCAGATGGTTTTGAACTGAAAAGTTTGCATGCTTCCGAATTGAATGCAAGAATAGCAATATCATCGGCGAATATTGATAAGATGGTTCGATTTGCTAGTCGGCATGTTTATTGTGTAGATCGAATACAAGTTCGATAATAGATTTTTTCGTCTTTGTTTGAAAGTAACAAGATCCGTTCTCATTCGTTTCGGCGAATAATCATAGGCCATACAGCAGAGACGTAAATCGTCTTTATATCGGTGTTTAATAATAATCATAGTAGTAGTAGTAGTAATAATAATAATACTACGACTCCGATTAATTAATTTACAGGCTATATGAACGCGAAAAGACAGAAATTTTTAATGTAACTTATTATTAAAAGTTTAACTTTTTCGATATATGCGTTATTATCGTACAAATCAATTCGTATAACCCTCCGACGTTTGAATACGAGGCTGCGTATAATTACTGTATAAATCTTACTGTATTCCACTAATTTACAATTCCTCTAGATTTCTGCGCGTTTAAATTTCGTAGTTGGCCTAATACATTAATAAGTATCATTTTTTCGTAGTGTAAATTCAAAGAACTAGAATATTTTTCAAATAGGGAGCACGCATATGAAAAACCTGAAGAAGACAGCCATAAAGGTTCCGAACATATTGAGAAAATTCATAATTAACGTAACGGACGCGATCGAAACATGTTATTAACTGCTATATAATAAATCATTAATTCGTTCCAGATTTGTCTAGGCTCTGCGGACCAGAGTTTGCTGTGGTCCTTAGATACCATTCGACATTCAGCCATCCGAATAGCCACCGCAGCTTTTAATACTAGCCCTACGGTGTCAGTCTTAACAGCGAATCCAGGTTACTCCTTTGTTTTCCGAAGGCAAATCCTGATAGGTAATTTCCTATCATCCACACTTATCTCCCTCTAAACCTCTCATTCGGTGATCTTTCGCGCGATACTGCAAACCATAAGTAGACATGAACATCCGTAACTATGTAATCAGTATCAAAAATAAGTTCTTCTCGTCATTTCCTAAATTTAACAAATTTATTCTTAATCCCCCACTTCTTACAATATATACCAACCCCCCGGGTATGACTTTTGCAATCACTTCATATCAACTTGAAACTAACCCATCTTTTCAAGTTTTCATGCCCATTTCACGAACTCCAAAACTACACTAAATATAAGGACACTGTTTGCTGTTTTATCGATTACTCTAAATCCGGAGGACGAGCGAGGTCTATCTTTTGGGTACTGCCTGTCACTCATTGCTTTCGGCTTCCTAAGTCCTGCTCCGTATTCGCAGCTGAATCCTTTGTTATTTTCAATTGTCTAGAGTTTCCGTTCATGGATCAATCTTCTTCTAAATACCTTATCCTTTCTAACTTAATGTTTCAAAGTCACTCCACAACTTTCATACAGACAATGCACTTTTACAAGGCATACTGCTTCTCCATGACATCCTTACTAAATCTCAAGTTTCCATAGTTTTCATTTGGATTCCCAGCCACATCGGTCTTCCTGGAAATGAGACTATTGACCGAGCTGCCAGGAAGGTTTACACATTTCCGCTCGTCTCTCTCTCTCTCTCTCTCTCTCTCTCTCTCTCTCTTTCTCTAGCGATGTAAAAGTTTTGCTGAAATCTCTCATAACTAAATCCGGGAGTCGTATGCGAAAGTATAATCAACAAAACCACCTCCTTTCTATCAAACCTAATCCACTATTTCAGTTTCCCTTCCTAACAAAAATGTGTTGTCCTTACCAGACTTCGAATGTCCCACTCAAATCTTACCCATTCCAAGCTTTTTCAAGGTACTTGCTCTCTGTCCCTTTTGCCAAAAGTCACAACTGCTTATATGCCGCATAACAACATTTTGTCATGTTCTCACCAACACATAGAATCCAGCACAGCATTCCTCCTTCCTTACCTCAATATCTCTAGCAACCGTATCCATAATGTTTTCCTGTACCTGGATTCAGTGAACCTTTTAAATCAGATCTAGGATCACAGTAAATCCACGGGTACACACGGCCCGTTAGTGGCATACTATCACTTAATAATAATAATAATAATAATAAAATAGATTATGTTTCTTCGATCGAACACGTATACCTTGTTGGGGTTTTTTTTTTTTGACCTTCCAGGATTAATGCTTTATTTTATTTAATATTATTTAAAATAACGAATTTTATACGGAACAGTTACTCACTAGTCATACTGCGGCACTGTAAAACTTTGACGAATAAATCGAAATCTGGATCTTCGTTAGGCGCTGAACGTGGAAGTTGTACACTAATTTCGCAAGTGCTATTACCCTTCGGTCCTATTCTGAAAATAAAATCGAACGGATTAGGGAAATAAGCATTAACAACTGATTAAGCGAACAACGGTAATAACAATAATGAGAATAGTCAAAATCAAATTAAATTGAATTTCGTTCGAATTTCAGACAAATATATGATACATTTGAACAAGTGACGATGAAAAGAAGAAATATGAAATAAAAATTATTACAAATCGAAAAAATAAAAAAATGGATAAATAATTATTTATTTATTTATATTATAATAATTGGGCTTCGACATGAATAGCAAAATTACCCATTGTCAACGCTAGTTTCGTATAAATATATCATACATAAGATAACAAAAAGGATACAAGAAAAAACAAAAAACACTTAGAGTTTAATTTTAGTTAGATACACGTGATATTATTGCTATTCAGGGTCAATAAGTAGAATTGTGAAGCGGGTAAATATTTAAATAGGAAATGTTATTAATAAAGGTACCTTAGTTTAGAAAAAAAACGGGAAAAAGTTTCGAACCGATAAGGAGCGAATTGGAAATAAATAATATGAAAATTTTCCAAGAAAATCTTAATAATAATAATAATAATAACGGTAATAATAAGATCCTGATCAATCCTTTTAATACATGTGTGTGTATACGTGTATATGTATATACACACAATACACACACACACACACACACACACACATATATATATATATATATATATATATATATATATATATATATATGGTAAATTTTATTAATCATAAGTTACACTAATGTTTAATAATATTATAATAATAGTAATAATATTTTAATTTTTTATAATGTGGAATGTAGTGATTTTTTTTATAAAGAATCAATTGAAAAATTAGTTAAATCGCTAACATTTATTTTCTTGTGAAAAACACAAAGATTTTCCGCATTTACGTCATTATCAAGTGATAACAATAAATTTTTTTAAAAATCATAATATTACAAATACACATTAAAAATAATTACTTAGAAATATCTGACGGCGATGGTGAGCTATATTACATAAAATGTTATCCTTCTTGTCTGTTCTGTTATTAATTTATTTTTTGAAATGTTGAAATTGAATATATTAACATCGATATATTTGTTTCCTTGATTTTGTTGTTTTTTTTGGGGTTTTTTTGTTTTATTGTTTATTTTTATTTTTTTACGATATTGTTTTCTGGATTCTGCAAAAGTTGTATACTGATGGAATTTTAAATTTTCATTTACTGTCGCAATGTACGATATCCAAAAAGTAAAATATAAAATATAAAAATATACAAACACGAAATTTTTTTAAAAAACATAATTTTACAAGTATAAATGAAAATTAAGTATTTTGAAAAATCTGATTTTGATTTATATATATATCTAAAAATGACGTCACAACCGACTTATGAATCGATTAAATCAGTCGTCTTCTGAAAATATTAATTTTTTAAAATTCATTACGTTAATTAATTAGATATAATGCTTACGTATTTTCATAAATCTTCGTAAAGTAATTATATTGTCCGTATAATCAAATTTTTCATTTTATTTCGTTTGTATAGAAACATTGTGCGATGATGTGCTTAAAAAACAAAAATCAGATTTTAGCAACGGCTATTCTTAATTATATTTCGACTAGAATAAATTATCGATTTCATGTAAACAGCAGTTTCTTAAATATACTATTGTTTAATGGATTTCTAAAATTTGCATGTTTACACGATTTATTTCACAAATTTCGTACAATTTCGGATTATCCGTTAGTTACAATTTTTAATTAAAATATATTTCTTCACTTTATTTTACATTGTACTAAAAAATTAAAATTAATCTGACTAAATAAAAACCCCGATAATTAGTTGCACCGTAAAGAAGCAAGATAGTTTAAATTACTTTTTTTTTTTTATGTTAAAACACGCAAAGCTTTTCGCTCATTATGCCATTTTCGAGTGGACAAAAATATAAAATATTAAATCGTAATAAAATAAAAATTAAATATACGTAAATACTTAATCTAGACACATATACAATATTACGCACACTAACCGCTCTGATTAAGGACTGAGATATTTCAGTAAAACAGATGGCGAACGTGGTGAATCTATACATAACTACGCCCGAAAATTAATGTCTCGTTTTGAAAGATGATGAAAGTTATTTCTTAAAACTATTTTTACATCGATCAAAACAATTCATTTTTTTCTTTTATTATCTCCATTTTTTCCGCTAGTTTTTTTTGTTTTATAATGTTTTTCTGTATGTTAAATTTTATTATTTTGTTCAATTTTTTATTTTCATGCACGACTTTCCTGTTTTGTCAAATTTGCAGATGATGTTGCAATATATTGCAGCTCACATAGACACAACACTATTCGCAGTAGATTGCAACTTGGAATAAAGCATTAATTATCGCAATAAATGGCAAATTAATATAAATCCGACGAAAACCGAGACCATATTTTTCACTCGTAGAAGACCAACGTCGGCAGATAATTCACTCGTTCGAGATGCTCAAATAAATTGGAGTGTACGCTATGTGGGTGATAATTTAGACGCGGATTGACGTTCGCTAAACACGTAAACGACATTAGTGTTAAGATAAAACTATCTACTCCACATATATACTCACTTTATAATCGGAAATCTTACATTAGTATTAACAACAAGATGATAATCTACAAGTCATTAATACGACCAACAATATGGCTGTCCAGCATGCAGCTCAGTATCTCTAAAGCTGCTTTTAATCAACTGCAAACCGTTCAAAATAGATGTTTAAGAATTTTACATCAAACTCGATAAAATGCACCTTTACTTAAAATTACTAACCTATATGAGGGGAATTTTATTTTAAAAGTATCCAGTGATTTTTTTCAAAAAATCTTTGTTTCACGATAACGTGCTTGTTTCCTCGATCGGTAATTACGATTCCAGGCAAACTAAAATTTATGTATACTAAGTATAAACATAGATTAAAGCATAATTTATTATAAGCTCGCTTAAGCTTAATCATAATTAAAATTGTACGCGGTACACAATTAACTACGCGTTAGCAACGTAAGTTGTGTATAACTTTTTCTACGAAAATATTAGTTCTTTGTTCTGTATACCATATAATGACGATATTATATTGAGATTATTCGGTTTAGGTAAAAAAAAAAAAAACATAGGGGATAATATACACGTGGCTTCGTAGGCCCCACCGTTCCAGTGGACCGAAGACAACATCACGCCAACATGCTTAATCTATACTATCGATACAGCAACCGCAACGCCTATCACGGTAACACTGTAAATAACTTAAACGCGTCAGTGAGTTTAAATAATTGTAAAATTCACATGCAAACTAAAAGCGTAAAACACACGCACAACATTTCGAAGTAAATAAAATTAAAAAATTCGAAATTATTAAGAATGTAACTAATAAAGCAGATATTTAAGTTTACATTTTACGATTAATTCGATAATTTAGTAATGAAATATCAATCGGTGTATCAGTCCTATTATTCTCCGAATTAAATTTCCTAGTTGGTTTTACTATGCAAATTGTACAACGTTCGCTCATTGCTACGTAAAACGAAATTTCGGAATCGACAAGCTATTCACTGTAACGTTAGCATTATATTCGGACGATCGTTGAAAAATCTGAAAACGAAAAAAGCCGAGCAGAAAACCGGTATGGCTCAACACTTCGTGAAAAATACGCCGAAGGAGAAGCAACGTTATTTGAAAGGAGGCGACGTTTACGAGTTCGATGGCGGTCTTTCGGGCAAAGCCGGACACGATATATCGCAACGTACGGTATTGGAAACGAATTCCCCCGAAGCGCCGGTCCATCAGACCGATCAGGATGGAAATAATGAGCGCGAAATGAGAAGCGATAAAAGAAATAAAATGATTAAAACTGAGGGAGATACGAGTCCGCCGAGAAGAATGTCGCTCTATCAGCGAGAATTAATTACGCTGGAAGGATTAAAAAAATCCGACAAGACGAATCGGTATTTTCCGAGAAAAAAGGAACCGATCTGCCAACCGAAAATACTACCGTGCGGTGAAATAATAGTAAGTAGCTTACGGTCAAGCCTCGTGAGTGTCGATACGCAATTCGTTGATAAAAGTAACGACGATGATTTCGGATTACAATTTAACAGCGAAATGATAACTGAATCAGATTTCATTTTCTGGAAAGATCGTCAACGCGCCGGATCATTACAGAGCACCGGATGTTCAGAAGAGTTTGCACCTTTGCAGTCTTCTGGTACTTCACCGAACAAACGATCCTCAGCTCCTAGCCACACGGACGGAGAAGATTCACATTTAATCCCCGAATGAAATTTCGATTTGTTAATATTCGTGGAGAAAATAAAATTTTGGAATAAGAATCACCGCTAAAAATGGGTTGAATATCTTACTCAGAACTTTAATTTCTAAAATGTTATATATATATAAAAAATTCTGTTAAGCATTTTTTTTTTATTAAATTCAATATACAATTTGCCTTTAATAATTAAAAACTTTATATCAATAACTGGAATTGTGACGTTTGGGATCGGCAACAGTGTAGCAGCCTTCTTCTCTGCTCTATCTGCTAGTTTATTCTCTGGAATCCACAGGAACGAGACTAATTGGCTCGGTTTCACTAATAACAGTCATGTCACTTGTCGGGCTATAGGATGCTGATCGTTAGCTGAACGTTAAGAGAGAGTCGGAACACAACCGATGGCTGTTGGATGTTAGACCTTACTATGAAGTCCGCGACGAGATAAATCGCATAAAGTACGGTGGAAAATTTGGAAAATGACAGAAGAAGCGAATACCGTATAATGACATTGTTCATGACGACAGAACAACCAACAAACCCATTGAATGAGGATGCGTCAGTATACAACACTGATGAACGCGTGGTAAAAGACAGGACTCTTTTGCTGATATCCTTGATTAATAGGCCCTCTTTCCTCAAACTGATGATTGAGAGATCCAGCTGGATCGAACTTTCCATACATTGTGGTAGCACAGCGATTGAATGTTTTAATATTTGCAGTGTCAGAATGTTGTTAAAGATGGTTGTAACCGATTGAGGTAGTCTCGGAGAGGATGAGATTGTTCTTCAGTTTGCTGATTTTTTTGTGACATGTAATCTTAAATTAATATTTTTTCATTTTATATTTTTTATCTTTTTAAATATTCACTTGATAATGGCCTAACAGCGGAAAAACTGTGATTTTTCACAAAGGAAAAATTTAGTGATTTTAACTTCTTTTTTGTTATTTATTTTTTTAATAAAAATCTCTACATCGTTCATCAAGTTACTTTTTCAACGTTTATAATTCGAAATTGCTATTTTACGCCAGTTCGAATTAGTTAAAAGGCAGAATTATGGGATTAGCTCTAAATTACTTTTTGTTTTTCATATCGCCGTTTCTCTTTTCGGTTTTCCGCGGGTTTTACCAATCGGCAGATACCCTTTTATAGTTTTCCCGTAATTTTTCTGTGTATTGTCTTCTTTTTCTATCCTGTAATTTTGTATCCCGTTTGAGTTCTTTATATTCCGTGTATTCCTCATTAACTTTTTCCTGTGATTTATCGTTTTTAATCTAATATAAGTGTATTATGATCGCTTTTACTATATATATATATATATATATATATATATATATATATATATATATATATATGTATATATACATATATATCAGGAAAGCTGTAGATTTATACTTACAATGAAAAGTTGTAATTACTTCCCTTTACGCTCATATATACACATAATACGATATTTAATCCAGTCGTTAACATACATACATATGTTATTTTCTTCGTTATCTGATTACATCGTGACCAATCGTGTAGTTTTTGCCATTAAAGCTTGCCATTTATTCTGATCCTCTATATTGTCCATTAGTTATTGACATCCTCGTCATCTCTTGTATGCGATCTATAAAACGCGTCGACGGACATCCTCTGCTTCTCTTCCCTGGGATTATTCCTTGTGCTATAATCTTCTCTAATCCGTTTCGTCCCATGATATGTCCAAAAAATTGGAGACATCTTTTTTTTATAGATGGTACTAATCTATCTTAATATTCCATCCTAAGTTGCTGTAGTATTCACATATTCGTCCGAAGTTCCTTCCATCAGATCATCAACATGCGCCTGTAAGAACACATTTCAAACGCTTCTAAATGTATCGTTTTTATTATTGTTCACGACTCGTAACCATAACACGCTATTGACAACACCAGAGAGACCATTAATCTCTTTTATGTCATTATATTTATGGAATGGTCCATCAATATGTTTTTAAGTTTTGCTACTATATATTTAGCCATCCCAATTCGCCGTGTAACTTCCATTTCATCGTTCCCATTGTGGGTTATAAGCGCTCCTAGATATATCGTTTCTGTTTTCCTTTTTATGTCAGGCACTGACGTAAATATTGCAGGCAGTTTTTTCGCTCCGTCAATAGTGACACTTTTGTACATGTTTCCCGATTTAATTTTAAATTAGTTTTCCTACTGAAATGTTCACTTCGTCCTGAGAAGTTCTGTCAACTCCGATTTATTCTTCACCAATATCACCATATCATCGGCGTATCGTAAATTACATAATTATAGTTCTTCCACCGATTGTTATTCCTCCATACCATCGGTCGGTTACTTGCCTCGTAATCCAGTCGCTATATATATATATATATATATATATATATATATATATATATATATATATATATATATATATATTACGACGATCGTCGTATGTTCACGTTATAATAAATATAAATTTATTATATTGAAGGTGGAAAACTAATATTTAATTTAATTAATATAATAAAACAAAATATATATATAATTATTTATTTAATTAAAGTAAAATATATTAAAATTATTATAATATAACCAAACCGGATTTGTAGTAGATAAACTATTATTATAAAATAGTTAAAATTAATTTTAGTTAGTCAATGGAAAAAAAAACAGTAAATTAGTTTGACCAAATAATTTTAGCCAGTAAAAATAAATTACAGCCAGTAAATAATGAAGAAAAATGTATAAAAAGGGATGGTTTTGTTCATTTTCAAGAGAGTTCGAGTTTTTCAGTTACAAAGTTCAGTTGTTTGTTTCTTAATGAAGACGGTTAGAATAAAATGAGAATGGATGATTGAAACAATTACGAGTCCGGTCAGGTTAGTTTTTTATTAAATTATTATTTTTTACAATTAATTCATTAATAAATATATATTATTTTTTTTTAAATATAAAATAAAATATTTCTTTATAAATAATATTTATTTTTTTTTTAATAATAATAATAGTATATACGAGGTATCTTGTAATATATATTGTATAGCAAAGGTGATAATATACATCTTTGCCGTACCCATTTACTTGTTTTAATGCTTTTTGATAGTTGACCTTCTATTTCGATGTATACACTCTTCATATAAGTTTTTTATTAGAGTTATTAAATGCTGTGGTATCTTGAACTGTTCTAATACATCCCACATCGTACCCCAGTTTACCATATCGAACGCCTTTGTGTAATCCAAGAAGCATAGTATAGCTGGCGTATTGAACTCATATTCTCGATTATTTGTCTCGTAAGATAAATAGTTGCTGCCGCGTTTCTTGCATAAAACATGTCTGTTCGATCGCTATCCGTGGTAATATGAAATATTTTAGATTTTCATTTATTACATACAATAGTATCTTGCTTGTGTGACTAATAAGCGTAATAAGTCTGTAATTATGGAAGTTTTGTTTGTCTCCTTTACTGATTTGGTCCAATCCTTTAGTCATTCAGTACTTAACCATATTTTATTACATAATTTATGCATTAGGTCTATCTCTTTTTCTTCGGCTGATGTAATCATTTCAGTTACTATATCATCGTATCCGGCTGATTTATTATGTTTCAGTCTGCTTATTGCTCGTACGATTTCCAATATACGATTTCATTGCCATTGTCTCTGGCTTAATTACACTAGCCCGTTCAGAGTTACCTTTCAACATGATTTCTTCGCAGTACTCATACCATCTATTAATAACCTTTTGTTTATCCGTTAAAACTCTACCATATCGATCTTTTATAGACACGTGTCTTAAGTAAAAGGTTATGATGATTTTCAGTTTCTTAAAAAGAATTCCTTTGTTTCATTCTTCTGCGCATGTTTTTCAATTTTCTCGCATATTTTCATTACAAAATCATTTTTATCTTTACATAGTTCTCTATTAACTTTTTCTTTTTTGTAAGTTTATTACATATATCTTGTTCGTACTTCCCATTTAGGCCTCGTGCTTTCAACAGGTGTGTCTAAGTTTAATTAATTGCCATGTTTTTTGTTTTATCCGTGGTTTCTTTGGCTTGTCTTTAAATTGGTACTACATACATATACATAATAATAATAATAATAATAATAATAATAATAATATATGTTGATGTATTGGAGAGTGGTGATTTTATGAATTGATTAACATTGTTTTTATTTTGTTTTGTCAAAATAATATGATAGTAATAATTATAATCGTCGCTACACGATGGCAGGACATACCCGAAAGCGTATGAATTGCACATTTCTCGTTCACATTCTACGTCGCATTGTTTGAGACTTCGTACATTAATCGAACGACTGACATCGCTGCTACTGAGTCGTCTTCCAACCGATACGCGTTCGAAACATTCTGCACGGTTACCGAAAATGAAATAAAATAAAATTAATCGATAGTTTCGGAAAGTATTTTAAACGTAAAATTAATAAAGTTCAAAATTATTCGAAAATTAATGCAATAAAGTTCAAAATTATTCGAAAATTAATGCAATAAAGTTCAAAATTATTCGAAAATTAATGCAATAAAGTTCAAAATTATTCGAAAATTAATGCCTGTACGCTAGTCGTGAAATGATCATCCGCGCATATCGATTTGAACACGATAATGACGTGAAATTACCAGGTTCGCTTGTAAATACGCAAAAATATGGGAAAAATTCGCTAATGCTGAATACAGTTCCTGGCCAATTTTGAAAATTCGAACACGTCTTAAATGTCGAAATCCGTATGATTTAGCGAAATAACGAATACGGCGGAGTCACTTCACTGAAAGTCCAACTCTTTACACGTGCTTTCAACTTAATCATCGTTATTGTCAAAGACTACATACTCGTCACAATAATTTTCATTAAAAAAAAAACAGAAAAAATTTATTTACATATTACTATAAGCAATTTCGCATAATCACTAAGCTTAATAACCTTTACGAATAGATAGAGCTGAATTTTGCTCAAAACATACATCTAAATGATCTGTACAGATTCTATATAGAATACCCGAATAAAAAAAAAAACGTCATCCTTATACTACAAATAGAAGTTGTCGTCACAATAATTTTCATTAAAAAAAAAAAAAAAAACAGAAAAAATTTATTTACATATTACTATAAGCAATTTCGCATAATCACTAAGCTTAATAACCTTTACGAATAGATAGAGCTGAATTTTGCTCAAAACATACATCTAAATGATCTGTACAGATTCTATATAGAATACCCGAATAAAAAAAAAAAACGTCATCCTTATACTACAAATAGAAGTTGAAACAGGGTGCGATTTTCGAATAAAGTGTTTCGACCCCTGTCGGAGATTAGCGCGTTCGACTAAGTCACGGTAATTTTCAAACGTATATACGTTTACCCCCAACCACCCGTCTTCAACCGCTCGTGGAGTAGTTAAGGGTTGAAAATCGCCCGAAAAACGCACTTTTTTTACTTAGAACATCAAAAATCTGCCCCCCCCTCTCGAGAGAATTTTCTAAATGCCCCGACGAACATTTTCCGTAATAAATATCATCCCTTTATCTATCAACCCCGTCGCTAAAAAAATCCAGTTGCAAATGGGGTTTAAATTTGCAAAAAGCGTCCTTAATTTAAATTTGTATAGCGGAAAGCGATCTATGTTCATTCTACTAATCAAAAGTTTTAGTGCTAAATAATTCCGTCTAAACTGTAAGGGAGGAATCTTACAGCCATTAATGCCGGTATCGGAGTGCTTCTAACCGCACCAATACCGAGCCTAATACACTCGTTTTGTACCCGATCGAACTTATTTAATAATGATTCAGATGCCAATCCGTAAAACATACAACCATACTCCATTTTAGATCGAATTAACAAACTATAAAGAGTTAAGATTATGAAAGGATAACCTCCCCCCCAAAAAACGTGTATTGTATAAATTACGTAGAATGTTAACTGCGCGATTAATAGTTAGTAGATTATCAATATATTGCCGACATGTTAAACGCGTATCCGAAGTAATATCTAAATACCGAACTGATTTAGGGAATAACACCATTTTCTGTTGTGATAGAGAAGTTATTAACGGTGTAACGCCTGTATGGTAAAAACTACTGCCGTACATTTCTGGACACTTAAACCCTAACTTATAAAGTACTCGTTCGATTAATTCAATATTAATGTTACATACGGCATCGGAAAATGTTGTATCGGAACTAAATACCGCGATATCATCAGCAAAGAGGAAAGTTTTAGAATACAAAGGCACGTGTGCCAGTTCTGAAATATATAAATTAAAAATAATCGGGGACTAAGAGAAGAACCCTAAGGTAAAACCCCTGTATACCACTCGCCAGTAACTGGTCGACAGTGTACTTATTAGAATCTAGCGTTGCGAAAATAGTCTACTAATGAAGTGTCAAACAATGCCCTGGAATGCCTAGGGACAATAATTTATGTTGTAAAGTGGGCAAATGTACGTTATCAAAGGCGTTCATTATATCGAGGAAAACGGTAATATTATATTCTTTGTTAATGAGACTATTTATATATATATATTACCAACTGAATCACCCACGCAGTCCAATGTGCTCCTGTTATTACATATTAGTTGGGAGGATTTCGTTATGCTCTAACCACCAGTTCAGTTGCAAAGCTATAACGGGTTCACAAATTTACCTAAAACAAGAGGCTAATAGGTCAAAATGATCCATTTTTCTTAGGTACAGGGACGATAACAAAAAGCATCGAGAATTTGGAATCGATTTAGTTTGCCAAACTTTTCAAAAGAAACACCATCATAATCCGGCGTTGTGGGAGGTCTTTGCCAGGTATGATGGCTAGATAATAATTATATGTGTTAAATGATACGTATATGTATGTACGTGTATATGTATATATGGGTGTATATATGTATATGTTTATTTATATTTAGAGTAAGTTGTATAAATAATTAGAATTATTATCGTTCACTATGGCTAATAATAATAATAATAATAATAATAATAATTATTATTATTATTATATATATATACATATATATTATATACATATATATTATATACATATATATATATATATATGTATATAATATATATGTATATAATATATATGTATATAATATATATGTATATAATATATATATATAAATTATATTTATTGTTGTTTTTCATCTAAAATTCTATATTTAAATCTCGAACATGGTTAACCAATATCGTCATCATCGAAGTTTTTCGATTGAATAAATTTATTGACGAACGTGATATGTAGAAACAAATTGAACAGTCACAACTGTTAACCTGTATTAAATTCAAAAGTTTTTTCTTTAATAAATTTCGTGTTGAACGTTGTTAATATTTCAGTTTCCGTTAATCAAACGAAACATTCGAGTGAAATATGTGTTAGCGCGCTGGTTTAAAATTTTCAAAAACATGTTAACTTATAACGTTCACTAATTTAAATATACACGTTTTCAATTAGAAAGGAAAAAATATATGTATTAAATTATATCATAAATATATTCGATGTATATAATAAATAATATTATAAATATACTTCGGATAATATTTATGTGAAATGTCTAAATCGTTTCGAGCGAACGTCTCTTCCGTATTTATTTTAATTTAAATTTTGATTTTGATTTTAATAATTTAAATTCAAATTAAATTTAAAGTTTAATTTAAATTTTAATTTTAATTTATGTCGAGTGGCTCAATACAACGAGACGTTGATAAATTATGAAATTTCTTTTCGTTGTAATATTAATCGTGGCTTTTTTTTTCCCCGCCAATCTCTAATCGAACGAAAAAATGGTGAAAAAGATAAAAAGAATTATTTAGGTTCAACGAATTATGCAGGAAGTCATACTTATAACGATAATAAAAATATTTATAACATAGATTTAGCAGTAACACAAATAGAAGATAGAAATATATTCACCCTTTTAGTCGGACGTGAAAGTTTGACACAGAAAATCGTGAAATCTTATACAAGCTGTTTATTATATAACGATGCTTTTTAGATGACTCTAGGATGATTTTCAATGTTTTTACACGAATATAATTAGAATCGAGACATTTCATGACGGACTAGAAAATATATAATTTTGTTAATATGAAAATCGCACGTACCATATAGTGGACAAGCGAAAGGGTTAATTCGCGCTGTGTCGTAGATGTAAATGTCGACGGCGGTCGATGGTTATTAAATAAAATATATAAATAATAGTGTAAGAACATCGACAAAATGTATAAAGTTGAGTCGAATTCTCGATTTATATAATGGCTTGAGAATCGACTGCAAGTAAACGAAGGTGTACACATCTATAACGATTGATTGTTGATTTTTAATAAATTTTTAACATTAATTTTCGACTTTCTACGTAGAACAATCGATAATTGAATTAAACGCAGAAGTTGCTTGCTCGATAGTTTCCGAGTAGAACAGTCTCCTATTTTGGTTTTGCAGCTAAATCTGCAACCAAAGCACGTCGCACTGGATTTTTAAAATCATATTTTATGGTCTTTCTACGACTTAATTTGCTCGCAGTTAAACACAGACGCATTTTGACCGAAGTTTTCGCTTATTTCTAAATATCGGAAAATTATTTCGGCAATTCCGTCTTTGTAACGCCAATCGCGGTCCACTTTACTCTATTTTTCCATTTTTATTAGCTTTACGAATAAGATATTTTCTGCATTTATATATATATATATATATATATATATATATATATATAAAATTTATTTTACAGACTACAGCCCGAGTTATTGGATAGTTTTGGAACTAACGACAAAGTTGAACAATCCTATCTTAACTTTGCAGCTAAATCTACAATCTAAGCACATCACACCAGGATTTTTTCAATATGCTCTTACTCTCGCTTTAATCATATTTTACGGACTTTCTACGACTGTATCCAATTTGCAGAGCTGATCTCGAAATAATTTCTTTTGACCGAAGTTTTTGCTTAGTTGTAAATATTGAAAAATCATTTCCTCAATTCGGCCTTCGTACCATCTTCGGGGTATAATTTATTTTCTTTTTACGTTTTTATTAGCCCGGCGAATAAGATTTTTTCCTGCATTCATATATACAGTCGAAGCCGCTTATTAAGAGAGACAGCCGATTATAAGAGACAAATAGGAAAAAAAAACAAACGAATGAAATGAAAGTTATTTTAGTTCACTAGTGTGATACAACATGTCGCTTATAAGAGACGACGATTAACAGACTTTTTAAGGCAATTATTGAATAGTGAAACGATAAATTATCGAATTTCACACGGACTGTCAGTTTTAGTCGACATTTTGACGTCTTCATCAGCTGAAAAATTCTCAAACATCGGTACGGAAATTAAGTGAAAAATTTATTAGGCATAGAATTAAAAAAAGAAAAAAATAAAGAGGAAAAGAGAAAATTTTAAAAATACCCGCACTGCATGACGCACTAGAGTAGTTCTCACAGAGTTAAAATCACATTGAGATATCGATGAGAGCGGCGATAGCGATAGCAGTAAACGAGGAAAGAAAAAAACAGTATAGCGTTAATGAGAGAATATGAAGAATGAGCATATTATTCGATTTTTGTTTTATGTTTTTTTTTTTTTTTTTATTCAATTTTTGTTTAGAATATTCTCTCATTAACGCGGTACTGTTTTTTTCTTTCCTCGTTTACTGCTATCGCCGCTCACATCGATATCTCAATGTGATTTTAACTCTGTGAGAACTACTTGTTGTGCGTCGTACAGTGCGGGTATTTTTCCTTTAGAAAAATTTTCTCTTATCTTTATTTTTTTATTTTTTCTTTTAACTTCTAGGCCTAATATATTTTTCTCCAAATTTCCGTGTACTAAATCGATATTACACATTCATAACGTTATCAGTATGTTAATTATTTATCAAATTGTATATTTTAAACACCCGCTCACTTCAATAAGACATTTTACAAATGCGTCTCTTATAAGCGATTTCGACTGTGCATATTAAAAGCGTATAAGAATGAGACCATCCAAGAAAATTGCATGTCGAATAGTTAAATCGTAATTAACGTAATTTCGTGGAAAACCATTCGAAAATTACGACAATAGTAAGGACGTAATTAAAATCGGAACGAATCGGAAGACGAACGACCTTCGTATTGGGACAATTTATATTTTTATTCAATTCAAAGCGCGCGCCATCTAACATTATTCAACGAATAAACGATGACGTATTTTCCCCTTCTACTCAAAAATTACGTCAACCGTGAAACAGTTCAAACAGAGAGATCTGCCTGGACGGTAATGACTGTTTTAATTGACGAGACCATAGGTAGCGAACGGCAAAATGAAATCAAATTAAAAAGAAACGCTGTAAGGTCGTCACTTAATCCATACAAATTACGATTTCTTCCGGCTAATACTCGACAAACGAATATTTGCCAGTTTAGTTTTTTTTTTTTTTTTTTTTTTTTTTGGTTCAATTACACGCTCAATTAGACGCTTTGATTTTTTTTTATTTAACAACGTTATATATATATAATATATATATATATAATATGTTCTTAAAAATGAAATTTGTTGTTTTTAATTAGAACCATGTACCTAAAGTTTAGATTGTAGAATGTAGTGATTTTATTTATACTTGATTACTAAAAATAGTTGAAATCACTAAATTTATTTAATTATGCGAAGCTTTTCGGCATTTACGCCATTGTCAAGCTATATACAATTAAAATTAATTATATAAAAACATAAAATATTAATTTAAAACTAAGTTTACAATTTTACACAAAAATGAATTATAAATACTTAAAACTATCTGACAATGACAGTGGTAAACAACACCATCAATTATCAGTAATATAAAATTTACAGAACAGTAGCTATAAGATAATTATTTTATAAAAATATGTATTTGAACAATGAAAAATATATATTTATGTAATTAAAAAAATCAATAGTTAGGAATAATATTTTTATAATATACTTTTTAAAATTAATTCTTCCTCAAACTTTACCATTGAATTTAATAAATTATTTTTATCCCTTTCTTTTATTATTTCCATTTTTTCAAGTAGTTTTCTTTTTTAAAATGTTTTTCTGTATGTAAAATTTTATAATTTTGATTAATATTATTTATTTTGTGTTTTAATTCTATACAATGTTTTCAAAATAATGATTTTTCATCATTATTTGTATATGAGTTTAAATGTTCTTTAAATCTTGTTATGAATTGTCTGCCTGTTTCTCCTATGTATTCTTTTTCACATTGGTTACAATTTAATTTATAGACTCCTGAATTTTTTAATATATTTTTATCTTCTATTTTGTTATTATTTATTGATTTTAATAATGTATTATTATTTCTTATTGCTAAATCGATGTTGTGTTTGTTAAATATTTTAATTATTTTATATGTATGACTGCCTACATAATTTATTGAACCTAAATACTTCTTTTTATCTTTTTCTATATTTATATTGACTTTAGTTTTATTCCATATTTGATCAACTATATTAGGGTTATATTTGTTTCTTATTGCTATTTGTTTTATAATGTTTTTTTCTTTATTCAATTTATCCTTCACTATTAATAATAAATGTAAAGTAGCACAAATGGTTAAGCACAAAGCAGAAATAACACGGATTAAGTCAGAAATAAGTCATTTGCATAGTGAACTAAAAATATTATTAAACAAAAAAGATAATCTAATTTATATTATACAGAATAATTATATAAAAGAAATATATGAACTAATTATATCAGAAGTAGGAAATAACTACATAAAACAAGAAGTACAAAAACATCATTGTTCTATAAATAAAAAACTAAATAAATTATTAGAACACCAAAATCCTAGAATTAAAAATAATTATCACAATTTTGCAGATAGAGTAGTTAATTTATCAAGTGTAAGTTTAACAGAAAATAATAAAAAGTTACTTAACAAAGGATTAAAATATATAAATAACAATAATCATTTAAACCAAAAAAGTATTGAGAAATTAGCCATAAATTGTGAGAATATAATCCAAAATACTGATCAAGTAGTAGAAAATAATTTGAGAGTAGAAATAAGTAATGCCTTAATAAAATTAAAACAAACAAATACTAAAAAAGGAACAAATAATAAGAACAAAAATAAAAAAGATATAATAGAATTAAAACAAAAATTAAAAAATAATAATTTAATGATATGCAAAGCTGACAAAGGTAATACAGTTATAATCATAAATAAAGATGAATATTTGGAAAAAATGTATAACTTCATAAATAATAATAATTTAAAGAAAATAAAAAATCCAACAATTAGATTTAATGAAATTATCAAAAAAGAATTAAAATCTATCAATCAATTAGAATCTAATATTAACCAAACAAATGATCATAATAATAATGCAAGTATGCAATTATTCCACAAAAATCTAACTGAAATGAATCCAGAAGCACCAATTTTAACAGGCCTAATAAAATTACACAAAGAAAATAAACCAATTAGACCATTAGTAAACTGTATAAATATACCAGCTTATAAAATTTCAAGAAATATAGCAAATTTTTTAAAAGAAAATTATGAATTTGAAGAAAAATTTAGTATAAAAAATAATATAGAATTAATAAATTGTCTAAAATAAATAAAGCTTGATATACTAATATCATTAGATGTAGTTAACATGTATAACAACATTCCTACAGACAAAAGTAATAGAATATATTAAGAATAACAATTTAAATCATAATATTCATAAGGATCATTATATAAGGATATTGGAGACAGTACTAAATCAAAATTATTTCCAGTTTCAAAATATTATAAACAAAATAGTGGTTTAATTATGGGATCTCCATTATCACCCATTCTAGCTGATATTTATATGAACAAATTAGAAAATAACATTAAAAATAATAATATATTTAAAAATAATGTCAAATTATGGAAAAGATATGTTGATGATATTTTAATAATATGGAGTAATAATGATGAGAATGATCATAAGTTGAATAGTTTTGTATCCAATGTAAACAATTATAATAAAAACATACAATTTACATTAGAAATAGGAGGTAAAATAATAAATTTTCTAGATTTAAAAATTAACATTATTAATCAAAATATTGATATAGATATATACAGAAAGCCTACACAAACAGATACATTAATACAAAAAGATTCATTTCACCCAAAAATGGATAAATTAGCAAGTTTAAGAAGTCTTATCAATAGAGTAAAATCAATTTTAAAAGACAAGGATAAATTGAATAAAGAAAAAAATATTATAAAACAAATAGCAATAAGAAACAAATATAACCCTAATATAGTTGATCAAATATGGAATAAAACTAAAGTCAATATAAATATAGAAAAAGATAAAAAGAAGTATTTAGGTTCAATAAATTATGTAGGCAGTCATACATATAAAATAATTAAAATATTTAACAAACACAACATCGATTTAGCAATAAGAAATAATAATACATTATTAAAATCAATAAATAATAACAAAATAGAAGATAAAAATATATTAAAAAATTCAGGAGTCTATAAATTAAATTGTAACCAATGTGAAAAAGAATACATAGGAGAAACAGGCAGACAATTCATAACAAGATTTAAAGAACATTTAAACTCATATACAAATAATGATGAAAAATCATTATTTTGAAAACATTGTATAGAATTAAAACACAAAATAAATAATATTAATCAAAATTATAAAATTTTACATACAGAAAAACATTTTAAAAAAGAAAACTACTTGAAAAAATGGAAATAATAAAAGAAAGGGATAAAAATAATTTATTAAATTCAATGGTAAAGTTTGAGGAAGAATTAATTTTAAAAAGTATATTATAAAAATATTATTCCTAACTATTGATTTTTTTAATTACATAAATATATATTTTTCATTGTTCAAATACATATTTTTATAAAATAATTATCTTATAGCTACTGTTCTGTAAATTTTATATTACTGATAATTGATGGTGTTGTTTACCACTGTCATTGTCAGATAGTTTTAAGTATTTATAATTCATTTTTGTGTAAAATTGTAAACTTAGTTTTAAATTAATATTTTATGTTTTTATATAATTAATTTTAATTGTATATAGCTTGACAATGGCGTAAATGCTGAAAAGCTTCGCATAATTAAATAAATTTAGTGATTTCAACTATTTTTAGTAATCAAGCATGTACCTAAAGATTGTAATTTGTGCCTACTATTAACATTTTCAGTTAGGACGTCACGTGAAATGTTAACACTAATAAAATTGTATATTTTCTGGTTAACGTGAAATGTCCAAATTTTAAACGTAATTATATAAAAACTCGGAAAATTATTTAGAAATACATTTATATCAATTTCCACGGTCTTTTTGATATTATTATTATTTTAAAATAAATGTCTCTTTCCAACTACTTCCAGACTGTTGCAAGCTAGCAAATGTTGAGTTTTGTTTAAATTCGATAAATATCCGGACACTCGCATTGCTGGATACTGTCCAATCTTATTATTACGCTTCATTGGAAAGATTTTTGAGAAAATTATCAGTAGGCATCTGTTGAAGGAAGGTGACAGTAAGAGCGTTTTCAACTAGAATCGGTTTAAATTAAAGAGAGGAACATCTACCGAGGTAATGTTCTCCACGAGCTAGGTACTGGTATAAGACAGTCAGTCTGGCTCATCCGCCGTTGTCATTTCTTTCGATATCAAGGGTGATCTTGACAGGTGTTTATCTATTTTTAGAAAATTAATTCGTTTACTGTTAAATTCGTTATTAATTCGTTTTAAATCGATTTGCTTCCTTAACAGCTGGTAGCTCGATTGGTTGCAGGAGGCTGGAGTGTGGTACAGTTCACGGTTCTGTCCTTGGACCTGTCTAATTAGTAAGGTTTACGAACATTGTGATTTGTTGTTTGTCGGTATTTAGAAAAACCCCGTCCGTCATTTTCCGCTGTCAAATGTAATTTTATCATGTTTGGTGATCAGAGAATTGCGCATACTGTTAAACATTTAAACTTAATTTCAGATCAGTCTATTAATCACACAATAATCTTAAATACCTAAGCCTGGTACTTAATCATAGGCTTTATTCCGTATATTCAGATATATATATATATATATATATATATATATATATATATATATATATATATGTATATTTATTATTTATTATTTCGAATTATCCGTTGAAGAATTATGTTACAAAATAGTTTTTCTTCCTTTTTTTCCACAAGTAATGTTATACATACTTTTATTAAACAAGTCGCTTTTATCCGGTTACATTTATTAGCTAAATCGCGAAGCGATAAGAAGTTAAAGACCGAAATGAAGAAACTGAATTAGGTAAATGAATGTACGTGCGGGTTTTTAATCGTAATGTCTGTTTCAGTATTATTTTATGAATTTCGACAGATCTTTAAAAAATACTTAAGGCAAGTACATAATATTGTAGACACTTAATCGTAATGCCTGTTTCAATATTATTTTATGAATTTCAACAGATCTTTAAAAAATATTTATGGCAAAGACACAATATTGTAGACACCATATTTGAATGATTTCATTCGCGAAATAAGTAATCTAATTTTCCATCATAATTTTATGTAATGAAGGTATTATTATTTCGTAGTTATCGTAATAATCGCTTTTTCTATCGGTGAGCAAATATTTATTGTGAAAACGCAGTATTTAAACGTGTTTATTAAATTAACTGAATGAATAAACGTTTCGTAATAATAAAGTTAAATAATATTAATAGTTTTAAAATATTAATTAAACAATAAATTATTTTTAATTTGTAACTATGCTAGATGTACACTATTTATAAGCGTAACATTTAACTTTTGTTCTACAAGTGACGTCACAGTTACTATATGCGGAAACGATTTTTTTTTTTTATTCTATTGAGACCACCTTTATATTATATACACCTTGCATCACGGCTGCATTATATATATATATATATATATAATATGTATATAGTGAGACGAGGTTCTTGCGAGAGGGTGTGTTGAAATGGAAACAGTTAATATACGCAAATGACCGTTTAAAATTATATTACAAATGGTAAATGTCTTATCGGTAACCGATAATTTTAATTTTCAAGTATATTTATGTCTTTCTTGTCTTCAGATTTTCATTTTCCTGGTTTATGAAAGGTACTCGTTTATATATAAGTTATGCGTATATATATATATATATATATATATATATATATATATATATATATATATATATATATATATATATACATTGTACATATGTACATATTTATGTCGGTTTAATTGAAATAGCGTGTTTATCGTTCGTCGTTATAATTAATAAGGACGCTCGTTCAGTTTTTTTCATTCTTCCGTGAAAATTACTAGTTTCCTGTTTTTGTCTTTGGATTGTTAATCATTTAAAAATACCGTTCAGTCCCGAAATTAATTAATATTGAAATAAAAAGAAATTTAATAATTACTCGGGAGCTCACTCGCCTGATAATAGAAAACCATCTTGATTTATGCGCTATAAATTTTTTATACGTTTTAAATAATGTTGATATTCTTTCTCGTAAAAATAACTCTTTTAATTACTTAGGGGGGGGGGGAAATAGATAATATTTCTTACACGGATTGACACATGAAGAAAACGAACTACATGACTATTGATACTAAAACAATTGGGTCAATACAATTATCCGGAGAACAACTACCACGGGCAAACAGCTTTAAATATTTCGGTTCTGGCGTACAGAGTAACAGTGTGGTACATCCGATGCAGTTCGCAATCGGATAAGCACAACATGGCTGAAATGGAAATCTGCGACCGAAGTATTAGTAAAAAATTCACAGCACAGTTAGAGCGCTGTATGGCGGTAAGTGGTGGCCGGTAACAAAGCGTGAAGAACAATCGTTTCGTGTAATGTAAATGCGCGTGTTAAGGTACGGTCACTGGGCATCCGTTTATCCGATCGAATCAGAAACGAACGAACCTACGCTGCAATGGGAGCTGCGCCTATCGTAAGAAAATTCCGTGAAAGCCGACTAAGGTGGTGTAGGCACGTGTTACAAACTCAACATAATGGCAGTTAACAGTTCACTGAATTCTGATAATTGGCCGATAAATTGACATTACGACTATGAGCGCTGACATAATATCCTGCCAAAAATTCTGCTTTATCCGTATCTGAATACACATACCTATTAAGAAGATTGTCGTAAAGCGGTGGGAGTGCTTCAGTATGTTGACTGTATCGTTTGCAAACCCTCCAAAGACTGTTATCATTGGTAGAGAGTTGGGAAAAGGTTTTAGCAACTTTATCATTTAAATTTTTATTCAATAAATTTTGCACCAGCTTGGTGAAGAAATTTAGTAGCTTTTTTTTTTTAGAGAGAGAACGGCAATCAACGTTAGAAGAACAACGATTTGTATACATTCCACGAAGTTTATTTTTAAGCTCGATGATAGCAATAATGAATGCTGGCAGATATCGATAGCGCGACGTTACAAGTGGTTAGAAATTTGGCTCGACTTTCTGATCAAATTTGTAAGGTCGCTGAGGATGTTATCAATATCGGTAGAGTTTTTTATAGATTGAACTAGTTTAATGTTATTAGATACGTAATTTTTAAATTTTGCCCAATTAGCATTAATGTAGTCAGGAATTACTTTTGGTGAGTTATGTTTACTGTTATGATTTTACCTATAGGGTTGTGATCAGGCGAAAAACAATTTATGGAAATGGGAGTAGCAACGTTTATATTTTTAACCAGTACTAAATCTAAAACACTCGGTCTACAACCCTGTGGTGGGAAATATGTGGGTTCACGCGGAGCCAGTATCTGCAGCTCATTTTGTTCTGCGGTATTAAGAAGTATATCGGCAGCGTTATTAACGAAACATTCCAATTCGGTTTTCGCATTTAAATCACCAATTATAATCACTCGACGATTAATTTTAGCCAGCCAAGAAATTTCGTCATGCAATTTTGGATTGTTCCGTGTGGGCTTATATACGGCAAACAGAGATATAATGGAATAATCATTAGCGAGTTTATTTATATATATATATATATACATATATATATATATATATATATATATATATATATGTATATATATATACATCGTTACTATTTTTACTGTTATATGTTGTCTTTGTTTATATATATATATATATATATATATATATATATATATATATATATATATATATATATATATATATGTATATATATATATACATCGTTACTATTTTTACTGTTATATGTTGTCTTTGTTTATATATATATATATATATATATATATATATATATATATATATATATATATATATATATATATATATATATATATATATATGTATATATATATACATCGTTACTATTTTTACTGTTATATGTTGTCTTTGTTTATATATATATATATATATATATATATATGTGTGTGTGTGTCGTTACCATTTACTATTTATTAACCCGCTGTTTTTATATTCGTATATATTGTTCATTTCTTCCTGGTATATAGACGCAAGTTAGTGCTGTCATTATTGTGAGATCAGTGGTGGTAGCTGCGCATCAATAACGCAGAAGTACCAATCAGAACAAGCTTGAAATATCTGGACTAACATATTGAAATCATATTCAAATGAAGAGCAATCTTAAAAAACGATTCTAGTTAATGGGCAGAAATAGCATGCTGTCTATTGGCAACAAACGTTTTATTTATACTGCGACCTTAAGGTCTGTCTGGACATACGGGGTGCAGCTGTGAAGTCCAACAAATGTAAGAACTATATAAACTGCCCAAAATAAAACTCTTCGGCTGATAACATACGCGCCTTGGTATGTAGCAAACCACATCATGCACCATGATTTAAACATTCCTTGTGAGATTATTAAGCAATATGCACAGAGCCATTTCGTGAGGAGCTGAAAAATCATCCGAATACCCTTGCATCAGGTCTGTTGGACACGGCTGGCGATATAAGACGCTTAAGACGTAGAAAACCCCTGGACCTAATCTAAGGGCGTGATTACCTTGTGTGTACCGGTGGGGGCACCTTAATGTTATGCTCTTCTCCCAAATACTACTAAATGATTTCGTTGATCAGTTTGCAGTAATAAATAAGAAAAAAAAAGAACGAATAATTTGAAATCATAATGGAAGTAAGCAGAACTAAAACCCTAAGATATGTATTTGGAAAATTATTAATTCCATATAATCGGATAAACCTGAGCAGACCGTTTATTACAATCGCCGGAATAATTAACGCAATATAAACTCAACAACAGACGCAAATGATCTTAGCAATCGAACGTCTATAAATAAAAGAAAGGAAAAAAACGTACGATATTTTATGAGTTAGCCGATAAATCTGCAAGTCGGTGACTCGAATCAGTTTATTTTACCGACTCGATTCATTCGAAATATTCGGTGACTCGCGTTACTGATTCGAATCATCGGTTCATCGTCTAGCCATCGTAAATATTTTTGTTCTTCGACTATAGTACGACTTCTAGCCTTTTACATATCTGATGTTTTCTTAGTCCATTGTCGGATATTTTCAATCCGTGATAATTTTTTCTTAGTTTCCCTTCTACCTTTCTCTCGAATCATCAACTGTAATAGTTTATACTTTGTCCTCGTATAATATTACTAAAATACCTTTGTTTAAAAAAAAAAAAAAATCTTTACTACTAGAAAGGCTAAAGACACGGAGTCTATTATTCCGTTATTACGGGTGTGAAGATAATTTAGTGCAAACGAGTAAAGTAATAAGAGTATTTTCATTTTTAGATAAAAGTATTTCATTAAGTATGTTATAAAACTGTAATAAAGAAGCGAATAGAGTTATATAGAGAACAGTAGAGTGAGATATTATAGTGATTTGATCGTTGCAGGTTGAGCAAATAGGAGGATTAGTTTTGGACGGGATATAAGAATGAGTCAAACGAGTGTGACCTGTACGGAACATCACTTCATCGTGTCTTGTAGGATGAACACGTTGAATGTCTTTAATAATTTTCTGAAGCGAACTAAACAGGTATAGTCGGACCAGAATGGAATTATAGTTTACACAGTTAACTAGGACGCGCTGAACGGATAAATTACCAGTTTCATTAACTTTGTAAATAATTTTTATTTATTGCGAAGAAAGGTGACATGTACATAACTGATGTTATGTATTTTCCGTTTATCCGAATACCGAACCTGAAATTTTTGAAAATAACCACCAAATTTATCGGCGATAATATATATATATATATATATATATATATTTTAGTTTTTTAAAATTATTCACAAATTCACCAGTGATAACCACAATATATACCAACAATGTTGCCTAAGCTAAACATAACTCTTGTTCGCTGTCGGCTGACAGCTATTACGTGTGATACAGAATAATGACGTTACTAAAAAGTGTCTACTACATATATACATATATATATATATATATATATTTATTTATTTACAGAACATATCATTTATCCAAACACAACAAGAAACAGGAATAACAATCATACATATTCCCACGTAAACAAACTCTCCCTAGAGACACGCGCATTAACACGCACTAATTCACAATGACTAAATACAAATCGTACGCACGTATTGCCAAGCAAGTAAGCTTTTAATCAGACAATTTTAGTTGAACACACTAGTAAGGTTACCCAAAAGAAGAAGTAATACGAGTTGCAAATTTAAGCTAATTATCCATATGAAAATATGTATATGTATTTTTTGAAATAGTTATAATAAATTCCAAGTAATCTCTGTCAACCCCTTCCGCCGTGTGTGTTCGTAATAAGCTTTAGTTTTTATTTATTTAATTTTTTTGTTTTTTAACAAATGTAACGAATACGTACCGTTGACGCTTAACGAAAGCGCGCACGAGGATAATCGAACATAATGCGACGCAATTAATAATACGAAAATCTGCCTACGATTTATCGTCATCCGGTTATGACGAACGATACGCATCTTCTCCTATCGTATATACGGTAACGGTTCGTTCGTTCCTTAAATCCGGATCATTTACGTCGTATAAAACAAATCATCGATCGTATCCGGACGATCACTATCGATCAGACGTGTCCTATTGTCCGACACCAGATTGTCATCGACGATTTCATTCGAATAGGATAACGGCCACTGACCGCAATTAAACACCGAACTATAATATGTCGCTGATTGCCCGTTCTAGACACGCGCGATCGATCGATTGATCGACCGTCTAAATTACCGTGTCCGTATCTCTTTCTCGTTCTATCCTCGTCTTCTTATTTCAATTTTTTTGTTTTTATTTCGTTTTAATCTATCTCTTTCTGTATTCGTTTCTTTTTCACTCGCTCTCTTTATATACGAGCTTAGACCGATTCGCTAGTCTAGTCTAGTCTAGGCTAGTCTAGTCTAATCTAGTCTAGTCGTCCGGTGCTCCGTTATCATATATTGCAACGATAATATCTCGGTCAGCCGTCGATAATTACGAGCGGGTTCGTTTTAGCCGTACGACGTCTGTAGAAGAAAATTTTAAAATCCATTCAAGAAATAATAGAAAAACATACCGTAACCAACCGGGGGTACTGCACCGCTTAGAATTTATTAATAAATTATCGTTCGAATCGAATTATACCTGTTCGGCCTGTACACGATCTCGACGTATAGAACTCGTCGCAAACAGTATTCGCCTTAATGATAATTCCTCCGCCTATTAAACAACGTGTGTAATAAAAAAAAACTATTTCTCTTCCACAGTTTACTGCATACGTATACTAAAAAAAAAATTTGTTTCCACAGTTTACTGCATACATACACACACACACATATATATATATGTACGTATCCCTATTTACTACTTCAACGCTCTCACGATGATAATAACGACGTGACGTAATAACGGATGCTGGCTAATTTATATATAATTCGTAAAACAACACGCTTGTTTCAATCAATTTCCCTTTTGTGCTGAGAAGGAAAACAGAAACGCTGAGAAAAAACTAATGCTGAAAAATTGAATAAATAACGCATACTGAAAATCAAACGAAACAAACCTCAACTTCGCATGTTACATACCAGAAACGCGAACCCCACCTCTTCCGACATGACCGATTAGATTGCACAACTTATATAATATATATATATATATGTGTGTGTGGTTGTTTACATATATGTATATATATATATATACACGTGCATGCGTAATATCTTCGCTCTTAAACATTTCCACATTTGCTCTCACTATTTCACGCTCTTTTCTCTTTAAAAAAAAAAGTGGATATATATAAATGTGTGTGTATGTGTGTGTAGTGACGCGCGTGTCTAGAATACAAGAAAGGAGTGTTAGAGGGTGAGAAGGTCGGATTAATGCAGGTTTTCCGCATAATACAGTTTTTTAATTGTCACTCTGCACGGACATTTTTCAAAACTCATTCGATCCGTTAAAGGTAACACTTAGACATCGTTCGATCAAATAGCGTATATAGTCTCAAACAAACGAAGCGAAAGTAGAATATTATTAGATAGCGTTGAAACTAACAATTAAATGTGTAAATGATTACTATGATTAATATTAATATGTAGGAGACGACCCGCGCAAGACGGAGACGAATTTGTTTTTCCAATAACGCAGTTAGTAATACTGCTACAACGCAAACCGCGTGCTTCGCGTTTAGCGTACACACGAGAGATTTTTTATACCGTACGACAAACGATAGTTCTAGTCGTTTACTATACGAAACGGAATTAGTTAAGAAAATTCTATAATTCGTATCATTGTCATGGCCGTCTTTCAAGACCAGCCGCAGGCCTAAAATAACATTAGATCATCTTCTAACAGATTATCAGTGTAAAAAGAATAAAATAAAATAATAATGATAATAATAATAATAATAATACGTCTCCATACTTTGTGTACGCAACCGTGTGTTTATAAATAAGTTTAAATAAATACATTTTATATATATTACCAAAAAATACTGTCCATAGCAGAAACAGAAAATTGTATTACATGTAATTTTGCGGACACCTGTTACCACATATTACAAGAATGAAGTCGTCACGCACGGCGCTAGCGGGCTTAAACCCCAAAGAGGGCTTATAAAAGTATAAAATACGTATCAAGAAGACGCGTAACTTATAAACTCCAAACAGTTTCGCAGCTAAAATGATAGTTGAAAAAGAAGAGAATATTTGAAAGAGCACGGCGTTATCACTAATAAAACCTCATCTTGAAGAGCCTGCAAAACAGCCTAGATTGCAAAAAATACTGTTAGAAAATATTCATTACATTCTGTCTGCTAATGACAATGAAAATCTAGCTGACTGCGCAACACAAAGAAGAAAAAAATGGCCGTTGGTTTCGGAATTCGAATCTGACCCATGACCAGTGCGGTTTTTTTTGTTGTCGTTGTTATTACTTTTTTTCGTTGTTGTCCATGATCGTTTAGTTTGTTTTGCCTGTCGAATTTTGTTACACATTCGGCTGTGTATATTTTATTCATTTTTATTATGAATTGTTAAATTTTTTTTTTGGGGGGGTTGAGCCCACCCAAGATACAAATCCTGGGTGCGCCACTGCAAGGATGTAACGTTAAGAGGGCAATGTTAGATTATATTATGGAAGAATTAGTAAGAGATCAATTTAATTTTTTTTTTTTTCATAATTTTTAAAATTACAACTGAGGTAGCCATCCAGCAATTAGGGGTTAGCATCCAGCGATGGACCCCGCTGAAAAAAAATTAAGCTAGATCAAACGGTCGACTACGTTTTAACCTACGAACATCTAGACTAGTGTCAAGTAGATTGATCGCCAGTACGTTTGTGTGGGTTATCGCTTTACAGCGCGTTTGATCTTTACGTATGGGATTTTTAAGTCTCGATGTAACGTATGGTTCGATACGTACCATGATGGGGAGACGATGAGTCTTATTTGTTCTGAAACCGTTGTATCCTACTTATGTGTGTTTGCACAACAACCCCGTTACATTAAACCGTATATCCGAACAGGCTTTATAATTATATTTTATAAACTAGAAGTTTGTTTTTTAGCCTAACAGGATTACCTGCCAAGAAGTTAATTCGTGCAATTTTATATTTAACTGTTTTCTTTTTCGGCTAATACACTTCCGCCGTGTCAATTTACGATCCAAGTGTACGCCTAAGAACATCTTTTTCTTGGCTAATAATCACCGCCATTTATTTTTAATAATGATTTCAAAAGTTTAACTATGGAAGAAATAAACAACAGCAAAAATATAATTTGTTATATTACTAAGATAATAATATTTTTTTAAAACTTTATTTTGAAAATATTACAATTTAAGACGCAATTAATGATATATGAATTATTAATCGGTTAACATGTTCTATTATTAATATTAACATTATTGCATTATTGTTGCGAATTATAATTGTGATTGATTGTAAATTGAGTTTGAAGTGGCGTAAAATTGAATTGGACTGTCACTTTAAATACTATAAAATATATTTCATTAATAAATATATTCGTTTGAAAAAAACAACAACACATTAAACCATCTGTAAAACCACATCAAGATTTAATGTTGCGTCAGTCCTACTCATTACGGTTTTCGTAGATAATACAAAGTTCCGTTGCTTCTAGCGTTATTAAAATTCCGCGAACAATACATCTCAGTTTACACGATCAAACGCTCTGTAAATATCTATAAATGTTTGCATAACATTTTCGTTTTGCTTTCTCGATAATCTAAACATATTACTTCTTAGTGCCCTACCATTTTTAAAAACAAAAATCGATCGTCGGTTTAATTAATTCCGATCCGCGCTAAACATAATTTCTGACTTATTTTCCTTCATTCTAGCCATTTGCCTACTTTTTAGAGTTTCAAGTTTATCACATAAGATGTACGTTCCAGGTACGATCGTGGTAATTACATTATCACTTTTTCTATAACCCATTCCATATGTCTCTCTCTCTATATATATATATATATATATATATGTATATACACTTTTATATGCTCAAAGAATATAATATTCAAGGTAAATTATAAGTGAAGACACAGCTTGACGTGGAGTTGGTAACTTCAATTTGTTAAACAAACATTACTTGTAGTAGAGTACTACTTCCCGGAACAAATTAAAACTTCTTCATATTCTTATGCCCTGCTCTACGAAGAGTGTTGACGATAATGTATATTGACATTCAAAACTTCCTTTCTCTGGCGTCTTGCATGAGTTTTCGTATTGATCATGTGTCCGGCGATTCTTCGATATTATCCAACCAGCATGTTTTTCGTCTTTCTTTAATTACATGACCGAAGTACTTTATTTTCTTTCGAATAACTGATTTCATTAACCTTCTCTAAAGTTTTGACCATCTACCGGACTTTTCGATTTGATGTATCTCGAGCACTGTCGATATCGCCTATAATAAAAACTTATGTTACTTAGTCAAGTTCGTTAAATACAACAAATAAATGATAACATGTTTTTCATTAATACTACACTTTTCGCTTCATTGTAATATCTTGCAGTTCCTCCGTTCCACTTTCCTCGTTCTTTCGGCGATTACTACCGTCTGTCGGTCATCTCGGCTTTTTCCTTACCGTCGATATTGCATGTGGTAGTAGTTGTTTAAGCGCGCCATACCATACTTGTCTTCTTTTCATGCAACTTCTGCTGTATTATTATATTAATATATATAAAAAAAAAAATAGCTATCCGTACTCGGCTTTACGCGAGTGTTCCTTGGTGTGTACACGTGTTTATGTTGATAAATGAAAGAAAGTGATAATGCTAGACTTTTATAAACTGATATATACCGAGACGGATATATCGTAACCGATAATTCACTATTAAAGTTATTGACGAGAGATCCAACGATACGAAAAACAGGTTTGTATTCTAGGTAAACCCATTTGGTGGACAAAATCTCGATTTTTTTTTTATTTCACTCTCAATAAAAATAAAGTTGATAATGCAAACACGTTTATTTGAAACACGAGTAACATATTTTCGTTTACGTAGGTAGAAAATGTTAATCTCAAATGTAACACTTCGAGCACCATGTCAGCCATATGTGACTGAAGTTGTGCATTACCACCGGCTCATGTAATTTTTTTCGTAAAAATGTGATTACGTGCTAATTTTTAATTTCTATTCCATATTAATAAATATCACTTTCCAACTATCGCCGTCGAATAAAAACCAGTACGACCCAGCTAGTTATAGACCGATATCTCTGACCTGTGTTCTATGTAAACTAATAGAAAGAATAGTCGGAAACAGATTAACGTGGATAGCTGAACGAGAAGGCTTAATAGGCAACTAGCAAATTTAGAAAAAGACGGTCTCCTGTTGACGATCTAATACGTCTACAACAAGAAATACAGGATGCATTTACATTAGATCAACATGTTATTTGCGGGGCTTTTTTTCGATATAGAAAAAGTTTTCGATCACATATCTACCACAGCCATTCTAAAAACAATCCACGACCCCGGTCTCCGCGGCAACCTACCTAAATTCCTCCGTTCATTCCTACAGAACAGAAAATTTAAAGTTCGAACCGGAAACACACTCTCTACATCAAAACGTCGTGAAAACGAAGTTCCTCAAGCACTAAAGCCCCCTACTATTTATACACTCACGCTGTCTAACTTACAAGAGCGCATTAAGGAACCTGTAAAATATTCCATCTATGCCGACAACCTGGTTTTATATATCAGAGGGCGCAGTATTTTTGCCCTGGAAAAGAAACTACAACGAAATATCGAATGAATAGAAGAATGGACTCGGACAAAAAATATCCGTTTCTCCTGAAAAAAAATGATTGTACGCGTGTGAATATCTCCACAGGATTGACTTGTAAATCTAATCAAGAACCAAATTAACAATATTATATCTTATACGATTAAACGTGTAATTCTTATATACACATTGCGTCCCATAAGTTCCGGGACTGGTGCTGTCAAATCGAAACTAGTGGCGCGATCTTCACGAAAATTTAAGAACTTGTTTCTACATATTTTTTTTTTGCAGGTGGTTAAATTTTTAAAGCGTTCGGAAGATTAATTTCAGTTTTGTGTTACTTTATGCGACATATAGTTGGTTACGTGCGTCATGGCTGAAAATCGCGAACAACGTCCCGCAATTAAATTTTCTTTCAAAGCTGGAAAAAATGCGATGGAAACGTATGATATGTTAAAATTAGCTTATGGTGAGTCTGTAGCAGGTCGTACTACAGAATTTCGATGGTTTAGTTTGCGTCGGGTAGGGAGTTGATTGAGGACGAGGAAAGGAGCGGGCGGCCTTGCACCACGAAAACGTCTGACAACATCGCTCGTGTCGCCGCTGTCTTGAACGAACATCGAACAGGCTGTAGGTTGGTGGCAGACCTCACTGGTATTCCCAAAAACGATTGTTCAACGAATTATAACAAACGATTTTAAGAAGAGGAAGTTGTGCGCGCGCATTGTTCCACATACAGACGACCAAAAATAGCAGCGAGTTTCTCATGCGGAGGACGTCCTTGAAATGATCGAAAAAGATCCAAATTTCCATCAAAAAATAATCACCGGAGACGAGAGTTGGTGTTTTGCATATAACCCCGAAACAAAACGTCAATGTGCGGAATGGTGCGGCAAAGATTCGCCGCAATCCAAGAAACTTCGTTTTCAAAAATCGAAAGTCAAGGTGATGTTGATCGTTTTTTTTTATTCAAAAGATATTATCCACAAAGAATTTGTTCCCGAGGGCACCACTGTAAATGCCGCATTCTATAATGATGTTTTGGATCACCTGTGTAAAAGAATCGCACGCGTCAGGCCGGAATTGTGGAATGATCGTTCGTTTTTCTTGCTGCACGATAATGAGCCAGCGCACACAGCCGTCATCAACGTCCAGTTTTTGGCCAAAAAAGAATGGTTCCAGTGCTTCGCCACCCCTCATACTCTCCAGGCATGAGTTCTCCGAACTATTTTCTGTTCCCGGACCTGAAAATAGACCTCAAAGGAAATCATTTTTCCTCGATTGCAGAGATTGAAGCTGCTGCGACGAGCCGACTCAAGGCGGTCGAAGCCGCAGGCGTTAAGGGCTTAAACAAGTTGAAAGATCGCGATATTAGTTGTATTAAATCTAAGGGAGACTGGTTCGAATAAAAATCGTATTGAAAATATTTTTGAATTTTTTTGTGTGTTTGGGAGCACCAGTCTCAGAACTTATGGCACACACCGTGTATATATATAACTAAATTCTTTATGATAAGGGTAACGACGTATCGTTAAATTAGTACATAAATATACAAATATCATAAATTTAGCGCCACACGACTGGATAATAAAAAAACAGAATATTATAAACTCGGCTATTATCTATAATTAGGCCGCACACGACGGAATTTAAATCACTAAATATCATAAATATCATAACGTATAGCATCATGTAAGTACTTTTCCAATGTAGTGTGTGTATGTAGAAGCTGTTGTTCCTGTTTAGGCGTGTACATTACAAATTGTGAACGACTAAGTTTATGTATACGCGAGTTCAGTGGCGCACCCTAGGCTCAAACATCTCCACCGAAAAAAAAATAATTAAAAAAATCGTAATAAAAAGGAATAAAATATACACAGCCGAATGTGCAATCAAATTCGACAGGCAAAACAAACTATAAATGATTACAAACAACAAGGAAACGAGTAATAACAACAAAAAAAGCGCACTGCTCAGGACCTGGGCCAGTTTCGAATGCCAAAAGGCACAATCAACGGTCATTTTTTTTTCTTTGTGTTGCATAGTCAGCTGGATTTTCAATGTCATTAGCAGACAGAATGTAACCAATATTTTCTAACAGTACTTTTTGCAATCCAAGCTGTTTTGTACTCTCTTCAAAGTTTTATTAGCGACAACGTGAACTCTTTCAAATATTCTCTTCTGTATCAACTATTATTTTAGCTGCGAAATTGTTCGGAGTTTACAAGTTACGCCCCTTCTTGATATGTATTTTATACCTTTCTAAGCCCTCTGAGAGTGGCTTAAGGTACCCCCCCCCGTGGATTCGCAACTTACGTAATTTTTTCCAGTTTAGTTCGTATACTTGTATTTAATTATTCAGATCATAGCGTTCGCATTTTAATCGGCATTAGCTGTTATGCGAATCGGATATATATATATATATATTTTAAACTGAAATCTCGGGCACCATTTTCAAATAATTACATATCGCCGTGCGTATCAACTAGTGCGTAATAATAAATTTTTCATTCTGACTAAATTCGAATAAATATTGTTTCAATTGTTCGTTCGACGATGTACGACATACTAAATGGATTTGGTCTAACTGCGTTCTATAGACTATCTCAGTTCGAATATTCGGCAACTATACCGTTAAAGCATGAACATTGCAGAAAAGCGAACAAGACTTGCCCGTTAACAAGACGGTGTCTAATCAACCGTTTAATTCTAGATGAAATTTCGCAACTATCTTTAAAAACACAGCATTAACTGAAAGGCATACTTATGATAACTAACAAACCAGATAACCGGATAGAACGACTTATTAAAATATTATGTATTGTATATACTCGTGTATTATATGTGTGTGTATATATATATATATATATATATATATATATATATATAATGGCACCCTTCGTTTCAAAGATAACGATACAATCGCTCGTACAAAATATCCTTATTTATTTATTTATTTTCCTACGTTACGAAAAATTATGTTTAAGATTACAAAAACTTTTATATTATAATTGCAATTTAGACGCGCGCTCTTAATTATTAAACGAATACCCCAATTCGGATGTTAAAAAATGTACACGCGCGTACATACAAAAAAAAACACACACACAATAAAAAATCTTATAAGTATGAAAAATCACATTCATAACCTGAAATGTAAGATCCATAGTTCCAGAAATTAGCAAATGTCGCTTTAGAAGTAAAAAGGTTTGAAATTGATATATTGGGAATTACTGAAACAAGGTGGATAGGAAACGGAAGATATAAAACTAACATGGAATACGAATTCGTATATTCAGGAAAAGAAAAACACGCAGTTGGTATGCTAATACCAACAAAATTAGTGGACAAAATTATAGCCATAATTCCAAAGTCACATGTTGTAACGTTAAAAAGATTTAATACGAAACCTAAACAGATGGCAGTAATACAAGTATATGCGCCAACTGCAGAAAGCAATGAAAATGAAATAGCAAGATTTTATCATCATCTGGAAGAAGTAAAGAAAAGCGTGAAAAGTAACGACATCGTCTTTATTATTGGAGATTTTAATGCTACAGTCGGAAGTGCTCATGGAAGTCATGCAACAGGGAAATATGCGCTTGGAGAACAGAACGAGCAAGGAGAAAGAGTGGTGGAATTTGCAGAAAAACATAATATGATAATCTGCAATACCTGGTTTAAACAACATAGAAGAAGATTATACACGTGGTCTAGCACTGAAGATGAAATACGAAACCAGATGGATTACATACTTATAAACAATCGCTATAAAAATATAATAAAAAATTGTCATTACAGATCATAGGTTATTGTTTACCAGGTGTCGAATATCGTTAAAAAATTGTAAAAAGAAATATAAAAACGTTGTTAACAAGAAGAAACTGAAAATGCCCGAATTGCAGGTAAAATATCAAAACGAGTTGAACAAATTTTGTGATGCAGATAAAAATAATAAAAAATGTAGCGAACAACAGTCGTGGATCACGTTGAAACAAGAAATACTTATAACAGCAAAAAACGCACTTCCAGGCAGAGTAAAATCCATGTATAAACAGTGGATGACGCGGGAAACCTAAGGTATTATGGATATTAGAAGAAATATAGAAGAATATAAAAAGTTAACCGAAATTATAAGTATAAAATGTACAGAAGAAACGACCGGATAGTATATAAACAGATTGAAAAACTGGATGAAAGACGTAATCATAGAGAAATGCACGTTAAAATAAAAGAAGTGATGACAGCGAATAAGAAGAAAAAACGTGGAATTAGTTATATACGAAATAAACGAGGAAATTATCGTACAGATTGAAAAGATATAGAAAAAACACGGTTAGAGTATATTAAAGGTTTATACGACGATCAAACGAGATCCCCAGTGGATGATAGCATAAAAACGGAAACAGCAGCACCAAGTATAGAACTATGGGCATTAAAAAACACGTTACAGAAGGCTAGAAATAATAAATCACCGGGTGAGGATCAATTGCCTGTAGAAATGATAAAACATTTAACATTGGGATATAAGATCCGGTTGTTAAACAAAATATGTAAAAAAATGGCATAATACCTGAAGATTTTAAGAAAATTAATTTCGTCCCGATACCAAAAAAAATAATATACTTAGCAAGTAATTTTGGAATACAGAACAATAGCGCAATTTTGGAATACAGGGCAATAGTGCTTATGAGCCGTTCTCTAAAATTACTGTTGTCAATAGTAAATTCAAGGATAGAGCGTAAGCTGGATTCAAACATAACAGACTCTCAGTTTGGTTTCATTGCAAAAAAAAAAAAGGACTAGAGATGCTATTTACTCAAATTAACGATTTAGCGTAAATGCGAACAGAGAACTTGCGACCTGCTTCATAGACTATGAAAAGGCGTTCGATCGAGTGAGGGGCATGATAAATTAATAGAGATATTATACAAATACGATATAGACGATAACGATGTGCCCTTAATAAAGAAGATCTATTGGGAACAACAACACGCGAATATTAAATTAGACAAAAAATACTCAGGAGCAACGTGCAGTATCAAAAGAGGGGTGCGTCAAGGCTGACCGTTATCACCGAGACGATTTAATATGTATGCGAAAGAAATCATTTAAAAATGCTGGAATAGACGATTTGGGATTTAAAATCAACGAATAAATTAGGTAAGTTATGCAGACGATAAAGTCTCGTTAACGACATCGGAGAAAGAAATGCGTAAAATTGTCAAAAAAATAAATCTAGCTGATTTAAAATATGGAATGACCATAAATTCCAGAAAAACTAAAGTAATGAAGTTTACACGATCGAGAAATACAAATGTTCGCATAAAGATAAATAATGATGAAATAGAGTGCGTATCGGAATTCAGATACTTGGGATAACAAATGATACTAGAGATTAAAAAGAAATCAAAACGAGAATTGAGAATGGCGAAACAAGCATTTAATAATTTAAGCACCATATACGAGAACACAAAAATGAACCTTAACTCGAAGAAAAGATGATTACATCGTTATGTCAGTGTTTAAATATGCCTGCGAAACGTGGATAATTAATGCAAATAGCGAAATAATAATCAACGTGTTTGAAATATGGTGTTATCGCAGGATATTGAAAATATCACGGATGGATCATATTACAAACAAAACGGTAATGAGATAGTTGAGGAAGAAAAAAATAAACTAATAAAAGATATTAAAGAAAGGAAAATAAAATATATTGCTCATATTAGCTGGATTAATGAAGAACAATCATCTTTCGGTAGATCGATTGTTGATACCACCTTGTGTGGTAGTAGATACTTTCGAGGTCGAAGTTTAATTTCATAAAAGCATCACTACGGTTTGATGTTCGTGAGACACGGTAAACAAGAAGAGCTGTTACTAAATTAGCACCGATTTCCGAAATATGGGATATTTTCATGCGTAATTGTAGGGCAAATTACGATCCCAGTGCTTATTTAACTATCGATGAGCAGTTGATAGGATTGCAGGTGTCCATTTCGAATGTACTTACCAAAATAAATACAGTTTAAAAATTATGATGATATGTGATCAAGCGACACAATATATTATGTGTAATGCAATTCCATATCAAGGAAAAGGAACTACTCCTGATAACGTTCCTATAGCAGATTATTTTGTACAAACACTTGTAGCAGATTTCAAACATTCAAATCGTAACATAACTACCGATATACAAGTGTTTCTTTAGCACAAAAGTCCTTCTAAACGATTTTGGTTTAATAATGATCGGTACTCTAAAAAAAAACTAAATCGGCGTTTCCTGAAATATTTACTAAAATATAAAAATCGTACAGTTGGATCATCACTTTTTCTCTTTAGCTCAGATGTAACTGCAGTATCATATAAAGCCTAAAACGAATAAAATGGTTACGCTTTTGTCAACGTTACATGATGATAATGCAATCAATGCTTCAAAAGCCAGAAATCATAATGCGACTAAAGGAGCTGTTGATACCTTCGATCAACTTTGCCAATGTATTAATTGTGAACACGGGCAACGAGAAGATGGCCATTGACATTTTTTTTTATAATTTGCCGAATATGGTCAATAGTTACGTTGTATACTTGCATAATTTTTTTAAGAAAAATTATGCTTCTAAGCCAATGAATAGATTCGACACTTTATATTGAGCCTTGTTGATGAAATTCTGAACCCGTTGTTACAAAAAAAAAAAAAAAACGGTTAAAATCACAAATACCAAATGAATTGAAGATAATGATTCAAAAATGTTTAATATTGTGCTTATTATCATTTAAGAAACGAATGTCAAAAATGAAATGCTTTAATTGTAAAAAATCAGTCTACGGTGATCATCGTTATAAAGTTTATGTTGCGAAGAAAACTTTAATAAACGATATTTAATAAATAATAAAACCGCGAATTTTTATTACTGGTTTAATTATAGAAAGTAAATGTTATTTTTGCATATAACTACCGCTTCATAATCCTTGGGGAATTTTTATTAGATATATATCCTATTCGTACGTATTATTGTATTTATTGAAAAATTACTTTTATCACGGGTTTAGAAACGTATTTTTAAGTAATTTTTAGATTTTTTACACGCGTTCTTTACACATTAATATTTATTTAAAGAACACTTCTTCCACAAATTTATATTATTTTCGTCTTAACATGCGAAATGCAGGAATTTTTACACTTATTTCGTTGAATAATTATTTTAAAAACAAAATCTGAATGATGCTATGTAGATTTCGGAATTACAAAATTCATAAAAATACTCCAATCTGCTAGAATTTAAATTCTAAAATACCACGTACGTCTCAGAGACACGTGGTTGGCAATGAACGATAAAAATCAACATTAAATTAATTTTGGTAAAATTATTTTTATCTTTACAAGTGTGGAATATGCACTATATTTTAATTGTATTCTGAGGAGATAGTTATGCAAACAGATGATTGTTCTTTTGTTTTTATCCTTTAATTTTATTGAATTTGTTTCATAAATAATTTTATTTATAATGTCATTTCTTTGAAATGAAAGTTGAACATTATTTCATAATAGACCGTTTTGCAACTGTAATTGCACTCAAGGCGAAATGTCTCTAAATTAAAAGGTCTATTAGATGTTATTATGTGAATTTGTAAACGATGTTACATATAGTATAAATTATGAAAATAAAAGTGGATTTCATTTATATTAAATTTTTTATAATTTACGCTAATTGAAATTAGGGTATATTGCTCATCATGTTTACCTACCATTAAGGCATTATCATTTAAAAGAACTACTTTATTTATACTTGATTGTCGTGAAAATGTAAATATTTTTAAAGGGAGCATCTTCGCATTTAATAACAAAATTTTATCTATAGTGAGAATTTATAAATTTAAATAAATTTTCGCGTTCATTTTGAAAAAAAATAAAAATTTTTATTCAAACTGTACGACTTATAAAATTAATTTTATTGGATTAGTGTTGTGTGGAGTGGTTGGCCATTAGTACACGTTGTTTATGTTGTAGGGTTGTAAGGTTTCGTTCGTTATTTATAATTTTATTTTGTACGCTGTGAAAAGTACTTCATATAATTTTATTTTTGTGTATTTTGTGTTTATAATGGCAGTTTTAGGTATTATAAATTTTAATACTATTATGTTTAATGGGATGTTTAAGTTTAATGAGAAAATAAATTATGTAACAAAGTCCGCTTTATAACTTTTGTAATCAAGTGAACATATTCGAATTATGTTGTTTACATCTACATTTTTTTTATTACTAAATAGTAGCCGTAGAAAATATTTCTGTATAAAATGAAATGCGTGAAACAGCGAAATGATTAGTAAAATTTTTCATAATTAACTTAAAGAAAACTTTCAGTAATCTGTCTTTAGATTATTAACATTTGAAAACTGCGCGTAACTTAATATTTTAAATTATTAGTTATACAGTTAAAGTGAATACCCGCAGATATGTTTATCGTACGAATATAAAGCGTATGAGAATTTTGTAATTTATGAATATACGAAAACAAAATATAGTTATTTAAAAAGTTGTATTATTATAACCGGTCGTCTGAAAAATTTTATATTATTTAGCTAATATATTGTTCTTTGTGTACGATATAAATTAACAACGGCGTAAATTAATTTCTTAAGGAGATCATCGTAGTTATGGTAATGTGTATACGTCGCCCGATTATGAAGTGAATAAGGCTTCGAACTACGAATTTAAATTTGGTCCAATGAATACAAGTCAATATAATACGCTGAAAGCGCAAGTGGTAGATTTGGAATATCCGTATAAAGTGACGATAAAAGGAATGAATATTGTAAGTGGCGATGAAAGTAGAACTAGCCCCTACAGACAGATGTTGTTTGAATTCCAAATACCGGTTTGTGTTAATTGTTTATTTTCCGTATACCAACTTATATGTTGTTTAAACTATGCTGGAAGAATAAATAAAACGATTAAAATATATATATATGTAAACGTGACGACTTAATTGTATTTTGAGGTTTATTATTTTCTTTTCAGGAACACTTGAATCCTAGAAGGGAAACAACATATATGTAAGTGATTATTTATCTAGCCGTAATTTATTTTATACTTAATTTTTCAAAAGTGTAATAAATAAGAACATTTCAGAAACACAATCTACGTTTTGAGTATTATGAAAATAATCGTATAATATTACTCGTATTTATTTCGAACGAATTAAGACAGCTAGATAATACACTGCTTACTATGCGGTAAATATTTGAATTGAGAGTAAACAAAATATAGTAAAAATACTCTTTATATTGTATTTAATAAACACACTCTATTGGTTTCGCCGGCTGCAGCATTATCAGGGCTGAATGATAAGAAACGATCAAACTAACAAGTAAAAATTTAATATATTTAGTAAATGAAAGAATCGGTCTGAAATTTATTTGTTAACCATTCGCCTAGTAGACTATTTTTATGAAATATATTGCGATACGCTATAAAAATAGTATTTACAACTTGAATTATGCATCGCCAAGTACTACAGGAACACTTTTCGATATCCGTAAATATTTACATCGTCTACTAATAAAGGTCTGGGGAATTTTTACAATTAATTCGTTTCTTGGCAAAACATATTTTTGAAATGCTATACTACCTAGCGCTATGGTAATTTTCTGTCTATATTATTCGAAGACAATCCTACGTTTTATGTACACACACACAAATAAGTATGTACGTAATATATGGTAATGTGTTAATGATTTAATTTTTCATTATATTTTATTAATATCGACGCGTTCTGTTTAGAAATGGGGAAAGGCATGAAGTATTTTATAAGGATACACCCCGAGGACAAACCAGAACGGCTGCAAGTAAGAACGTTTGTGAACTTGAACATTAATAAGAAAACATTTCACTCGTTTCAGCTTCATTGTTTTGTTTTTAGTATTTCTTTTTAACATTAATAATTAACTTTAAAGCGTTTTAAGTTGCTAAATTTACTTAATTATATGATAATCCTCAAATTATTATCATTCCCCCATTCCGGTGAAAAGTATTAACTAAAATACCTAAATAATAAGTTGATACATAACCGAAAAAAATGAAACGATTTGCAAATATTAAATAAACGTCTTTGAGTCGCGAAACATTAATAATGGCTTCGTTAAAAATTAAAAATTTTACTGTACCACATTTTATTGACGTTTATATCAATAGAATTTTAACATTTATTTTCATTCAGTTTGCTATTATTCGTTTTAAAACGGGGAAAATAATTTCATCTGATTATTATTATTATCGTTACTTCGTTAAATTTTTACTTACTATTACGAAAAAAAAATTATATTTATGCAATACTTATTTTGTATAATAATAATATTCAGGGGGAATAATTATTTCTAGGTGTAAATATAGATTTTTTAATCGTGACATTTTTTTTTTCAGTTATCCTTTTACCTTGTTCAAATGATTATTTATTCTGGTTTTTCTGTTTTTGTATTCTTTATCTCTAATAATATGAATTTGTTAGTTGATTCACTCTACAAAATACTTGAACTTGCTTCATTTTATATTATATATATAATATATTTATATGTAGGTTTTATGTTAGTTTCCTGTGAATGTGTTTATATGGTGATTGCGTTGTTATTAAAAGTATTCATATTTATATTTCGTCTACACTTATATTTATATTAATATATTGGAATTTTTTTGTAATTGCAATTTGTATTTCTGTATGTATTTGTATTCACACAACTTTGAATCAGATATATAATGACTGTTGTTATGTAATGCAATTTTTTAAAACGTAGAAATTAATTTAGAGAGTAATAACTATTTATCAGATATTGTCGTCGTTCCGTCTGAGTATAAATGTAATATATTTCTCTGTAAATTATAAAATTAATAGTAAATCTAGGCGGGATAAATGTAAAAATGTTATAACAAATTGATTTATTACGAATTAAAAAGAATTTCGATACACACTTCGCGATTCGGAACTTTAATTGTAATCGGTGTAAGAGATCTATGGTTAATGGCTTATTTATTCTAATGAAGCCCCCAAAAAAGAATAATAAAAACGAATTATTTTAAAGAACAAAATGATACTTTAAAGAAAAATTTAAACGGTTCCTGTCGTATATAATTAAATTTATTTTAAATCATTGTAAATATCGAAATTCGATACACAACATTATACAGCGCTACTTTATTTTAATCAGTATAATCATTCGCAGCCAAAAACAAAAAAAAAAAGATTACACTGTATTTTATTTTATACAGTGTGATCAAGTATGAGAAAACATCTTATTAGATTTATCATTTAATAAAAATTTCACTGTTCTCTCTCCAAAAGAACCCACCTATATCCCACCTGCCAATCAAATGAGACCCAGTGTAATAGACCATGTATTATGCAAGCAATTTCCATATGTCACAAAACCTATATCTCTTACCTGTCTAAGTTCCAATCATAATCCAATTTATTTTGAAATTAATAAATCTTTCGAACGGGTGCCTGAAAAATATGTATATAGTTTTCGGCATGCGGACTGGAATAATTACAGAAATTATATACGCAACACACTAAAGATATCTACACGTCCTCACTCTCCCAGCGAGATTAATAATACTGTCTCATTTCTTAATAATGTTATCCTAAGATCCTCACAACTACACATCCCGCAGAAAGCACTTGACACTAACCCCATGACCATTCCTTATAGCATAAAAATGTTAATAAAAATTAAAAATCTATTTCGTAAGCAGCACCAAAAGTATAAAACAACTCGACTAAAATCAGTTCTAAACTTCTTAACACGTTTAGTAAAAACTAAGCTCCTAGAACATCGTAATGATGTGTGGAATAACAAACTAAAATCATTGTCTACCACAGATAAAAGCCTCTGGAACATTACAAAGAATTTCGCGCGCGTACATGTTAATATTCCGCCAATAACGCACAATAAACATATTGCATATTCTGATAAAGATAAAGCTGAATTCTTAGCTCACCATTACTATCAAGTGCATAATCAAAACACAAGCCTCTCCACCATATCTCATACAAAAAAAAAAGTTGATCTCACTGTGCGTAAATATTGTAGTGCTCGGCCTGTATCTGACTCATTAATTAAGCTCGCCACACCAAAAGAAATAAATAATTTCATAAAAAGACTTAAATGCAAGTCATCCACAGGACAAGACTTAATACACACATTAATGCTCAAGAACCTGCCTAAAATAGCCATAGTATACTTGACAAATATAATTAATGCTATTATAATCACTGGTCATTACCCTAAAATATGGAAAACTTCAACTGTTATTCCCATTCCAAAAGTGGGGAAAGATAGTTCATTACCCAAAAATATAAGGCCTATTAGTTTAATCAGTAACATTAGTAAAATAGCTGAAAAAGTAATACTTCAAAGATTAAAACAATTCTCAGATGAACATAGTATTATAAACGAAACCCAGTTTGGATTCAGACCCCAACTCTCAACCGTCATGCAGCTAGCGCGCCTTACTGATCACATTCTCGATCAGTTTAACCTGAACAAACATACTGGACTATTATTATTAGATGTAGAAAAGGCATTTGACACTACGTGGCACAATGGCATAATATACAAAATGATTCATTATGGCTTTCCCAAGCAACTTATAATGATCATGAAATCGTATCTAACTGATAGGCAGTTTATTGTTAAGGTAAATGATACCTACTCTAGTACTAAAACACTAACAGCTGGAGTTCCACAGGGTAGTATCTTGGGACCCTTCCTATATATTTTATATATTAATGATTTGCCTCGGCTGAGGGATGTTGATACATCTCTTTACGCCGATGACACTGCTCTATTTACAGCTTCCTATCGAATCGATACAATAACAAACAGACTCGCCAACAGTTATTACAAAATATACAAATATTACACAAAGTGGAAAATTAAAATTAACACCGAAAAAACGGAAGCTATACTATTTACGAGACGCAGGCCGCAAATAACTCGCCACATTGAAATAAGTAACAGGCAACTACCGTGGAAACCTCGTGTAACATATCTTGGTCTTACAATGGACAAGCGACTGTCGTTCCATGAACACATTAAACACATCACGGACAAAGCGCACTCCCGATTATATAAAATTTTCCCCATTTTTCACAAACGCTCTAAAGTTAGTATTAAAAACAAACTAATAATATATAAAGCATACATACTGCCGATATTATTATACTCTTGCCCAATTTGGTCCGGTGTTAGTAATTCCACCTTAAATAAATTACAAATTGTTCAAAATAAATGTCTGCGTATTGTACTTAATGCCCCTTACTATACTAAGATAACTGACATGCATGCAGCTCTTTATCAGCGTACTATTCCTGAGCTAGTACAGGAACAAGCAGATAGGTTCTACAGCAAATGCCTGACTAGCCATTACCCTATCGTACAGCGAATTGGAAACTATACTCGCGACTCGCTGACCAGAAAATATAAAAAATATAAACACAAAAGAATTAAACATTCACTTCTCTAGCACCAGATTGTCGAACTACTTAAGTCGTTTTAATAAGTCTCTATCCTCATGTAATCTATTGTATCAGTATTTCTCTCTTCTATCCTCTTATTTATTTGTTTAACCTTAATATAATTTGTATAATTTTACCCATATCCTTAATGTACTATTAAGATCAAACTATAATTAATTAATTTCTCTATTTTCGGCTACGCAGGGTTTTTAGTTGTATGTTTTTCCCTGTATAATTATTGTATAATTATAAAATAAATTTTAAGATTTCTTTGTACACTATTTCCTAAGACGCGTAGTAAGAGCGTTAACGCTGCTCGGTATGCGCATTTTTTATTTACTTATTATTTGCTGATGTATAAAAAAAACATAAATATACTTTATTGAATTGAATTGAAGTATGAGAAAACAAGAGGCAGTGTGTGTATAGCTTTTCTAAACTATTAAATGTCTTTTTAATTATATGATGATAATATTCTTTTGTCGGAGATGTATTATATTAATTATGTACATAAAGTTGTTTTTCGTTTTAAGTATAATACGATAAATTGTCGCTTACACTAAAACGTGGTGTTTTTTTTTCTTTTTTTTTCCCCCTCAAAACAACTAAAGAAACCATTTTATGTTTCGTAAAAACGAACTTTTCTTTTTCAGTAAGAGAAGTTTCGGGCAATAGTAATCGCACTACCACCGGTGCGGGAGGACCATGTTTTTATCTATCAGCACCTCCAAGGTTTGTCAGTCCTCATTCATATGTTCGGCCTCATCCATATGTTCGTCCTTCATCACCTACATCAGTTGTTCCTACTCAAATGTTAAACATTCCGTCACCGGATACTGGCCATACAAACACTCGTAGACGTTCACCGCGCCTAGCAAGACGTCCACCGTGCCTAGCAAGACGTCGTAAAACAAATATTGCGCTGCTACCACCAATGGATACCGCGACCTTAAATAGGTTGACTGCAGAATATGATAGTCGACATTAAAAAGAAATGTATTAAAATTATATTCGTTAATCATTTAAAATAAAGTAAAATATCGATAAAATATTTTTTTTATAAATAACTGCTTTTTAGGAAGGCAGTTACACTACACAACCCTAATCTATAGGTTAAATAATTAGTAACTTTGATAATTTAACATGTTGCGTACGCTGATCTAGTGATCAGTTTCCACTAATATTAAATAAATATTAATTGGAATTAAATCCTTGAATCGTATAAAATTTTGCTTAAAAAATTACACAGAAGATTTCATAAAATAAAGGATAAGAATAAAAATAAGGCAGATTCATTAAAGTTAAAAATTAACGAAATTTAAAAAAATGTATACAGCTGAGTTACAAAAATAAAAGTTAGAAAGAACTGGTTCAAAATTCTACAGTTTGGGTAAGACCATATAAAATCTGTGCGGGAAAGTTTAAAAAAAAACTGTTATCCCGGCCTTTAGAATAAATAAAATTATTTATGATGAAGTAGAAAAGTACAGATTAATTTTTGATGAAACTTTTATAAAAGTGCATACACTGTAATTGGCGTTTTGCTGTTGTGTACGCCGTAATGTTTTGTAAATATATATATATATATATGTATGTATGTATTTCAGAAACCTCTTTTACAAAAGATTATTAAGAAACTCGAGCCGGTTTTCGATATCTGTTTTACGCTGTTAACAACCAGTTCGAATTATGTCTAACGCAATGCAGAACAAATTCCCGTAGTGTATTGCATGAAAATTCGTATCGAGATCCAAATTTCAAATTTTGCTACGGAGAAGCTAAACCGGCCGTTATTAATTAAAATTTTTATATATGTAAACGCGTCGCATTAGTAAAATAATCTATGAATTAATAGTTGCTTAATAAGTTGCATTTAATAGAAGTAAAATCATAAAGAATGTTTACTTTATAAAATAAAGACAATTTTTAACTTTTTGAAAATTATCATAACTAAAAAAAAAAAATGCTTCTATGCCTTCTAGCTATTTGTGTGTTGCCTGGTTACCAGTTTTAAACAAAACAAGCAGCGAACATGAAGTACCCTGTCCTGGATACGCGCGAATACGGTGAAGTTCAAAAATTCTTCTAGCGATGTTAAATCATTGCCAAATATTATTGTCGAGTTTTGTTAGTAGCGTTTTTCTATTTTCCTTCGAAATGAACTCGTTTATTTTGTTACTAATTTTGTTAGCCTTTTTATTTTTTTTTCAGTTTTTAAAATTAAAAAAAAAAATATATAGTAAAGACAATGTCTGCAATTGGCGCATTTATCTTTTATTTTAAATGGCGAATATATATATATATATATCATCATCTCGTATTGCTCGATTTCGAGCGTCGTGATGCATCGTGTAATTCGTCGCCAATTGTCCCGATTTTCGATCGTCCGCGCCAGTTCTTCAAATGATAACTTTGTCTAGGGCTTGATCTATTTATCAGTTGGGGACACGTCTCTTCCTCGTTTACCATTTTTTTATCGAATTCTGATCACGTGTCTAAAGAAATTTAATATTTGTCTACGGATTAATACGGTCTTTTTCTTCGATACCAAGCTCTTTTAGTACAGATATGTTCGTCCTCTTTGTTGTCCGTGGTATGTGCAGGGCGCGGTGATAACACGTCATCTCAAATTATTCGATTCGTTTTTGGACAGTTTTATTCATAGTCCGCGATTCTGATCCATATGTGGCCACTTCCGAACAAGGTAGAGTTTTGTTTGCTTGCTTATTTGGTGATCTCTCCGTATTTTCTCTAGATTGGCCAAAGCATTCTTTGCCATTCCGATTCTTCTTTTTATTTCTTTTTCATATTGATCTTTTTGTGATATTTGGACCCAAATTATTTCATTATATGTTAAAGTGGTTTGGATTTTTTGTCTGTCTATAATCATCACGTTGCAATCGGTTTAGTTTTAACCCAGCTTCGTTGCTGCTTTTTTCAACTCGAGTGATAAGTTCGGCCATCTCTTCTCCTGATGACGACAGCAGTGTGTAGTATCTGCATATCTAAGTTTCGATATTCTTCATCATCCTATTCTAATACCGCCATCCCAGTTGTCTATAGCCTTTCTGATTATCCATTCGCCATATACATTGAAAAGTAATGGCGATAAAATACAACCTTGTCTTACGCCGCTTTTTACTTGGGAAAACTTCTAAGACTAATCCGTTCTTATATATGCTTTATTATTTATGTATTAGCGAAGCTTTATATGTATAATCTAGTTTGGAACTGCTATCACTTTTAGTATTTTCCACATTTGGTTCCATTTTACATTATCAAAGGCCTTGACGTAATCTAAGAAACGTATAACCGCGGGGTGTGTTAAATTCGTAACATTTTTATATTATTTGTCTTATATTCGGTATCTGGTCCCGCGTTCCTCGGCCTGGCATAAAGCCTGCCTATTCTTTAGATATGAATGGGCGAATTTAGGGTTTCAAACGTTCCTGTATAATATATAGCATGACTTTGCTGGCATGATTTATTAGTGAAATCGTTCTGTAATTTGAGCATTTGTGTTTGTCTCCTTTTTTATATAATGGAATATATATAGAGACTCTTGCCATTCAGACGGCCATATGCGAGTATTTCAAATTTTTTTAAATATTCGACCTAATCAATACCATCTTTGTCTGTCGGTTTAGTCATTTCCGCCACTATTCCGTCAGTTCTTTCTAACTTGTTGTTAGAGAGTTTGCGTACGGCTGATATAACCTCACTTCTTAAAATTGGTGGCTCATTTGGTTGACTATCCTGATCGAGATCTTGCAAGTTACTGTCTTCTTTACTGTACATAAGATTGTAACAGTATTCTCTCCACCTATTTAATATTTCCTTCGATTCTGCGAGAAGATTTCCTTTCTCATCTTCGATTGGGGAGTAAGTATCGGCGTTTGAATTTTCTAGCGAGAATTTTCACCTTGCGAAATAGACTTTTGGGTTCATTTTTATGTTTATTTTTTATATTTACAGATTGATGTGATATAGCTGTTTTATCTTTCTTCAGTGCATTTTTTATTTCCTTCATTATTACCTTCCGTTTTTCTATTAACTGAGTCATATTTTGTTCTTTTAGTTTTAGTTTTTGTCGTTCTTTTATTAAAGATCATGTTTGTTGTGATATCCATGGCTTTTTAATCTCTTTGTCTTTTGGTTTACAGTCTCTTCCTTTATTTTTGATTTCATAATATTCCAAAGTTCTATTTTTTTTTTGTTTTTTTTTTTGTAATTGATTTTTAAAACTTTGGTACGTTGTTGTTGTATTGAGCGTTATCACCAAGTTCCCATCTATTTTTTGGAGTTAATTTTTTCTCAGTCTTTTCAATTCAAGTTTAATATCAGCTATTAGGCATTATGGTTGATTCCGCAGTCTAGTTCTGGCCTGGTTTTTGTGTTTTGTATGTCTTCCATCTAGACTTAATGAGGATGTAGTCTATCTGGTTTCTTGTATAGCCGTCGGGCGATTTCCATGTGTTTAAACGCCGGGGGTGTTGCTGGAAATGGGTGTTTGTGATGTATTCTAGTAGCATTTCTTCTCATTTCTGGCCCCCACACCATATTTGCCCACTGTATGTCTCAGATGGTTATCATTTTCTGTATTTCCGATTTTCGCATTAAAATCACCTATTATAATTAAAATTGTTCGATTAGGAATCTTTTTTATAGTGTCAGTTAACTTTTTGTAGAAGTTTCCTATTTCTTCTTGTGTGGATGTTGATTTTGGGGCATACACTTGTGTTATTTAAAATTACCATTGCCACTCCATTACAGAATTTATATTAATTGCCCGAACTGATTATTAAGTTGGGTTAGTTGAAGTGTCCGTTGGTTCTCCAGTAAGTTTCAGAGATTCCTGTTATTCCCATCTACATATATATATATATATATACATGTATACACGAAAAAAAAATTTAGTAGCCCACAAATTTTAGCTTATGGACTATCAATATCAATTATATATATAACAACAACAACGTATATTTCAGCATAATTTGCATTGAGTATACACAAACCAAAAATTTTAAATAAATGTATATGCATATATATATATATATATATATATATATATATATATACTTCATTTTAAATAGTTCCGAGTTGAAAATCTGAAATTGTTCTCATAATTTATACATCAACGAACACATGTTCATTGTCAGAATACATAAAATCTAAAAACGTTCTTAATGAAAATTTTTGACGAAAATCGATAACACTTTCTGATTGTAGTCACTGACATGTTTAATCTTAAATTTTTTACTGTCAACAAACTATAGTAAAACTGTGTGCGCGTGCTTTATATGTGTACGCGAGTATATGCGTGATTATGCGGTTTTTGCGTATATATATATATATATATATATATATATAAACGTCAACATCCCCATATGTAAGCGCGTCTTTGTATTATGTTTAAATTTTATCCTACCTATGTTCGATATATTTTTGTAGATTGTGATTATGGTTGTGTAAATTTAGAATAGCTTTAAAATGTCAGCACACGTATTTATATGATGCGCGTAAATACGTAATCCTCCTTTTTATCGTACGTAGAGAACAGCTTACTCTGTACACTGCGTGATAGTAAATTCTATTACACGATGACTGATGTTATGTTGTTAAGCGCTGTTCTTCTGATATAACCTATCTTACAGCGAACATTATTATGAACTTTTTAATTTTCCTACGATTTACTGTGGACTAATTGATGACGTAATTTTATTACCCCGAAACGTGGTTGTATGATAATGAAATTTCCCGTTACTATTTATGTGCCTGGTTACATTCTGGAGACACAGTGTCGAGAGGGTGACACAAATCTGCGAAGTTTTAGCTTATATTAAACGAAATTTATATAATATAGGAAATATGACGAAACTATAATTGTCAGATTTTCCCCGCTACATTTAGACGGCCATAATAACGCTAGTAACACTTAGTCATTGAGATATATACATTTCAATCGCTACTATGAGTAAATCATTTTTCCGATTTGATAACGTATCCGATAACTTAGTTAAATAAAACGAAAAATTTCTTCATAGAACGTTTAAAATTTTTATTTAACGATAATCAGACGTGAAAATTAAAATAATTCCGGAGTTATTAAAATTTGGTTTATTACGCCGGTTTATAAAAATAGCGATAAAAATTACAGACCTATTTACTGGCTACAATTTACGAAATATTCGAGAAACGTATTATAAAGATGCGTTTAAACTGTTTGCAAAGGTTAAAATACTTCAGTGTACATCAATATAGATTCTCACCGTAATTTCCAAACTATAAACTATATTATTAATGAAAATTATCACACTAGCTGTGTGTGTACGACCGACATGTGTAACCCTTTGAACACATTTTAGATCGTGACATTTTGTTGAGAAAGTTGTACGCTTGCGAAATGATGAGAAGTACGTATAACTGGTTCAAAATTGATTTAACGAAAATATATCGCGCAAAAGCGAAGCATACTCTAAGTGAAAGTGTAATACAAATCTTCGGGTGTACTAGGGCGGAGGGTGTAAGGGGATGTTTTGTTTTGTTTTTGCTAGATTGATAATATATCGTGTCGATGATCACTTCTAGTTATCGAAAGTGTACCGAAGCATATTGCCCGAAATAACATTAATTCAATTGCAGAATTGCTGAAATCGATTAATCGTAAATGAAATGCAAACGAAGTATTTAAATATACGGTTATAAATCTGCTAATTTATGAGATAGTGCAAAATTACGTTCAATAATGCAATTAAGATCTACGGTTTCAATTTTGACTTATTTCCCGAGTCAATATGACGGTTACGTCATCCGTTGATATTTCTACGCGTTATCTTGGTGTTTTTTTTTTTGTTTTTTGCATTAGTGTCATCCTTTCCAAAAAAAATTTTTTTCAAGTATTTAAAAAGTGTCTTTCGTTCGTGTCTAAATAATAATTTTTTAATTTTTCTCCGTATTCGAGCGCGGTAGTTTTCTGAGAAGTGCTCTTTCGATACGATGTAATAGTATTTTTGCATAATGATAGCGTGATGTATCTGTAATACAGTTCTCGCACTTGTTATGTTTGAAATACTTAATCGCTGTTTAAGAAAGTTGCACATATTCGAAGCGCACTCTATTCGCGGCTACTATTACCGGCGCCTACGTATATTGCGACGAATATTATTAAGCGATTAAGATCGGCACCGAGATTTAGGATGTGTTTAACTCGATTTAGAATCGATTTTCAAGTTGAGTCATAAGTCGAGTTAATTTCTTCCGGAAAGTCACGTCGACAGCGTAATATAATAAAAATGAATATCGTTCGTCGTTTATAATTTTATTGTACGAAATTTTCGAAATTATTAAATTTTCGATTATTTTAACGTAGTTTATAAATTTGTATAGTTAATCAATTGCCGATGTATTTATATAAATGCTTTTAAAATTAACACATTTCAACGTCGACCGGTAAAGGAAAAAATGTCATTTGTCACAAAAAACATTTCACACGCACCATGTAGCGGACGTCGTAACTTGGAAACGGTTAATTAAATTATTCGTATCGTCGATAATTTTTCTAACTTTTATCGTTTCTTTTATAAAAGAGAACGAGCATTTATTTATTAATTACGTCCTACCTAAAACGACATATATTATATTAGTCTATCGATAAAGTCGGAATTACAAAGATAACGCGTAATTTTATAAAATTAACGTTCGTATTAGTCGAAAATTATATATTTCGACGAAACTTCCGATTATGATCTAACCATTTCGTTTACAGTGTCCGTTATACGGTACATAAACGTTAATATCTCAATATCTATCGCCCCATCTTCGCGGATTTCTTACCGTAATTTGTAGGTTACGCGTGGATGATATATAGTGTTAAATTTTTCCAACGAAGATAATCAGGCGCAAATGTACTAGTCAATATTTTCATCAAAATTTCCTGGAAGATATAAATCACCTTTTGCTTAATTGTCCGCAATTTAATTATAATAGACGAATATTTTTTTGATTAAATTGATATTGCTGTCTTCCCTTCATATTCAATAGAATTCTCTATCGAATTGTGACTGTAAAGTGTGAACACATCCAACAGTTCAAATGAATCATACTATAAACATATATAAAGAATACGGAAAATTCAAAACAGACGCATTTAAGTTTAACCAAGTTTGTGGTTGTGCTCTAGTTTTAGAGGATTCATCTCCTACATTATACCCTACCACCTCAATACTCGGTATTTTCTACACCGAACTGTACGCGATATACTTCGCTATATCCGCTGTTCTTATTGAAAACCGCAAAAATCTTCTAATATGTTCCGATTCTCTCTCTTCTATCGTGTGCTTCGACTATTACTAAACTGCACCCTGTTGCCGTAGAAATCTCTTATATCGTAACTCTACTCTTAATATAATCTTATTACCGATCCCAATTGATACAGGTTTTCCACCGAATGAACTAGCAGGCAAAACAGCTAAAGAAACAATTCAACCATATCCATCAACTGCTACATCCGAATCCGATGCAATCGCTTCGATCAAACACAAAACAAAACCTTTTGTAATCTACGGAATGTTATTTCCGCAACAAATCACCTTACAGCTATCCGTTCTCATTCTTTTTCTCGGAGATCTTTTTTTTTTTTTTACACAGTACAAATTGGTCACACTTCATTCACTCGTAAATTATAAATCTGCGTCCTAACACTCCGACATTCATTTCTCGAGTGTCCACGATACTCCACATACCGATTTCAAAAGTTCAGTTCGCTACAAGAAGTTTTAACGACCAAATTGCGGTACAAGCAGTTCTTCAATTTTTCCGAAATATAGATATGATCTACTTTATATAATATCCAATAATTACTTTCGAGTGCTCCTGGCCGTAGCAACATGGCACCCGACGAAAAAAAAAATCATTCTAAAATAAACTGCATTTTCTTGCATGAAAATATAAATAAAATTATTTCAAATAGGAAATTTATTCAGGCGGTTAATTTAATTTAATATTTTGTATTTTCAAAAATTCCGATAATAAATAAATCTATTATCGTCTTGTACAATATGCGCAATGAATATAATAATAGTAATCATACCAATAACACGAATAAAATAAAGAGTACTGCAGAGATTTGAAATTTCGTACAACATTTCAATTCGAATTGTGGATATTGATTATACTAATTTTAAACATGTTATCGGTTGTATCACGGGCGCGACGGCGTGTTAACACGTCAATGATGTACATTTCGGCTGAAACAATAAACACCGTCAAATATTTTAATATTGCGATGTATGTGTTGTAAACCGTTATATATAAGAAAGTAAAATAAAGCTTGATTTGATTTTTAAAAAAAACATTTTTTTTATTTTTCCAAATAACCGTTTCGGATTTAATTTTAATTTTTTCTTATTTAATACGGAAATAATCATAGAGTCGAATGAAGTGTTCGAGTAACAAAGCGGGCATTACATAAATCTAATTAGATTATAATAAAGTAGGGAAAGGGTGTTAAACAGATACGCTACTTATATATATATATATATATATATGTATCGATAATTAATCGAAGGGAAAATGGAAGTGGATAGAGATGAAGGCTAATGTTAAACAAACCCTTTAAAAGAAAGGCGGAACGAATTGACAATGTTAGTAGTTGAACTCACTAGGATCTCACGTCCGAAATGTTATCCACCGATTTACGGATTGAATAAAAGAAGAACTCGTTTATAATATGAATTAATTCGATCGGTATAGGAATTAATCATGAATAATTTTGTTTTTACCTTTTTGACGCGATAACGTTGTAAGTAATAAAAGACGGCCATGAAAATTGCCGTTAATTTTATGCCGTAGGCGAAGCCTATTAACGTATTTATTAGCCGACTATTGGAAATTAACAATCTATATCCCAAAGTGACATTGCAAATTAGTAAACCGCCAAATGCCGCTTTTATTAACCAGTTCGTGGCCCACATTATGTGTTTCTGGAAATAATATTCGTAGCGATTAGATAAACACAGCCTAAATATTATTTATTAATAATAGTAATAATAATAGTTATTTTCATATTTATTTCATATATATATCAAATAAAACCTAGATCGATTACCCGCGTAAACCGACGCAAACGCCGGTACGTAGGTAAAAAAAAAAAAATTAAAATTACAGCATTTTATAAACGCGGCACTATAAACGGAATTTATAAATAAAATTCGAAAAAGTCTTCGTTAATATAATTATTTCGTATGTATAAATAAAATTACAATACGCGCGAAAAATAAAAAAATCATAAAGGTAACCGAAAAAAAAAAATATCGCAAGACGGTTACACGGATTCGGGAACAGCCGAAATTGGTAGACACGTTGCGGACCAGATCGTCAGCCTACGAAATGGAAATGAGCCGGACATTTGGCTAGACAAGAGGGTTGAAGATAGATTAAGAGCTTATTAGAGTGGTTGTCAATTGGCAGCCGGAGTGACGAGATGATTTTGTTAAATAAATTATATCCGAGCCGCACAAGATAGAAGTCGTTGGAAAAATTTGTGCAATGCCTTATACTCGGCAGTAGGTCGATATAGGCATATCGTGAGATCGTGAAACGAAAAATACGAAATTAATTAATTTTACGTGCGCGCGTATAAAAATTAATAAGAAAGAAATAACGTTTATTCGACGTCTAATTTATAAAACAAAAATAAGCTGCAATCATTGCGAGAATAATGCCTACTCTTTAACCCGGTAAATCGTTGTTAAAAATTATAACCGTTTCAGTCGCAATGTCCACTATATGGGACATGAAATTTTAATGTTAAAAAAAATTTTTGTACACGAAATGCCTCAATGTTAAAAATATTTATACACATACATCGAAAATTATCTAAGGTTCACCCAGGTATTATATAATAAACCTATAAAATTTATAATTTAACATTCAGATTTTATGATTTACGACTGAAAGCGTTAAAGAACATAAGTACCGCTTATAAATTATAAAAAATATACAGCAAAGGTTTAGTAGGAAAAGTTTATGAGAAAAAAACCGACAACTTTATTTCCACTGCCGTACTGGGCATAATCTCTTCCCCTCACATATTGCTAAATTAAGCATAATTTCGGATGGTACACGTGGCATGTTGACGACTGTATTAAGCATAAAATTTGGGTTTGTTCGAAATTTCTAGTAGAGATGAGCTGTTCTCTATATTTTACAAAAGTGGCATACATTACCTATACTGAATTAATTGTTTCTGACCTATTGTCTTCTGTTACAATTAGTTTATATAAATTTATCAAATGTAGCAGCGACATTGAGATTTAAAATACATTAACAAGATAAAGGTTTAAACTGACCAAATGGCACAAGCTGGACCAAAAAAAAACAACAAAACAGAACATAATACCGCACGTTACGCACACTTCATTCGTACGCTCGTTGAGATGAACGTTTGTATTTATCTATAGAATTTAGCGTTAAAATCGATAGGTACACACGCATACTAAAAGGATGAGATAATTTCGGAGTACCCTGTAATATGTTTATAAAGTTTAACAGTTTGTTTAATATCAATAATAATAATCAAAATCGAAGCCTCTTAGCAGACCAGTTTGTTGTAAAAAGTGTCACAACTACATATCAGTGCAGCTTCTTATTTATTTATAACAGATGCAGGTCCTCACCACAATAAACGTCCTATTATTTGTAAATCTTCTAAACGATTTTCCAGTTATCGCAACTTAATTACTCCTTCGTCTCCCTCTGCTTATTTTTACGATCCTTTCCTTATTAATAATGTAAAATTAGAAATAGAAATCTTTCATAAAACTATATATATATATATATATATATATATATATATATATATATATCCCCTTCTGGTTTTAAGACTTTTTTTTTTTTTTAAATAATTTACTGGTAAAACTCGAACGTTTCCAGTCTTACCACGTGGACTGATAGTAGTCGACAAACACTTTAACCGGTACGATCGAGTTAATTGCCTCGGAGTGACCCTCGATCAAAGACTTAATTTTTCGTATCAAGTACATCGCTACCAAAGCTTACGAAACAATCGTTATAATTTACCCTTTATTGTAACGCAAATCATTCTTAGATTCGCACAATAAACTAATTTGATATACATAATACGACAAATGATTACCTGCGCGTGCTCAGCATAGTCAAATATATTTAATTGCACATATCAACAATTTCGAATCGTACAAAATAAATTATACTGAATGTCTAATGATTTTACATCATTGCCCTATCTCAAAGATTACATACATTCTAACAGGTGAAACTATAGAGACACGTAAACAATCGCTAGAAAAAACAATAAGATTTTGAAACAAGCGGAATTTATCTGGAAGGAACGAACGTTACGTTGCTTTTAAGAATCAAAGATCGCTGAAAAAACTTTTACAGATTTTTAATAATAATAATAATAATAATGGGAAAAAAATAAATACGAAACGCAAAGTCCGGCTTTTAAGAACGGAATGAGAACATCTAAAATGATTAAGTCAATCGTAAAATATTAAGGAAATATTTTCGACGAATATTAAATCGCCATCAGGAGACAATCCGAAGAAAGTCAATTCGGAACAGCAATTTAAAAGATCTAATCCGCTAAATGTCGAATTGAAATTTTGAAGAATAACCACGAGATGATGGAATAATCGCTAACATACGGAAAAATGCAACGGATGATGTTGATTAGAATGTAAATTCGAGGAGCATGAGCAGCGGAAGTAATGTCAAACGATTGGAAAATTGCCGTAATCCATCCACTTTATATATATATATAAAAAAAATACGATATGACGTTAGAAAAATATGACTACCTATAAAGTATTTTGAAAAAAAAACCTTCAAAACAAAGCACAGAATGGGATACCGGTTTCGTCCTTTCTAACCAATTGTCTACAAAAATTGTAATCTTTTCAGACTCTATAAATTTTCTCTCCGTATTCAAAATAAAAAAATGCTATGCTAAAAAAAAAAACGAGTTTATTTAACAACTTATATTAAAATTTAAACTACGAAAGAAACGATATTAAGGATTATTTTGAATTTTAATTATATTACACGAGCATAATGAGCCTTTCTTCGGACGAAATCACCCACAAATAAATACCATATATAATTAATGTTATAAATAGCAACATGAATAAATATAAATGTATACATGTGTATACATATACTGACTGTATGTACAACATTCCCCCATATAAGGAATTCGAATTTTGCACGGATAGTAAAATTTTCGTGTACTAAAGCGCATCCACAATTATCGCTTTTTTTAGCTCCATCTGAGTAGTAAAGTGTAAAATCATTATATTTAGCCAGTAGTTGATTGAAGTTCGACGATAGATTGGAGTTAGTTGTGGTGGTATTTGTTTCTTCCGTCAACATTCAGTGTGCTTTCGTGTGAATTATACAGCATATTTTTAAAACGTACCAGATACCAAACACTCAAACTTACTAATCTGCACAGACTCTAGATGCGGTCAATCGTATACACTCAGAAAAACAACATGAATTCATCAAATTGATCATGGAAGAATATCATGGTTGGAAAAACCAGATCTGTATAGCATGGATACCAGGCCATGCGAATCTAGGCATCAGCGCGCGAGCCGACAAAGCGGCAAAGTTATCGTGCTTCATGAGACCAGTCCTAAAAATTCCAGCACCTGCCAGTGATGTTCAAACATTCCTCATATGGCATTCAACAGCAGTGGATCCAGAGATGGACCGACATACCAATGGAATCAAATTCGCTTCGTCTTCTGAAAACAGTTCCAAAACCATCTGTGACCACACTTATACCTGGAAGACGAAATGAAGTGGTTTTGTCTCGCCTACGTATGGGTCACAAACACACGCTTATTTACTGCAACAAGTGAGCCCTCCTCTCTGTCACTTTTGTAACACTCGATTAACTATCCTACATATATTAATCATCTGTCCCTTTATATGCAAATATTCGTTCCTCCCTAAACATGCCTAGATCTCTTCCACTAATCCTTCAAAACGTACTTTCTTCTGAAAAAAGATTTTCGAAAAGATACGTCCTGAGGTCGCTACCTTTGCGATACGTCTTTATTTAGCGTTATACTTTCACTATAATTATTACTTATTTTAACTGATAATAATAAAATTAAATCAAAATCAAATCACTTATTTTATACGCTATTAAAATTACAAAATGAACATATAATCTATGAACTTCCGCTAATGCGCACAAGTTGCGCGACTTGCGGATAATAATTAAATTAAATTTAAAAAAAAAAATGACGACTGACTACCGATAAGAATAAAATTATATTAAAAAAATCTGTTCTACATTAATTTCATGATGAAGTTAACTTTATAAGCGAACATCAAAGAATCATGACGAACGGCCACGCCTACTCTCCGACATGTATAAGTACACTATACATCGGGTAGAATGAACATATATATAAAAGAACATTAAAAAAATTATAATATTGGTAGTAGTAATAATAAGATTGTTTTAAATTATGCGACAAAATTAATAATTACCAGAAAAAGTAAATCCGAATAATGTACGAGCGATGCGATCTAAAACACAAAATACTAACCGAAATGAAACAACGACGAGTAATAAGTAGATTCTTTTAGGTCAAGTCAAGAGAGCACCCTTTAAGGTTTGCGTCGATATTTTATAACTTACAGAGTTACCAGATTAGCGCAACGTAATTGTTATTTAAAAATTATCGTACACATGGCAAGTTGAAAAATTATTCAAAATATTTAATTCCTATGATTTCGATGATGACAAACTGAAATAATGAAAATAATGATAAATTTAAACTGAATATGATAAATTGTTTCGTTAATTAACGCGATTTTTTAAACATTTTTTAATATATGCTCGTCGAATGTGTTTATTGTACGTGGTAGAATGAAAGAATCGAATTTTTTCTTTCGATCGAAATTTCAACTACCGACTAAAGTTTTTAATAACAAACCAGAAATGATGCGTATCGGATACATCAGTCAAATAAACAGTCGCGAACCAACAGCGGCTACAGGTGGAAAGTGTCAAACAGATGATTCCGGTATTGTCAAGGCATTGAAAGGACAGGATGTAGATAGTCAGCTTGAGGAACTGCCTATTAAAAGTCCGTAAAATTCTACTACTGTCTCACTCTCAGCGAGACTTGACCGCTGTCAAAATCTTACATTGTTACACATCTTCAATAGCAACTCACTGACTTACGGCCAGGATTTCTATCCAGAGGCTAGGGTGTCAGCTTGAACTAGTGGCATTTCTCCCCGTCCGTCCTTGGTTGTACGGTTTTGTGCTTCTTCTACAACATAAATTATTGTATAATTTTTTGTTAATCCCTATATATCGAAATCTCTATTTCCTATTTCCATTCTTCTCTTCTTTTCAATTCTTTTCTAGTTCCTTTTCCCCGTTTTTATAGTTCTGTAGCGATGAAACATGACGTCGAGGATAGTATATGAGGCGACAGACAAATCCGGCCACAGTTATTGCGATCAAGAGTCTATATCGCTAAGGGAGAACCCTAGAAAAGGTGATCTAAAAATGGTTAGCCTAAATTCGATTCTTATTTTGATATTCCGCAAATGGAGGGATCCCACTTCACGCGGTCGAAGCACTGCTAGATAACAATAGGTGATTACGGGCCGAATATGTGTTTTATACGGAATTAAATTACTATTAACATTAAGAAATGATTATTCCGTTAATTAGCGGATATATGGCAGATATGCTTTTGTTTGCTTTTACGGTAGCATGATTGACATGTTCGTAAAAATTTATTCCGTTATCCGAAGTTACGAACATTTTTTGACCGGTTCACTATGGCGGAATTAACTCTAATTTCATTAGACAATATGGGACGCCTGCTGGTGAAAAATGTAGCCTCAATTTTAACGCGTATTAAATCAATTTGCCATTTTTTGTTAATAATGCAAAATTCGATTTATTCCTGTCTGTAACTTATTAGTAATTGTTTTAGGTATATAAGAATTGAGCTGTGTCGACCGCGTAAAGAGCAATTTGAACATGAGACAGATTAGGGAAATCGAATAAGGACGAAGTAAACAGAAAGGGACCAAAAATACTACCTTGAGAAATCTCTGCTGAGCATGTTTTCATAGTAGACCTCGACTAATTGATGGTAACGTAAAATAATCTGTTTGCTAAATAGCTGCGAATAACATTAATTACGTAACGAAGGAATCGGCATTGTATTATTTTGTAAATTATACCTTCATGCTACATCCAGCAGAGCCGTATTATGCGCAGTGGCAATATTGTAACCTATGAAGTTCATCCGAGTTATACAATGTAAACTACATGACCAAATATTAAAATTGTTTTTATAAATAATTCCTTCATAATTTACAATCGCATATTCCTATTGTATACTTTTGGATACAAACGGTAATTATCTTTTTACGTATTAAATCGATAAAAAAAAACAACAAAAAACTTCAAAAATATTATAATTGGAACACATTTGATTATCTAGAGCCCGAAATAATTTTTTTTATCGCTGTGGGTTCTATGCGTATGAACGGGTTAATGCTAAAAATGGCAAACTCCTCTTGAAATAAGGGGCTACTTAAAATAACGCGGAATTTAATATAAGCGGTAAAATGATTTTTTTTTTTAGATATTTTTTATTGACGGACAAACTACGTGTTTCTTCGAGAAAAAGTCAAGAGGCGTGATAAAGAACAGCGTAATCTTGACGTAACTTCTCGCGGACTATATTTCTAACTAGAAGTTACCCACGGCTTCGCTTGTTTAATTATTTTTTTAAATACAATATCGCTGTCTCTTTCTTTTAACAATATATATATATATATATATATATATATATATATTCGGCCATGCCCTAACGCAACAAAACCTGGTTGGTATTGCGGGTGTTGGTAATGAAGGTACATTCGAACCGGAAAACATGTTAAATTTTAAAAGATTTGACATCGCTCTCTTCTACTTTTTAAAACTTTAAATTATTGTAATTCCTATTTGTGATATCAATGTGAAACAAAGCTTAGATTCGATAATATAGGCTATAAGTTATGTGAATTTCATCATTAATGCTTTAATAGTTTTGGAGTTAAATCGGAATATGCAGATAAAAATTAAAACAAAATAGATTTTCCGTTTATATGTGATAAAAATAGCCCGATGCAGTGATTATAGTGAACATATTCGCAAATCACAAACAGACGCTACAGTTTTATATATTAGTACGGATATATTATGGGAAAGCCAAAAGCGGTGTTTCGTAGAATTGGGTACCGTAATATAACTAGCACCTTCCTCATATTTCAAAATTGCCGATTCTTTTTCTCCGCTGCATATAATAGCGTTTGGAAACCCATAGCCTTATCTGTTTCCTTTGTTAATATTAAAATCTCTTGAATTTGTAGTGCCAGTATAATATTACGATTGTTTCCTTTGTCTAGCTTCTTCGTGAGTTGTACAATATATTTTGATTCACCGATTTCAATTAGTATTGTCTGAAGATCTATAAAACAGATTATTTTTAAAAGTGAAGGTAATTGCAATTAAATACCGAGCTACTAATCAATATACGAAACAAGAAAACATCTGTACCTCGTCCCGAAAAGACGTTTATTAATAAATTCGCGATTTTGTAAAAATTTCACGAAGAAAACGAACGTGCTGTCCGCTACACTTAACTTGGTGTGGCGCGATGACTCAAATATTTTTATTCTCAAATCTACGTCCCACATACGTCCTTTGTGCAGAAGATTTGAACGAAATAACAGATAGCCATGAGCGACATTGTTATAAAAAAATATAAACTTAGGCGCATCGAATATATTTTATTAGGCAAATGAATTGACAAGCTTTAGTTTCTTTTTAGTTGTATATGTGTAAATGTGTTGTATTTTTTATGTAATTTTTATAACATTGTAAGGAAGTTTATTTCTTCCTTTTTGCCGGATAGTAGTTTTTTCCTTATATATATATATATATATATATATATATATATATATATATATATATATATTTGCTAAATCTATGCTCGATATTTTTTACAATTACCCTTAAAGTAGGTAAAGATTCTCGGAAGGATAGTATCATATTGTTTTGTTTTTTATTATTGTAAATTAGATGTAAAATAAACGTTATTTCATAATTTTTATATCTATTTTTAAATTTCGTGATTAACAACACTATTCTACACTAATTTATTATGGAATTATCTGAATTTTTCACAAATTTAAAATATTCATTTCTTAATCTGTTTTACAAAGTTTATTACATTATAATACATATAATGGCATTTATAATATGATTTATCTGTTGAGGCAACCAAATTGTTATTCGATAATTTTTAATATGTAAAATATAATAATATTATTTTTACTATTTCACCTTTAAAAATGACGTTAAATTAGAGGTTTTTTTTCCAATGTATATTATAATAAATAGCTTTTTAACACTGTCAGCTTTTATTTTAATTCGTTTTTAACTTATTATTTCAGTATTTTACCTTTAAAAATTACACTCTTCCGGTCGCTGCGATGCTGTATTTATAATAAATATAACACTTTTCAACCGTTAAGAAAAATGTTTGGCACTATCCGTATATACTTTTGGTTTAAAACTAATAATACTTGTTTTACCTCTGTGAAAAGTTTATTTTTTCTTTTTGTTTACATATGGTAGATTCGGTAATTGTGTTTATGCGACTCGTATACATATTTTTAAAATTTAAAGCTATTTTTCAGTTTTTAGGCAACATTCGTATATATTTCAATTAACAAAGGTATGTAGAATGATTAATATATTTCACTTTTAATTTTTGTTACACATAATACAATTTAGAAATTAATTTATAAACACGCATGAAATGTGACTCTAAGGGAGTCTAAGGTTGCGTATGACTTTCACAATTTTACTTTATTTTATTATTTCAGAATGGCGTGGTAAAATGAAAGAAACAGATATTTTACAAATTTTGAATGTAGACGATTCAGATTTGGATGTTTCAGAAGACGAAAATGAAGAACGACATTTTCGACATCTTATTGAAGAAATTGAGGTGAGTTTAATATGAAAATAAACAACATATTATGTTCTTGCGAATATTTGCATTATATCTTTTACAACCGCAGATTCAAATTTTTGATTATTTTTGTAAAAAATTTAGGTAGACGAAACAATTGAATGTCCGCGGTGGACGTGTTAACATCGCTGGAATCTAGTAAACACGACATCAAATGGAAAAAAAAATTGCAGTTTTCATAAGACGATGGAAAATGATCATTTCATGGAACCTAGTAACCAGATGGAATTATTACTACCTATTAATTATGTTAGAAAATACATAGCACTAATTTGTATACGTATCAAAAAATGATTATGCTTTCAAAGCTACGGATGAAATAGAAATAGAAGCATTTATCGAATTGCATATAATTATAGGTTTATTGCAATATCCAAGAATTAAAATATATTGGGACACAACATTGAAACATCAATTATTCGTTGATGCAATGGCTTTGAACATTATTTTTTAAGTTACGAACATATTTTCATTGCGTAGATAACTATACGGGTTGTACCTAGGTTTTGTCTTATTTTTACTGATTTATTGTGAAGTATGCAATTAGGAATTACTAAAAATTACGTTTCTGTATACATAATACAAAAAGATCGTTTATAGATTAATATTAATATTAAAAAGATTAAAGATTATTCAAACATTACTACTTTCAATGTTGAATATATGGGAGAGTAGTGATATTTATGAACCAAACAAAATCGTAACACAGTTTAATGACTAAAAGTTTTTTATTGCAAAGCTTTTCGACAGTTACGTCATTTTCAAGCATAAGCAATAAATATTACATATGAATTACCAGAAATATTTACATAATGACAACTTAGATGCAATACAAAAACGTTTAGTGATTAAATGGTGTTACGATTTTGTTCGGTTTATAATTTATAAAATCACTACTATCCAATATATTCAACATTTACATAGGTTTGTTGGTAAACTGCGACTTAATTTAACAATAAGCTGTTCGTGCCACACACGATCAAATGCGCGATATCAAGAAATTCAGCAGAGCGGTATTTCTTCTGTTGAAACGCTTTTCCTATTATGGTTGTTGCATGATGTGCTTGATCGATCGTTGAATGGTTTACGCGAAAGTCAAACAGTGATCGAGTAGTTTCGCGAACGTTTGATCCGTTTTAAAAGTAGTTTCTCGAATAGCTTTAGTCGGTAGCCGTGAAATTGATCCGTATGAATTGACGTCTTCCGCAGGTTTGTCTAAACACTTTGGCACACGTTCCAGCCTTATACAAGCATTGAGTATGTATGCAACAAGTATGATACTCTTCTTTGACAGTTGCTTAAGAGCGCCGGTGAAATGTCATCAATTCCTAGCGACTTTTTGAGATTGATGTTATCAATCTCTCCTGCTAGCTCAAGCGTAGTTACAAATTTAATTATTTGTTTAGGCAATTCTACTCTATCCAATACTACGTTTGATGGAATGTTGAGCTAATCCCATTTTTCGTATTAACTATATAAATATATACCGTCGACGTGTGATAAAAACAAATATGTCACCCCCTACAATGAACGAGTTTTTAATTATGAATAACGAATGTTGAAAATAATTAAGGACAAATAACTTGAAAAATTATATTTTTACTTCTTTAGTGAGAAAATATATAATAATGATATTAACATGTTCATGAGCGCACGTAATTACAAAACATTTCTTGTGAACATAATTTATAATTTAAAAAATAACGATAAATACCGAATAAAACGAATTAATTTAGAAATATATATATGTGTATATATATTTTTTATATATATATATATATATATATATATATATATATATATATATATATATATATATATATAAACCATTTCTCGAGTCAAACTAACTAAATAAAAGAAAAAAGTTAATATTCTTTTAATCATTCCGAAACGCTATTTTCATATCATACATCAACAGATGTATTTAAAAATAATATATGTATACAAACAGACACAAATACAATATTTTTTCACACACGCGCACATATTGGCAGTTTCTTTTAATTTTTAAAAGAAATAACATTCACGTAGGCAACATAATTTGATGTGAAAAGAAAAACAAATCAAGACTATCGGCGGTTCATATTCGTATTCTGCAAAAAAAAAAAAATATATATATATATATCAACATAAAATCGATTAGTTTAAAAATTAACGATTTCTTTACAAAATAATCATTAAAAATGGTTTTTAAAATATGAAAATCGAAATATTAATTGTAAATTTGTATTTTTCGCGATTTAAAACTTTATTTAATATTTCACCGACTGAAAATAATTCGTTCGTTTTAGAAAAATCAAAATTTGAGAAATATGAAAAATAACAAATTATTCTTCGTAAAAAACTATAAAATAGTAAAGCGAGAAGATGCGAGAAAACAATCTTATAATCGTTAATAACTGCTCTTTAAATTACATTAACCGTCCGTATTTTAAGGAAACAGTTATGACGGATCAATTATTTCTGTTGGCGGCATTAAAAAATAGTCGCGTTTTTAATTTTTTTCTTTTTTAATCATTACTAAAAAAGCATGTAAACACTTCGTATAAAGTCCAAAAAAAAAAAAAAAAAAAATCTAATTACTTTATTAATTAAAACATAGTAAGGAAATATAATACATTTCTTAACATTATAAGGGTTAAAAGATTAAAAGATTAGTTCGTAGATAATAAAGATATTTTAATTTCTTTAGAATTTTACAAAATAATTTCAATAGCTAAATTTATATTACCAGTCTCACAATATTTTGTAAAAAAAAAAAAAAAAAAGTGCGACTCGCGCGTGAACGATATTTTTTCTATTTTAAATTTACATACCTGATTTTTTAGTTTTTTCCATACTAACTTCATACAAGCAATTGCGTCTTCAGCGCTGTCATGACCGGACTCTATTAAATAATATGTATATGATATTATTATGTTAAATAAGTGAATGCATTCTCCGCATTATAAAATTATACCGATATTCAATATTTAAACACGATTTAAACACCTCATTTTATCAAACTTTTATAAAGGTAGCAATGTAATATATATTATATATATATATATAAGTATTAACTTGTTGTCTTCAAATTTCTACACACATATTATACATATGTTTATACCACTGTTTATGCCCTTATAAATGCGCAGATGATTCTATATGGTCTCTTATACGTACATATTATATGATGTCATTTTGATATATTTACGATTATACACTTTTCTCCCAGAACGTTAACCGATACCCATCTATTACTCATTCCTCATAACGTAAAACTTCCGATGAAAATTAAAACAATAACAAAAATATAATAAAATATGCCGGACTAAAAGACAATTTCGTAAGCTTGTTCGCAATACTAAACACGCAGAGCGCCGTAATGACATCCGAAATAATCAATTAAATATATCAAGAATAAAAATCTCCGGTATATTAAAAAAAAAACGAAATAATCTCGATATTTCACGAATAATACATTCTTTCCAACTATAGATAGCCGACTAAATACTTTTGTGGATACACTGCAATATATATATGGTAATTCAATAGCCGACGTATCAGCAAGAACAGCCGTTTCGCATCCGTTTCTAAATATCCATGTACCGATAGCTGACTTCAAAGAATACTTAAAGCATCATTTCGAATCGACATGGAATAGTATAACTGGCAGAGAATATCTACGGTGAGAATAAACTACGATCGATAAAATTATCTTCAAAACAGTGACACTCGGCACATCGTAGTAGCAGAATGGAAGAGGTAGTATTGTGTTCGAATTAATAGATAGGACACACAAAATTAACGCATATTCATCTATTAGAAAAAAGTACGCCGCCAACGTGCCAACAATGTTTTTGTCAGTTGACCGTCGAGCATCTATTGGTAGACTGTCCAATTTACGACAAATACCGAAAACAGTACGGGATCGCATCGCTCGACTTGCAAAGTTTGCTAAGGGATAACATGGATATCATTAATAGAGTTTTCGTTAAAATGTATCAAATTAACGCATTTGTTATACTTAATACCTTTGTTGTGAATATCTTCGTTATAATTATCTAATACCTTAATTATTTAATACCTTTGTTGTAACTATTTTAGTTCCGTGCCTCTACCTATAATGGCGGTACACGTAAATTTAAATAAATAAAAATAAATAAAAAACAACGTTGTATTGAAGCCGAATAAGAATTATCGGCATTTAATAATTTTACAATATCCGAAAGAACATGCCGGAAAATTCATCTACATTTATCCTATTAATATAAACTTTATATATAAATTTTAATTGTAAAACGGATTGACTAGAGTACCGCAAACTTAATTGGATGCACTCTGGTCAGTTCAGTTATTTCATACGAAAATAGTAGGTCGTATTTTTCTGATATCAAAGTCCCCAACCGTGAAACAATCAAACATTCATTTCCATAGGTTTTATTTTTTTGGATTAACTTTTATTTCTTTTACGTTACGCAGAGACTTATTTATAAATTAATTAAATACAAAAACTCGCAGATACAACGCGAGGCCGCTTCAACATCTACATCAAGGACATAAGTACTTACGTTAGTTTAGTCGGCGGCTGAATATGCAGCGCCCGTATGGTTGAACAATAATCAAACGAAAAAATAGAATAAAAAAATCGTTGTAGAACTAAACGCAGCTCTACGCATAATTTCCGGTGGTACAACTAAATCAACCCCGGTACAAACGGTTACCAGTGACTAGCAAAACATCATGCATTCGGTAGGAAAATTGCGACTATTAAAAAATGGACGAAGTATGCAAATGATCCACATCTACCAATACATCAAGATCTGGAAGGGCCAGAAAGACTAAAATCGGGAAGGCCAGCTCTTAGATTAGCTACAAAGTTCTCATCAGAGTATTTTGATGCGATCTCAGCCTGAACGGAAGAATGGAACCGAAAGAACCCGGATAGAAACAGAACGATAGGCGTACCAGAGAGAGCAATTAGACTTCGACATAGAGCGAAAAAGTTGGGTAAGCTTAAACCGCATTTTTACGGGGGCCATGGACGTAATATGCTCGCAAAGTGGGCTTTCAAATCTGATTCATCACTACCGACATAGGGAACCAAACAACGGATCGTAATATCCTGAACGAATACGCCCACGTAGAGTCGCGGGATATTCGAGCATTATCAAGCACCATCGTAGCATGGTCGGAGAATTTGGATGTGGACATTTAGGCTACGATTTATAACGTGTCCTAAGCTAATATTTCATAAGACTGAAATTCCGCAAGTCAAATCTGTTAGATATCCCGAGTATACATATGGATAAACGACTAACGTGGCGAGTTCACGTAAATAATGTAAGAAAATCGGTTGCAACTCGTGCCGGACTGTTATCGCCGTTGCTCGGACGAAAGTCTATCAGGACGGAAAAGATTTTAATCGGAGAATATATCAACTAACACGAAAACATACAAATTACTAACAGGCACACGATAAAGTAAATCGATAAAAATTAACATAAACCGGAACGATAGAAATTCAAACAAGATTAAACTTGGAATAAATTATTTTTCTAATGATTATTTGTTATATATCTACAATATATATATATATATATATATATATATATATATATATATATATATATATATATATATATATATATATATATATATATAAAATAAATAATAACCGAATAAGTTAACGTGCGTTACGATTTTCGAAATTAGTGTTGAATTCGTTTTAGTGTTCGGGAAAATGAAAACTACGACGTACAAAGATAATATTTATGTTGCACACACAACAACAATTATATATATATACATATTATTAACTCGGTTACAATATAAATTCAAATTTACGCAACTTAATGGTTTAAATATATAACTCACCTCCTTCCTGAATTATCATATTAATATGATTTTCGGCCAAATCCTTCAATGCAAATTTTTTATAGGGAGCATAGGTGTGTGGATACATCACACTGGTATCCACTACATTTCTGTGTACAATCTGAAAATGATCATAATAAATATATACCATCCGCGTTTTATGTTTAAACTTTTAATAATCCTATACTATATATTATTTATCACCTGCTACGATACATATGTATGTATATATATATATATATATATATATATATATATATATATATATATATATATATATATATATATATATATATATATATATATTATAAAATGACTGAATAATCCAGATGAAAATTTACAAATTATTCATTAAGATGAAATAATAATTATAATAATCATAATAATAATTATATCGTTATGAATAAAGAATACTTAATGACGAGCCATTTAATATGTTCAACGGATATCTATTTTTATATTTCATTTGCAACTGTAATCAATTCTTATATTTCATTTGCAGCTGTAATCTATTCTTATATTTCATTTGCAACTGTAATCTATTCTATAAAGGCTAATAGACAATTAATCGTAATACTAAAATTTACAACGTGGGATTATAGTTTTAACGTGTCATTCTAAAGTAATGACGTATATTTTATAATAAATTATATATCTTTTAATCTTATATGCGTGCCACTTTGTTTAACTCTTAATTGATCTTAAAAATTATAAACGACGGCGTAAGTTAGTTGCATAATGTGTAAATCGGTAACGAGCTTTTCATATAATAATTGAAGTTGCTAACTGGTTTAAAAGTATTCGGTTGGAATTGTTGGATTGATGATTTTATTTTGTAAATTAAATTTTTTTTATTTGTAAATTAAGTTCTACTTCAACTTTTTATTATTATTAATTATTACGCGATTACGAGTTATTTCCTGTTATGCCTTTATGTATACACGGTTTTTAGTATTTATTTATGTATATATTTCTATGTTGTATATTTACTTTCGCGCGTTAGGTATATTTCTGCGGATTTGTAATTATAGTTTAATACTTAGTTTATTTGATTGGCGGTGTCTGGGTGTTTGTGTGTGTTTACTTATATGTCTAAATCGATTTCGTTGTTTTTTAAAGAATGTTTTATGAAACTGTATTATTTCATTGAATTATATAACGTTACGTTTTTTTAGTGCGATGGAACGGATGTTAAATTTATCTTTATTTATTTGTATAATCCGGCGTTCGCGCAATATGCGCATAGTCGGGATTTACACGTTATATATATTTTCTTTGTAATCTCGTATTTTAATTTGAAATAAATTTGAATTTGAATTTAATATTAGTGGGATGTATTTCCGAATTTTTATGTTCATATCGTACTTGGAAGTGTCTGTCTTTTATGTATGATTTTAATAGCAAATAAATGCTAGCTAGGAATAGGTGCATTTTCGTGTCATACTCCATCAGAAGCATGTTGCACATCGGGAAATGCTGCAGTTATAGTTTGTTTTTTTTTTGTCTCTAAACTATTTTCAGTTTTACTAACTACTCTGTGCAGCTGGCCGACAGTAGAATGACTATTTATAATTTATCGGTACATTCATGAGTAATCATCATCATCATCATCATCGTTGCTGCGAGCGTAGTGATCCATCGTGTAATTTTCCGTATAATTCGTCGCCGGTTAAAGACAGTACATAAAAATTAACCAGAATATCCTCTTTTCTTACATGATAGTTTCTGAGTTTTTTTTTCTACGATCGATAATTGTAACAGTGCTTCCTACCAGTGGTTCAAGTTTATTAGCAATCCAGTCTTCCATTATGTAAGATGTTCTGTTTATCGCACAGACTCCTCAACGGACAAACAATCTCGCGTATTTTAAGCAGGTTATACAACCTGAGCAGAGTGACACATATACTTCTTTTTTTTTTTTTTTTATTTAATATACATTGTACCAGTAACAAGAGTGATTCGCGATAAATTCGGGGTATTAAACTAACGTCTCCAATGAGACATTACATTACAATACAATAAAATAATTAATAAGTATGGATAATAATTAAGATATAACGCGAGAGTAATATGTGAGATAAATATTGATTAAAGAACGCCTTTTAGAAGTATTGAATTAATGTAAGTAACATAATAAAGAAATGTAACGATCAGGATAATTCCGGTTACTAGGTAATCGGGAGAGCATCCCGGCACCACTTCCTTCTCAGTCTCATAGTTGGATTGCCTGGAAGTTCTAATGAGTGCATTCTGAAAATATTGGGATTACTGCTATGTTTGAGTTTGTTAAATAATTTCTCGTACTGGCTAATGTAAACATCCTGGACAAATGAAATATTCAAATCATTATGCAGGGTTAGATTAGAAACGTAGCGAAGTATCTTTGACTGCTGCTGCTGCACTCTGTTCAAATTACTTGCGCTAGTTGATCATAACGCCAAATCGGCGCAATAATTGTGAGATAAATACGTCTTTTAGTTTTTAAATTTAAGGTTGACTGACGGCCCAGCAGTGGATATAATAGCCCAACACGTGCAATAATGGTCTTCCTAATTTGCGCCACGTGAAAGTGCCATGTGAGCCTTCGATCCAAGTACAATCCGAGATAGCGTACGAAATCAACTTGTGGGATAATGTCGTTATTAATTGTTAATATGTTCAGTCGATCTATTAGTAAACATAATATGTTGACACTTATGCGGATTAAACTGTATTCGCCAATATTGAGCCCATTGAACAATTCGATTCAGGTAGTTCTGAACCGCAAAGTTTGCATGTTTGACATCCGAATTCGACGCGAGGATGGCTATGTCATCTGCGAATGTGGCTAGAATCGTTTGATTACTTGTGGGTAAATCTGCCGTGTAGATGGAATACAGTAGTGGCCCAAGCAGACTACCTTGAGGAACTGATGCTAAGAATGTTCCTTCGAATAAGAGTTGTTGATCCTAACCGTAAATGTTCTGTCAGTCAAGTATGACTGAAGTAACACGTAGAGATTACACGGAAGAATTTTTTCCAGCTTAAGAAGTAGTCCAGGGTGCAAACTTTATCAAACGCCTGGGCGACGTCCAAAACAACGGCAGAACATACTTCTTTTTTTTTCTAGAGTTGAAGAGATAGCATCGACCAGTCGATGGCACTGTTGGATCGTGGAGTGCTTAACACGAAAACCGAACTGGTGATTTGGTATCACTTCATTACTCTTTATAATCGGATGTATACGATTTAAAATTAGGCGCACGAGGACTTTAGATAGCGAGCTAAGTTTAAGAGCTCGTTTTGTGTTCACATCAAGATTGCTTGTCTGGAGGTAATTTTTTTACTTTTTACTTTCAACCCCCACTGAACAAGGGTATTCATTTATATATATATATATATATATATATATATATATATATGGTCAGTATTTGATCAGATTTAACATTTCTTTTTTTATACGTTTCTACTTTTAACACGCGTTATCCGCTTTCAGAATCGTAAACCATTAGAAAATTTCTAAATATCATCGTGATTCGTACGAAAATCAAAGTTTTGATTTGGTTACAAATAAATAAATAATTGTAAATTAAAAAAAACAACACTTACTTTCAATGATTTCAAATCATTCTCTAAGCTATGTCCAATCAAAATAGTATCTTTAAAAATGAAGTTCATTAAATCTTGTTGAATGTCCACGACGGTTTTCGTTATGCCATTTAGTTTCTCCTCGGTAATGCCACTATATCTGCGATCGCAGAAATTGAGATTTTAATAATGTTGATAATAATTATAATAATAGTCGTAATAAAAGGGTAAACTTTATAAAAATGATTACACAGTACAATATATACCGAGGAAATTAATCGTTACTATCGCTAATATGATACGAAATATTTCATTAACCTTGAAAAAGAAACTCTCTCTCTCTCTCTATTATATATATATATATATATATATATATATATATATATATATATATATATATTCACCATATGCAGTGAAACTGACCCCAGAATCCAGTTTGAAATGTTCTATAAAGCTATGAGTGATGCTCTCTCTAGCTAAACACCACCACTACATCAAAATATATCTAATAAGAAATATAAACGCAACTCAAACCTTTGGTGGTCAGATTCTTGTCAACGTGTTGCATGGAATAGAGAAAAGCCTTTCTACAATATAGAAGTAATAACACTACTGAAAATTACCTACATTGGAGGAAAGCTAATGCGTTAGCCAAGCGTGAATTTAAACTGGCAAAAAGGAAAGTGTGGTAACAGTTTTGTACACAGTTTAATCGGCAACCCCCAATTTCAAAGGTGTGGGGTTATCACAAGCCTTCAGATGTTCCACCTATAGCCGGGTTAATCAATTAAGTAAAAAATCAATTGAAAATTAGTTAAATCACTGATATTTATTTTCTTATGGAAAAACACAAAGCTTTTCGGCATTTCCACCATTATGAAGTGAACAAAAATTTAAAAAAAAAAAATCATAATTTTAAAAGTATAAATTAAAAATAATTACTTTAAAATATTTGATGGTGATGATGAAAATATATTCCATAAAATGTTGTTCTGCTTCTGTTCTGTTTATTTTTTGAATTGTTGAAATTTAACATCAATATATTTGCAAAATCATTAAACAAATATATTGATGTTAAATTTCAACAATTCAAAAAATAAACAGAACAGAAGCAGAACAACATTTTATGGAATATATTTTCATTATCACCATCAAATATTTTAAAGTAATTATTTTTAATTTATACTTTTAAAATTACGATTTTTTAAAAAAAAAATTTGTTCACTTCATAATGGCGGAAATGCCGAAAAGCTTTGTGTTTTTCCATAAGAAAATAAATATTAGTGATTTAACTAATTTTCAATTGATTTTTATTCCACATTATATAAAAAATTAAAATCAATTAAGTGATGATAATATGTATTCCTTCATCGAAACAATGGCCCCTTCTCATGTACCTGAACTGGAAGAGGTCATGCAACCTCTCAGTAGGCTTTCTAACCACTTTTTTTAGATTCTCCCTTTACTAAGAATGAAGTTGCTTATGTTTTAGGAAAGAAAAAATCGACTGCACCTGGTCATGATGGCGTGTCTTTCGAAGTACTACAGAAACTACCGGATAACTTTTTCACAATCTTTGTGAACATTCTTAATAAAGTTTGTCAGTCCAAAATTCTTGGATGGTATTTGTTGTTGTTCCCATCTCTAAGAAAAATGGAAAATTTCGACCTATTTCTTTGGCCTCTTGTTTCAGGAAGATATGTGAATCAGTTTTAACGTTACGTCTTAATTGGTGGTTAGAACACAATCAAATCCTTCCTCCTAATATGTACGGCTTCCGCAGTAATACGAGCACTTTGGACTGTGTGGGTGACCTGCTAGGCAATATATACAATAGTCTTATTGAAAAACATTTTAACATTACTGTTTTTCTGGGTATAATGAATGCTTATGGTAGTGTCCATTTGCCTATCTTGCAGTGTAAGTTATTATCCATAGCTGTTCCTGACCACTGTTGCCACTTTATTTGTAGATTATTTCTGCAGCGTTGTATATCATTAAGTACAAGGTTGGTTAATTATCAACGTACAGTATACAAAGGTTTACCACAGGGGTCTTCTCTAAGCCCGATCCTTTTTAATGTTTATATTTTGAATTTGTCGGAATTTTACTCTATGCAGATGATATCGCTGTGTTTACATCAAATTCGAGTTATTCTGTTGCCATGTCCAATATTAATGCTGATGTTGCTACAATAGATTTTTCTGACTTAAAGTTAAACCTTAGTGTTGAAAAGTGTGCAGCAGTAGTTTTTTCATATCGCCGATATGACCCAAATGACCTTTTCATTACAACGGAAAGGGACGTTATTCCTTCCTGCTCATCGTTTCGCTATTTAGGAATTATTCTGGATTCTCGGTTAACATGGCGCCCACATATTGATAAACTATTAACAATTATCAATCGCGCTATTAACATTTTACGTATTTTGCGTAATACACGATGGGGTGGCGACCCTTTTATTCTATTACTACTCTTCAAATCACTAATCCCATCTAAACTGGAATATACGTCAACAGTAAGCCTAGTTGGATCGTGTGCAAAATGAATGCACTAGGCTGTGTATTGGTGGTGTTAAAAGCACTCCGGTATCAGCACTAATGGCAGAGTGCAAAATTCCACCCTTACAACTTAGACGGAGTTATTTAGCCCTAAAACTGTTGATACGTAGGATGAATAACGATCGCTTCCCTTTCTTTAACATGTTCAGTCATATCCATTCTAACTGGCGTTTTCAAATAGAAAAATGCCCCCGCTCTGTTCCGTTATAACAAGGTTGGAGGAGTTTCGTACACATCTCACGTGCATGCAAATTTATGGTACCATATTTTTACTTCTTCAACAAACAAAAGTTATCTTTTTTCCCTGTGTAGTCTGTATCCTCCTACACTAATCCGTGCCAGAATGTGTAGCAGTACTACAAGCCTTGTCAATTCTACCGGACTTAAATCTTCGCGGAAATTACCTTAAGGACGTTTCACAAATAACTGAGAAAGCAATATTGCCTATTTCTAATACAATCTGGAAAATACGAATTTGGCCTGAGCAATGGAAACTTTTACACTTCGTACCTATGCAGAAGAAAGGCTCGAAAATGGTTTGCGTTAATTAATTTCTCACGCTAGTTAAAGTATGTATCAAGATATTGAATAATAGATTACGGGCGTTCGTTATTAATAAAATTTCCGCATATCAGAAAGACTTCAGAAAGAACGTTGATACGAGAGAAGACATATTTAATTTACGACAGATAATTGATTAATCGAGAGAATATAATGTACCGGTTTATCTCGCTTTCATCGATTATGCCGAAGCCTTTGATTGTGTTAAATGGAATAAATTATGGGAATACCTAGACAATCTTGGTATTCTTCATTGAGAGCCTTTATAAGGGCAGTAAAGCTTTCGTAAATGGCATATGATCCAAACCGTTTAATATAAAACGTGGAGTAGAATGCATCTTATCTCCTTCGTTATTTAACGCTTATGGACGAACTTATTATGAGGATGGTTCTGATTGATTGCGACGAAGATTTTCCTATTGGAGGAAAACGAATTTCCAATTTGAGATACGCTGATGACGCAGCGGTAATAACAACTTCAAAAGTTCTAACATCATTGCCGGTCAAAAACTGTGAGTAATACGTTCGGGCTTCAAATATAAACATTCAAAAAACAAAACTTATGATTATTAATAAGTAGAGAAGTTTATTCAGATATAAATAGATTCCGAGTAGTGAAAGATTTCATATATTTCGGTTATTTAATAAACAGCGACGGTTACTGTATAAATGAAATTAAAAGAAGAATTAATATGAGTCGCGCTACAGTTCGTATAAAGTATGGAAAGATTCGCATTTATCGATGACCACTAAAATTCGAACAATGAAATCGTTAATTTCTCTATTTTCATACACGGTTGCGAATCTTGGACTATCGATAGAGAAGAAAAAAACAAAATACAAACTTTCGAGCTATGGTGTTGGCGGAGGTAAGAATATCGTGAACTGAAAAGATTATGAATAAGATAGTGTTATAGGCGAAAAATCGAATTTTGCGCTATTTTGGTCACGGTACTAAACAAAAACTAATATTGAAAGTCAGAGCACCCAGTAAACGACAAAAAGGAAGACCGCATCGAAGATGTGGTCAGATGAAATATTGGATTTAACGCGGCCAAAAATAACAACATTAACAGCGTGCAACAGGTTGGCAATGGACAGACGCCAGTGGAAAAAAAAAAAGGCTCACGAGTTAATTGGATTATCATGATCACGACGCCCTATGTGGGATATAACAACAATTCATCATCATGAAACAGTTAAAACGCTAATTAAAAAATATATCACAGCTGAAGATAAACGGTCCAACCTGCCATCCGAACAACAAACTGGTATGAGTTTTGATTTACTTACACACACAACGTGTTAGAACCGGTTAAAGATTTAGAAATAGTTATATGCTAAAAAAAAAAAAAAAAAAAAATGAAAAGTTGAAGATAGCAGCAGCTGCGGTTCTCACGCAGCGTACTAAATAACGACATGGACTGTGCTAAGTGGGTACCGAAGACGAAAAAACTTTCAAAGGCGGCCAAGAAATAAGAAATCTGTAGAATTCTGATAAATAGGTCGGAGTAAGGTGTTTAAATAAAATAACTTAACTATTATTGATTTGTTGCACTCGAATTTAGAATTTGATTGAATTTCGAGAAAAGAAACCGGCCCCTAAAATATAATGCGCGCATAATACTCGGTACGTAGTTAATATATATATATATATATATATATATATATATATATATATATATATATATATATATACGTATCGTTAATTACTTGGTGCAGTAATCCAAAATAACGTTCAATGGTTTAACATAGGATTCAAATTTTACGTTACACTGCCGGTCGACTACGGTCACTCTGGTTAATTCTACACCGGCTGTTGTAAAACACATTTCACAGTCCAGTGCGTAAAACTCTTTTTTTATATCGTTCCTCGGAGGATCTTGAGTCTCCACGAACCCTTCCAAACGATCTTCGTTAAATGTGTCGGGTAGATGATACTGATTACTTGTACAGCCCGCATCACTTTCATCCGTAAGGCAACACGGATAATAGCCATCTAGAGTCGTCAATGAACAACATATGGATTAAATAATTTTGGTTTTTTTTTTTAATCGAACGTGTACAATATATAACAATTGAAATAAACTAAATAAATAACGGAATGGGTTTTCCCCCCGAAAAATTTCGAAAATAGAAAACTTTTTTAACAAAACTCAAATTTTAAGAACATATAATACGATTAGTATATTTATATATATATATCATCGAAAAAAGATACTGCACCTCGAAAAGTAACGTGAACCACTCAAAATGTATGTTTCTCTTAGAGTTTACGGCTGAAATTTAAAAACAAATACCAAACAGAGAACCAACTTTAACCACCTGTTGGATTTCAACGTATATCAACTCATTGCTGGGTGTAGGCATTCCCAAACTTTTCCAACGACTCCTATCTCGCGCGAATCGAATCCAACTGGTTCCTTCCCATTTAATATCATCTCGCCATAGACCTCCCTCGTGGACGCCAGCTGCCAAACTGTAATACCCGCTTAGTCCATCTGTCATCATTTTGTCTTGCCAAATATCCGACCTATTTTTCTATCCATGTAACCGTTTTGCAATCTTTGAGCCTGATTTCGCGGATTATATATATATATATATATATATATATATATATATATATATATATATATATAATTTGTTACTTCTTAAACGATATCACGAATTTTTCTTCCGCGTAATATTTTTGAGACTTTAGGAGTAAGCTAGTTAGGTGAAGGTGAAAGCATGTTAAAACAGCGTAGTGATTATGTTTACGAAATTAAGATAAATTAAAATTGGACAAACGTATGTCAACCATCTCAGATATGCGGACGATGTAGTGTTACTTAGCGAAGATATAGAAGAATTAAATGAAATGGCACAAGAACTTAATATAAAAAGCAAGGAAATAGGACTAAAAATTAACATAGCCAAAACAGTTCTGTTGCGAAACAAATTCACACACATCAGTAATGTTATGATAGATCAGACGAAAATACAGGAAGTAACATCGTTCAATTACTTAGGACAGATTATAATAGGCGACAATAGAATAGAGGAGGAAATAACGAGAAGAATCAAAATGACCGCCCTAGCATGCGGAAAACTAAAAAATATTTTACAAAATAAGGAGATTCCTGTAAGTCTGAAAAGAAAAACGTTTAATCAATGCGTGCTCCCGGTAATGACCTATGGGAGTGAAACGTGGAATACAACAGTAGCAATGGAGGAAAGGCTAAGAGTAGCGTAAAGAAGAATCGAAAGGAAAATGATTGGCATAACACTGAAAGACAAGAAAGAAAATAAATGGCTTAGAGAAACAACAAGAATAAAGGATATAATACTAAGTATAAAGGAATCAAAATGGAGATGGGCTGGTCATCTGGTAAGACACCAGGAACTCTTGGCAAATAAAGCGACAATGTGGACTCCAGACGGTAACCGTAGAATAGGCAGACCACTAACACGTTGGGTTGACGATATAAATAAATTTCGAAAAGATTAGGAAAGTAAAGCGGTTGACAGGAAAAAATGGAAGGAACTTCGAGAGGGCTACATCCAGCAGTGGATTGAAAATAGCTGATGAAGAAGAAGAAGAAGAAGAAGATATAATAAAGAGGGATAACCTTACGTCCAACTATAATACGCATACGGAAATTTTCATATTGTGGATTACTCATCGAAATTTAACGCATTATTATCGGTGTTAATCTAAATCAATAATTCGATATCTTCGAAATAATTATTTATTATCGAAACGCAAGAACATTCGCGCAGTATTCCTCTTGTTCCATTATGAGAGAGAGAGCACGTTTAAATCGATTAATATAAACGGCAATGTGATACACGTTAAACAAATACATACGTCAGTATTTAGAATATAAGAGGAGGAGTCGAATTTGTCGCTCGGAAGAGGATGTTCGGGTGGGAAATATTTAGGAAATTATTATTATTATTACTTATTCGGGCAAGTTTTTATGATTTCGCGTTCCGATACGATAAAAAAAAAAAAAAAAAAAAGTCCTAATTTCAATTTGTTCCCCGTGCATTTTCTTTTTCTTTTCAAAATTCCACAGCATAGTCGTAACATTGTGACGGTAAGCAAGTAATTAAATCAAACGATGTACGAATAAATAGATTATGCATGCGCAAGCTAGAGACACGGTCAGTTCATATCAAGAAGGTGGAGATATAGTGTTAAATGATACACGTAGAATAGTAACCGGTTGGCTCGGACCAACAAACGTAGAAAAACTTTACCCCTAGCATGCGACATCGCCTCTCCATTCATAAGAAAAGAAGTCATAAAAGCAACAAACGATAGGCGTTAGCTTATATGTTCGGTCAGGAAACTCCGTCACGAAGACTAAAATCGTGTAAAGACTTCCTGAATAATGCAACAACTATTAACGGTAAACCTTAGAAGGTTCGACTGACTGATTAGAAAGGAACGAATAAAGTCATAAAGTCATCAGAACATATGAAAATAAGACAGAAATTTAGCCGAGGTCGATGGAACACGTTGAATAGATTACGAACTAGTACTCTCGGATACGGGTTCGAGCAATAAAAACTGATCTAGTTCGATCTGTGAACTGATAAAATCTATAGCAAAATTACTGATCGATGGTCAGAAAGGAATGATATAAAATTGCGTCATACAACCTAAACTTACCGCATTCAGGTTCTCTTTGCAATCGACTTGAATGAAACCAGCAGCGTTCTCCATTCATAATTGGAAAACCGTTAGTATCGATGATGAATTTCAACTTGCACTTAATGCAAATGTAAAAATCGCCGTCTTTTTTGGTGCAGATTGATTTATAATACGTGGCGGTGGGCGATATTTTCGCTATCGTAGAACCGCGTTCGACTAAAAGTGGATAACCGTTAATCACATATTGTTCTTCCGTTAGTATATGTTCGGCCAACAGGTCGTAAACGGGTATTTCTGAAACAAAGAACAAAAATGTCGATCCGTACGATGACGTTAGAAAAAATGAATATTAATCAGTTGAAAAAAATCTAGAACAGGTCGATTGCTTCAAATATTTACGACATATAATAATAACAGAAAACGTTATATTGTAACAAAGAGATGCCGCGAAGAATCACAATAAAAATCGTTCAAAAGAAAAAGTACATGTAATAAGACAGAACAAGCTGTCTACAGGATTACGGAGACGTATATTGCCAAGTCGTACATATGAGCAGTAGCACTGCACGCGGCGAAAACATAAACTTTAAACGAATAAACACCGAGCCGTTATTAAATATATATATATATATATATATATATATATATATATATATATCCTTATTATAATCATTAAGAATGATCTACGAATATATATATATATACGGCTAATCGTACACGTTTTCACATATAAACGCACACACGCTCACACGCGGCGATATTAAGCGACATTCTGCAATTATATATACACACACATGTATAAAGAAGAAGAATAAAATAAGACTAGTTATTAAATATATATAACTTCTTCTAAATATCTTTTCCAACCACTATTCACTTCTCCAAAGAATGTGCTCGAACATATGCAATCCTTCAAAAACAAGCACTATCTCGGAGATGATAACATTCCGTTACCATAAAAAATTTACCCTTCGCAGCTATTGTACAACTCACTAATATTATCAATAGTATGTTTAGACTGGAGTATTTTCCTTCTAACTGGAAAGTAGCAAAAATCATAAACCAAAACCTGGAAAAGATTGTTCATCATCAGATTTCGGCCTATAAGTTTGTTGAGTAATCTCAGTAAGATTGCTGAAAAAATCATACTAAAAATATTACGTACTTTCTCGGACGATAACAATTTATTACCAACCGTTTTGGTTTTCGTCCTGGCCATTCTACAACTCATCAAATCGCTAGAATAGCAGAACATATTTCTCACAACTTTAACTGTAATAAACATACGGAGGATGGTTTTATTCGACGTGGCCAAATCATTTGATACTACTTGGCACAATGGTATAATATATAAAATGATTAAATGCAAATTTCCGAAATATCTAATTATGCTTATAGCAACTGAAATTACCTTTGTTAAAAGATCATGTATTAAAAACAATGTGTTACGCATCATAATGACCTTACGGTGATTGGAAATTACGATTCCAAACAGTTAAGAGCGAAATATACTAAGTATAAGCATCGAAGACTCAAGCATAATATATAGCTTATTAAATAATTATCGCTAACATTCATTCTTTTTTTTTTTTAGGTGCCGTGTGTCACAACTTAGGTTAGAGGCACCGAAGCTATTTTAATATATATATATATATATGTGTTACTTTTAAAAACTGAACGTTTTTTTTTCAGTTCCACTGGATTATCAGAGAGTGCCGTGTGAATTGAAATATTTCCAACAGGATGGTGTTTCTGAAGTGACCTACACTTTGTTAGCATGTGTTCAACTGCTAGACGTTCCCGTTCGCAGTAGCAGCATATCGGTTGATTTTTTTTTATTATGTAATTATGGCTTAATAATGCAGTATGTCCACTTATGAGCCGAGCTAGTACATCATCACATCGCGATGGTATGATTGTTCTCCATGGAGCTGTGTTCAACTTGACGTTTCGAAGTTTGATGGTTGTGGGAATACGCTTCCAGCGTAAGTTCCACGCCTCATGAAATTAGTTTTTGATATTATGTATTTCGTCTTGTATTGGGATTGAAATTTTTGACACTGGAAACGTCTCCGGCGCTTCTTTCGCAGCGATGTCAGCTTGTTCATTTTCCTTTATGTTGGAGTGTGAAGGGATCCAGCATATGATGGTTTCTTATATATGTTGCTTAGCTGACAGGTGAATATATTGGGCTATCGGGTGGTTAGATTTTGAGAGATCGAGATTAATACTTTGAACGGCGTAAAGTGCGTCGGTAAAAATAATTATTTTTTATAAGCGTAAGTCTCTAGCCAAATAGTTGATTACCATTAGTTCAGGAGGATATGAGAATTCGGTAAAACGTATATCTTACGGTGTTATCTCGATGTATGACGGAACAACCCGGTAGATTGGATTGTCTTCGATGCATCTGTATAGAATTTTTCGTATGAATCAAATGATGTCATTAGTCTGTCATAGGCTCTTTATTTTGACATCATATTTCTGTTATGTAATGCCAATGATATGTCAATCTTTACGTTCTTTTGTTCTAAAATTATTATGAAGAGGTGTTCTTATTTGCTGTTGTAAAGTGAATGCGCACGTTGTGTGTTTAATTGAAACATTATTACCTTGCAGCTACATTCATTTTTTAAATATTAAGTATGTTTTGATTTTTTTTTGTTTAATTTATCGCTATTTTTGACGGTCTGCTTTGTATATTTTTATGTTTTGTTTTGTTTAATTTTCCTGGCATTTTATATATATATATATATTTATATATATATATTTATATATATATATATATATATTTATATATATATATTTATATATATATATTTATATATATATATATATATATATATATATATATATATATATATATATGTATGTGTGTGTTAAGCATCCATTGTTAAAAATTAAGTTTCTCCTGTTATGTTTATAGTTACTACGATAAGTTTATTTTAAACGGTACGCAATGTCTTAATTATCGTTTTCTTTTTGTAATGCTTAATAATGTGAAAATATACGTTTTATTCTTTTTCTTTTTCGGTTACATAATAAAAAAAGTTCAATATACGACGTTCTAGACGGAAAACTTACCCCTGATCTCATCGGGAAAATCAATTTCTGCTGGATTTCCTAAAAAGAAAAAATTAATAATGATAAAAAAGTTACATATTTAATACAAATACATATATATATATATATATATATATATATTTTTTAAACATATTACTCTTTGTTTTTCCACGCGCACTGAAACGGTTTCAATTGAATTTTTACGAAATGTTACGAAATAATTTATTAGGGAGCATTTTATAATTGTTATTTATAAATTTTGTTTATTAGTACCCCACGTAATGCTGCAATTTTAAGCGCGAAAAACTGGACAGACCCAATGAAACCATCGATTTCACCAGTCTTCGGACACGCGAATGCGAAAACACATAACGATTCAATAACAAGCGAAGAAGAGGAAGACAGTGGAATCTGGTATACCTGCATCATATGCTAGAAACAGCTCCCCGGCCAACTGGAGAAAACACAACAACAGTCCAGGAATCATTGCCCAGAATTAGGATGCTTTGACCACGGAGACCACTGCCACATCATCTTCGGTGGAACCAACATTACAAACAACATCTCACGCATCCGCGCAAAAATCACTCGATTCTTCAACCTCGACGCTATTGGCCATGCAGCAACTACTACGACAGAGAGTTAGACTTCTTCGGAGATTCGTGCTATATTGCATCAGGTACGGTATATCCTCGTACCGAACGTTCGGAAATAAGATTAGTACTATCGAGGATTAGAAAAAATTATTAACGAATTACAATCGAAATACAGTATATAATAGTGGCCCCCAGGACACTGCCGTAACTCCAGTCTGAATCTTATGGGGAGATGATTGACAATTATTAATTATTACTTGAAAATAGCCATACTCCAAGTATAATTTCAAAATATTATAATATTCCGGTGGCAAAATTTGTTTGCATTTATAGAGAAGGCCTGGATGGCAAACTCTATCGAAGGTTTGTTTCACATCGAGATATACGGCGGAGCAAACCCTTTTTTTTTTTTTTTTTCTGTTCAATTTGGAAGAACGGACGGAACTCCTAAACGAACGCACGAAGATAGCGGATATGGGGCTCCGAGTCTAAGCATCCTCGATTAAATGACGTAACACTGTTTGAGACGACGACAATAACATAAAAAGATACATTTATCCGACGGTGCTATAAGTAGTTATCGACCTAATCTAGACGATTATATTATTAGATTTTTACTTGAATACTAATAAATATGCGAATTAAATCGTACTAAATTCGGTAATCGTGTTATCCGCTTTGCAGAAATACAATACGCGGAATCAATTTAACATTCGATTACAAGGTGAAACAATGCAAATATTTACACTTCAACTTCGATGCGTCACAACTGCCATTCCATCATTCCTTATTAAACAGCTGAATTTCGGAGCGGTACGCGGGACGTCGGTAATATCGGATTTACTATTATGAAAAAATTAAATGAAATTTCATCCGATGTTATTATGAAAAAATTAAATGAAATTTCATCCGATGTCACACGGTTAGAAGGGACAATTACAATAGAAGCATATACAATATTACCCGTCAAAGATTAATACAATCCGGTAGTACTAACGTTTTAACGTACGATTTCGATATACTAGCCAAAATTTAATAGTAAGAATAAACGATCGAGTATTAGACGGCTATAATTTAGCCGATAACACTGATACCGGTCCAACTTTAATAAACATTTAGACTATATAACAAAAAAATCTAAATAGCGATAAAAAAAAATTACTATAAATTTAAAGTAAAATTTTCAAAACTAAATCGCAATTATTTTTATTATCAACCAGTAGTAGACATATCAGATCCTAAAAATTATACATATCCGATACCGGGTGGACAGGGATATAATTTATTTAATATAACCTTAGTAACGTACAAGACTGAAATTATTAACGAAAATATTTCACGAGATAATTTTACTACGCAAAACAAACAACCGTATCCTATGTGTTACTATATTAGCTCAATTAGAACAGATGAAACGGGAAAAGTGAAATTTCCTTATCAATTACGTATAAACGCGTCCTTACAGTTAAGATATCGTAACCGATGTTAACGATAGCCGAACAAAAAATTTAATTCAAAGACAATTTAAATTACCACGTTTATCGAAACCCAACGAATCTAACTTCGAATACCATGTGCACCATTTGAAATTCTTAATTAACAATCCGGACACTAACTTTATCATTTTTATTATATCATCCACATCCAGACATGTTGTATATATTTTAAATTTATTTCTAAGTTAAATAACGGTAAAAGAGCATTTATTATATTATAGATAAGACTTATTTTTTACATTTATTATTATAATTTATACTTGTAGTATATATAAAGATCCAATACATATTTTATACTTCTAAATGTGTCGTCATTTATCCGCCATCAAGGTTTTAGACAGCTAATATAGCTGCTGACTCCGCTGCAGTCGCTAAAAAAATTTTTTCGAAACCTAAATATTTAATTCTATAACAAGTGTATTTGCCAACGAGCGCACATGCAGACGGACAAATTGAACAAGTATATCAACAAATCGAAGAAATATTACTGGATACGGAAAATATAATGATTTTAGAAGATTGTAACGCGATAGTGGCAAGGGATATCGCTGGAACATTGTGACAACCCAAAGTATTTAGGCGTTAAGTTGGATCGAGTCCATTTAAAGAACACTGCGAAGATACCAAAAGAAAAATCGGTACAAGGAACGGTTTACTCCGAAAATTGATTGGCTCCACCTGGGTTGCAGATCCAAATGTATTAAGAACATCAGCTTTGCTAGTGCAGTATAGCGGAATTCAGTACACGTAAAAAGAATCGATGTAGCACTACATGAAACCCCGATCGTATAGTTACAGGATGTTTGAGACGACACCGATCGATAAAGTAGAAATATTATCCGGCATAGCACCACCAGGTATAAGACGGGAAGTGATGGCTGGAAAGGAAAAAACAAAACAAGAACAAGATATAAGACATCCACTGAATGCAAAAGAAGCATAAGTCGACTCAAGTCAAGAAAGAGTTTTCTTAAAACAGCAAATGACACAAACGCCGGAAATCCTATAGGTTGGCGCTGTAGAAAGGAAGGCTGAAAGAAAACCGATTAAAATTTTGAGAACAACCGAACGAACATCTATAAATTGCCGTGGTCAACATGGAAAACTCTAAATAGAATAAGAACTATGACAGGTAGAACAGCAAAGAACATGAAACAATGGAAAATTACAGATAATGACACATGTGATTGTGGCATGGTACAAGATTCGGAGCACATATTAACTTGCTCATTGCTGCCGGTGCGATGCGGGATGGAAGATATGACAAGAATAGACGGAATCTCGGACGACGCAGTTCAAATAGTGAAATATTGGGGGGGAAAAAGGAATAGAAATGACCGACACGATAAGAAGAAGAAGTTGGAGAAGAATTAATTGGAGGTAGTAGGCAAATTCAGACTCGGAAAAAGGAACAAAAGACGTCTTGACGCAATATTTGACCAGTCAAAAATAAAAAGATATACTTGGACAACTCCTAATAAAAATCGACAGGTACCAATTGGACTGTATCTCCTAGTACGCAATAGATACAAGTGAAGAACTGTAAAAGATCATATTCCAGCAATAATGACTACTCAATTACGTATGAAAAAGAAAATAATTAACACCAAAACGACGGAATATAAAGAAAATTAAAAACGACCAAAAGTTACTTTATGGAAAAAACTAACGAAACAATTAATAATGAAAAAATACTTCCGCGAAACATAGACGAACAATGGAACTACAAATGGGATTGAAAATAAACAAAATTGCAGAAGAACAAATAGACAAAGAAAGACAATTTATAATGAATAACTAAAGAAATATCGCAATTAACGGTAAGATGGATAAAGTAAATAGTAATCAGCGGGAATATAGAAAATATTCAAAATATCGTAAATAGAGAAAATCGTAAAGCTAAGGAAAAGCGGATTGGAGACGCGTGCGAAATTATATGGATGACAATATGAAAAAGCCTACAACGATATAATAAGATAATCGGGAAAATACCCGAGTACGCTGAGAGACTAAAATAGTAAATTGTTACTCGATAATAACGATATTAATAACAGACGGATATACTAACGAGTTATACAGTGGCGATCCGGTAGATGATTCAATTTAAAAGAATCGGCCGAACTACAAGACGATGAGAAAGGTCCGCCTATACTACTAAATGAGTTGAAAGCCAATAAAGCAGTATTGATCAAATTCGTGGATAACTGCTAAAATTATTAGGAGATAGATCGAAAGACGTACTAATTAATTTATTAAATGACATATATATACATTATATATGAAATGAATCATCCCTAAAGATTTCGAGCCGGCCATATCGATTGCTATACCAAAAAAGTTAAACGATCGAGAATGTTTAAATATACTACCGCGCGCTCTTTAAATAGAATAGAATCGAATCTATGAAAACAACCGAAAAAAATATCAATCCGGTTTTCGGATAAACAAAAGCGCAAGAGTAACTATATTCTCGTTGCGTTTGGATGCTTGAAAAAGCTTTTTAAGCAGGAAAAAAGGTTTATTAGGCTTTTGTAGATATAAAGAAAAGCTATCGACTAGGTAGATTGCAATATACTATTTAACTGCTTAAAGAAACAAGGTACTACAGATCGACGATTCCCCTGTTTCAAATCTATAGAAACCAATCAGTAATCATAAATGCAAAGATAGGCAAAGGAATTAACAGTTACGTTGAAGAGGAAATGGATTTTTACTTAGAAAATAAAATAATAATGGAATAAATATTAACGGTAAAGTATATAGCGTAATTTCGCCGATGATATAGCTATAATAGCTGAAACAGATAAGGGACTACAGTGAGTCTTTAAACGAGTTAAAGCACTAGAACGAAAATATAAAATGAAAATAAATACAGCGAAAATTAAAATGATGTTACCTTCGAAATAACGGAAATCAAAGAATTGTCCTAAACAGAGCTCAGATCAAGTAACGGAGTTCCCCTACTTTAGATCCTCAGATGATAGAAGTATGAAAGATATACGGAGAATAATAGCCCTAGCGAAAAACGCGTTTATGAAAAAAAGCCGTTCCACGTGTCGAAAAATAAATCAGTTAATACCGGAAAACATTTTGCAAAAAACTTTATCTGTTGTCTGACGTTGCATGGATCGGAGACATAATTGTGAAAAATGTAGGGAAAAAAAACAAAAGAAAGTAAACTATGTACCGAAGATAATAAATTAGAATCAGTTTTGATGAACATGCGAGAAAAATCGGTAAAACTGGATAGTATTGAAAAAACGGTGATCTTTATGATACAATAATACGAGATGGAAGGAAAACGATGAAAGAGGAAGTTAAACAGATAAAGGGAAAAATGGAAAGCTTGATGCGTAGTAATAAAGAAAAGGAGGGGACCGTATAAACTTAGGTGCCGGGTAAATGACTTGGAACAATATACACGATGGAAGATTATTGAAATACATGAATTGGCGGAGCAACAAGCAGAAAATGTAAAAGAAGTGTGGTATCTAGATTGGGTGCGGAAATTAAAGAACAAATACAAGCAACTCGCAGATTATATAGTAACAAAGATAAAACAAAACGACCAATTAGATTAGGTCGATTCGGATGAAGTACTTCGAAACAGAAAAGGAAGAACAATGTACACAGCGGTGATATAATTAGCACGGAAACTCAAAGGAAATCAAGTACGTATGGACGAGAAATGGATACATTTATATTCGGAAGGAGGAAGGATACAGATCGAAACGTATAGTGGATAACTACGATTTATAATCATTAAAATAGTTAAATCCTATACATAATCAACATATGCTTCGGATGAATCCGGTGTACGGATATGTTTGAGATATAATAAAAAAATTATAATATTTTCAATGTTTTATTTATAAATAATAATGCCGATGCAAATATGTAATTATATAGAGGAGTGTAGCTGGAAAGAGGTAGAGGAGGGTTACGGATAATGCACCTAAATGTAATATCTTTAAGGGACGCGTGGTTAGAAGTACAATGGTGTATAATACAGACTAAAGCGAGTAGTTTTGTAATGATTGAAACTAACATAGCGGAAGAAGAAAAATATGAAACATATTATAATAATGGTGGGGTATAAAAAAATATGTAATAACTAGAGAGGAAAATGATGGAGGACGTAGTATGATATTAATAAAAAATGAATTTTTATTCGAGGTGACTAGAATAGAGGCAAATCGTGATGGTAATCAATTAATAATATTATGGTTAAATAAAGAAAGCAGTGTAACAATTATTATCGCATGTTATAGATCACCTAGTATAGATACCTCGTTGAAAATTACACCGAGATCATTTAGCATAAGGAAATAAATTTTATTAATAGACGACATAAATGCGAATATAAGACAAGAAAAGTGTCGCATAAATGTGAAAATATAATTTCCAAAAGTGGATTTGTGCATCTAATAAGGGAATATACGAGAGAAGAGGTAAAAATTTGACGCAACAATCATGTATAGGTCACATTGCGATGAAAGAGAAACAAGAAAATGAAATATTTCCATAAAAACAAAAATTAACAATGATAGGACGCAAACTTTGGAAAAAATATATGCGGAAATAAAAAAAAAAAAAAAAAAAGGACGTACAGTGGACCGGTAAATGAAGTAAAACTTGAAAAGTTGGTATATATATTTGACAACAATGTAATTAGTCAAAATCAGTATGAATATGAAAAGAATAGGTGTAGACACTTTTAAAGGATTCAGTAGACACGGTAAATGGTTTTGTAGGGACCAAACAGCAACGTTACAGCAACGTTTGGTGTTCTTTGTAAACGTTTCTAAAGCTTTTGACACAGTTGACATGATTCTATTATTAGAAGATTTGGAGAATATAGAAATTAAAAACATATTTACAATAAGTTTCGCAGTTTTCTTACAGATATAACGTAGTAAACATCAATAATATATATAGTGAAAAATTTAAGTTAAATGTTGGTGTACCACAACGTAGTAATCTATCGCCACTATTATACCTAATGTATACACGAATAAAATGTATGAAGTACTACAAACATGTTTGCAGATGAAAATACAACACTGGGATTTAGTAAAAAAAAAAAGTGTTACAAAAAGATACGAATGAATTAAATAAATCGGTGCATGCTAAAGGATTAAAAATAAATCCTAATAAAACAAAACTAATGCGAATCGGAAGAATAGATAAGGTAGGTGTAGAAGAACTAATAATTACAATACAAAGTGGAATACACGGAAAAGAGAAGTATGTAAATGTTTACAAGTTGAAAGAATTTTTCCTATTGTTATTTTACTGTTATTTTCTTTATTATATCTTCCTTGGTTGTATTTAACTGCTAAGGTAGATACTTTGCATATGTGTATGTACATATAAATTCTTCATGATTTATAAAATTTTGTATTGAAATAAACATATATATATATATATATATATATATATATATATATATATATATGTATATTGAAAGAGTAATAACGCATAAATATTTGAGAATATGGATACCTTTATTTTTGAATGGGATTACCACATTCAATATTTAGTTAAGAAATTAAGATATGTGGTACCTATAATGGATAAATTAAAACATGTTACCGGTCATTACAAGTAATTTATAATGCAGTATGGCAATCATATACTTCAATATTTACCGGTCATTACAAGTAATTTATAATGCAGTATGGCAATCATATACTTCAATTACGAGTAAACTAGCGAACGTAAATCATCTATAAAAAAGATGTCCGAAGTTAATGTGCAATGTTAGGAAACATGAAAGATATACAATAAGGGATCTTTTACAGAAAACAGATATGTTACTTCCAAAAATGTTGTTTTATTATCGAATATTGTTAGCGTTTAAAAAAAAAAGGTAATAAACAGTTAGAGACGTACGAGGAAAAACATTAGAACGATGAAAATATATAAGGAAAAACGAGGGAAAAGAGAGACATAAACTACTATACAGGAGGAACGAATACACCAGTACACAAGAGATTATTGAACTGAAAGTATTAGGGAAATGGGAAAAGTAGGTGAAAGCTCGGTTAAGAGAAAATATAAACGCAGTAGAGTAAGTAATAAAATAAATAACAGTGACCAGAAATAAAGTTAAGTGTAGAAGTCTTTAGCTGCAGAATTACTGTCTTAGAAATATATATATATATATATATATATATATATATATATATATATATATATATATATATATATATAAGAAAATTACACAGTCTTGGTTTGAGTTGGATGTTACCGGAGTGTAGAAATAAATTATTTTTATTCAATTAATTTAGTATGTAGTTTAATTAGATTTAAAGGAAAAAATATATTTATTTACTACGAGTACTAGAATATTTAATAAGTGTGATTGTACATTTTGTTACTAAACGAGAACACTTCTTCGCTGGTTGAACGTCCCGTGGAAATCCTTAAGTATAGCATCGACACAACACAAGACACACACTAATTATGAGAACACAACCCATGGATTACACACATCACATTCAACAATAACATATAATACGAAATGGCACTAGCAATAATATACTACCACACACATACACACAGTACTTTATTGTTATCCGTTTAAGATTACAACGATAATTGAAATGTAAAAGGTATCTGCCGACGAGTAAAACCGGCGGAAACCCGAAACGTTAAAAGAGGAATATGTTCCAAATAAATAAAATTAAATTAAAAAAAAAAAAAAAATAGGCTATTTATATCGACAGAATCGAAATTAAAGAAAACGATAGAGAGAAATAGTAAATATATAGATCAAATAAAATAGAAGACACGGGAGCAATTAAAAGAAAAGCAGAAAAAAGACAAATTTCAATTAAACTCATCAGGATCGTCAGTCATAAAGGGTTATCCGCCAAATCTACGGATTGAGGAAAATAAGAAGAGAAAATGCGTACTGGATGGAAAGTATCGAGGTGAAAATAAACATGTTTTTTTTTTATATATATATTAAACATGTTCGTCGCGTTTTTTCGCGAAAAAATTGAATTTTATAAAAAGGAAAATTACAATACTAGTCAACTTTGCAAAGACGAAACTAGTCATTTACGCGTGTTAAGTATTATTTTAAAATTAAATTTTTCGTTATCTTATAATAATAATAATAAGTACGTTGGTCCATTGGAAACGATAAAAATAGTGTAAACTTCGAAATCTAATTGTTTGAAAATACCGAATAAAAAAGGAGCAGATTTGACTAGCGTCAAATATCGTACAATTGCGGTGCACATTTGTATTTTGTTCATTTTTTTTTTTTAATATACGTTTTTTTTTTTTTCATTTAATTGCAATCTGGCTGATGTAGCCAATAAGCAACATACGGGTCATGACAGGATGGGAAATTTCATTCAGCAATGACACTCCGATCTATCTCTCCAATCATTCAAACCGATGGGGAAGATCTAAGGGTGTACATTTTACGTATGTTTTTAGGTAATTTTTTATAAAAATTGTACGTGTTTTTATTTCATTCTATGTTGTATATATATATATATATTTCTTTTTTTTAACCTATATGGGTCCACTGCTGGACGTAGGTCTTCCCAATTAATAAATTGGGAAGAAAATAGCCTAATCTCCCGTGCGGACCAGGCAAATTGGCATATACCGACAACACACAACACACTGAGTCGGCGGTCATCCATCCAAGTACAGTTGCTTAACTTCGGCAATTAGACGGAAAGCCGCCGTACTCAACGCTGTATGCCCGTCGGTATATATATATATATATATTTTTTTTTTAAACATTTTATATATGTCAAATAAGGAGTAGGCATTAAAATTTAAATTTCTCTTTATATATAAATAAAAAACTATTCTAAAGGTTGGCAGCTTCACATTTTCGTTTTGCATATTTGGACACTCGTCAGTCTAAAATTTTAGATTGTCGAGAGATGTATTCAATTAAAAAGATTCCTCATTGTAAAGTGGCGATCACGACCAGGCCTATATATATATATATATATATATATATATATATATATATATATATATATGTATACGAAACAATAAATAATTATTTGCAGGGAGCTAATCGTAACCAAAACTAAAACTAGAAAATTAAATCCTCGTTAATATGACGACAAATACAAATTAAATAGCACCCACTTAAATATTAAATTGCGTTACATAACTTGCCATCCCCAACAGGTAATAATTTTATTATAATATTATATATATATATATATATAATTAATAAGAATAATTTCGAAAGGAACGAATTGTTAACGAGCATAAACCAGAAATAAAAAGTATTTTTTTATTCGTCCGCTCTATTAAAGAGTTTTGTAGTTGGATTTCCAAACCGGTTAAATTTGAGAACAGAAAAAATTTCTCGCTATATTCAAAAGTACATGTAGCCGACTCGGATGATAAAGGTCAAATTTAATCGGTTAATCTAATTCGCCGATTGAGTAAAAAATTAAGTGACAAATTTCAATAATTTTCTAGTTGCTTTATAATTGCCGTTAAGATCGACATAATATGAACGATATAATAAACTTACTCATTATTTTCTCCAGTGACTGTTTACGTAGTCGAAAGATCCTTCTTTTATAATATCGCTTATATTTTTTCGTCGCTTTCCAGTGAATTATCTGCTCCTCTTTAATTGCCTATGAAACAAACAGCGAATTCGAAAATTTACATATATAAACATAAACATATAACATATATATTATGCATATAACAACACGTAAAAAAAAATATGCAGATCCATACACATTATATATATATAAAAATAGAGATTCACGTAAAGTAAACGAATTTCTAAATACATTGGATAACTGAGTAATAAAACCGGAAAAAAATGACTTCCTATTGTGTGTGCAGCGGCGTTGCCAGGGGTGGTTTGTGAGTCTGAACCCCCACCATCTGGAATCAATATGATAATAAGAAAATATATACTCGTTGTTAAATGCAGTTTTGCATTGGTTAAACCTATTTTTTTTTTCATTTATTTTATTTAAATTTCGTTGTTTTTAAAGTAAATCAATAGTTTTCTAATATAGAGGAGGTACTAGAAGAATTGTGTACGCGAAGAATAGATTTTAAATTTAGTTAATTACTATGTATTATTCTTCAAAAAATATAAAATCATGATTTACCGTTTATTTTTTCGCGGAATTTATTGTAATCATCTTCCTCTGTCCTCAATAACATACTCTATTAGTGTGTTCCAGTGACGTTAAATATTTCTGCTGTCTGTCGCTTCTAATAGAATTACATATTCGACGTCTAATAAGTATAAAAATAACTCCGGCGAGTTGAATTGCTTAGGGCTTGGAGTTTAACCGGCTTGAGTTTTGGTTATTTAATTAAAGTTCAATTTAACTCGGGTTTACCGTTATAATTTAGTTTTGTTTGAACCCCCTTCTTCAATCGAGTCTGGCTACGCCACTGTGAGTGTGTATCCCACATCAATGTAAAGAACGTCGGGTAGCTCTGAATACGCAGCTTCGGCTTAGTTTAACAATGTTTGCGTTGAGAAAATTGATGTTGAAATCAACATCGTGATTAAGAAAATAATCGACGCCGTCACTCTCTACACTCTTATCGTACGCTTGACATCCGGCATAAAAAAAAAAAAAAAAAAAAAAAAAAGAAATGAGAAAAAAACGCGTACAAAAGCTAGGCTTGCTGGTAAATTTGACGAATTTCCCGTTTCGGAAAAAATCCAGTCATCGGACTATCAGATTTGTCTGTTCCGAGAAATCTGCGGAGGTGACATACATATACAGCAATATAAAAAATTATTCGACAAGTTCGAGGTTAGCAGCAATCCAATCATCCGCAGAATGCACACATCCTGCCTTCCAGATAATCCGCCAAGACGTTTGAGAAGAAAGTGGTGTCGCGATGCTATTCCTATCACCTAATTGATTTCAGTCTCCCTTCTCCTTCCAGACGATAGCGTATGTCTTTTTCTCCTATTATTGTACCTGTTTATTCCTATTATCATTATTTCGTCCCAATCTCATTCCCATATTGTACATTCTTTCTTCCTCATCGCAGTCTTGTGCCTTAATGGAGGCACTTGATTAAACCCCTCTCTTATCCGTGATCTACGTTGTTAGTAGCACTAAGTGCTGGTACGATGTTAAAAAAAAAAAAAAAAAATTTAACCGCATCGAGAGGGATACTGCGGGAATATGTGTAAAAATAAATAAGTAATCAGTGACAACATGCGACAATGATGAAGAGGAACTGACAATCGATCGTATTCCGAAGAAATGTACCGAAAGGGAGCACTAAAAGGTGATTGTAAAGAGATGGTAGTAGTGTGCTGTCTAATATGGTAAAAAATTGCATTGAATTTATAAAATTACATATTAAATTGTTGTTTATTTGTACTGGAAAATATAGATAATAATAATAATAATTTTTCTAATTCGTTGTTAAAATTTATTATTACGTAGGCAAGAAGATAGATTTAAAAAAACAAAAAAAAAAAAAAAAAAAGTCGAACTTAATGAAATATTATAACGGAAATGAAAAATAAAACGTACCACGTATGCTAGGAAATTTTTAATTAATCAACGAAAACAAATTCACGGATTAATTATGGCTATTTTCAAAATAATACGGTTGAAATTAAAAATTTACCCGTAATTTGTGACGACCGAATTTCGTTTGTAAATAACCACCGGAAAAACGTCCCGTTATATATATATATATATATATATATATATATATATATATATATATATATATATATATATATATGTATAATATAATATACTCGTATATATGTATTACTGATCGAAACAAAAAGATATTTCTCGGCTTCCAGTTGAAAAAAAATTCACATCGTTTAACACGAACAAGAACAACGATAATACGAGAAAAAATAGTTTAAACTGAATGTTCAAAAACAAAACGAATCTATTATATATAAAAATTTAAAAATGGCCTTCTTATAAAGTTGCGCAAAAAATTATTTATAAACATTCGAAAAGTTATTTCCAATAATAATGAGCCGCGTACGAATCGTTTCAACAACATTCAAACAGCTGCAATACGTTCGTATTTTAGAATTCATATTGTAGATCTCTCTTTTATGTGTGTGTGTGTAACGTATTTATTTAATCTGCATTATTCTGATGTATAATAAGCAGGGCATAATAAGGAAATTTCGAAATCACTTATGCGTAACGTATTTTCGATTTAATGCACGTGGTTCTAAAAAGTATGCGATGGTCGCGATACACATTATGAGATTTTTTTAGTTATTTCCCAATTCGAACCGCCTATTGTTTGTAGCAATTGATCGATTATTTCGAAGAATCGATTAGGGAAATGTGGTAATAAAATAATGCGAACTACACAAAAGATATTGTGTTTTCCTACAAATTTACGCGATAAACTAATAACAAAAGCACAAAACTGCTATAATAAACAATAAAAAACTTAATTTAAGAATAGCGTTGTTAAATTTGTTAACTACAAGATAGCTTCGAAGTATAGCGCTTTAATTACTAGCGAAGAAATTACATCTGGCCTTATTGAATATTTTGAGTTTAAATTATATATATATATATATATATATATATATATATATATATATATATATATATAGGTGTTTTTTGGGGGAGGGGCTTCCATACAGTTTACCCATGTCTGTATATTACGGAATGAATAAGAAAGGGCTACTTATAAATTAGGCAGATTAAAAAGTAATGTAGGGATGAGTAAAATTAAATAATGATACCTGAATCTAAAATATAGGAGTATATATACGGCCGTATATACTTCGGCATTTTGAAGAGCTAAGAGAAATGCAATATTTATAGGAAACGGAACTTTAAAAAGAGATGGATAAAATGCAACACGAAAATTACTAGGATGGGAACACTCGAGGATAACATGGTCCGCATCGGCCACTAAATGGGTATCCGTAGAGAACAATTAGGAGAAGTAATATAAGTTTCAACTTGTCTAACGAAGCAGGCAGGCGACTACTGCCGAGTTTCAGTCGACAAATGGTAGTAATAAAACCCCCACAATTTGATCGATTCAATTTTAATATTGTAGAACCGTGGATTAATGTCGAATTGAATGGATTTATAATGCCTTGCAGTAAAAGGATCGGACCACAAATTTTTCCAGTATTCCTTATGCGCATATTTAATGTACGCTAGGAGGTCTATAGGAGGAGTATAATATAAAAGAAAGTCCCTAATGTAACCGTTGAAGTGACTAAATGATCAGCTAGATTATTGCCACGGGGTTCCAAACAAATTTAACTCTCACACCGAGCGAGTTTAAACGGCATATGTAATTAGAGATTTCGTATATATTTGACGGTAAACGAGAATTGAGCTGTGAGGGCTGTAATGCCAGCAAACAAACTTATAGAATCGGAAAGGATCAGAATATATGGGCGATTTATAGATAGATATCGAAAAGATTGAAGAATAGCTGTAGCTTCTGCAGTAAAAACGGAGCATATTCTATTAAGGGTAAATTTTTTTGAAATTTACGAAATACAGGTCAAGCTTGCAATTTTTATCCTCAATATTTTTAGACGTGTTATTTTACGTTTGATAAGTGTTACTATTATATTGAAACGAAAAACTCTACAAGCAAAAATTAAGAACGAGATGTAATTATTTATTTTTATCAGTAATAAATGATACACACTCAGTCTACGTAAACATGTTACATTGTCGAAGAGAGAAACAACTAGTAGAAAAACTACTAATATTATTATTTAAAAAAAAAACAAAAAAAAACGTATATTTATATAAAAAAATTTTACAAAGCATATTCAGTGCACATCCATACATCCGCACACATAAGCAGAATACGTACACACATATGTACGCACCCCTGTGCACTTGCACATACACCAATGCACACGAGCGTGTCAAAACGCACATATACACACAGGCACCCTCTAAATACAAAAAAACTTTTTCATTTACTTATCCCGTCAAGCTTTCGCTTGTCGACGGGTATTATCATTATGTATAATACAATATACATATATACATACACGCACATATATATATATATATACATACTACACATATACTTACATATAGATAAATATTCATTACAATTTTCATTGTTATTTATTTGCGACTTATTTTCACTCTCACATGCCCTCTGACGCACAATACACTTTTTTTTAACTTTCTGTATTAGCACCCTTATGGTATCCGTACTATGTATATTTCTCGACATCATCCTCATCCATTTCCTCTTAATAAATCGGTTTTAATATAAATGTTTTCTTTGTTCTGCAATGATTTTCTTAATTCGCGTTTTAATTTTGGTTTATTTTCCCCTTTTTCCTTTATGATTTCTTCAGGTAACACGTTGTTGTGTTCATATATATATACTTATCTGTTTGATTTCCATACTTCGTTCGGGGTATTTGTATTCGATTTTTATTTATTCCTTAAGTAATACTTATCTGTCATTCTTTCCTCAACATTTATTTTAAATAATCCATCATCCTGATTACCAAGCACAATCGTTTTACATCTAGAACATTTTCTTCCTGAAGAAGTTCATATAATGTACTTTCTATATTATGAATTCAAAGGCGTATATTTATGATGACATAAAAATACAATCCCAATCACACACACTCATACACCCCATTCTGTACTTAGATAATATATGTTCCGTCAAGCTTACGCTTGTCGACGGATCTACACCAAATATGTACATCTTAAATATTAGCAAGTTCACATTTACTTTAAATGCCGGTAACTGTCCACAAACGAGTTATCGAAACGAACTAATGCATCGAATTCGGTGGAATACTTAGGATTAGTACTTGATCGTCGACTTACATGGGGGACCCCATGTAGCGAACGTAAGACAACGGATGATGGAAAGAATAAGCTATTGGTAAAAAATCCGGAGTCAATCTCTACTGCAAAAAATTCAAATTTATCAGACGATACTTGCTCCAATTTCGAGGTACGGTATTGAAATATATGGAGCAGCATCCAACAGTAATATGAAGCGAGTGCAACAGCTGCAGTCAAAAGTTCTCAGGATAATAACAGATGCTCCGTATTACGTGTATCAGACTCTACATACCGATCTTCGGGTACCGTGTGTACAGGAATATTACAAACATCGTTATATACGAGATTTTTTTAACGATACAAAAAGAAAACGAAAATGTTAACATAGCCGATATCCATCAGGGGCTTCCAGGATGTCCAGCAAGAAGACTTAAAGTAGTCGAGAGATATTTTAGGCTTTACTTAATAATGTTAAAGTTACCTCAGCGTGCTTTATAAGTAAGCACATAACTGATAAAAACAATCAAGATCGTGGTGTCACTTTTTGCCGCTAGTTAATAATGATCATTGATGTATACTATGTTGTAGTTCTATCATCGGTGTTGTTTGTCCTACTGGGGATGGACGATATAGAAAACAGTTACGTGATATGTTATCGGCACCAATAGTAGTCGTCAGACCGGAGTGATGTATAAAAAAAAAAAAAAAAAAAAAAAAAAACTATTTTTATTTACCATATTGGCGTTACCTCATTTATTATATTAACTTATTGCGTTCACTTTATAGCACCACTTCGAATTCATTATGTTATTTATTTTACTTTACTTTATATAGTAACAGTTAAAATTTTTTATTTCTTACATTTGCGGATGATACGGTAGTGATGTCATCTCATCGATGTCCTAAAATACGCACTCAGCACGTTCAAAAGACTATTAACAACATAATTGAATGGTCGGATAAATGGAAAATCGTTATCAATGAGCAAAAATGCAATAATATTCACCAAACGACGTATTGCTGCGCGTGATAAATATAAGGTTACGATAAATTCAAAGTTATTAATTCAAAGCGAGTCTACTAAATATCTCGGTGTTCATTTGGATCAAACATTAACCTAGGCGAAACATATAAAAGCAAAAGAATATCGAGCTAGAACTTAAGATGAAACAATCGTATTGACTGTTAGGACCTCGTTCGCGATTGAATATAAATAATAAGTTAATATTGTATAAAGCTATATCGAAGCCGATATGGTTGTATGCAGCAGAACTATGGAGATGCGCTTCGGCTACTAACGTGGAACGAATCCAGCGCAGGCAGAATAAAATACTACGGTTGATAGTTGCTGCTTACGTCTCCAACAGGACATTACACATCGACCTACATGTAAAATATGTCGCTGAACAGATTAAATCGACAATCCATATAGATACTTATCAAGAATACAACATCATCCAAATCCATTGGCAGCTAATCTACTTAATGATGAAATACCTAAAAGACTAAAACGGAAAAGAATGATAGATCTGGCTTAAAATGTAATACTACTCTAAGGCGGTTGGATTATAATTATTTAAATTAGTTCTGGATTAGAGGGAAATAGAAAAAAAAAAAATCGTTTATTGTTTATAATATCCCCAGATGTTGTTAGCACTCTTTCAGCTGCTGTTTTAGTTTCCCAATCTTTTTCCCGTTCAATATTTCTTCCGGTATATTATTTAACAATTTCGTCATCACGTACTTATTAATTTGTTCATCAAACCTTGACCGTACTACCGAACATTTCCTTAATTTGTATTTTATTTTCATGTTTTCGTTTAAATCGATACTTTTTACTAAATAATCCCAAACTTGCGTAAATTAATGTTTAATACATTACGATGACGTAACAGATCGTTTAATGATACGTTCTGATTTCTACATTTATACTCGTTTATTAGGTTCAAACGTTTTCTTTGCAGTCGATCAATTTTCCCCCTGTAATATATTTAGACGCCGATCACCATGCTTCTATTATCTCAATCCGGATTCGACTAACGCGAAGTATACCACTCTCATTGTCTCCTATTTCTTAATGCGTGTAGTGTAATTTATTTTCCACTTTTTGTATTTGTAAGTTCCACCTCGAGTGTCTATCGAATAATATCTGCAATTTCGAGCATGAGATTACTGTACAAGGAGCGGTTCCTCAGGATCCTGGGTCCTCTTCTATGGAAATATATATATATATAATCTGTGCATAAACTGTTTCCTCATTCTAATATTAAGGCGTTATCATATGTTGATGATATTGTTACGATCGTTTATAATAACGATCCTACGGTATTTATATTTCAAATCGGTATATTAACATTTTTTCTCAGCGTATTGAATCAAAATCATTAAGTATCAATGAAAGTCTCGCTTTATGATATGTACGAAGAAACGGAAACCATTTTCTATTAAATTTAATTGTAACAATAGTAATTTATAGCCGTGTTCTTATTTCAAATACTTAGGAGTTTTTTTGTGTGTGTTTTTATTGGGGGGGCACTGCTGAGGAGCAATCACAACCCGCTAACGTGTTGATAAATAGTTATTATATATTGATGTTACAATTGGTTAGGAATTTGTAAAGAAGGAGGAAAACACGGGAGTCATTAGAAAAAATTAAGGAAGTGATAGAGAAAGGAGGACGATAACCGATGGATATTAAGGAATTCAGGAGTGCGAGTTGGTCAGGTGTGTGAAAACTGCGATTGAAAAGGATGTGGTTTTCATCGGCGATAATTTGTGAATCGGCTGGATGGGAACAATATGGGGGAACTGGAAATCCCAATACGAAACATGTGAGCCGGAAGACGATTGTGTCCAGAACGTAAACGGGGGTGATATTATAGACAGTAAATTTAATTTTTTAAAACATGTATAATATATTAACAAAAACAAACAGCTATTTAATACTTTCGATAAACTTTATAACGTTAACAATAATTACAGTTATAGACGGGCGTTAGTACTGTTTAAAAGTTTAATCGTATCGCGTTATTGCTATTGCTGCGCTGTTTATTACAATCGTTTAAAATGTAACGTTTTTAGATTAGAACAAAGTTATCATTTTTACATTTTAAATCTGATTAAAGGTTATAGAACTATTCATAAAGACGTAGCTTTAGCAATAGCGGGACGGCTACCTTTGTATTTAGTATCGAAGAATTATGTAATTAAGTATAATATTAAGCGTAATATAGACAATACGTATGGAAAATGTTTACCTACGTTGAATAAGTTTAAAAGTGTGGGGGATAACATTTTATCAAAACGATGTTTCGATAAATATATGTATAATATACTCTGCAATGAATATAATGAGCAATGAAGGTAAATCATAAATTCCTTCATGACATATTACCGAATTTTAAGGATAGAATTAGATGCAGATTTTTTGTTCCTAACTTTTACACATAACGCAGTTGCTAAGTACGCATGATAAATTTAATGAATATCTTTTCCGTTTTGAAATTATCTTTAACCGATATGTGTCCATTTTGTGGATTATAATATATTCGATGGCTGTAACCCCGAAGGTAAAATTTATGAAAGATATGTGATCTTTTAAAGATTATTAAACAGTAAAAAGGGATTTAAAGAATTTTCTCGATTTTGTGCAAAAACAATCAGAATAAATTGCGGTCTTTTATAATTAAATATGCTATTTTATTTTCAATAAATTTTTAGTTGATTTTACCTGATGTTAATAATATTTCTTTAACGTGTTTTTTTTTTTTTAAAGTAGTTGTTTAACTTTTTAAATAAAACTCTGAAAACTTCATTAGAGTTTTATCTGTTGTCATTTTAAATTTTATCATTTACTCTTCTTAATTTATTAAGATTAATGCTTTTTGAATTTAATTTTTTTTTTTTTTTAATTTTAAATTGTTTTAACTTAGCCGTTTCTTTATATGTGTACATATACGTTTCCTTAATTATTCCTAGCATTAGTTCTTTTTCCCCGATACTGGGGAAATTCACTTCGAACATGTTTCCAGGAGGATACTGCTAAAACTAGTTATATTTGCTTTTTTTCTTCGAAAATCGTCTATTTGTATAAGCAATAATACAATGCATTCCGTATACGACAATCACTAAATATACACACACATTCGCATCCGCGCGTAATTAAATATATCGTAATACAAATAAATAAAATAATTTATATTTATAAACAAAGTCGATAGCTCCAACGTCGTCGAAACTAATAATGATAATGATAAACGATAAAACGAACTCGTCAGTTAAGACTCAACTTTATTACGTTTTACTGATCTAAAATGTGAGTCAACGGCACCCCGACGTGTAAAATTTCATATAGACGCGATAATAAACTGTTACCGTTTTGTTTGTAATATTTATTCGTTATCCGATTTTTCGTTTAAAAAACTTCTCTTACATGTTTTATTATTTTCTTCATTTACCCCCCGACAAATTCGTTTGAATATTATATTATTCGCGTCTATTTTCCATATTATATTCTCTTCATTATCGATGTTCTTATTATATTTTAAAGTCTTTCCCCGAACATCTGCTTCGTTCGTATATTTTCTTCTCTTCTTTAGTTCATCATACTTTTTACTACTAGTTCCTTCCACATTTTCATCGTTACATGCAAATCTCTTCATTCGAAATATCTCGTCTTCATTCGAAATATCTCGTCTTCATTCGAAATATCTCGTCTTCATTCGAAATATCTCGTCTTCATTCGAAATATCGTCTTCATTCGATATGCATACGAAGATTTTTGTTTATTTATAATTAGTCTCGGCTCGGTCAAGTACCGAGCGTCTGACACGGGAAATACATGCAACAATGAAAAGTAATCAGATAAAGAAAAAAACACGACGATTTTATTGACTTATCGGAATAAACTCGCATCCGGACGTAAGGCACCGATGCCTACACTGTATCGTCAGATTATAAAGCCAATATGTACCTATTACGATCGGGCTGTACCAATAGGTCTTAACAGAGCGCAGATTCGGGCCAGACAAAATGTAATACTAACAGCGATAGTCGATGCGTACATATTCTAGAAATGACGATGTGCATCAAAATCTACGAAATTATCGTATAAACAATGGAAACAAATATATACACGGCAGAAACACAACGGAAAGATATTTAGTAAAACGTACCGCGTCGAAAGAAATCCGCGGTATGTGGACAAGAATATAGAGAGGCACTATGTAAAAACGATACGCCGATTACGTTTTCGACACGGCGTTTAGAAATTATCGATAACTCGACTTGCGATTATTGCGACCTAGAAGGGTCGATAGATTATCTTATACGGCAGAGTGTTAAATTCGAACCAGAAAGAAGATTATTTTTAGAAAAAGTATTGATCTCTACACCCTCGAGTATTACTTTATTGAATAGTTATAAATCTTTAAAACTAGATTAAATTGGCCAAAAAAAAAAAAAAAAAAACATTCGTGGAATCCTATTTTTTCCATATCCAGATGATAAACTAGCCCGTACATAGTTTCAACAAGATGGTGCGACGTGTCGCTGTTCGGCAGAAAAATACCGAATGAAGCGTTTGGTAACCGCAACCGCATATTGTAGCATCGCACGGTTTGACCGCTCCATTTTTTATTTTTTATTTTTTATTTTTATATTTTTTTTTTTGCACGGATAACTTAAAAACCGCGTTTACGAAACACGTCCACGAGACATCTGGAAGAAAATTCGGATTTCTGAAGAAATTTCAAAAATTCAACGATCTACGCTCGAAAAAAAAGACTGAATGCTAATCAATGTCCACAAATAATCGTATCCTAATCTCTCGTTTTATTATTTTTAAATGAAACTCCGTTTTTGTGGAGTAATTTTTGAGTTATTCGAAAAACAAAACCAGTTTCAAATAACGATACACTATATAAGAGGAAATTCTCCCATACGCCTCATTATTCGTGGAAAATAAAAAATATATATATATATATACCGAGCACACATCCCCTCTGAAATGTACCCGACATCTAGCTCGAGCAAAATTAGATATCTACACTACTTGCATAAAAACACAAATTTAACGCGTGAAAAAATGAACATATAAATAAATATGAAAACCGACTTACTTTTTGACGTGCAATAGGCTCCGGTAGGTCCTCACAAAACGTCGTATATATTTCATCCAGAAAACGTTGACGAATGCTTTCGTTACGATTATCAGTAGTTTTCAAAATGGATATTAATGGACCTCGTTTTAATCTCGATTCTAGACTATTCTATAATTGTACAAAAATAGACGGTTTAATTGTTTATTATTAAATTTTCAGGGGTTACGCATTTTTGAAAACGTTATAAATATGATCATGTTCTAACACGTACGCGTACATACGTACACACACACACACACACACACGTTATTCTATTTATTTCAAAAGACTCGTCAAATAATAATACGCCGGTATATTATTTTGTGATATATATATTTATTTATATATATATATATATTATATATATATATATATATATATATATATATATATATATATATATATATCAGGGTGTTTCATAATTCACATTTTAGTGAAAATGAAAAAAAGTTGTGCGCGATAGAACAACTTGTTTGGCGAGTCCTTGGCTGGACGTAGTAAGGTTTTGTGCCATCTGTGTGCGTGTATGTGTGTGTGTGTGCCTACTCCTGCTTCTACAGTGTAATGGTACTTTTTCACCCTTTCGCAGGCGATTCAAGCAATGTACACGAGGTTTCCAACTTATTCACAATCCGTTAACCATATAATTTATCACTTTTTAAAATTTTTTAACGAAACTTTACCGTACAACTTTATAGATCGCGATTCGTAGTAAATACCGTTTTATCACAAAAAGTCTTACTTCTTAGTAAAACGCCACGATGACAAACAACACTGCTTTATGTAAAGAATAAAACTGTGAATCCATCAACACAATCAAATAACTTCATTTACATTGTTGCGTACACTCTACCGCTGCTAACTAAAACCGGTTTGGTCGCTCATACGTTTGCTGTTCAGCGTAGCCATTTTGAGAAATTTTCACTAACTGAAAGACCCTATATATATATTATATATGCTAAAAGTTACCCACGGATTATAGCTGTCTTTTACTACGCCAAGCAAAAAATCGCCTGTGTAATTATTTTTTTATAACAATATCGCTGTCTCATTCTTTTACCTCAAGAAAGCAAAAATCCCGAACAGACGGATATATATATATATATATATATATATATATATATATATATATATATATAGATATAGATATAGATAGGGTAGATATAGATATATTATGTATTATGTTCCGTTAGTGAAGGCCGTGTGTTGCGCGTTTCGTAGTCGTTCCGTTTACTGTTTCCCATTTTTAGGCGGCCGTTAAATTTTGAACGATCTGACAGAGATATCGCGTCTGCTGCTTTTAAATTAGAACGAATCCAATAATATATATTATAAGTTGTGCAAAAATGTAATTATTATTAATAGTTTTTCAGTTAAATAAGAACAATTAGACGGACAGACAACAGACAAAAATTTTAAAAAGTAAATTTTTTCTTTGTGTTATAAAAATAGCTCAATGCAGTGATTATAATGAAAATATTCGCAAATTACAGACAATACAGTTTTATATATTAGTATACATGAATAAATTTTCATATTAGACCTCTACAAGTACTATTGGGTTATCGGTAACTAAACTGCTATTTTTACTTTCTCGTCTATAAATCTTCCATTGAAACGATCAACTTTCATATATTAAACAATCGAGTTCTATCTACTGTCATTTAGCATTTATTAAACTCGGTAAAATCATTATATCTGCTAGAAAACGACTAAACGTCTTAGTCTACTTTAACATCTTATCAGTATGATAGAGGAATATGTTTTTGTTTTCTATTGTAACGCTTCTCAACAATTTTTAAGTAAGATAGATTCTATACAACATATCTGTCGGTTATACTACGATTTCTGCACCCCTTGTTATCTGCAGAGTATTTAGGAGCAATAAGTTTATTATCACAATCGACCATATAAATTGACTACCGATTTTTACCTCTATTAAATCGGAGAAAAAAATCATTATAAAAAACAAAATCAGTAAACAAATATATTGATGTTAAATTTCAACAATTCGAAATAAACAGAACAGACAAGCAGAATAACATTTTATGGAATATATTTTCACCATCACCATCAAATATTTTTAAGTAATTATTTTTAATTTATACTTTTAAAATTATGATTTTTTAAAAAAAATGTTTTGTTCACTCGATAATGAATGCCGAAAAGCTTTGTGTTTTCCATAAGAAAATAAATATTAGTGATTTAACTAATTTTTCAATTGATTATATATATATATATATATAGCTTCTCTCCAAAAACATAAATACAGTAAAAAGCTCACACCTGGAATCCACACACACACATTATAATAAAGAATCTAAACTGCAAACGCAGAAATAAGAATATTTAAATATGACCTTAAATCGAAAAAGAGAATCATCCCAAAATAACAGAATGTCCGTTGGAAGTTTTTGATAATGTCAGACGGAAGAACAGAGAAAGAATTAAGAAACAAATAGCATTAGCTGAAAATGTTTTTAATAGAAATTCTTCCATTCGGTATATCAGAAAATCATTCATGGACACAGTTCCATCTCATTACACCGCTGTGAGAAGTGGACGGTTTAAAAATATGTATATATATATATATATATATATATATATATATATATATATATATATATATATATATATATATATATATATATATATATATATTAAGACTATACGAAATTTGATGCTACATCGGAAGAGTTATAAAACAAGGAGATATTTTTCAAAAGGATAGAAAAACAACCGGCGATTAAAAAACACCGTTGAAAAGCTAAAAAATAATATAGAGTGACCCGGAGAAGACGGACGGTTTTGTTTTTTGAATAACGCAGTTGGTAACACTGTTACAACGCAAACGGCGTGCTCGACTCTTAATGTACACACGAGAGAGATTCGTCATTGTCCAGTTTCAATAACGAGAACGATTTACGTGGAAGGACGTTATTTTCCGTCGTGAATCGATCACGACGGTGCGAAGAGAGTTTCGAAAAAACTTCAAAGTTTGGCGATTTTTTTTACTTTATCACGTCCACGATATCTGCAATACCTGAAAACTCTGATTTCTGATGAAATTTCCAAAAAATTCGACGACCTATACTCGAAAAAAGTATTGGAAAATTTCGTAAAAAGATTGAATGAATATATCGTTTTGCAAATGACGGTCATCTGAACGATATCGCCTTCCTCAAACGATTGTAAATCTAATCTGTCGTTTTCAAATAAAATGGTATTTAAAAAAACAACAAAACGCTCCGATTTCTCTCGGTCACCGTATGTAATCGATCATCGATCGAGACGTTTAAATTGCGTCTAATGAAAGAAAAAAGAAAAACGGGGAAACGGAAAAAAGAAAAACTATAACAAGCCGATTTATGAGACGTCGTAATAATAAAACAACGAGCGTACGTAAAAATAAAATACTATATGCGAGGACAGAATTTTTGCCGTGCCTCGCCGTCCATCGTCAATTTAACGGTTGAGGCGAAATCACGGTGATATAAGTTTTTAGTATTAATTAATCGGCAACACGTACAGATTTCAATTCTGAGGCGAGAATACAGCTGTGGAAATAACGAAAGAAATAAAAGAACGCGCGAGTACAATAGAAAGAGAGGTCGGTTTAGAAAAAAAAAAAAAAGTCATATACTTAAATTTTACTAGAATACGCGATGATACCGGTTTGTGCATAGAGAATATACATACGTGTGTGTGTGTTAAATATTCCGTCCATGATAAAAAATTTAAGTTCAATCGAAATTTCTATAAAAACATCGAACCGTTTGATCGTTACTATACTTCTGTCCTGTTATTTTTCCGGTAACTAAGGTGTTTCGAATGACGGTAAAGATTTTCTATATACGTTATTAAGTAATCATCTTGTATTTCAAAAACTAACAAATAAATGACGTAAAGAATTGCTCTACGAGTACAATAGAAAGAGAGGTCCGTTTAGAAAAAAAAAAAAAGTCATATACTTAAATTTTACTAGAATACGCGATGATACCGGTTTGTGCATAGAGAATATACATACGTGTGTGTGTGTGTGTGTGTGTTAAATATTCCGTCCATGATAAAAAATTTAAGTTCAATCGAAATTTCTATAAAAACATCGAACCGTTTGATCGTTACTATACTTCTGTCCTGTTATTTTTCCGGTAACTAAGGTGTTTCGAATGACGGTAAAGATTTTCTATATACGTTGTTAAGTAATCATCTTGTATTTCAAAAACTAACAAATAAATGACGTAAAGAATTGCTCTATTATTCGGGTATAGCTTAATCACTTACACGGACTCCACTATCTGACCAAATGAGAATTTTTGTAATTCCAGTCCATTGCTTAATGTTCCGCAGTTACGAAGTCAAGGAATTGTTCAAAAAAAATTCCGACCACGTCCGTAAAAATGATGTAGTACCGTTGCGTTAGAGTCCGAATAGGAAAAAAAAAAAAAAAAAACTGTCGCTAATTTATACAATTTGCATATAACTTTTCTCATCATCATTTAGTGCCGTCTTCGTATCGGAGGTAGGCGACTACTTACCTATACATATTTTGTTATACAGCGTAAGCAGCGTACAAGATACAACTATAAGGACGGAATGAGTCAAAATGACTCATGCCGTATTTATGTCGAGTTACTACTATAATTCAAATGAGAAATTAAGAAGTAATACGAAAAAAATGATTAATTGTTACTGAAATTGTGTATTTATTTATATAAATATTCATTAAATTAATATTAACAATATATATATATATATATGTATGACACATATTTATATAACAAAATATTAGATAATTTTTTATATCTATTCCAAACATATTTTTACAATATATATATGTGTTTTTATTACATATTCGATCAGTAGTTATACTTTTATACGACACACACTTCACATGTACGCTCAATAATAGTTATACGTTAATATTCATAATTCTGACTTCGACATTTACTACAAATATACTTTTTCACGGAACATTTTCCCCGCGAGTACACTTTTTCCAGATAAAACAAATATTTCATGACATATTTTTGCATTCTGATGAGACTTGACAATGTTTCCTCCTCTTTTTATTTGATTCCCGATGTGTCCCTTTTTATTGCTGTTCACCGCTATAGTATCATCAGTAGTTATTTCTTCTATTAGAATGAAATTTCTTCTACTCATATTTTTTCCTGTTACTTCTTTGTAGAGGATCCGCCGCGCATTTAGCGCTGCTATATCTAATATATTATAAAAAACATGCATGGGCCGACGACGTGTTTCAGCACGAACGGAATATTTACGTAGCATTCTGTCTGGGATATCAACTCCAAATTTCGATTTATTATAAAACGTTACCGTTTCAGGTTTTTTCTTGTCACTCTGCACAATAAGAACACCGTTGCGCATTGTACTCAAAATTAGTACATTTTTTTTTTTCTTACACCGGTAATCTTGCGAGGAGGTGTCTATATGTTCATTCATCGTTACCTTTGTTGAATACAATTGCCGCTTTTTATTTATTCTGCAGCATGGTGGTACATCTCTTCTATTCTTTCTAATCGTGCCCGCAAAACTTGTTCCCTTCATCTTCCGTTTTTCTGCTAAAGAAACGGAAGAAAAAAAATTATCGCACGTAACATTGAGACCTTTGTTGTAAAAAGATTAACACGCAAAACTACATGTTCCGATACCGATTGGTTTATCGGTTTCGTTTCATCTTTCCCAAGGATAGGGGGAAAAGGCATTCAAACAATATTTACTTTTCGTATCAGCTAACATCCGATACTTTATGCCAAATTTATCAGGCTTATTTTTCATATATTGCAAAAATTTACATCTGCACTTAGTAGGATATTCATCACACGATTTTCATTCCAATAATAACATTTTTGCGCGTTAGTCATAAATATATATGTTCCATATCTCAGATGCATGGATAAATTTATTTTCGCGTATTTTTGTGCTCCTCTCTGACCGAATGTCAAAGCGGCAATACTTCATTATTTGCAGCATACGATCACGTGGCATAGACTGTTGAAAAATGTTCACGCCCCATTTATTCGATCAGCAGCTTTTTTAGCGGCATATCACGAAGAACACCTCTTGCGTACATTAGTGCAATAAAAATAAAAATTTCTTTAAAACCCAACCTGGATTTTCTGTCTGAGCTTCTTTGTTTGTACATGTTACAACGATATTTAAAAATTCATTCGTTATTAGCAAATGAAACGAACTAAACAACAGAACCGTCATAAATGTTACGTAAGGCGTATGGAGCGGGTCCCAGGAGCAGTTTGTAATATATTATATGTAGAACACCTACCGGATACATTCGACCGGGTTTATAACTTTCCATTTATTTCCATTTTTCGCAGATTCCCAAATTTCACGTTCATTGTCGTCTTCATAAATGATACTTTCAACAGAATCTTCTTCTGAATCCGATGATGATGCTGTGGCACGATCTTCATTATCAGATGTATTATTTACAGTGTGACGTACCTCGTAATCGCTTCCAAAATCGTTATCGCTTCCGAATGATTCGGAATTTATATTTTGTAATTCACGCAATATTTCCTCAGCCCTAAGTTTAGCCATTATAACGCACCAACAATACAGGCATATAACACACTAAACAAACGAATGAGTCATCTCGTTTCCGTTAGGTAGTTAATTTTTATAAGCCGTATTGTTGACATACCACAGATTTTTCCATAAAATAAACGAATGGTAGAAAACATCATTTTCGAAAAAGTAAGCGAAAATTACTTCATCATCATATGGCGTGGAACAAAAGTTATATACAAATATACATACGTCACGAGTCATTCATGCCGTCTTTCTAGTGTTAAAATTAAATCAATAACCTTTACATTAGGATTCGAAAATAATCGTCTCTTTTTATGCGTAACATCATCCGGATCTTGTTTGGAATTAGAATTTACGCTTTCCATCGATCGTTTTACAGTCGCATCGCTATTTGTCGCGTCGTCGTATTTAACAGATTCGTCTTGCTTCAATAAATTCAATCGCTCCTGATTTTCGACAGCCTCTTCCGACTGCTTCGACGCAACCGGCGGATTAAAAGGAAATTGCGGTTCGTCTGTAAATAATTTCAAATCGAAACGTGAAATTTTATTTATATGCCGCTCCATACGCATATTCTAATTACATAAATCAGCGCGAAATTATATTATTATCGTTAATTATCTTCACTTAAAAATATTCGTTATTAATAACTTTCATAAATTAACATTTCAACATAGAATAAAATTGTTTTAAAAATGCGCTATTAAATGGTAGAATTTTAAAATAATGTTTAAAAAGCGGAATTACGAAAGTGCGCAAGTAAAATAAAGCGAAAGAATAAGCGGCGACAAACTAAAAAAAATCCACTCATCCGACAATCTATATTAACCTAAAAGAAAACTAATTAATAACAGAGTTACAGCGAATGGATTAATTACGACAGGCAACTGAAGACTGGAACGGCGGCATAACCGTCGCAGGAAGAAAAATATGTAATTTACGAGATGATACGGTGATTTCAAGTTAGAACTGGCAACATTTCTGAATCGAATAGAACATTTCAGCGAGGAAGCCAATTTGATACTAAATCGTACCAAGTGCACCATAGTTACTATCGACAAGGCGAAGGAATTGCCTGCGACATTTACGTTAGTACCTGACATCGAGAAATCTTGGGAGCGTACATCATTAATAACGGAAATGACGAGGGTGAAATCAAGCGACAAATTGTTATGGCCGAAAGCGCTCTAGCAAGATTAACAAAAATATGGAAAGATTATAAAAATAACAACGAAAAAAACGTTTAATGGAATTATCCTCGATAGCGTGTTACGCCTCGGTGTCGGTGGACATTAAACAAAACACATTAAGCCGAAAACTAGAAGTCTTTGAAGTGTGCTGCTGTAGGGCTTAATATGTCATGGTTGGAAGTTCGAACTAATGCAGCTATCCTAAAAGAATTCGAAATAGAGCAAAAAGATGGATTGGTTGCAGCAATAAAAAGAAGATGTCTTAAATTGTTCGGTCATGTTGTACGGCTCGATGGATTTGAAAAGATAATAATACAAGGAGTAGTAGCCGGACAAAGAATCAGGGGGTTGACAGCCGACCCGTTTTGTTGATTACATCCAAGGCAAGACAGGACTGTCAATATCTAATGTGCAAGATAAGAGATACGTCATCGTTATAGTAAATTATTTTCGGTAATTGTCGCCGAATTAAGAAGTACATTCACATTCGTTGTAAAGATCCGTTTTGACATTGTTAGACAATTAATTAGCGACGATTTAAATATACTAAATTCTGAAGTGTGTGCGTCGTAAATTATTATTTGAAATACCTTTTTTTTTTAAACGTAGCCTAAACCTTTGACAAGTTTTGGCATGAAAGTCTGAACGAAAAATTGAAAACTACGTTACAGAAATCTTCGTACATTTCAGACCGATATTTTAGAATAAAGAAAAATAATGTTTATTCAGAGTTGAAACCGATCTGAAGTGAGTGCCTCAAGGGAGTGTTTTTTTGCGACCGAGATACTCTATACACTTTACTCGTGACACCTACCCCAATTAGAAAACAATACTGTAGTAATATTCACTGATGATACAGCAATCCTGGCAGTAGCAGAGGATGGTTTATTGTCAACAACGAGGAAGTTACAAACTGCGATGACATTTATGATTGGACTAAAAAATGGAATATTAAATTTACCGATACTAAATCAGTATATGTGAACTTCACTAATACGCGCATTACGTGTATTCCAGTATATATATATATTAATAATAATGTTGTACCACATGCAGATACAGCTAAATACCTAGGTATGATATTAAGACGATAAACTTCGTTGGAAAGTTCATGTAAAAAAGAAAAAAGAGGAGTTGAAAACAACATATAAAACAACTATATCGAATGATTGGTAGCCATTTTCCGTTATCAATTTACAATAAAATGTTCATATACAGACAAATTTTCAAACCCGTCTGGATCTACGGTACACAGTTATGGCCTAAACAAAACGATAGAAATATTATACAGCGTTTTCAAAATAAAGACCAATATTATGTAAAAAAATATACTCATCCATAAACATCTATAGATTGAGCACCTCGATAAAGTAATTAAAAATGTTGCAAAATGTCTCCAAAAAAAAAAAAACTTAAAAATCATGTAAACGCTCTGAAGCGTATCAGCTTCTAAATGCAGGGGAATTAGAACGTAGGCACAAGAGAACAAAACCGTTTGAACTAATATTAGATTCATATTTAGGTGCACAGTTTTAAGAGGTCTATAATTTATTACTTTCAGTTGATGTGTAAAAACAAAATATCATTGGTTAATTAGATACTAAAAAGTAAACATTAACCGTACAATATATATATATATATATATATATATATATATATATATATATATATATATATATATATATATTATAGTTAGGTATAAAATAATACGATTAAAATTACTACCTGACGATCTTAAACAGCTATTAATCCCCTTTGACATGCTTGAAATATTATCATTCGGCTTAACGCCGGATTTTACAGACGATCTTGTTCCCATACTATCCTCTATTTTATAATATCTGTTTAATGTGACCTACAAACATGAAAATTACAATTACAATGATACTCAATATTTCAATATATAATACGATAGAAATAGTATGGCCATATTTTTAAGAGCGGTGGTCAGTGGGCTGTTGTCCCCATGTTGGTTTGACTTAAATTATAATTAAACGGCATACATTGTTTAGGAGTTGGAATATCGTGTTTTTCGGAATGTAGCATTCTCGCAGCCAATTCTGAGGAATCATTTACACGGGAGATTCTTTCTCCCGCTTCAACATCATCGTTACTAATCAATACGCTTTTCATTGGGAAAGCCTCCTTTAAACATTGATAATATATATATATATCTATATATATATATATATATATATATATATATATATATATATATATATATATATTATGTATATTATGTATTAATAAATCCTCTTAAAAAATTAGGGGTTCTCTGACGTAATAGTTTTTACTTTATAATTCGTTATCGTCATTGTACGGTGTTATCTTTTGTCTCTGCGTTCGGTTTTTATTATTTCTATACTGTTAACGGCTCACGTAGCCCCTGATGCGTGCAGCTCGTACTCTCCCGCCATCAATAGGCTTAACGGCTGCGTCATGCTCAAACGGTGATAGCGCAGACGTAAACATACAGATGGAGACTGGTGGAGAGGAACATGCTATACCTTCCTCCTTGCAACATTTCGACGTACAGCAACCCAACAGAAATAAGTACGCGCTTTCTGAAAACGGGAATTTTTCAGATAGCAGCGACGAAAACTCATTATCTGATGTGCCTTGGTCATCTGCATCGCAGCACAATAGCAGAAGCTTAACGAAACGGAAAAGAATCAGCGAAGAAACCATACAAACGAAAAACCGGTTTACTCCGTTTCAAACATATCGATGTGTCAAATGAAGAATCAAGTAACTTAACTAATCTAGTACACGACGTTATACACACAGATAAAAATAAAATAAACAAAACTATATTTAACGTAACAAATAATATTAAGGATAAACAGTGTAAAATACCCCCGCCGATTATATTACGAGGCCCACTACAGGAAAATCATAATACTTTTATATCACAAATTAACAATCAGTTACAATATAAGGTAAAAGTAAAGACAAAACGAAATAATTATACTCTATATACCAGTAATATCGATGATTACGACAAAGTATTAAAAATTTTACAAGTTGAAAATATCGAACATTACAGTCATACATCAAAAACTCGTAAACCAATAAAAATGATACTTAAAGGATTACCTACCAACATAACTGTAGAAGAAATTAAAGAAGACATCTAAAATAGAAAATATAAAACAATTCGTGAAAAAGAATTTAGAAAATAATCAGGTGACTTTACTTACCTGTATACACGGTAATATTTCCGGCTAACACTAGTTTAAAGGAAATTTTAAACATTAAAGTAATCTGCTATTGTTTAATAACATGGGAAAGATAAAAAAATCCTACCATCCAATGTTTTAAATGTTTAGAATTTGGTCATGTATCCTACAATTGCTTTAAAACTGAAAAATGTTTAAAGTGTAGTGGATCTCACTCTTTTAAAGTATGTACCGCAAAGAACGTCGTAAAATGTGTAAACTGTATGGGAAACCATACAGCAAATTCTAAAGACTGTCCTACATATATGCGTGTTACAGAATTTATTTCAAAAACAAAAAATGTGCACCGACATAGTAATAATAATTTTAACAACGGTATCATTTCTTAAAGCGCCCGTAATAATACTAGTACAACTTACATAAACAATAACAATAACGCTAGTAGTAGTAGTAGTAGTATTAATATTACAAATAATAATAGTAAGAACAAAAATAAATCATTATTTACGTATGCTCAAGCAGCAACTGGAAAACTTTCTAAAAATCAGAAAGAAGACACGAATAATGATTTAATGCAGCCGCTTTCATTTTTTAACGGGAATACTATAAGTAAAATTCAATTATGTATTAAAACGGTAATAATTATATTAAAATCCAACCGAGGTTCAGATATATATATAATATCTTAACAACTATTATAGAATGCATTACTGAAACATTCTTATAAAGAATATATTTACTATGAGTACAAATTTCGATTGTATTTTCTCGGATCAAAAAAATACCATATCAAATTTTTAACGTTTCATACGTATTGTTTATATCTCGATATTATACATGTTACTCTCGTTAACCAAATTATTTACTATTTTTAAATTTGTTTAATGTCCAACGTAAATAATGTTATCAAAATTGTTAGTTGGAATGCAAATTCGGTGAAAAACAAAATATTAGAACTAAACCATTTCCTAATTGAACATAATATACATATAGCTTGTTTCTCCGAAACTAAACTGAATTATGCCTCTTAAAATTAGGAATTATCATACGTATCGAAACGATAATAGTGACACTAGTGGGGGTGTTGCTATGCTTATACATAATAGTTTAAATATTACTCCGCTTCCTAAAATACAGACAAAACAAATTGAAGCAATAGGAATTAATCTTACTATAGAAGGCGGGAACCATCATTTCTATATACAGACTGCCTAATGCCTCACGATATTTAGAATCTGATATCAAACATCTTCTCAGTCTGAACTGTCGTACGATGATTATAGGAGACTTAAATGCCAAAAGCCGTACATGGAATTGTTATAACGCAAATCGTGCCCGTAATATATTACTAAATTTATCATTTACAAATAACTTTCAAATTTCTTTTCCACCCACGCCCACGCATTTCCCACGAAATCCACGACTTAAACCGAGTGGCATCGATGGAGTCCTTGCAAAGGGATTTCATAAATTTACAACCCCCGTATCATTTAGTCAATTATCATCCGATCATAACCCTATTACTTTTGTAATAGATACATCCATAAAACAAGCCCCTATTATGCAACAATACAATTATTCGCAAGCGAATTGGATAAATTATCAGAGATATATCAATGAATATATCATAATTCCAGCTACTTTAAAATCCCCATCTGAAATAGATAAATATATAAATTTCTTAACCACAACAATTTTAACCGCTGCTGAAAAATCAGTCCCTAAAACATCACCGAAAAAGCCTTTTTTAATTTCTAAAAACCTATGTATTCTTATTAAGATTAAAAATTATTGTCGCAAGATGAGCCAAAAAGGTAATTTTCCTTCTTTTATTGTATATAAAAAACTCTATAACAAATTAAATGAATTAATAAAAACTCGTCTACTTTATGAGAGAAATGAAAAATGGAATCTATTAAAACCTGTCCTATAAAGACAACACTTTGTAGAAAGTGAACAAACGTCTATGTAATCACCGTCCCCAACAGCAACAATAATGTTGCGTATGCTATCAAGGACAAAACCGAAGTTCTTGCTACGCATTTTCACAACATACACAAATTAAATGATGATTTATCTACTCACTATCATACTCGAAATGTTAGGCAGACATTAAATAGCTATCTTTCTCAACCACTCGCTACACTAAGTCCACATATATTTACCACACCTAGCGAAATTAAAAAATCCATTCGTACCTTGCGAAATACCAACTCTACTGGGCCTGATATGATCCGCATCTGCATGATTAAGAAACTGCCAAAGAAAGCCATACATGCTTTAGTCAGTCTTTTTAATTCCTGCTTTCGCCTAACCTATTTTCCCCTCGCATGGAGAGTAACAGTACCAATCGCGAAGCCTGGAAAGGATGCTTCTCTGGTGCAGAATATCAGGCCAATCAGCTTACTAAGCAATATAAGTAAAATTTTTGAAAAAATAATCTTGATTAGACTACATGAACATAGTGAGAGATATACGATATTTAAAGAGTTTCAGTTTTTGGTTTTAGACCTAAACTTGGTACGACAATGCAGCTAGCGGCATTATGCGATACTATCGCTGATAATTTTAATCAAAATAAACATACAGGAATGCTACTAATAGACCTTGAAAAAGCGTTCGATACTACATGGCATGATGGAATTATTTTTAAACTAATTAAGTTTGGTTTCCCATATTATTTAATCTTACTAATCAAAACATATCTATACAACAGACAATTTTATGCGCAATTAAAAAATATGAAATCGGGTAAAAAATAAAGTAATGCAGGAGTTCCGCAAGGAAGTATCTTAGGTCCGTACCTTTTTATCTTATACATAAATGACCTCCCACTGACTAAGCATGTCAGTCTAAATCTATATGCTGACGACACTGCAATCGTCGCAACATTCTATCGTATCGATACCATTTGCCGACGACTCACCGATGCGGTAAATAAATTAATCAAATACTTTAATAAATGGAGAATCAACATAAACGAAAGCAAATCAGAGGCAATTATATTCACAAAACGTAGACCACTTAGTTACTAGCAGAAATAATATAATTCCTTGGAAAGATGAGGTGACTCATTTAGAACTTAACCTGGACAAAAAATTAACGTTTACTAAATAAATCAAAGTATTTATAAAACTCAACGCAAAATATGCAACTTATTTCCTATATTTAATAGAAAGTCTTCATTATTCGAATAAGTTCACGATATATAAGACCGTAATACTACCGAAATTATTATACGCTGCACCTGTTTGGTGCTCGACTAACCGGAGCAACTTACAGAAACTCCATAGAATTCAGAATCATTGCTTTAGAATTATATTAAATAAGCCGCGATATACACGTATTAAATGCACGATTACCTTCATTTTCCGTATATCAAAGACATTGTTAAAAAGCGGGCAGCCAATTTAATTGCTGTAATATGTCCGACATGCGTATAATAAATAATATCGGCAACTACGATTATCAATCCTTAAAGCACAGATATAAAAATTACAAACATAGAAACACTCACTACTTTAAACATCCCTTCATAATTTCTTTATAGTCAACATTTTGTTTCTCGCCGAACTGGCACAAACAAAATTTTTATATATATATATATAGCTGTTACGTTTATTTAAAACTTCAATTTTTTTCCTGAGACAAGTTTTTTTTTTTAAATTTTTCCTGTTAAAAAAAAAAAAAAGTAAGTACATATTATTTTGCATAAATTATATTTAAATAGATATATATTAAGATTATCTGATAAGGAGATTATATATTTTCCGGTACAGATTTTTTTTATTGTTTTATATAATGTATATAAATGAAGTAAAATATACATTCTTCTTCTTATAATTAATAAAACGAAAGAAGTTATAATATTTGTTAATAAAGTAATATATACAAGTGTTAGTTTTTTTGTTTTTGTAATAAAATAAAGGAATCTTTTCGGGTTATTTAAAAATAGGAAAACGACAGATTAGATTTACAATCATTTGAGGAAGGCAATATCGTTCAGATGACCGTCATTTGCAAAACGATATATTCGTTCAATCTTTTTAAGAAATTTTCCAATACTTTTTCGAGTATAGGTCGTCGAATTTTTTAGAAATTTCATCAGAAATCAGAGTTTTCAGGTATTCCAGATCTCATGGACGTAATTAATTAAAAAATCCCCTAACTTTGAACTCTTTTCGAAACTCTCTTTGTACCGTCATGATCGATTCACACCGAAAATAACCGTATTTAAGCTATTTACTTTATGAGCAAAGACAGCGTCTTCAGTGGCAGAAGTAAATTACAAAAACTGTGTACGTTCAAAAAATATAATAGATATAATAAGCAAAAAGCTAATTACCTAATTAGTATATTTTTGGGGGGAAATTAATCTTGTATTTGTGTCAAAAAGAAAAACAAAAACGTAGATAACTAACCGATTATAATGATTTCATGATTGACACTACTATCGAAATTTCTTAAATAGCCATGTGTTAAAATAAGAACAATTCTACCGAGTTTATTTAAAATCGCAAAAACTTTATCGAGAATCGTAATATTTTTCAAACTCATATGCAACATAACCGTGTATGTACAATTTTTTTTTCAGATTTAACTACAATAATAATAATAATAATAATAATAATAAAACGATTCAGCATAAAGGAAATATTATTCATAAAGAAATTCAATTACAACAATAACGATAATAATAAAAGTTAAGTTACCCGAGTTAAATCGTCGCTTTTTTCATTATCCGCATCACAGTTTGACCCTGGTGACAACGATGAAAAAAACAAATTACAGATAAATTAAATATATCAATATTAAAAATAGCCAATAATAATGTAAAATTCAATACGTCCAAAACGACAGTTTACCAATTAACAATATATGTTACACATTATATGATTTCTCAAAAATAAAAATAAAAGAATCAAAACTAATTTTTAAATGTTTATTATCATTCTACATACTGCGACAAATTGTCACGCAATAAGCGATAAAATTGTCATTATCTCACGTGCAATTTTTCGTTTACGTTATGCAAATTACTAAACTACGCATTGGTGGATTAACTTACCCAGATCCATTCTGCATAAATCCAATATACCACTAAACGCATCTAAAAATAAAACGAAAACTATAAAAAATAATAACGAAATATATATATATATATATATATATATATATATATATATATATATATATATATATATATATATATATATACTATTTATCTATTTCAGTACAGTTATTATTTTTATTAACGTAGCTTATGTCTTCCGAATAATCTATACACATAAACGAGCAACAGTTTAACACATATGTTTATGTGGTAGATTACAGAAAATTAGACAGAAAAAGTTGTTAAAAACAAACTAATCAAGGATCTTAATTCAAAAGTTAAAAAGTAGAAAAATTAAACGGATAGGCCACTTACATTTGCGTACAACAAATTGAGGGGAAAAAGGCCAAGGTGTAAATATATAGATCAAATAATAGAAGACACGGGAGCAACAAGTTATGCAAACCTTAAAAGAAGAACAGAGACGATAACAGTTGAATTTATCAGGATCGTGAGCCATAAATGTTATCCACCAATATACGGATTGTGGAAAAGAAGAAGAAGAATATCGCCCAGTCAAATTATACATACATTCATACACACATATATAATATATATATACTAACACACACACACAACATATATATATATGTATATGTGTGTGAATATACACATATACAGTTTAATAATGCATTGAAATAAAAAAGGAAAAAAAACAAACAAATCAAAAATATAATGCGATCAAATCAGCGGATTCTTAAACTAAAAGTAATTAAAAGTTAAATTAAATTTAAAACAAACATTTTTAACGACTTTAGAAATGAAAAATACTCACATAACTGCAGAGTTGACTACAATTACAAAATTCACAAAGCACTTAAATATCTGAACGTTTACAATGACACGCAATTTATTTCAAACTGAAAACTATGATTAAAAACAGAAGAGCCTATTTCTAATCCGTTATTCAAATTTCCAGTAATTTCGATTAAACAGCGGCTAATTTTTTTCTTGTAATTTCTAAAACAAAACTAACCAAATATTCCCGTACAATAAATTCGACAATATCATCTGGTCAGCCAGAAAAAGCAAAATATTCGTATAACATATTCGCACATTAATCCGGTTTATCCATACATGCACACACACATATATATATACATATATATATATATGTGTGTGTGCGGGTGTGTGAATATACATATATACAGTTTAATAATGCATTGAAATAAAAAAAGAAAAAACAAACAAATCAAAAATATAATGCGATCAGATCAGCAGATTCTTAATCTAAAAGTAATTAAAAGTTAAATTAAATTTAAAACAAACGTTTTTAACAACTTTAGAAATGAAAAATACTCACATAAACTGCAGAGTTGACTACAATTACAAAATTCACAAAGCACTTAAATATCTGAACGTTTACAATGACACGCAATTTATTTCAAACTGAAAACTATGATTAAAAACAGAAGAGCCTATTTCTAATCCGTTATTCAAAATGCCAGTAATTTCGATTAAACAGCGGCTAATTTTTTTCTTGAAATTTCTAAAACAAAACTAACCAAATATTCGCACATTAATCCGGTCGTTTGTTAAAAATAATTATTGAAACGGGTTTCCTTTTACACTTTTCATTTTTTAATATTTAATTTTATTATATTTTTTATAAAATAATTTAACTACAGGTGAAATCCCCCTACAATTAGTTATGGTAAAATTAGTTTTACAGTCTAAGCAAAATCTTTATTAAAAAAAAGTATATAACAACTAGTTTATTTATACTTTTTTTTCATCTATAGTGAGAATTTATATATTTAAATAAACTTTCGGATTAATTTTGAAAAAAACATTTCTATTTAAACTGTACGACTAAGAAAATTTATTTTATTGGATTAGTGATGTGTTGAGTGGCGGATAGTGATTAGAACACGTTGTTTATGTTGTAGTGTTGTTTGTAGGTTTCATTCGTTATTTATAATTATTTTGTGTACGGTGTGAAAAGTATTTCATATAATTTTATTTGTGTATTTTGTGTTTATAATGGCAGTTTTAGGTATTATAAATTTTAATACTATTATGTTTAATGGGATGTTTAAGTTTAATGAGAAAATAAATTATGTAACAAAGTCCGCTTTATAACTTTTGTAATCACAGTCTCAAGTGAACATATTCGAATTATGTTGTTTACATCTACATTTTTTTTATTACTAAATTGTAGCCGTAGAAAATATTTCTGTATAAAATGAAATGCGTGAAACAGCGAAATGATTAGTAAAATTTTTCATAATTAACTTAAAGAAAACTTTCAGTAATCTGTATTTAGATTATTAACATTTGAAAACTGCGCGTAACTTAATATTTTAAATTATTAGTTATACAGTTAAAGTGAATACCTGTAGATATGTTTATCGTACGAATATAAAGCGTATGAGAATTTTGTAATTTATGAATATACGAAAACAAACTATAGTTTTTTAAAAAGTTGTATTATTATAACCGGTCGTCTGAAAAATTTTATATTATTTAGCTAATATATTGTTCTTTATGTACGATATAAATTAACAACGCCGTAAATTAATTTCTTAAGGAGATCATCGTAGTTATGGTAATGTGTATACGTCGCCCGATTATGACGTGAATAAAGCTTCGAACTACGAATTTAAATTTGGTCCAATGAATACAAGTCAATATAATACGCTGAAGGCGCAAGTGGTAGATTTGGAATATCCGTATAAAGTGACGATAAAAGGAATGAATATTGTAAGTGGCGATGAAAGTAGAACTAGCCCCTACAGACAGATGTTGTTTGAATTCCAAATACCGGTATGTGTTAATTGTTTATTTTCCGTATACCAACTTATATGTTGTTTAAACTATGCTGGAAGAATAAATAAAACGATTAAAATATATATATATGTAAACGTGACGACTTAATTGTATTTTGAGGTTTATTATTTTCTTTTCAGGAACACTTGAATCCTAGAAGGGAAACAACATATATGTAAGTGATTATTTATCTAGCCGTAATTTATTTTATACTTAATTTTTCAAAAGTGAAATAAATAAGAACATTTCAGAAACACAATCTACGTTTTGAGTATTATGAAAATAATCGTATAATCGTTTAGATATTACTCGTATTTATTTCGAACGAATTAAGACAGCTAGATAATACACTACTTACTATGCGGTAAATATTTGAATTGAGAGTAAACAAAATATAGTAAAAATACTCTTTATATTGTATTTAATAAACACACTCTATTGGTTTCGCCGGCTGCAGCATTATCAGGGCTGAATGATAAGAAACGATCAAACTAACAAGTAAAAATTTAATATATTTAGTAAATGAAAGAATCGGTCTGAAATTTATTTGTTAACCATTCGCCTAGTAGACTATTTTTATGAAATATATTGCGATACGCTATAAAAATAGTATTTACAACTTGAATTATGCATCGCCAAGTACTACAGGAACACTTTTCGATATCCGTAAATATTTACATCGTCTACTAATAAAGGTCTGGGGAATTTTTACAATTAATTCGTTTCTTGGCAAAACATATTTTTGAAATGCTATACTACCTAGCGCTATGGTAATTTTCTGTCTATATTATTCGAAGACAATCCTACGTTTTATGTACACACACACAAATAAGTATGTACGTAATATATGGTAATGTGTTAATGATTTAATTTTTCATTATATTTTATTAATATCAACGCGTTCTGTTTAGAAATGGGGAAAGGCATGAAGTATTTTATAAGGATACACCCCGAGGACAAACCAGAACGGCTGCAAGTAAGAACGTTTGTGAACTTGAACATTAATAAGAAAACATTTCACTCGTTTCAGCTTCATTGTTTTGTTTTTAGTATTTCTTTTTAACATTAATAATTAACTTTAAAGCGTTTTAAGTTGCTAAATTTACTTAATTATATGATAATCCTCAAATTATTATCATCCCCCATTCCGGTGAAAAGTATTAACTAAAATACGTAAATAATAAGTTGATACATAACCGAAAAAAATGAAACGATTTGCAAATATTAAATAAACGTCTTTGAGTCGCGAAACATTAATAATGGCTTCGTTAAAATTAGAAATTTTACTGTACCACATTTTATTGACGTTTATATCAATCGAATTTTAAAATTTATTTTCATTCAGTTTGCTATTATTCGTTTTAAAACGGGGAAAATAATTTCATCTGATTATTATTATTATCGTTACTTCGTTAAATTTTTACTTACTATTACGAAAAAAAAATTATATTTATGCAATACTTATTTTGTATAATAATAATATTCAGGAGGAATAATTATTTCTGGGTGTAAATATAGATTTTTTAATCGTGACATTTTTTTTTCAGTTATCCTTTTACCTTGTTCAAATGATTATTTATTATGGTTTTTCTGTTTTTGTATTCTTTGTCTCTAATAATATGAATTTGTTAGTTGATTCACTCTACAATACTTGAACTTGCTTCATTTTATATTATATATATAATATATTTATATGTAGGTTTCATGTTAGTTTCCTGTGAATGTGTTTATATGGTGATTGCGTTGTTATTAAAAGTATTCATATTTATATTTCGTCTACACTTATATTTATATTAATATATTGGAATTTTTTTGTAATTGCAATTTGTATTTCTGTATGTATTTGTATTCACACAACTTTGAATCAGATATATAATGACTGTTGTTATGTAATGCAATTTTTTAAAACGTAGAAATTAATTTAGAGAGTAATAACTATTTATCAGATATTGTCGTCGTTCCGTCTGAGTATAAATGTAATATATTTCTCTGTAAATTATAAAATTAATAGTAAATCTAGGCGGGATAAATGTAAAAATGTTATAACAAATTGATTTATTACGAATTAAAAAGAATTTCGATACACACTTCGCGATTCGGAACTTTAATTGTAATCGGTGTAAGAGATCTATGGTTAATGGCTTATTTATTCTAATGAAGCCCCCAAAAAAGAATAATAAAAACGAATTATTTTAAAGAACAAAATGATACTTTAAAGAAAAATTTAAACGGTTCCTGTCGTATATAATTAAATTTATTTTAAATCATTGTAAATATCGAAATTCGATACACAACATTATACAGCGCTACTTTATTTTAATCAGTATAATCATTCGCAGCCAAAAACAAAAAAAAAAAAGATTACACTGTATTTTGTGATCAAGTATGAGAAAACAAGAGGCAGTGTGTGTACAGCTTTTCTAAACTATTAAATGTCTTTTTAATTATATGATGATAATATTCTTTTGTCGGAGATGTATTATATTAATTATGTACATAAAGTTGTTTTTCGTTTTAAGTATAATACGATAAATTGTCGCTTACACTAAAACGTGGTGGTTTTTTTCTTTTTTTTTCCCCTCAAAACAACTAAAGAAACCATTTTATGTTTCGTAAAAACGAACTTTTCTTTTTCAGTAAGAGCAGTTTCTGGCAATAGTAATCGCACTACCACCAGTGCGGGAGGACCATGTTTTTATCTATCAGCACCTCCAAGGTTTGTCAGTCCTCATCCATATGTTCGTCCTCATCCATATGTTCGGCCTCATCCATATGTTCGTCCTTCATCACCTACATCAGTTGTTCCTACTCAAATGTTAAACATTCCGTCACCGGATACTGGCCGTACAAACACTCGTAGACGTTCACCGCGCCTAGCAAGACGTCGTAGAACAAATATTGCGCTGCTACCACCAATGGATACCGCGACCTTAAATAGGTTGACTGCAGAATATGATAGTCGACATTAAAAAGAAATGTATTAAAATTATATTCGTTAATCATTTAAAATAAAGTAAAATATCGATAAAATATTTTTTTTTATAAATAACTGCTTTTTAGGAAGGCAGTTACACTACGATAACCCTAATCTATAGGTTAAATAATTAGTAACTTTGATAATTTAACATGTTGTGTACGCTGATCTAGTGATCAGTTTCCACTAATATTAAATAAATATTAATTGGAATCAAACCATTGAATCGTATAAAATTTTGCTTAAAAAATTACACAGAAGATTTTCATAAAATAAAGGATAAGGATAAAAATAAGGCAGATTCATTAAAGTTAAAAATTAACGAAATTTAAAAAAATGTATACAGCTGAGTTACAAAAATAAAAGTTAGAAAGAACTGGTTCAAAATTCTACAGTTTGGGTAAGACCATATAAAATCTGTGCGGGAAAGTTTAAAAAAAAAAAAAAAACTGTTATCCCGGGCTTTAAAATAAATAAAATTATTTATGATGAAGTAGAAAAGTACAGATTAATTTTTGATGAATTATTCCCTCAGGACACAATAACTGACAATAATTTTCCAGGAAAAACATTTTCAGTTCATGATTATAATTTAACTGAAATAATTAAGAACTTAAACAATAAAAAAAGCTAATGGTTGCGATAATATTTCAAATAAAATGAGAAAAAATTGTGCTTAATTTGTGCAACAAACCTTTATGCACATACTCGGAAAAATAAAACTAACCTGAATAATATGCTTCTTAACCAATTGATCAAACCAGTTTAACGTTTATGTGCAAGTGGTAAAGTTGTACAATGAGAACTAATCGATTGTACAACTAAATCCATTCAACAACAGCAAAGGCATGAAATGAATACATAGTTCTTTAAAAAAATAATAATAATTAAATATTCGTAAATTGAAAATCGCGAAGTATAATCGAAATTAGTAGTTAACGTTAACTATATCTTTCGAAGTCAAATAATACAAAATAAAGCGCTTATAAAATCATATTGCAAGTATAAACGAAATTATATATATATATATATATATATATATATATATATATACTAGATTAAGTATATGGAACAGGTATTTCCGCTCTAGTATTAGTATTAAGTATGAAAGAACAAAATACCAAGTATTTCGACGATGTTTTATTACTTTGAAATACTCGGCGCCTAGTTACTTACTTATCATGAGAGATGTGCTCGCATTCGGTGTACGTTACAATACTACTTACTTCTGTAACTAACTGATACTAGCTGAGTAGGTGCAGTATAAGTGTCTGTATTTCTACGACTATGAGTACGAAATACGATACGGACTTAATGTGACAGTGACAAAACAGTTTAGAGTAATAATTTAAGTAGCAATGTTCAATTGTTAAGTACCCGTTGCCATTGTCGCTTTAGGTACAGTATTATTAGATATTAGTTATTTGTATTATATTTTTAATTTTAATTGCGGAGATTTCATTTAATTTATAACAAATAACTAGTCCATCATTCACATATTTAAAATATTACAAATATTTCTTCGTTTTAAAGTTCAAAATTTATTAAAATATTTCCTTGTAGATTAAAACGAAGCTAATAGATTTATATTTATATATAGTTTCACTTGAGTATGTATGTTTCATCCTAGCCTTATTTCTTTAATGCTATTAAACGAAATATTTCTAAAGTATTAATTGTACATTTTTTATTCATATAAATATTTTCCAAATTAATCGAATTCAGTAAAATGTTCCATTAAAAATACAAATTTATTATAAAATTTAAAAATATATTTTAATGAAATTAGGTGTACATTTTTATTGCATTTTGTATGTGAAGAACAGTGAATTATAAGTTTTGATATAACGAAGTAGTTATATGTTAAATGAGTATGTTTTATATAAATAATGATTTTTTTATTCAGAACAGGAAATAAATTATTTTATATAGTATACACACATCTTTGTTGTCCTCATAAGTGGATTTTGGTGATTTTGATATAACGAAGTAGTTATATGTTAAATGAGTATGTTTTATATAAATAATGATTTTTTTATTCAGAACAGGAAATAAATTATTTTATATAGTATACACACATCTTTGTTGTCCTCATAAGTGGATTTTGGTGATTGGTGCAAATACCTCATGTTCGGGTAAACATTACTTTTATGCAATGGACTCAATTAAACGTATTACTTGGGATCACTTTGCTGATAAAGGACAAGGCGAAGCGGAATGTAATATTTGTCAAATTAAGTTTTCCTATAAAAGTTCAGTTTCTAACTTAGTCAAACATTTACAAGGAAATATAAATACAAAATCAATAAGTAAATCAACAAACAATATGACCGAGACAACAAAAACATTACAAACACCTGTTACTAAATCTGAATCTATTCAAAACACGGAATCAACCTCAATTTTGTCTTTTGGATGTATAAAAAAAAAAATATAAAACAATTAACTCATATATTAAAAAAAAAAACATAGAAGTTGAAATGATAATCTTATCATGGATTTATTCATAACTGATTTCCAGCCTTTTAGAATAGTGGAAGACAAAGAATTTTTATGAAGGCCATAAAAGATACAGTTAAATCAATTTGTATACCTACAGATATTTGGAAATCCTGTAAGAATGATTCTTACATGGCAATAACCGGGTATTACATAAATAATGATTTTGACTTAAAATCTGTTCTTTTAGAATGTGCATTATTAGAAGATTCACACGCATCAGCAAACCTAGCTGCAGATTTGTAAATATAATTATAAGTTAATGAGAATTGAATAAAATTTTATTAGCAGTATCGGATAATGATGCTAACATAAAAAAAAAAAAGAATTAGGATGGAGACATTTTAGTTGTTATGCTCACTCGTTAAACTTATTATCAGAACAAGTTCATCTTGTTTTACGTAAAATTAGTATTATAGCAGCGCAATTATGCAGTAAACTTAAAATGTATCAAGAACAAAGTGGAAAAATTGTGTGTAAACCCTTGTTAAATGTAACAAGATGGAACTCTACATATTATATGCTAGAGAATTGTATAAATTAAACAAGAAAAAAAATAGCTCATTGTCAAATTTTAATTTGTCTATAACACCTTTTATAAATATATAATGGCAACTTTGCGAAAATATATGTTCAGCACTAAAACCTTGTGAAGAGGTAACAAAATATATTAGCTCCCAAAAATATGTCTCAGGAAGTATTGTGATACCAACTACAACTAGTCTCAAAAAAAAACTCTTGAATCTGAATCTTTACATAAAACTTTCGACAGCTTTTACTGCAAATTAAACAACGCTTCTTCAACCTTAATCAAAGCCGTACATTTACTTTGTGTATGTTTTTAGATCCAAGATTTAAATTATATTTTGAAAATACTACTATTGCTGATTCCACAAAAAGATATGTAATAAGTCATGTAACAGAACTTATGAATCACGAAGATGGAAGTACTTCACAACATCTTAAAGATGATAGTGCAACTTCTACAGTTACAAGAGATATTGAAATATCTGTGTGGCATTATTATAATCAAAAAATTCACAATTTACGACCAAAGGGTTCTTCTAGATCAAGAGTAATTATAGAAGTACAACGGTATTTAGATAAGATAGTTTGAATGAGTAGAAAAATATCACCATTAGATTGGAAAGCTCATCAGATGATATATCCTTATTGATCAAAAATAGCACGAGTAAAGTTACATGCACTGGCCACAAGTATACCTTTGGAATGTACTTTTTCTGCCGCTGGTCTTATTTTGAATAATACAAGAACTCAATTAAGCACAAGTACACTGCAGGAGATTTTTACAACAAAATTATGAAAAGAACTGAATTTTTCATTATGAATAAGCGACTATTTTATGGTATTTTTATTTTACAATTATTGTTAATTTTTGTATAATCACAGAGTCTGGATTAATTTTCATGGCGATAAAATGTTAATTTTGAAGTTGAAAATTTTTAATATTTGCTAACATTATTTAAGGTATTATTGACTGTTCGTTGTTATATAAGTGTACATATCAGATGGTTTTATGTGTCTTTGATTTACTATATACTTAATAAAATAAAAATTAAACCTTTTATAATTATTCTACTAAAATTTAGTTAAATCCTAAAACGGTATAAGAAAAAAATTGTTTTAAAATTCGAACAAGGTGAAAGAACATATACATAATAAAACATTATTATTCTAAATGCTAGTTGCGAAATTTATTCATTGTAGTCTCGACAGAACGAAAGATCTTATTTCTTAAACAGTTTGAAATCACTTTTATAAATATATGTATTACTAAATATCGATTTCAAAAATTTAACTTTTTATTTCACAAACTTTGTTATATATTTTTAACCCAATTTATTTTTTATACATATTTAAGTGTTAAAAAGTTACAATATGTACTTATAATAGAGATTAAGAGTGTTAAACGAACACTAGATAGTCTAGATACTTATACGTTCAGAGTAGAATGAATAAAAATACTAGGTAATTTAGAACAGGTATTTGGAGACGTACTCGTACTAGTTGTACTTAGTACTAAAGTTTTTTAGTACTTCCCATCACTATCAATTAGTAAATAAATTTACAATGTATCATTGAACTGAAAAGAATTACAAGTCCATGGGGAACAGGTACGCCATATTAACACTAACAACATGGTGACCGTTAAAAAATTGTCCCGGTTAATTTTTTTGATTTTACACATATACAACAAAAAGTGAAATTTTATTATTAATTAGTCATGGTGATTCCGAATTAGAAATGATGTTAAAAACGAAAATAACTCAAAACTTTAAATTTAATCAACGTCAGAAAAATATATATAATGTCATGTTAATAGATGTTTCGTACTCATTTATAATTTCATTTTCAGTAACAATAAAAGTTAAACAAAAAACAAAGTAAAATATAAATGCTGAAAGTGATTAAAAAGTTTTAAAAGCTATTGATTATAATATAAACCGGAAACTGAATGTGATTGAAAATTTTTTAAAAGCTATCTATCTGTTATAATATACACTGGAAAAATAATTATAATTTAACCCTTTCAGTCGTGACTTTTGATTATAATGAAAAAAAAATTGTTATGCTTCAAAATTGGTAAGTTATGGAGTAGTCGCTTCAACCATACTTCCTCGAGGTCTTCCTCTTTTTTTTATTTTATTAGTGTTAAATTTTCTTTTATCAGACTTTGACCAACTTCCATTCTGAAATGCATTTTTTATCTATGTGTAGGTGCTTCGCTGAATTTTTATATTCAATTCACGCATTGGTTACAGTCATATCTACGTCATGACATATCATTTTTAATGGCCACTTTTTTAGCTCTAATACGATATATTTCTATTAAAAAATCAATGTTGTCCACAACACTCTCGGCTGAATTATATTATTTTACAATTTGTGGTATATTTACATCAATATTATATTTAGTACGTCTGTGTCCCATCTTTTCACAGTACCAACAATTACGCCACTAACAAAATTTAAGGCAAATGTTACGGGCCTATTGTCCAGTCATCGTATTATAACAACTCTATCCTTGGAAAGAAGCTGTTCAATAGTACCTTTTTCTTGATTTTTAAACTAATTTTCTTTTAAAAATGTAGGTTTAAAAAATCTGTTTACCCTAACAGTTCCTCTAATATTTATATCCGAGTACATTCATAGATAGATAATATCCGTCAAATCAGCTTGCTTAGCAATCTTAGTAAAATCGCTGAAAAAATTATTCTGAAAAGATTATGTGACTTCACTAACTCTAATAATATAATACCTAGTAGTCAATTTGGATTTCAACCAAAGCATTCCACAACACAACAGATAGCAAGAGTTGCCGACTCTATCACAGATAATTTTAACTTCAATAAACATACTGGAATGGTATTATTTGATGTGGCAAAAGCTTTCGACACAACCTGGCACGACGGTATTGTCTATAAAATGATTGTTACCAGGTTTCCAAATTATCTAATTAAACTGATTAATAGTTACTTAACTAATCGATCATCATTTTATACCATTATAAATAATGCGAAATCAAGTAGCAAATCCTGTTCTGCCGGCGTGCCTCAAGGTAGCGTGCTGGGGCCATTCTTATTTACATTTTTCATGCATGATTTCCCGCATATAAATAAAATTGAGGTTGCCTTATACGCTGATGACACAGCGTTGTACTGCAGTTCCTACAGGCCAAGTACTATCAGCAATAGGTTACAATCCAATCCGGTGTTGATCGTGTAATTAAGTATTTTTCTAAATGGCAAATTGCTCTTAATCCTTCCAAAACGAAAGCAATTTTCTTCGCTCGTCGAAGACCGTTTTTACCGACCAGACTTCATGTCAGTGGCGTTGATATAGAATGGTCTGACCAGATACGTTATCTTGGTGTCATTTTAGACAAGAGACTAACGTTTTCTAAGCATATTGACCATGCATCATTGAAGACAAACAGAGCAATCTGTTCAATTTATCCCATTTTCAAACGTAAATCTCACTTAAATATTAATAATAAATTAATAATCTACAAGTCAATCATTAGGCCTATTTTAACATATTCTTGTCCAGTTTGGTCTTCAGTCTCAAATGCTAGTTTTAATAGACTGCAATTAGTCCAAAATCGATGTCTTAGATGTATCCTCAATGTCCCCGTATACACTAAAATTTCAAATATGCATAGTGCTCTGCAGATACCATATGTAAAAGACTATATCCTCAAACTATCCCAAAAAAATTTTCTCGGTTGTAGTGTGCACCGTAATAATTTACTTCCAGCAATAGGAAATTACGATTCCAGGGAACTAAGTATTAGATATACTCGACGCATTAAACATAATGTATTATTATTCTATTCTCATAACGTCATAATTTGTTTGCTTTCGTTTCCATTACTTATAAATTATATTACATATTCGTTATATAATTAAACTTATATTTATTATTTTTTAAATTAACGCTTTTCATTTGGGATGGTTTTTTTGTCTGATTTTTCCATCAATACTATTTTCATCTTGTATATTTATTATTTACCAGTTTATATTATTATTTACTTTCATAAATGTTGAGGGCATTTGTTCCGGTACATTTATTAAATATTATTATAACTTTTTAATATAATGCAAATATACGCGTTTTACATTTTACATTTACATGCACAAGCTTATAGGACATGAAATAATCGCCACAAAATAGTTAATGTGTGACATCTAATCTGTTTGCCAAGTGGAGGACAATTCCTAATCATAAATTCTTTTTTATCAACTTCATTTATTTCTGTAGAAAGGTGCTGCGAGATAAGGTCATAAGCAAGGTCACTAACCCTACATAAAAAATTTTTATACCCCATGGGTGCGGTTTATTCTTTATATAAATTTTTACATGAGACTTTTAAACGGAACAATTTGCTCCTCTACACAAACATATTTTTCTTTATATATAGTAGCCATTAATTTAATATTTTACAAAAGCCAGTAATTTAAATGAAAACCTTTTTAGTAGCCAGTAATTTAATAAATGCTTAATATATTGGACAGTAGTGATTTTATTAATTATAAACCAAACAAAATATAACACATTTTTTATTTTAATTTTTTATATAATGTGGAATGTAGTAATTTTTTAAAATATAACACAGTTTAATCACTAGTAAGTTTTTTGTTGCAAAGCTTTTCGACAGTTACGTTATTTTTAAGCATACACAATAAATATTACATATGAATTACCAGAAATATTTATATAATGAGAACTTAAAATTTTGTATACATATTTCATTAGTCAGACGTAATTTCATTTTTAGATTTATTTACAATAAATTTATTTATAAAACAGATTTTGAAAAATAATTCTTTATCAAATATATATCTCCAAACCTGGTTCAGGTTCCATTAAATGTTGAATATATTGGAGAGTAGTGATTTTATAAATCATAAACCAAACAAAATCATAACACAGTTTAATCACTAAACGTTTTTGTATTGCATTTAAGTTGTCATTATGTAAATATTTCTGGTAATTCATATGTAATATTTATTGCTTATGCTTGAAAATGACGTAACTGTCGAAAAGCTTTTGCAATAAAAAACTTTTAATCATTAAACTGTGTTACGATTTTGTTTGGTTCATAAAATCACTACTCTCCAATATATTCAACATTGAAAGTAGTAATGTTTGAATAATCTTTAATCTTTTTAATATTAATACTAATTTATAAACGATCTTTTTGTTTTATGTGTACAGAAACGTAATTTTTAGTAATTCCTAATTGCATACTTCACAATAAATCAGTAAAAATAAGACAAAACCTTATCATAATTAGACCTCTTAGGATGTACCCACTTGCGAAGACGATAAAGCGGAACTCTCTCACGGGTAACAAGCTTAGGTACAACCCCTAGTTATTTACGCAATGAAAATATGTTCGTAACTTAAAAAATAATGTTCAAAGCCATTGTATCAACAAATAATTGATGTTTCAAATTTTTTGATACGTATAAAAATTAGTGCTATGTATTTTCTAACATAATTAATAGGCAGTAATAATTCCATCTGGTTACTAGGTTCCATGAAATGATCATTTTCCATCGTCTTATGAAAACTGCAATTTTTTTTTTCCATTTGATGTCGTGTTTACTAGATTCCAGCGATGTTAACACGTCCACCGCGGACATTCAATTGTTTCGTCTACCTAAATTTTTTACAAAAATAATCAAAAATTTGAATCTGCGGTTGTAAAAAATATAATGCAAATATTCGCAAGAACATAATATGTTGTTTATTTTCATATTAAACTCACCTCAATTTCTTCAATAAGATGTCGAAAATGTCGTTCTTCATTTTCGTCTTCTGAAACATCCAAATCTGAATCGTCTACATTCAAAATTTGTAAAATATCTGTTTCTTTCATTTTACACGCCATTCTGAAATAATAAAATAAAGTAAAATTGTGAAAGTCATACGCAACCTTAGACTCCCTTAGAGTCACATTTCATGCGTGTTTATAAATTAATTTCTAAATTGTATGTGTAACAAAAATTAAAAGTGAAATATATTAATCATTCTACATACCTTTGTTAATTGAAATATATATGAATGTTGCCTAAAAACTGAAAAATAGCTTTAAATTTTAAAATTATGTATACGAGTCACATAAACACAATTACCGAATCTACCAAATGTAAACAAAAAGAAAAAATAAACTTTTCACAGAGGTAAAACAAGTATTATTAGTTTTAAACCAAAAGTATATACGGATAGTGCCAAACATTTTTCTTAACGGTTGAAAAGTGTTATATTTATTATAAATACAGCATCGCAGCGACCGGAAGAGTGTAATTTTTAAAGGTAAAATACTGAAATAATAAGTTAAAAACGAATTAAAATAAAAGCTGACAGTGTTAAAAAGCTATTTATTATAATAAAAAGTGGAAACTGAAAGCGATTAAAAAAAGCTCTATCCCAAAATCAACATTGAATTACAATATAACGATACCTCCTTGGGACCCTTCCGAGACAAAAACAGATTTATCTCTCACACAGTACAATAAATCCACACACCCTACAAATATAAAAGAAATAGTATTAAACACGCTTCAAAAATAGAACGACTACACACACGCATACACAGACGGAGCAAAATCCACAGCAGGTGGCGAGAATTCACCAGCAGCTTGCTCCTACCAAATTGATAATATACTACACTCTATCCGACTAAGCGATGGCTGCACTTCACTGGATGGAGAATTGTACGGAATTATGTACTGCATTGAGTACATCAGATCAGCTGTACTTCCACATCGCAAAACACCTCCTCTCTACAACTAATATGCCGTCAAAATAATAAAAACACCTTAATATTAGAAATTCAACACAATCTAAACACACTACATAAGGAAGGATGGGAAATCCGCTTTCTGTGGATCCCAAGTCACATTGGGATGCACGGTAGCGATAAAGTAGACCTCGAAGCTCGGTCTATGGTACTTTCACCAGCACCAGAATACTCCATCATCATTAGCTCACATACTCATGAACAACAGCAAGCAGAAATGGACGACTGACTGGACCTCACAAACAACCTTCCTTAGGAACATTAAACCAACTATAGAACCTTGGTGGCCTCCAGATGGCACAAGTAGAAAAGAATATGGCACCCTAAACCGTCTACGAGTGGGTCATACAGCCATATCACACAATTACCTTTACACCAAAAGCCCTCCACCAACAAACTGCTCCTTATGCGGACATCTAACAGAACCAACAGTCACACACTTAATATATAACTGCCAAACACTCACACAACACAGGTTAAAACACAAAATAGAGGGTCCAATACACAAAATACATTCAAACAACCCTCAATCAATAGTTAGCATTCTGGCTTTTGTAAGAGTAAGCGGACTCACAGCACACATATAAACTAAACACATGTCTCCTTATGCTGTAATAACCCTGGTAGTTACAAACAGCATATGGAGATTTAGATAATAAAAAAAAAAAAAAAAAAAAAAAAAACTTTTTAAAAGCTATTTATTATAATACACATTGGAAAAAAAATAACTCTAATTTAACGGCATATTTAAAGGTGAAATAGTAAAAATAATATTATATTTTACATATTAAAAATTATCGAATAACAATTTGGTTCCCTCAACAGATAAATCATATTATAAATGCCATTATATGTATTATAATGTAACAAACTTTGTAAAATAGATTAAGAAATAAATATTTTAAATTTGTGAAAAATTCAGATAATTCCATAATAAATTAGTGTAGAATAGTGTTGTTAATCACGAAATTTAAAAATAGATATAAAAATTAAGAAATAACGTTTATTTTACATCTAATTTACAATAATAAAAAACAAAACAATATGATACAATCGTTCCGAGAATCTTTACCTACTTTAAGGGTAATTGTAAAAAATATCGAGCATAGATTTAGCATATATATATATATATATATATATATATATATATATATATATATATATATATATATATATATATAAGGAAAAAACTACTATCCGGCAAAAAGGAAGAAATAAACTTCCTTACAATGTTATAGAAATTACATAAAAAATACAACACATTTACACATATACAACTAAAAAGAAACTAGAGCTTGTCAATTCATTTGCCTAATAAAATATATTCGATGCGTCTAAGTTTATATTTTTTTATAACAATGTCGCTCATGGCTATCCGTTATTTCGTTCAAATCTTTGCTGCACAAAGGACGTATGTGGGACGTAGATTTGAGAATAAAAATATTTGAGTCATCGCGCCACACCAAGTTAAGTGTAGCGGACAGCACGTTCGTTTTCTTCGTGAAATTTTTACAAAATCGCGAATTTATTCATAAACGTGTCTTTTCGGGACGAGGCACAGATGTTTTCTTGTTTCGTATATTGATTAGTAGCTCGGTATTTAATTGCAATTACCTTCACTTTTAAAAATAATCTGTTTTATAGATCTTCAGACAATACTAATTGAAATCGGTGAATCAAAATATATTGTACAACTCACGAAGAAGCTAGACAAAGGAAACAATCGTAATATTATACTGGCACTACAAATTCAAGAGATTTTAATATTAACAAAGGAAACAGATAAGGCTGTGGGTTTTTTTGCCTATGCTCTTGTACGCAGAATATAGAACGAGACTAGTCCGAGAGCAATGAAATGTCGGAATAATGGTAGAAGGGCGAACGATACTCGACGTGTTAATAAATAGCTCGGAATGTGAAAGAGATGGATAAAACTTCTAAATAGGCTTAGCATTATAGTACGAACGTACTCATCGGCTATGATATTGTGGAAAGTTTTATATACTTAGGATCACTTCTAAAGAATAAATTGACCGAAGCGTCATCATAAAAATGAACAAGATTTTGAAGGACAAGAGCACTTTAGGAAAAATGTTCAAATTGTACTTGTCCAAACGCTATTATATGCAGCGGAGAAAAAGAATCGGCAATTTTGAAATATGAGGAAGATGCTAGTTATATTACGGTACCACATTCTACGAAACACCGCTTTTGGCTTTCCCATAATATATCCGTACGAATATATAAAACTGGAGCGTCTGTTTGTGATTTGCGAATATGTTCGCTATAATCATTGTATTGGGCTATTTTTATCACATATAAACGGAAAATCTATTTTGTTTTAATTTTTATCTGCTTATTCCGATTTAACTCAAAAACTATTAAAGGATTAATAATGAAATTCACATAACTTATAGCCTATATTATCGAATCTAAGCTTTGTTTCACATTGATATTACAAATAGGAATTACAATAATTTAAAGTTTTAAAAAGTAGAAGATAGCGATGTCAAATCTTTTAAAATTTAACATGTTTTCCGGTTCGAATGTACCTTCACTACCAACATCCGCAATACCAACCAGGTTTTGTTGCGTTAGGGCATGGCCGAAACAGGACAGATATATATTATATATATTGTTAAAAGAAAGAGACAGCGATATTGTATTTAAAAAAATAATTAAACAAGCGAAACCGTGGGTAACTTCTAGTTAGAAATATAGTCCGCGAGAAGTTACGTCAAGATTACGCTGTGCTTTATCACGCCTCTTGACTTTTTCTCGAAGAAACATGTAGTTTGTCCGTCAATAAAAAATATCTAAAAAAAAAAATCATTTTACCGCTTATATTAAATTCCGCGTTATTTTAAGTAGCCCCTTATTTCAAGAGGAGTTTGCCATTTTTAGCATTAACCCGTTCATACGCATAGAACCCACAACGATAAAAAAAAATATTTCGGGCTCTAGATGATCAAATGTGTTCCAATTATAATATTTTTGAAGTTTTTTGTTGTTTTTTTTATCGATTTAATACGTAAAAAGATAATTACGGTGTGTATCCAAAAGTATACAATAGGAATATGCGATTGTAAATTATGAAGGAATTATTTATAAAAACAATTAGTTTACATTGTATAACTCGGATGAACTTCATAGGTTACAATATTGCCACTGCGCATAATACGGCTCTGCTGGATGTAGCATGAAGGTATAATTTACAAAATAATACAATGCCGATTCCTTCGTTACGTAATTAATGTTATTCGCAGCTATTTAGCAAACAGATTATTTTACGTTACCATCAATTAGTCGAGGTCTACTATGAAAACATGCTCAGCATAGATTTCTCAAGGTAGTATTTTTGGTCCCTTTCTGTTTACTTCGTCCTTATTCGATTTCCCTAATCTGCCTCATGTTCAAATTGCTCTTTACGCGGTCGACACAGCTCAATTCTTATATACCTAAAACAATTACTAATAAGTTACAGACAGGAATAAATCGAATCTTGCATTATTAACAAAAAATGGCAAATTGATTTAATACGCGTTAAAATTGAGGCTACATTTTTCACCAGCAGGCGTCCCATATTGTCTAATGAAATTAGAGTTAATTCCGCCATAGTGAACCGGTCAAAAAATGTTCGTAACCTCGGATAACGGAATAAATTTTTACGAACATGTCAATCATGCTACCGTAAAAGCAAACAAAAGCATATCTGCCATATATCCGCTAATTAACGGAAAATCATTTCTTAATGTTAATAGTAATTTAATTCCGTATAAAACACATATTCGGCCCGTAATCACGTATTGTTATCTAGCTCGGTGTTTCGTTTCAAATACCAATTTTAATAAATTACAATTATTACAAAACAGGGTGTCTCAGAGGTGTACTAAATGTCCTTAGAAACTACAGAATCGTTGACATGCATACTATTAGTTTTCTCAGTTCTTCCGAAAGTAATGTTCTTCATTCAGGACGAGCTGAATTTTTAATAAAGTACGTACGTTTCATGTTTTAGTTCGATAATTTAGTTATTTATCTTTAGTGCTTCGACCGCGTGAAGTGGGATCCCTCCATTTGCGGAATATCAAAATAAGGATCGAATTTAGGCTAACCATTTTTAGATCACCTTTTCTAGGGTTCTCCCTTAGCGATATAGACTCTTGATCGCAATAATTGTGGCCGGATTTGTCTGTCGCCTCATATACTATCCTCGACGTCATGTTTCATCGCTACAGAACTATAAAAACGGGGAAAAGGAACTAGAAAAGAATTGAAAAGAAGAGAAGAATGGAAATAGGAAATAGAGATTTCGATATATAGGGATTAACAAAAAATTATACAATAATTTATGTTGCAGAAGAAGCACAAAACCGTACAACCAAGGACGGACGAAGAGAAATGCCACTAGTTCAAGCTGACACCCTAGCCTCTGGATAGAAATCCTGGCCGTAAGTCAGTGAGTTGCTATTGAAGATGTGTAACAATGTAAGATTTTGACAGCGGTCAAATCTCGCTGAGAGTGAGACAGTAGTAGAATTTTACGGACTTTTAATAGGCAGTTCCTCAAGCTGACTATCTACATCCTGTCCTTTCAATGCCTTGACAATACCGGAATCATCTGTTTGACACTTTCCACCTGTAGCCGCTGTTGGTTCGCGACTGTTTATTTGACTGATGTATCCGATACGCCTCATTTCTGGTTTGTTATTAAAAACTTTAGTCGGTAGTTGAAATTTCGATCGAAAGAAAAAATTCGATTCTTTCATTCTACCACGTACAATAAACACATTCGACGAGCATATATTAAAAAATGTTTAAAAAATCGCGTTAATTAACGAAACAATTTATCATATTCAGTTTAAATTTATCATTATTTTCATTATTTCAGTTTGTCATCATCGAAATCATAGGAATTAAATATTTTGAATAATTTTTCAACTTGCCATGTGTACGATAATTTTTAAATAACAATTACGTTGCGCTAATCTGGTAACTCTGTAAGTTATAAAATATCGACGCAAACCTTAAAGGGTGCTCTCTTGACTTGACCTAAAAAAATCTACTTATTACTCGTCGTTGTTTCATTTCGGTTAGTATTTTGTGTTTTAGATCGTATCGCTCGTACATTATTCGGATTTACTTTTTCTGGTAATTATTAATTTTGTCGCATAATTTAAAACAATCTTATTATTACTACTACCAATATTATTATTTTTTTAATGTTCTTTTATATATATGTTCATTCTACCCGATGTATAGGTGTACTTATACATGTCGGAGTGTAGGCGTGGCCGTTCGTCATGATTCTTTGATGTTCGCTTATAAAGTTAACTTCATCATGAAATTAATGTAGAACAGATTTTTTTTATATAATTTTATTCTTATCGGTAGTCAGTCGTCTTTTTTTTTTTTTAATTTCATTATTATCCGCAAGTCGCGCAACTTGTGCGCATTAGCGGAAGTTCATAGATTATATGTTCATTTTGTAATTTTAATAGCGTATAAAATAAGTGATTTGATTTTGATTTAATTTGATTATTATCAGTTAAAATAAGTAATAATTATAGTGAAAGTATAACGCTAAATAAAGACGTATCGCAAAGGTAGCGACCTCAGGACGTATCTTTTCGAAAATCTTTTTTCAGAAGAAAGTACGTTTTGAAGGATTAGTGGAAGAGATCTAGGCATGTTTAGGGAGGAACGAATATTTGCATATAAAGGGACAGATGATTAATATATGTAGGATAGTTAATCGAGTGTTACAAAAGTGACAGAGAGGAGGGCTCACTTGTTGCAGCAAATAAGCGTGTGTTTGTGACCCATACGTAGGCGAGACAAAACCACTTCATTTCGTCTTCCAGGTATAAGTGTGGTCACAGATGGTTTTGGAACTGTTTTCAGAAGACGAAGCGAATTTGATTCCATTGGTATGTCGGTCCATCTCTGGATCCACTGCTGTTGAATACCGGATATGAGGAATGTTTGAACATCACTGGCAGGTGCTGGAATTTTTAGGACTGGTCTCATGAAGCACGATAACTTTGCCGCTTTGTCGGCTCGCGCGCTGATGCCTAGATTCGCATGGCCTGGTATCCATGCTATACAGATCTGGTTTTTCCAACCATGATATTCTTCCATGATCAATTTGATGAATTCATATTGTTTTTCTGAGTGTATACGATTGACCGCATCTAGAGTCTGTGCAGATTAGTAGGTTTGAGTGTTTGGTATCTGGTACGTTTTAAAAATATGCTGTATAATTCACACGAAAGCACACTGAATGTTGACGGAAGAAACAAATACCACCACAACTAACTCCAATCTATCGTCGAACTTTAATCAACTACTGGCTAAATATAATGATTTTACACTTTACTACTCAGATGGAGCTAAAAAAAGCGATAATTGTGGATGCGCTTTAGTACACGAAAATTTTACTATCCGTGCAAAATTCGAATTCCTTATATGGGGGAATGTTGTACATACAGTCAGTATATGTATACACGTGTATACATTTATATTTATTCATGTTGCTATTTATAACATTAACTATATATATGGTATTTATTTGTGGGTGATTTCGTCCGAAGAAAGGCTCATTATGCTCGTGTAATATAATTAAAATTCAAAATAATCCTTAATATCGTTTCTTTCGTAGTTTAAATTTTAATATAAGTTGTTAAATAAACTCGTTTTTTTTTTTTTAGCATAGCATTTTTTTATTTAAGTAAAAAAAAAAAACTAGTTTACGAAATTAAAAAAGTCGCATAAATTCGAATTGGAGTCAATTTCGGAAATTCCGACGATAAATCCTAAGTGGAATCGATTCGACTTGAGTCGATCAACTTTCAAGTCGAATCGATTAACTGATCACATTTTCTCGACAGCTCTAATTATTAGTATTATTTCGTAATCCTAATAACAGATAAATAAATAAATTATTATTATCGTCAAAATTTGATTTGATTTGAATTGGCAAACTACGGACCGGGTAAAATATCTTCTGACGGTTCATTTCAGTATTTCTTCATTATTTCGTTCTACTTTTGCTTCCTTCCATCTGCCGGTTTGGTTTTATTTCTTCTTGGCGTTATTTTCAAAACCGCAAAATGTATTAAGGTACGATGTTAATGTTCTCAATATCTTTTTCGACTTATCGAAACTAATCGAAACTAATCGACTTGCGTTTTTTGATATTTTTATCGAAATACCCGGAAATTTTTATTATTAACCGTTGTTTAGTCTCTGTTTTTCTTTAAGCGACACCGTAATTGCTTAATCTTCTCTTTTTCGTTGTACTGAATAATATCATACCGTTCGTATATTTCCATATTATTTTATTTTCCATATTTCGCGATGAAATTTTTTATCACCCTAATTTCGCGCGCTAATCGATTTATACATTTTAAATTGATATTGTTTTTTTGTTTTTTTTTAAATTATTATTATTACCGATAGTAATTTCACGCGTATAGACATTACGGGGGTTACAATGTATTAATTTAGATTTGTACGGACATATCCATTTTTTGTCAAATTCGAATTTGCTCCCTCGGATAGTTATTTTATCTTACACGTTTTTGTTTTGTGTAAATTCCCCTTACTTAAACGCGTCCATACTGTTTCCACGTTCCTATTAGTGATCATAATAAATCGAAGGGGCGTTTTCACACTCGTCATGTATTTCCGAATGATATTTTTAGTGCGGTTTTTTCTGCTACCACTTCTTAAGCATATTTATTTATTCCATCAATAAAGCTCTCTATGTTATCTTTCTTCTATTCCTACTTATTTTAATCCTAACTTCTGTTTCAATTTTAGTCACACGTGACCAATTACTCTTTCGATTTTGTAGCGCATAATGTCTGTTTTATCAATTAATTTGTCATTTACTCCGGAAAGTATTAATCGTTGTATGCTTGTTTAAAATCGACGAATGTTATGAAAATTCTTTTTAAACTGTTGTTATCGTTTCTATTCGATTGTTAACTCTAGATTATTTATTTTTTTCTATACAGGATGCTCCTTTCCTGAATCCTGTTTGATATTCACCCAGTCTTTGTTCATCTATCTTTTTTTTTTTTTTTTTTTTTTTTTAATTATTATTATGAGCTTCCACAAGGTTTACCCATAGCAAGGAAATATTTGTTTATAGGGATAGGAATTTATAAGGATATGATTTAATCGTATACTACGGAAAGAGAGATAATAGGAATATTTAAAAAAAAGTCGGCATCCGCAAGGTGTGACCAGTAGGACGAGATAGGTTCATTTGGAATAATGAAGAAGGGAGGCGATTTTTTTCGAATCGTAGTTTGCATATGGCAATTATGAATGGACGAATTTGATTAATTGGCATCTGTATATATTGTAAAACAACACGGAAGATCAGTCTGAAGCAATTTATAATGTGAAATATTATAATTGTTATTCCAGACAACTTTCCAGTAATCTTTGTGAACAGTTTTAACGATGGAGAGAAGGTCAATGTGCGGTGAATAAACGATGACCAGTCCAAGAAGGTAATGAGAATGGGCATAGTAGTCAGCGAGAAAATTACCGCTGATTCCAAAGTGGTCGGACGTACAAACTGAATGGAGATATGAACATTCTGAAGAAGAGCGACATGATTGCGAATGTTCAGTATTACTACGGGAGAGGAATGAAGGTTGTAGTGTGAAAATTTGAATACGGAGAGAAAATTTATACAGTCTGAAAAGATTACAATTTTTGTAGACAATTGGTTCGAAAGGACGAAACCGGTATCCCATTCTGTGCTCTGTTTTGCAGGGTTTTTTTTCAAAATACTTTATAGGTAGTGATATTTTTCTAACGTCATATCGTATTTTTTTTTTTTATATATATATAAAGTGGATGGATTACGGCAATTTTCCAATCGTTTGACATTACTTCCGCTGCTCATGCTCCTCGAATTTACATTCTAATCAACATCATCCGTTGCATTTTTCCGTATGTTAGCGATTATTCCATCATCTCGTGGTTATTCTTCAAAATTTCAATTCGACATTTAGCGGATTAGATCTTTTAAATTGCTGTTCCGAATTGACTTTCTTCGGATTGTCTCCTGATGGCGATTTAATATTCGTCGAAAATATTTCCTTAATATTTTACGATTGACTTAATCATTTTAGATGTTCTCATTCCGTTCTTAAAAGCCGGACTTTGCGTTTCGTATTTATTTTTTTCCCCATTATTATTATTATTATTTTTAAAAATCTGTAAAAGTTTTTTCAGCGATCTTTGATCCTTAAAAGCAACGTAACGTTAGTTCCTTCCAGATAAATTCCGCTTGTTTCAAAATCTTATTGTTTTTTCTAGCGATTGTTTACGTGTCTCTTAGAATGTATGTAATCTTTGAGATAGGGCAATGATGTAAAATCATTAGACATTCAGTATAATTTATTTTGTACGATTCGAAATTGTTGATATGTGCAATTAAATATATTTGACTACGCTGAGCACGCGCAGGTAATCATTTGTCGTATTATGTATATCAAATTAGTTTTATTGTGCGAATCTAAGAATGATTTGCGTTACAATAAAGGGTAAATTATAACGATTGTTTCGTAAGCTTTGGTAGCGATGTACTTGATACGAAAAATTAAGTCTTTGATCGAGGGTCACTCCGAGGCAATTAACTCGATCGTACCGGTTAAAGTGTTTGTCGACTACTATCAGTCCACGTGGTAAGACTGGAAACGTTCGAGTTTTACCAGTAAATTATTAAAAAAAAAAAAAAAAAAAGTCTTAAAACCTGAAGGGGATATATATATATATATATACAGTTTTATGAAAGATTTCTATTTCTAATTTTACATTATTAATAAGGAAAGGATCGTAAAAATAAGCAGAGGGAGACAAAGGAGTAATTAAGTTGCGATAACTGGAAAATCGTTTAGATTTACAAATAATAGGACGTTTATTGTGGTGAGGACCTCCATCTGTTATAAATAAATAAGAAGCTACACTGATATGTAGTTGTGACACTTTTTACAACAAACTGGTCTGCTAAGAAGCTTCGATTTTGATTATTATTATTGATATTGAACAAACTGTTAAACTTTATAAACATATTACAGGGTACTCCGAAATTATCTCATCCTTTTAGTATGCGTGTGTACCTATCGATTTTAACGCTAAATTCTATAGATAAATACAAACGCTCATCTCAACGAGCGTACGAATGAAGTGTGCGTAACGTGCGGTATTATGTTCTGTTTTGTTGTTTTTTTTTGGCCCAGCTTGTGCCATTTGGTCAGTTTAAAACTTTATCTTGTTAATGTATTTTAAATCTCAATGTCGCTGCTACATTTGATAAATTTATATAAACTAATTGTAACAGAAGACAATAGGTCAGAAACAATTAATTCAGTATAAGTAATGTATGCCACTTTTGTAAAATATAGAGAACAGCTCATCTCTACTAGAAATTTCGAACAAACCCAAATTTTATGCTTAATACCAGTCGTCAACATGCCACGTGTACCATCCGAAATTATGCTTAATTTAGCAATATGTGAGGGGAAGAGATTATGCCCAGTACGGCAGTGGAAATAAAGTTGTAGGTTTTTTTCTCATAAACTTTTCCTACTAAACCTTTGCTGTATATTTTTTATAATTTATAAGCGGTACTTATGTTCTTTAACGCTTTCAGTCGTAAATCATAAAATCTGAATGTTAAATTATCAATTTTATAGGTTTATTATATAATACCTGGGTGAACCTTAGATAATTTTCGATGTATGTGTATAAATATTTTTAACATTGAGGCATTTCGTGTACAAAAATTTTTTTTAACATTAAAATTTCATGTCCCATATAGTGGACATTGCGACTGAAACGGTTATAATTTTTAACAACGATTTACCGGGTTAAAGAGTAGGCATTATTCTCGCAATGATTGCAGCTTATTTTTGTTTTATAAATTAGACGTCGAATAAACGTTATTTCTTTCTTATTAATTTTTATACGCGCGCACGTAAAATTAATTAATTTCGTATTTTTCGTTTCACGATCTCACGATATGCCTATATCGACCTACTGCCGAGTATAAGGCATTGCACAAATTTTTCCAACGACTTCTATCTTGTGCGGCTCGGATATAATTTATTTAACAAAATCATCTCGTCACTCCGGCAGCCAATTGACAATCACTCTAATAAGCTCTTAGTCTATCTTCCACCCTCTTGTCTAGCCAAATGTCCGGCTCATTTCCATTTCGTAGGCTGACGATCTGGTCCGCAACGTGTCTACTAATTTCGGCTGTTCTCGAATCCGTGTAACCGTCTTGCGATATTTTTTTTTCGGTTACCTTTATGATTTTTTTATTTTTCGCGCGTATTGTAATTTAATTTATACATACGAAATAATTATATTAACGAAGACTTTTTCGAATTTTATTTATAAATTCCGTTTATAGTGCCGCGTTTATAAAATGCTGTAATTTTAATTTTTTTTTTACCTACGTACCGGCATTTGCGTCGGTTTACGCGGGTAATCGATCTAGGTTTTATTTGATATATATATGAAATAAATATGAAAATAACTATTATTATTACTATTATTAATAAATAATATTTAGGCTGTGTTTATCTAATCGCTACGAATATTATTTCCAGAAACACATCATGTGGGCCACGAACTGGTTAATAAAAGCGGCATTTGGCGGTTTACTAATTTGCAATGTCACTTTGGGATATAGATTGTTAATTTCCAATAGTCGGCTAATAAATACGTTAATAGGCTTCGCCTACGGCATAAAATTAACGGCAATTTTCATGGCCGTCTTTTATTACTTACAACGTTATCGCGTCAAAAAGGTAAAAACAAAATTATTCATGATTAATTCCTATACCGATCGAATTAATTCATATTATAAACGAGTTCTTCTTTTATTCAATCCGTAAATCGGTGGATAACATTTCGGACGTGAGATCCTAGTGAGTTCAACTACTAACATTGTCAATTCGTTCCGCCTTTCTTTTAAAGGGTTTGTTTAACATTAGCCTTCATCTCTATCCACTTCCATTTTCCCTTCGATTAATTATCGTAAGGATACACATGTATATATATATATATATATATATATATATATATATATATATATATATATATATATATATATATATATAAGTAGCGTATCTGTTTAACACCCTTTCCCTACTTTATTATAATCTAATTAGATTTATGTAATGCCCGCTTTGTTACTCGAACACGTCATTCGACTCTATGATTATTTCCGTATTAAATAAGAAAAAATTAAAATTAAATCCGAAACGGTTATTTGGAAAAATAAAAAAAAAATGTTTTTTTTTAAAATCAAATCAAGCTTTATTTTACTTTCTTATATATAACGGTTTACAACATATACATCGCAATATTAAAATATTTGACGGTGTTTATTGTTTCAGCCGAAATGTACATCATTGACGTGTTAACACGCCGTCGCGCCCGTGATACAACCGATAACATGTTTAAAATTAGTATAATCAATATCCGCAATTCGAATTGAAATGTTGTACAAAATTTCAAATCTCTCCAGTACTCTTTATTTTATTCGTGTTATTGGTATGATTACTATTATTATATTCATTGCGCATATTGTACAAGACGATAATAGATTTATTTATTATCGGAATTTTTGAAAATATAAAATAATAAATTAAATTAACCGCCTGATTTTTTTTTTTTTTTTTTTTTATTTTTTATTTTTTTATTTTTTTTTTTTGCCTGAATTAATTTCCTATTTGAAATAATTTTATTTATATTTTCATGCAAGAAAATGCAGTTTATTTTAGAATGATTTTTTTTTTTCGTCTGGTGCCATGTTGCTACGGCCAGGAGCACTCGAAAGTAATTATTGGATATTATATAAAGTAGATCATATCTATATTTCGGAAAAATTGAAGAACTGCTTGTACCGCAATTTGGTCATTAAAACTTCTTGTAGCGAACTGAACTTTTGAAATCGGTATGTGGAGTATCGTGGACACTCGAGAAATGAATGTCGGAGTGTTAGGACGCAGATTTATAATTTACGAGTGAATGAAGTGTGACCAATTCGTACTGTGTAAAAAAAAAAAAGATCTCCGAGAAAAAGAATGAGAACGGATAGCTGTAAGGTGATTTGTTGCGGAAATAACATTCCGTAGATTACAAAAGGTTTTGTTTTGTGTTTGATCGAAGCGATTGCATCGGATTCGGATGTAGCAGTTGATGGATATGGTTGAATTGTTTCTTTAGCTGTTTTGCCTGCTAGTTCATTCGGTGGAAAACCTGTATCAATTGGGATCGGTAATAAGATTATATTAAGAGTAGAGTTACGATATAAGAGATTTCTACGGCAACAGGGTGCAGTTTAGTAATAGTCGAAGCACACGATAGAAGAGAGAGAATCGGAACATATTAGAAGATTTTTGCGGTTGTCAGTAAGAACAGCGGATATAGCGAAGTATATCGCGTACAGTTCGGTGTAGAAAATACCGAGTATTGAGGTGGTAGGGTATAATGTAGGAGATGAATCCTCTAAAACTAGAGCACAACCACAAACTTGGTTAAACTTAAATGCGTCTGTTTTGAATTTTCCGTATTCTTTATATATGTTTATAGTTTGTTCGATGTGATGATTCATTTGAACTGTCGGATGTGTTCACACTTTACAGTCACAGTTCGATAGAGAATTCTATTGAATATGGAGGGAAAACAGCAATATCAATTTAATCAAAAAAATATTCGTCTATTATAATTAAATTGCGGACAATTAAGGAAAAGGTGATTTATATCTTCCGGGAAATTTTGATGAAAATATTGACTAGTACATTTGCGCCTTTATCTTCGTTGGAAAAATTTAACACTATACGGGGGTATCATCCACGCGTAACCTACAAATTACGGTAAGAAATCCGCGAAGATGGGGCGATAGATATTGAGATATTAACGTTTATGTACCGTATAACGGACACTGTAAACGAAATGGTTAGATCATAATCGGAAGTTTCGTCGAAATATATAATTTTCGACTAATACGAACGTTAATTTTATAAAATTACGCGTTATCTTTGTAATTCCGACTTTATCGATAGACTAATATAATATATGTCGTTTTAGGTAGGACGTAATTAATAAATAAATGCTCGTTCTCTTTTATAAAAGAAACGATAAAAGTTAGAAAAATTATCGACGATACGAATAATTTAATTAACCGTTTCCAAGTTACGACGTCCGCTACATGGTGCGTGTGAAATGTTTTTTGTGACAAATGACATTTTTTCCTTTACCGGTCGACGTTGAAATGTGTTAATTTTAAAAGCATTTATATAAATACATCGGCAATTGATTAACTATACAAATTTATAAACTACGTTAAAATAATCGAAAATTTAATAATTTCGAAAATTTCGTACAATAAAATTATAAACGACGAACGATATTCATTTTTATTATATTACGCTGTCGACGTGACTTTCCGGAAGAAATTAACTCGACTTATGACTCAACTTGAAAATCGATTCTAAATCGAGTTAAACACATCCTAAATCTCGGTGCCGATCTTAATCGCTTAATAATATTCGTCGCAATATACGTAGGCGCCGGTAATAGTAGCCGCGAATAGAGTGCGCTTCGAATATGTGCAACTTTCTTAAACAGCGATTAAGTATTTCAAACATAACAAGTGCGAGAACTGTATTACAGATACATCACGCTATCATTATGCAAAAATACTATTACATCGCATCGAAAGAGCACTTCTCAGAAAACTACCGCGCTCGAATACGGAGAAAAATTAAAAAATTATTATTTAGACACGAACGAAAGACACTTCAAATACTTGAAAAAAAATTTTTTTGGAAAGGATGACACTAATGCAAAAAACAAAAAAAAACCACCAAGATAACGCGTAGAAATATCAACGGATGACGTAACCGTCATATTGACTCGGGAAATAAGTCAAAATTGAAACGGTAGATCTTAATTGCATTATTAAACGTAATTTTGCACTATCTCATAAATTAGCAGATTTATAACCGTATATTTAAATACTTCGTTTGCATTTCATTTACGATTAATCGATTTCAGCAATTCTGCAATTGAATTAATGTTATTTCGGGCAATATGCTTCGGTACACTTTCGATAACTAGAAGTGATCATCGACACGATATATTATCAATCTAGCAAAAAAAAACAAAAAATCCCCTTACACCCTCCGCTCTAGTACACCCGAAGATTTGTATTACACTTTCACTTCGAGTATGCTTCGCTTTTGCGCGATATATTTTCGTTAAATCAATTTTGAACCAGTTATACGTACTTCTCATCATTTCGCAAGCGTACAACTTTCTCAACAAAATGTCACGATCTAAAATGTGTTCAAAGGGTTACACACGTCGGTCGTACACACACAGCTAGTGTGATAATTTTCATTAATAATATAGTTTATAGTTTGGAAATTACGGTGAGAATCCATATTGATGTACACTGAAGTATTTTAACCTTTGCAAACAGTTTAAACGCATCTTTATAATACGTTTCTCGAATATTTCGTAAATTGTAGCCAGTAAATAGGCCCGTAATTTTTATCGCTATTTTTATAAACCGGCGTAATAAACCAAATTTTAATAACTCCGGAATTATTTTAATTTTCACGTCTGATTATCGTTAAATAAAAATTTTAAACGTTCTATGAAGAAATTTTTCGTTTTATTTAACTAAGTTATCGGATACGTTATCAAATCGGAAAAATGATTTACTCATAGTAGCGATTGAAATGTATATATCTCAATGACTAAGTGTTACTAGCGTTATTATGGCCGTCTAAATGTAGCGGGGAAAATCTGACAATTATAGTTTCGTCATATTTCCTATATTATATAAATTTCGTTTAATGTAAGTTAAAACTTCGCAGATTTGTGTCACCATCTCGACACCGTGTCTCCAGAATGTAACCAGGCATATAAATAGTAACGGGAAATTTCATTATCATACAACCACGTTTCGGGTAATAAAATTACGTCATCAATTAATCCACAGTAAATCGTAGGAAAATTAAAAAGTTCATAATAATGTTCGCTGTAAGATAGGTTATATCAGAAGAAGTTGACGTTTATATATATATATATATATACAAAAAACCGCATAATCACGCATATACTCGCATACACATACAAAGCACGCGCACAGTTTTACTATAGTTTGTTGACAGTAAAAAATTTAAGATTGAACATGTCAGTGACTACAATCAGAAAGTATTATCGATTTTCGTCAAAAATTTTTATTAAGAACGTTTTTAGATTTTACGTATTCTGACAATGAACATGTGTTCGTTGATGTATAAATTATGAGACCAATTTCAGATTTTCAACTCGTAACTATTTAAAATTAAGTATATATATATATATATATATATATATATATATATATATATATATATATATAATCGATATTGATAGTCCATAAGCTAAAATTTGTGGGCTACTAAATTTTTTTTTCGTGCATACATGTATATATATGTAGATGGGAATAACAGGAATCTCTGAAACTTACTGGAGGACCAACGGACACTTCAACTAACACAACTTAATAATCAGTTCGGGCAATTAATATAAATTCTGCAATGAAGTGGCAATGGTAATTTTAAATATAATACAAGTGTATGCCCCAACATCAACATCCACACAAGAAGAAATTGAAAACTTATACAAGAAGTTAACTGACACTATAAAAAAGATTCCTAATCGAAAAATTTTAATTATAATAGGTGATTTTAATGCGAAAATCGGAAATACAGAAAATGATAACCATCTGAGACATACAGTGGGCAAATATGGTGTGGGGGCCAGAAATGAGAAGAAATGCTACTAGAATACATCACAGACACCCATTTCCAGCAACACCCCCGGCGTTTAAACACATGGAAATCGCCCGACGGCTATACAAGAAACCAGATAGACTACATCCTCATTAAGTCTAGATGGAAGACATACAAAACACAAAAACCAGGCCAGAACTAGACTGCGGAAGCAACCATAATGCCTAATAGCTGATATTAAACTTGAATTGAAAAAACTGAGAAAAAATTAACCCCAAAAAATAGATGGGAACTTGGTGATAACGCTCAATACAACAACAACGTACCAAAGTTTTTAAAATCAATTACAAAAAAAAAAAAAAAAAAAAAAAAAAAACAGAACTTTAGAATATTATAAAATCAAAAATAAAGGAAGAGACTGTAAACCAAAAGACAAAGAGATTAAAAAGCCATGGATATCACAACAAACACGGTCTTTAATAAAATAACGACAAAAACTAAAACTAAAAGAACAAAATATGACTCAGTTAATAGAAAAACGGAAGGTAATAATGAAGGAAATAAAAAATGCAGTGAAGAAAGATAAAACAGCTATATCATATCAATCTGTAAATATAAAAAAATAAACATAAAAATGAACCAAAAAGTCTATTTCGTAAGGTGAAAATTCTCGCTAGAAAATTCAAACCCCGATACTTACTCCCCAATCGAAGATGAGAAAGGAAATCTTCTGGCAGAATCGAAGGAAATATTAAATAGGTGGAGAGAATACTGTTACAATCTTATGTACAGCAAAGAAGACAGTAACTTGCAGGACCTGGATCAGGATAGTCAACCAAATGAGCCACCAATTTTAAGAAGTAAGGTTATATCAGCCGTATGCAAACTCTCTAACAACAAGTCAGGAAGAACTGACGGAATAGTGGCAGAAATGACTAAATCTACAGACAAAGATGGTATTGATTAGGTCGAATATTTAAAAAAATTTGAAATACTCGCATATGGCCGTCTGAATGACAAGAGTCTCTATATATATTCCATATATATAAAAAAGGAGACAAACACGAATGCTCAAATTACAGAACGATTTCACTAATAAATCATGCCAGCAAAGTCATGCTATATATTATACAGGAACGTTTGAAACCGTAAATTCGCCCATTCATATCTAAAGAACAGGCAGGCTTTATGCCAGGCCGAGGAACGCGGGACCAGATACCGAATATAAGACAAATAATATAAAAATGTTACGAATTTAACACACCCCGCGGTTATACGTTTCTTAGATTACGTCAAGGCCTTTGATAATGTAAAATGGAACCAAATGTGGAAAATACTAAAGGTGATAGCAGTTCCAAACTAGATTATACAAATAAAGCTTCGCTAATACATAAATAATAAAACATATATAAGAACGGATTAGTCTCAGAAGTATTCCCAAGTAAAAAGCGGCGTAAGACGAGGTTGTATTTTATCGCCATTACTTTTCAATGTATATGGCGAATGGATAAGCAGAAAGGCTATAGACAACTGGGATGGCGGTATTAGAATAGGAGGATGAAGAATATCGAAACTTAGATATGCAGATGATACTACACACTGCTGTCGTCATCAGAAGAAGAGATGGCCGAACTTATCACTCGAGTTGAAAAAAGCAGCAACGAAGCTGGGTTAAGACTAAACCGATTGCAACTTGATGATTATAGACAGACAAAAAATCCAAACCACTTTAACATATAAATTTGGGTCCAAATATCACAAAAAGATCAATATGAAAAAGAAATAAAAAGAAGAATCGGAATTGCAAAGAATGCTTTGGCCAATCTAGAGAAAATACGGAGAGATCACCAAATAAGCAAGCAAACAAAACTCTACCTTGTTCGGAAGTGGCCACATATGGATCAGATTCGTGGACTATGAATAAAACTGTCCAAAAACGAATCGAATAATTTGAGATGACGTGTTATCACCGCGCCTTGCACATACCACGGACAACAAAGAGGACGAACATATCTGTACTAAAAGAGCTTTGTATCAAAGAAAAAGACCGTATTAATCCGTAGACAAATACTAAGTTTCTTTGGACACGTGATCAGAATTCGATGAAAAATGGTAAACGAGGAAGAGACGTGTCCCCAACTGATAAATAGATCAAGCCCTAGACAAAGTTATCATTTGAAGAACTGACGCGGACGATCGAAAATCGGGACAACTGGCGACGAATTACACGATGCATCACGACGCTCGAAATCGAGCAATACGAGATGATGATATATATATATATATATATATATATATATATATATATATATATATATATATATATATATATATATATTCGCCATTTAAAATAAAAGATAAATGCGCCAATTGCAGACATTGTCTTTACTATAATTTTTTTTTAATTTTAAAAACTGAAAAAAAAATAAAAAGGCTAACAAAATTAGTAACAAAATAAACGAGTTCATTTCGAAGGAAAATAGAAAAACGCTACTAACAAAACTCGACAGTAATATTTGGCAATGATTTAACATCGCTAGAAGAATTTTTGAACTTCACCGTATTCGCGCGTATCCAGGACAGGTTACTTCATATTCGCTGCTTGTTTTGTTTAAAGCTGGTAACCAGGCAACACACAAATAGCTAGAAGGCATAGAAGCATTTTTTTTTTTTAGTTATGATAATTTTCAAAAAGTTAAAAATTGTCTTTATTTTATAAAGTAAACATTCTTTATGATTTTACTTCTATTAAATGCAACTTATTAAGCAACTATTAATTCATAGATTATTTTACTAATGCGACGCGTTTACATATATAAAAATTTTAATTAATAACGGCCGGTTGAGCTTCTCCGTAGCAAAATTTGAAATTTGGATCTCGATACGAATTTTCATGCAATACACTACGGGAACTTGTTCTGCATTGCGTTAGACATAATTCGAACTGATTGTTAGCAGCGTAAAACAGATATCGAAAACCGGCTCGAGCTTTCTTAATAATCTTTTGTAAAAGAGATTTCTGAAATACATACATATATATATATATATATATATATATATATATATATATATATATATTTACAAAACATTACGGCGTACACAACAGCAAAACGCCAATTACAGTGTATGCACTTTTATCAAATAAAAGTATGAACAAAAATAAAACTACACCACTCTCACACAATACGCTATTTTTTTTTAATCTATTCCTAGCCAATAGTAGATAGTATAGCAAACGATCATGACGTGAACGATACATAGTTCAACGATTAGTCCCTATATCTTATGTTTAATAATTTACATAATTTTCATTACTACGATAAATGGCTTAATTCTTCTCAGTCTGCGAAATTAAAAACTGTGGCGAGTTATCGAATAATCTAATTGCAAACCAGTTAGTGTGACTATGTAACCGCTCCTGATGTTTGATTGCCATCTTTTTAATTACGTCAACTATTTACTCCATGCCAAGGTCATCACGTGTAGTTTTGTTCCTTACATACCATCGAGCAATGATCATTAACCTAAGAGTAATATTTTGATATCTTTGTATTTTCATTATATCGTTGTTTTTTTTTTACTGCAGCCCCATAATTCGCATCTATACCTCCATACTGGAGCGAGTACTTGGTTGTATAGTAGCAGTTTGTTCTTTAAGGTACGTTAGGATTACATTCCTATTAACCAATACGGCTTTTTAATAAATTAAAAATCGAAAAATAAATTATTAATACCAATAAAAATGTTTCTAATGAAATACAATACCTATATACAAGCACACATCCGAACAGAACAAAAACAGAAATACCAATCATACACGATACGCGCATAAACACATATACTGATTCGCAAATACAAAAAAAAAAAAAAAAAAAACAGAATTGAATACAAATCATACGCACATATTCCTATGCGAGGAAAGTGTTAATCGATAATGGCGATGAACGGGACTTTTCACGACCAAAATGCGCTTTAAAATTTATTATATATAAATTCGCTACCAAAATTAATATCCCAACTGCATATTTCATGTTATTATATAGACGCAACGTGGATAGAAGTGGTGAATTATGACCTAGATTCGTACGAGCATGCGGTTCTCACAGAAAACAAGATGTGATTTACTATTAATACTGGGAGAACCATAAATAAGATTGTAAATAATAAATAATTGCTTTTAAAACCTCGCAATTTGGAATACCTCTTACGCTAATGCACTTATTCTAATCATTTAAGTGTTCTGCACGCAATCCGAAATTCCAATCTTACATTCAAAACCAATAGAATTATTCTGGCGATCGTAGAAAACACAACGCAAGAACATTAAACGCATGCGAATCCCAGCTCATATCTTCTTTATTTATGTGTTGTAACGAAGCCCAAACAACTGTTAAAAAACCAATTATAGCGTAGGCTTATAATTATCAAATAGTACAATGAACAATTTAAAACTTAAAATTAAAAAAAAAAAAAAAAACGAAATATAAAATACATTATTTACAATTTGTATAGTCCTACTCTAAATAAATGCACGCATATTCCTCGACAGATTAATAAATACAATATAAACTTTTACTTACATACCGGATGCATATCAACAAACGAACACACATGACAATCATCTAGACTATTTTCCTTCCGTAGTGTAAGAATTTCGTCATCCACTATATTTCGCAATTATCGTAAATCATTAAATACTTGATATACGGTAATATAGTCTTAAAAATTTACACTGAACTTTGTCAAGTAGTTTAATGTGTATATTATAATACGGATTCCAAACAATTGAACAGTATTCTAACAGAGTACGCACTAGTGCCATTATAAAGCGATAGTAGCATCTTAAACACGTTTTCCCATAATAAAACCTAGCATTTTATAAGAACCACCAACAACATCGCTTATATATGTAGAAAATCTTAAGTTGTCATCAATATGATCTACCAGATCTCGCACCACAGATTTGTTAATTGTCTCGGTATAAGTGAAAGAGTACCTATTTCGATGTGGACAGAAACTTAAATGGACGCATCTATCGTAATTGAAAGGTAAACGATTCTCTTTGCTCCACAAAACCAACTTATCTAGGTCTGCGACACTTCGCAGTCAGCTAATGGAAATATGGGAGCATAAATTTGGAGATCAACTGCAAATAAAAGAAATTTCGAGCTACTTTCCAATATCGTCGATAAAAATTAGCCGAATAAAATTAGAAATAGAAAGGGATCCAAATTTGAACCTTGTGTTACCCCTAAAATAGGCGAATATGAATTAGATTTTGGATATTTCTTTCAACTTTAATAATATTCGGAACGATAGCCGAATCAATGTTTTAATTTCAAATCTTATCCTACTGAATTTAATCTAATCAGTATGATCACCTGTTCCGCAGTTAGATTTCCTGCATTTCGTTTTAAATCTAAGTTTACGTTTTATTTCTCGTGTAAACCGCGCAGAATACCTAGATCTTAAAACTGATTTTTTAGGCACAACCCTATCAAGCGCATAAATCAGAGTATAATACCTCGTCTGGTATAGTAATATTATAAATCTCAATCCGGTCTATTCTTCAGATTTCGTATCTAACGGTAGAAAACTTAAGTTTCTCACGTACACCGGATAGGTAGTAACGTAATCAGATTGGGTTAATAAAGATCGATGAACGGTAATTTCAAAAACCGGATGATACTTATCATCCGACACCGAGCGATCAATTGAATTACATATCGAGTTCGAAGATAATTAAATTTGTGATCACGCAAACAAATTGGAAGCTACTACAGGCCTAGTAATATCAGCGATTTCTTCTACATATTTGGCGGCTTCATCCGAGGCAGATTTGTTCCATCATTGAAACTCGATGTTTTGATTCGTGCAAATTAATTTTTATGAACATATTCAAACATTGTCGCCTATACAAACTATTTTCTTAACTACACCTCTACGTTCAATACTAACCCGTAAAAATTAATTTTTGCGCATTTTAATTCGTACTAAGGGCATAATCTGCTGCCTCGCCATCTGCACTCGGATTCTTACCAGTCCCCCCGTTGGACCATGGCTTAAAAGTAGATATTAATCACGTCGTCTTTCCCTATAATTTATATATATATATATATATATATATATATATATATATATATATATATATATATATATATATATATATATATATATATATTCAAAACATTAATATACGTTCACATTTTTTTAATTTTATTACCTGATGACGTTTCGAAAACACTTGTACAAGTATGTTCAAAACGTCACCGAGTAATAAAATTGACATGGTTTACATAAAAAAAAAAAAAAAAAAAAAAAAAGGTGAACATATGACAATAAATCATGAAAAAGCTTAAAATTGTATTTAACACGAATATACTTAAGTATCTTATAACTTATAACCATATTCTACTGCCTTCTTGTTATCTTAAATAACCACCCAAGTGTACATATGCGCAAATTTTATTTTATCATTTTTAAACTCAGTATTCCTCATTATTGTAGTTCGGTAAATCGTAATTTTATTTCATATCTTATTCGTATAGCGTTAATACTTAAATTAAAACTCCGCATCTAACGAGTAATAATGGTGTTTGTTATCGCGTAAACTCGATAACACTCAATCGATTCGGCTAATTTTCAAGATTATATGTCGATACAACAAATATATATATAGATACAAAATATATACTACATAATGATCGAATTGTTTTTATTACCTTATTCGGATTTAAGCAACAGGAAACGCAATATTCGTAATGTGAGCAGCAACTATGCGCGTTGCACGTGTTACAATCGTAGCGTTTAAAAACGTCGACAGATATATTGCAACAACCATTCGATAATACAGCCGTTCTATTACATACGTAACCTAAATAACATAAATAGAAAATTTCGAATCATAATAATCATACTATTTTCTTTCTCTTTTTTTTTGTTTATCGAATTGGCTAAATATGTAAAATTCGATATATATCTCCACGATGGTCGTATATGTTTTCATTACTTCCGTTATAGTACTCCTCACCGCATGTTTTTAGTTCCCCCCCCACCTTCCCGATATTATTATTCACGATATGCCGATATCAACCGACTGCTTGACTTTCAACGTCTTATATTTAAAGTGACGATGAAAAAGAAGAACACGACGCAATTAAGGATAAAAAGAAGAATATCTCTCGCCTGGATGGCATTTGCAAAGCTAAATAAAGTTTTCACACACAAACAGATACCGAAATACCTTGAAAAGTAAACTGTACAATCAGTGCTGGTTGTGTTGCCGATTCTAACGTACGGAGCTGAAACACGGAGTTTCGCTATACAGTTAGAAAAAATTAGGAAAATTCAAATGGAACACGAAAGAATTATTCTCGAATATCAGTCGCACAAAGATTTCATGGATAAGATAACGAACAATATTACATGGATACGGTAAAACATTTAAGTTTCGTAATTTATAATTTAAGTAATCGTGAAGAGTTCATGAAATAAGTCGTATACCTCTATTATCGACGATTAGATATATTCCTTGTACCGAATTCACGCACGTCGTAAATGTATCATTCTTATGGACTAAATCGTCGTCATTCCATTCGAAAGATTTGGTTCTTTTAAACGGAGGTACAAAATCATTTTTCACTCGCGCACGCTTCACGTATGTAGGCTATAATAAAATGTCGAATACGTTAAATATACAATCTTTAACATACATCGGTCGAAATAGTTTTATTTATTTATTTATTTATTTATTTATTTACAAAACAATACGGCGTACAGCAAAACGCCAGATACAGTGTACGCAGTTACAGAATAATTATAAAGTAAAAGTATAAACAAAAATAAAACTGAACCACACTCACACAACACGCTAATTAATATAAATAATATTTAGATTGAAAACAAAAAATTACTAATACAAACCGAAAAATGATTCTAATGAAATACAATACCCACATACAAGCACACATCCGAAAAGCACAAAAAAAAAAACAGAAATATACCAGTCATACAAACTGAAATATACCAGTCATACACCCATACTCTCATGTAAACAAACTCTCCATCAAGGCACGCACATATGACCAAAATAAAATAAACTTACTGAAAAGTAACAACTGAAATATAGAGTCTAAAAAAATTTATTATATACAAATTTACTATCGAAATGAATATCTAACTGTGGATGAATACTTAGTATGTTATTATATAGACGTAAGGTGGATAAAAGTGGTGAGTTGTAACCTAGATTTGTACGAGCAAGCGATTCATAGAAAATACGATGTGATCTACTATTAACACTGGGAACCATAAATGAAATTGTAGATAATAAATAATTGTCATCTATGCGAGCGTTAATCATGCAGGAACCTCAACTTATCTTTCTTCTAGCACTCGAGGATTTAATATTTAGGAAATCGCATAAAATATTATAACTTAAAAATGTTGGATAGACACCAGTTTGGCGGTAATAAATATACCTCAAAAACTGAGATTGAACTTTTTCCACCATATGAATATATTTAGTGTAGAAAGGATCCCAAACTACAGATGCGTATTCTAATTGCGATCTTACAAGAGTGTTGAATAGTAACAGCGGAGTCCTAGGATCACGAAATACGCATGAATTTCTAATGATGAAACCCATAGTTCTGTAAGCATTTTTGGTAACATTACCAATATGAGTTGCAAATTTAAGCTCGTTGTCAATATAAACCCCCAAATCCCGAACACAGGTTACATTACAAACTGGAACATTACCCATAGAGTAATCAAAGAGACATTTATTTTTTGTACGACAAAATCGAATATAAACACACTTCTTATAAATAAAAGGTAAATAATTATTGTCGCTCCATGTCACCATTCTACACAAATCATCTTGCAACAATTCACAATCACTAACAGTTTTAATTGATCTAAAAATTTTTAAGTCATCCGCAAATAATAGAAATTTTGAATGTAAATTAATTCCTATATCATTTATGAAAATATTAAATAATAGTGGACCCAAATTAGACCCCTGTGGTACTCCGGAAGTAGGAGTGTATTGTTGGGACTGGTATCCGTTAAATAATACGTAACACACACGCGAAGTTAAATATGATCTAAATAACTGTATGTAATCGTCAGAAAATCCGTAATTATGTAACTTAACCAGAAGTAAACTATGGCTGACTTTGTCAAAAGCCTTACTAAAATCCGTATAAATACAATCAACTTGAAGACGCTGCTCCAAACAGTCAGTAATTAATTTTGTATATGTAACAAGATTAGTTGTAGTAGATCTAGACCTTAAGAAACCATTAATAACACTTTATCGGCGATAATTTTAAAATTGTCAAGAAGAAATTAATTAATAAAATTAAAAACCGAATAGAACACGCATGCTTTATATATATATATATATATATATATATATATATACATATATATATATATATATGTATCACATAATCACGATGAGCTTATTCTCAACTCAATGCTGGATGTAAGCGTCCCCACTTTGCTTTCACACGTAATAACCGCCGACTTTGTTCGTTCAATTCACACTGGCTGAACTCTAATATTGGCAAAAATTTGGAAAGATACACAGTATTGTGATCAATTTGCGAAGCTATTTAGTTTTTTCAATCCCCATTTCCCTAATCGGTGATTATCGAGCGAAATAGACGAGTTCGAGAGCTAGACATTTCCCCCCCCCTTAGTTAAACTGCACCTAGCTGATGGTAGCTATTTAGCAATTTTAATATTTTATGCAGATTGCATGATTAGCAGCCTACTCATCAGTAGGTGCTAAAAACAGTCATTACTTCTAGCGAATTATCCAGCAACCCGATCGCCATGTTGTTCGAGTACACTTCTAGTCGATAAGCATAATTTTTTGCGTCGCTGGATATTACTTCCGGAACAAACTTCATTCCAAGGTCTTTGTGGAGTGTTAAGTTGGTGATGTACCACGGTGCACTGACAACCATCCGACGGATTTTATTCTAGAACCGCTGAATAATCGATATGTTGCTGTTTTTAGAACAGCCCCATAATGGGCAGCCATAAGGGCCAAACTGGTTTCAAAATTTGATTATAAATCAATAATTTATTTTCAGCGGACACTTCCGATTTCATGTTTAATAACCAGTACACATCTGTCTTAGTTTTCTATTTAGCTCAGTACGCTTTGCTATTATGTGTTTTCTCCACGTTAGACGCTGATGTGCATACGAGATATTTTACATCTGATTTCTGTGAAATTGTAGCACCGTTTAGGACTATGTCTTCTGCTGGATCAATTCTTCTGTTAGTAAAGATATTACTCTTGTTGATTTACTTTCATTAGCCTTGATCCTGCAGAGGTTAAGCCACGACGAAATTTCATTGACTGCTGCCTGGATGGTATTGAGCGCTCTGACGGGGCATACGTCGGAACACAGAATCGCCGTGTCATCAGCAAAAGTCGCTACCTCTACATCAGACGGTGTAGTTATATCTGATGTGTAAATGAGGTAGTGGTCCCTGTACACTGTGGCACACCTGCCTTCGCCGCGTATATATCTGATGAATCGTCTTTATATTTCACATAAAAATACCTTTCACTTAGGTAAGACCGAAGCAACTGGTATAATTCATATGGAAAATGTTGCTTAATTTTGTGTAATAAGCCATCATGCCAGACTTTGTCGAAAGCCTGGCTTATGTCCGAAAACACGGTATATTTTTTTCCTCGAGGGACATCTCGATAGTGTTAACTATACGATGTATCTGCTCTGTTGTACCGCGCTTGGATTTAAATCCGAATTGATGTTCCGTTATTAAATCTCTATCATCAACGATTGGCATTTAGTCTTTTTAGCAGCAGTTCATTGAATACTACACTGGTTGCTTGTAGATAATGTAATTTATATTTTTTTAGTTCATAATGTTTTATTTCACTTTTTATTATCACCATGCGCCGTACCGTTCGGATGACTAGTAAAATATGAGTTGTATCCCATGAAATTGGCGAATCTGGTATTTGTAAGACGTGTCTCCGATCAGAGAGATACGGACATCATTTTCTGTGATGTACATCTGTACCTCGGATAAATGCTTTAAAATACCATTCGCATTCCACGATACGATTTTTAAATTTCTTATTTTTTTTATTTAACATAGCTATGATACTGTTCAGTAGAGCTGGCTTTGCTGCTCCATCATACTGGGAAAGAGCGTTTTAATTTCGGTTATGAATGTCTGTTATAATGCTCAACCGTTATTAGCGCTTCCATTGTCAGTGGTATCCAAGTTTTGACGTTTTTCTTTACTTTTTTATACAGTTAACATTTGTGCATAGCTAGTCGTGGATTGTGAATTTGTACTGCGGTTTACTTCCGTTGTAATGTCTTTTAAAGGAGGCCAGAAGTTGGACGATAATTGATGGTTTGTGTTATTTTTATTATTTTTCGTTTCATGTTGTTTATGTCTGATAGCTTGTAATTTTCTGTAGATTTCACAATTTGAAGATTATAATAGACGGACCGAAAACCGAACGACGATGCTTTCAATAAATTGAATATTTAAAATGCGATTATCAAGAAGAATTAGGAAAAGATACCTAGGCCTACGTTCGTGCGAAATACAAATTCTTCACGATGCCTTATAATTACTGGAAAAATGAGTAGAAAAAGGAAAGGAAAAACGGAAGACCTAAAACGCGCTGGGTTGATTAGACTGTTAATCGGTTTAAGTCGGCACGATTGTTGGTGGCCGCTCAAGACACGTCAGCACGTAGAATGGTGATTAAGACTGTTTCACAACATCACTACGCGCTTTCTAAGGCTCAAAAACGGAAGAAACAGACACATTTATCCACGTTTCGTACTGTTAATTTTAACGATATTTCATTAAAAAAAAAAACAAAAAAAAAAACGATTTAGTTATTCTTTCAGGTCGAACATGTGGCTAAACCTAAGTTTATACAACTACCTTAAAAATTTGTCATTTTTGCTACACGTATTTCATTCGCATAAAAACGATTAGTAACGAAAAAAAAATTTCCCCGACGGTGGCAAGTTTTTGAACAAAAATTAATTTTTGGGAGCGTGTTTCGAAATTTATTAAATCAACAACATCGAAGCAAAAAACTCGTTATTTATCGGATATTTAATTTAAAGTGACTATACTAATTAACTTCGCATAATAACGAAAATATTAAAAAAAAAAAAAATTATACTACTTTCAAACGATTACGTTTAAAATAAACAAACGGTAATGCTAGTATTTTACAATATCAAATGTTACCGATTGAAGCGCTCTAGAATCGATGATGAATTGAATATTTTTTATTTTAAAAATTACTTGCAAAAAATTTTATAACGGTACAGTTAATTACAAACATTTTAAAATAATTTATACATAATTTTTAGGTTAGGCTAGGTTTTTAGGTATATCAAATATTAAGCTAATACATATACTTCACTTTGATCGTGCTCCACAGGCTGAGAAGCGATATAATTAATGACGTCATTTTTTAAATTAATGTAGACATAATTTTTAGGTTAGGTCAGATTAAACTAATAAGAATATTACTTTATTTTGATTGCGCTCAACAGGCGGAGAAGCGATATTTTCTTCAATTATTTAAATATAATTTTTTGAAGAAATAGATATTTTTTTGTCGAAATTATTTAAATACAGTACGTTTTTTCATAATTTAAGTCAACGGGATGGAAAATCACGGTTTTATGGAATGGAAAATGGCGGGTACTCGTTTTTTTTTTTTTTATTTATGATAATAGTATATAGCGCCGTTCGCGTGATCTTAAGGTTATTACGTTATTGAGTTTATTTTAGTTTCTTTGTTTTATTTTTATTCATTATTAAAGTAGACTTATATTTTACTATACTTTTTTTTAAATAATGGAAAATGCATTCGATTTTCATACTCTTATTAAAACGGTTGAGGGATCGAGAGGTTATTTCAGAAGAACAATACAAATATTCTAAACGCTTTCAACCCCTTAAATTGTATAACAATGCTACGTATAGTACGACTTTTGCTCTTCAACTATTCCGATGTTTCTTTTTAATTCGGTTTCATTGCTCCAATGCTGTTTGTTACGTGTATTTCTTCGTATCACGAAGACAGCATGGATGAATGATGAGATTTTATTCGTGCAAGTATGTTATTTTATATTTTATTATCTTGTTCGTTATAATTTAGTTGTTTTCGTTTAGTTACATTAAATTTGATTTTTTTCGTCAAGAATATAAATCACACTCGTGTATACTTGCGATTAGTGATGAAAAATTTGCCCGCCAAAATTTGAAATTTGTGCCATTAGTGTTCCATCGTTTAAAGATGAAGGCGGAAATTGGATTAGAAAAGATGCAGAGAAAGCCAGAGCTTTTTTGACACCTAGCAAGAGTCTTTCAGCCACACAACATTGCGTCAGACGTGACACCTTCAACAAGTTTTCAGGCAGATCAACCATTGAAGTATTTTAATCCAATGGAGATAGCACAGGAAATTGAGAAAAATATTAACCCGACGAAGGCCCCAGGCATTCATCATATATCACCACGTATATCGAAAGAGTTACCACGTAAAGCTATCGTTCTACTTGCGTGCTGCATCAATGCAAGTCATAGACTTGAGCACGTACCAGTTCAAGGTCAAGTGATTATGCTCAAGAAGCCAGGAAAGCCAGCGGAGGAGGTAACGTCTTACCGTCCAATATCGATTTTATCATAATTATATGAAAAACTAGTACTAAAACGAATGAGATTATTTGTGGAGGTCCCAAACCACCAGTTTGGATTTAGGGACCAACATTCCACAATTCAACAGGTGCATCGGGTAACGACAGTTATAGAGCGAACATTCGAAGATAAACAATTTTGCACGGCCGTTTTCCTCGACCTAGCACAGGCTTTCGATACTGACACGAAGGTGTCATCGTTAAAATGTGTAAACCTTCTGCCAGGGAATCTATGTCGTTTGCTAACATCATATTTGTCAGAAAGACGATTTCGAGTAGCACACGAAGATTCTAAATCATCGTATCGCCCGATACAGGCTGGAGTTCCGCAGGGTAGCGTCCTTGGACCTATTCTTTAACCTCCTATACACCAACGATTTACCTACTGATGATAAAAAAATTACGGCTATACGTTCGCCGATGACACCACCATTCTATCCAAGAGTAGTTGCCAGAAGGAAGCAACAAAGAACCTTCAACGACATCTAGATAGCGTCATCAGTTGGGCTCAACGATGGAAAATCATGTTCAACAACTCCAAATCGCAACACATTGTATTCACCCTGCGGCACGTTAACGCGTCCCATCGGGTTTATATTGCAGATCAGCCTATTCCGCAAACCAACGTGGTAAAATATCTTGGCATGCACTTGGACTCTCGTCTTTCGTGGAAACCGCATGTAAAGATGAAGCGCAGGCAAATCAAGAATGTCATCACTATACTTGCTAATAGGACGGCGTTCAACGCTCAGCATTTACCGCAAACGCCTGATATACTTACAAATTATAAAGCCCATATGGACATATGGAATAGCCCTATGGAGCTGCGCTAACCAATCAGCAGCTTGTCCGAACTTGGCAAAACGTAATCCTACGAATAATCGTAGATGCCTATCGTTTCTCCCGCAACGATGGCATACACCGCGACCTCGCAGTAAAAAGTAAGATATTGCAAAGATGCATAAACGACGACTGCATGAACATCCCAATCTTGAAGCGAAAAAATTGCTTGACATCGATACTCGCCGTTTGAAACGACTGAAACCGACTTGATTTAGCATTAAGTACTAATTTATATATGATATATGTAAGTTAGTAAGAAGCCTTGCTCGCTGTTGCGTCTTCGCACCCGTCATTATGTTTAACACTAGTTTTAAGCATATACACCATCGTAATAATAGTAATACTTATTTGAACGTAGTCTTAAGATCGTATTAACTCTTAAAATATTAAAAAAAAAAGAAGTTCTAGACAATCAGTGTTTTTACCCATTAACATTTTGCTCACTTCTTTAAATCTGGCAAAAAAAAAGATTTTCCTAGTCGTTTTTATCGAAAAATGGTCAATAATTCTCCCCGAACATGTTTGTATACCTATTTAGCGGGAAAGCATTTCACACAAATAGGAACAAATAGTATATTTTAATCATTAGGACGGCAAATAATCGCACGTATACGTGTTATACTGTAAAATAAAGAGTTTTCAACGTGAATTTAATGTTAACATTTATAAAAAGAAAGTTCGATTAAAAAATATTAATACAATAATTACGGGTTGTTAATAAAAATATACACAAATCATTTGAGTATATTCGTAATTCGATAATTTTTATTCATTAAATTAACTGTTAAAATAAAGTATACGTCACGCTTTTTCGTCTTATGAAAATACGGAAAACAAACAACACGATTACATTTATGTAAATTTTGAATAAATTTATCACATAATAAGACACATTTTTCAGAGATTGAACTATCTAACAACAGATTCGGAGAGAAACTTGACATAATTAGGGTTTTATACGTTTATATAAATAGACGCGTATAAAAATTAATGAAATACTAATATTTAATATATATAGTATGATTTCATTCCGTTGTAAACATAAATTACGAAATTACTAAACGTTAGTTTATCAACGGATTATAGTAGAAACATTACGGTACGTTTGAAAATAAGGCAAATTTAAACTTTTAAACAGAGTAATAGTATAAAACAATACTCTTTTATATTATATATATATATATATATATATAAAACACTTACTTCATTTAACAAATTAATAACACAATAAAGCAAAGAGCTGCTGAATATTATCGCCAACACAATTTTCTTTCTCAAAAACCAAGTAAAATAATGTAACCAGATAACAGCTAAATCTGAAAAGAACTAAATCGACATATACATTATTTATTAAAATTATTGAAATTAATATACAAGATCGTATTAAATCACATTTTATGTATTTTTTACCTTCAAAAATGAATTATTTTTGTTTCGGTTCATTATAAAAGTATAATATATTTTCAATTAACGTTTCATACAACTTACTTAAATGTTACATTCCTAACAAAAATTTATATCCTTTCGAAATATAAACTTTTTTTTGACTTGAAAGTTCAGACATTACGGTTTACAGTGTAGGGGGTGAATGATTTATAAATATATTGCGCAAACAATAAAGGATCAATAATAGAACGATTGTTTAACGTAAAAAATAGTTGAATTTGTAACGTAGAATAATAAATTAAACGGCGTCAAATATTTGTTTTGTTGAAAGTAATAATAAAACGAAATTTAAAAAATAATAATAAAGAAAGTAAAGCAGAAAGCGACGTTTTTAATTTATGTCATTATCTATTCCAATCACGCATTATGATTTTTTATCCCAAATTATACATTTTGGTTTCTGAAATAATTAAAAAAAAAAAAACAAAATAACTGGATAACTTAAAAATATAAATTAACATTTCGTCTATAATATTGCTTTTTAGATGACTAGATATAATTTTTAATGCATTATATAAATATTTCTAGAATTGAAACTTTTAATATCAACCAAATGCACTTTGTACAAATAGATATTAAACGCTTATGTACCGTCAAAAGGACATTATGACTAAAGGGTTAAAAAATTACATATTTATAACGTGTAGTTATTTCTTAAGGCTAGACAATTTTTCCATATAATACGGTCGAATTGTAAAGAAGCTCTCTCTGTTAGCAAAATCTAAATATTAACGTTTGGAATTGATTATATTTAATCCGTAATGGTTATTCTTTTCGAACTTTTAACAGATTCGAATGTCATCAATGAATCATTTACACAACGATTTACGTACTGTTGTAAACGTAATAAGTGCTTAGAAATACTTATAAACATCGTGAACACTTTTTATATTTAAATCTTTATTAATAGTCTAATTAAAAATATATCACGTAACTCACACTATCAACGATATGTTAGAATTTTTTTTAACACTGCCTTCGAAAGCATATCCTCACAGGCAAACACACGGGTTCCGGTATTGCAGCGCACAAGAATAAATTGTTTGCTTATGAAACTATGAACGCGGACCAAGCAATCGAAATTATTTCGTTTTAAAATCGAGTTCTAGGTTCTTTTAGAATGCGCAAAAGTAAATACGAAGTACAAGACGAAATCACGTGCACATCATTCCATTCGATTTTCTATATACAAGATTCTTAATTATTAACTAAAACACAAAAGCACTTTTCTTTTCTAAATAAATTTTATAATATTCTAGTAGTCGCTTGGTAGAATGTTTTTACATTTGTACAGCAGTTCAGAATACCAGACTTTATCAAATGTTTATCGTGCATCGAGACAAACTATACTATTGATTATATTTTTATCCTCATTATGCAGTACAAATCTATGAATTTAAATTTTTGAGTGTTTTCATCTATAATTTTTTTATATTCTTTTCTAATGAATTTTTCAAATAATTTAGTAAGAAATAAGTAAAATAGATGGATATAAGAATAAATTTTCTGTAACTTCCTCGGTTTTAAAATCATAGTGGCTTACATAGGTTTTTGCATAAAATGCTACAAATTTAGCATTAGTTCCGTTTTTGTGTGGTGTTATAGTCACACTCCAGAAATAAACCGTCTAAAATATTCTTTCACTTTTTGCCCATTCGTGATTTAGGACAGTCTGCGAAGACTGATCGCTCGTACTTATCCGGACGATAGTGTACTTTTTGAAGGATAGTTTAGTTAACTACTGTTTTTTTAATTACCGCGCTACTGCTGTCTTTTGGTCAGGTCTGGTAATTGCGTATAGAGTGCAACTGTAAATATGAAAACAGATTTTACCTGTAAAATGTGTTTCGGAATGCGAAAAAATATCTAAAAGCTCGTATTTAAAAAATATTTCTATACATTTTTTTTTTTTAATAGGTACAGGACTTTTTCACCCAGCTTTGTGTACAATTATTACAAAATTCCGTTTAAACGGAAATATTAATAAACGTTAATACTAGTCGATTGTAATTATAAATAGCTAAATATACGCGAATGTGTTTAATAACAAGTAGGTAAGATATATTTATTGGCGATGGTAATTCGTGAGACATAATTTGATTATATATTAAACATTGTTGAGAACAGTAATCAAAGCATTCCAAAAATACATGATCTGCATCTGCTATTTTATTGTGAATGGTAGGATGATGGCAAATTATATTGGCGTGCGGATGATGGTAGACGATTTATCCCAAATCGTTATCTACATAAGGTAAAAAATCGAGCGTGTTATTTGGTACTTTTATATCACTGAGCTATGATTATAAAATCTATTAGAATTTGAGTCGACCTATACTTTATTTTATAGAACATCGTTAGCGAAACCTGTCATTTCAGTATTATACACTGTATAAATCATATTTAATGCCCAGATATCTTCACGCCAAGAAATGAAACACATTCCACGGTATATGCCACAAATTCAAATATATATATATCTATATATACATATGTAACTGAAGTTCTCAATCCCGACTTCGGGTGGGTAAATAGATTTGTTTATATGAGGAGCATAAAACTAATGTGTAAAGAAAAAACAATGATGCATGTAAATATTCCGTGGTCGAAAAGAAATAAATGGAAGAAGTAGAAAAAAACAAATATATATATATATATATATATATATATATATATATATATATATATATATAAAATGATGTATGTCTCCTGCTTGTGTGCTTAGATTATTGGAAGCAGAGAGAATGTGAACATAGTCCTCTCATCAGCCGAATTAATCCCTAAAAAGCACAACCAAATAACAGGTGTCGGAAAAAAGCGGGTGAAACAATACTTTTTTTAAATAAAAGGGAAAAAATTACGGTTAAAAAAGTGATTTTAAATAATAAATGATAACTACACTTAGAAGTAGCAACATGTTCGGAAGAGACCACGGTGCTGTCCGAGTCATCAGCGTTGAATTGACGATTGTATTAGATTATAGACAAGTTAATGGTTAGATTTAGTAAATTTAAGGCTCATTGCTCTTCCAGAATACTGAAGGAATGCTACAGGGGTTTTAAATGAAGTTTGGATAGCTTACAGATTATAAACTTTAAGATTAATGATCAGTACTAAATTCTTAAAAGATCGATTGGTAAAGTATAGGTTATTAATTATAGTTCTAATTTACTGTTGTATAAAACTCGTGTTCGGTTTTCATATCTCCTATTGTTCGTACGTATATTATCGATAATAATAATAGCAATAATAACAATTGTACTATTAGTGATAATAATATTAGCAACGTTAGTAATAATAGTAATGTTATCAATAAAACCACTAACAAAACCTACGCACAAACTGCTAGAAATACTTGCCCTGACACTTTTACTGATCGTATGCCATCCCTTTTTGATTCAGAAAGTGTTTCAGTTATATCTGATATTATAAAATTATTTAAAGATTTAAATTTTAATAAAGTTTGCAAATTTGTTAAATTGGCTCTAAGCCGACTCAAACAAGCAAATGATACATTTGGCAAAATTGTTATAATAGCTGAAACTATTATTGAATATCTTAATTCAGACTAGCCCTTTAATTAATTTAAATTTTTTGGGATGGGATGCTAATTCCACCAGAAATAAATTCTTAGAATTCGGGCAATTACTGTACGATAAAGATATTCATGTAGCGTGTGTAAGTGAAACAAAGATTGACTCGACACACACAAACTAAGATACCCAGGGTACATTGCATATCGACTAGATCGGAATTTAAATGGTGGTGGGGTAGCCTTATTTATAAAGCAAAATATAGTTCACTCACCTGTAGTCATACCACCTCTAAATAAAATTGAATCTACGGGCATTTCTCTTGAAATATCTAACAACAGTATTATCATCTATTCCGTTTACTGTCCCCCTAAGGTAAGTCATAAAAATCTTTATTACGATATTTTCAACTTATTATCAACACATCACCGCGTTTTAATTGTAGCTGACTTTAATGCACGGTATAGAGCTTGGAACTGCTATTCCAATAATATGGCTGGTAATTGTATTTTAAATATGTCATATAAATTTAATTTTCACATTTTAGCTCCTAGTGAACCTACCTTCTATTCGGACAATCAAAATTTACATCCTAGTATTATTGATTTTGTATTAGCAAAAAACGTTCAAACGATAACGAAGCCTATTTCTCTGCCATTTTTAAGTTCTAATCATAATCCTATTTTCTTCAAGCTGTGTAAATCGGGTATTACTATCACATTGCCATCTGTTTTCCTCTTTAAAAATGCTAATTGGAACACATATCGAAATCATATTAATAATAACATAACATTAGGAGGTCCTTGTAAAAGTAATATGGAACTAGAGAATGAAGTGAATAGTTTTACTGACTTGGTTTTAAAAGCAGCTGAATTGGCCGTTCCTAAATCTGTCGTAACATCAAATTATTACAAAATTTCTTCCAATATTCTGACACTGATCAAGTTCAAAAATTATATTAGACATAGCTATCAAAAACTTAAAAATGCTTCTACAAAGGCACTATTAAACCGTTTAACGTGCTTGGTAAAAGCGAAATTCCAATTTTAATTATAAACTTCGTAAACTTACGGTTAAAGATAAAAGTTTATGGAAGGAAATAACAGTACTTACAAATACACACACACATTTACCGCCAATCAGCTATAATGGTAGCACAGCCTATTCAGATAAGGATAAAAGTAACTTGTTAGCAATGATGTATTATGATATTCATACACAAAATTCGCATTTGACGTCGAACTATTGCAATAATAAAATTTTATCTTCCATTAAAAAGTACTTAAAAGATTCGCCTGTGAGAATTTTGCCCTGATTTAACAACGGTCAGCGAGGTACATCGCGTCATAAAAAAACTTAAAAATAAAAAATCAGTACGTCTAGATAATATACCTACAATATTGATCAAAAACTTGCCACAAAAAACGATTGTTCAGTTAACAGTCATAATAAATTCAATTTTATTACTTTCTTATTTTTCCGACTGCTGGAAAGTGTCGAAAGTTATTCCTATACCTAAATCAAGTAAGGACATTTCTGATCCCAGAAATCTGCGGCCCGTGTCATTACTTAGTAATTTTAGTAAAATAGCAGAAAAAATTATTTTGATTAGACTGAAAAAATTCATAGATGATAATGATATTTTTATAGAACAACAATTTGGATTTAGGAGTAATTTATCTACCGTCATGCAATTAGCAAGAATTAGTGAAACCATAACTGATGGGTATAATAAAAATATGCATACAGGATTACTGTTATTAGACATAGAGAAAGCCTTCGACACCACAGGGCAACTTGGTTTAACATACAAAATTATTCAACTTAAATTCCCTAATTACTTAGTTCGGCTTATTAAAAATTATTTAAGTAACCGAAATTTCATAGTTAAAATTAAAAATGATAATTCCTACATGAAAAATGCATTAGCGGGAGTTCCCCCAGGGGAGCATACTGCGACCTTTCTTATTCCTTCTTTTTATTAATGACATTCCTAAAATTAAACATTTACAGATGGCATTATATGCTGATGATACTGCTGTATATTGCACATCGTATCGAATTTGACACTATACAAAGAAGACTAACTCGGGGTTTTATTAAATTAAATTCGTATTTTAATAAATGGAGAATCAAAATAAATTCCGATAAAACTCAATCTATACTATTCACGAAAAGAAGACCGCATTTCTTACTACCTGTGATAGTGAACAACAGATCTTTGGTTTTTTGGAAAAGCGATATTAAATATTTAGGTGTAATACTGGATCCGGGTCTCACATTTACTAAACATGCTGAGTATGTCTGCAATAAGACTCATGCGGCTCTGTTTAAGCTATATCCGATATTTAATAAACGTTGTTACGTCAGCTCGGAAAATAAATTAATAATCTACAAAACTATAATCAGAACAATTATGCTTTATGCTTGTCCCATATGGTCATATACTAGCCGTTCTAACTTAGCGAAGTTACAACGGCTACAAAATATGTGCTGCAGAATAATTCTAAATCTTCCCGTCTACGTAAAGATTGAACACATTCATAAGGCATTGAACTTACCATATATACATGAGGTTGTCCAACAAAAAAAAAAAATTCTTTTTTGATAGCTGTGCCTGCAGTCAGTACTCATTTATAAACGATATAGGGGATTACACACGTACAAGTTTGCAACTAAAATATAAGCGCTATAAACACAAAAGAATTAAACACACGCTATTACGATGTACAGCCGGGATTATCTTTTATTCAAAATTTATTTTTGTATATAATACATATAAAAATTATTTAAAATAAATATCTATAAATTTATATATAGGTAGTTTTTTGATCAGTATGCGGGTTTTGTTATTTCCTGTATTTTTACTTTAGTTAAATGAGCAACTGGGCATACTTTTTAAACTAGTATACGTAGTAAGAACTGTGTATGCGTTGTATTATTTATTTGTTTTTTGTAACATATATTTATTTTTTTTGTAAATACACTTTTTATCAATCAATCAATAACTAATTCAACGATTAATAGTATTATCTGTAATTGTAGAAAATTTTTCATTGATTAACTTCTTCTTATACTACTGCGTTTAATATTTGAATTAAAGTCATTGGCCGCTTGATACCCAATTGATTTATATATATATATCAAACGAAAGTCTCGAATATTTATTAATAAAATGTATTTATATGCCAATATCGATAAAATAAAGTTTAATTAAATAAAATCAACTATCTTCAAGGAATACCAAACAGGATACGATACCGAAACTGATGGTAAATTCAACAAAATTTACTTCTAACGCTCTCCGTTCGTTGTAAAAATTCCGAGTTTATTGTTATTACATTAAACCGGTCATCGGTCAGTTGTTACTCGCATAAACTCGAAAGTAATTATTATTTTTTTTCCCTGCATCAATCTGTTCGTTTGTAAAATAAGTAGCATCGCTATACATACAGATTCCAATGGCTGCCATTTCTTGTTGTTACTTATTGCAGTATATTGAGCTTTATACATTAGCGTCTACGAACGGAATTCTAATTCAATCTGGTTATGTCGGTTCGATCATCTGAATCGTACGTTATTGCGCTAACGGATTGACGTGGTTTTTGAATCGACGAAAATGTCTTCTCGCAACGATTGCAATTATGATTGTTGAAATGCGGGAGTCATTGCGTACGCGATCGTTGCGAAAAAACCACGGTACCGCTAAAATATCTCGCAAGACTTTGGACTGGAATCTTTGTATAAATTAAAAGTTCGAATTGATTGAGATGTGAATATCGTATGCTTAACGGCCAATATTTTGCTCTAACTGTAACGATAATATTTAATTTTCACGCGTAATAATTATAAAAATCGTAGAACTAAATAAAATATTACCACTTCGTTACCGCCGTGTCTAGATAATTCCTTTTTTAGCACTCTTCAAATTTCATTTTTGAAGTCCTTAAAATTAAACATATGTGTATAACCTGTATACTCAGAAAAGATATTTCACAAGGTAATATCTGAATATATAGATAGCTTAAATGCGAATGGTTATGACATTGACAATTTACGTTACGCCGATGACGAGGTCGTCAGACGGTGAATAAGATTAATGCGGAATCAGCCGAAAAAGGCATATTGGTAAATTGTAAGAAAACTAGTCATGGTGTAGTTAGTGAAACCCAGCAAGTATTAATAAGAATGAACAATAAAAGTTATTTCTCAATACATTTAAACAGTTAGGTTGTAACGTTAATATTGCATAAGCAAGGGCCATATTTTTTTGAAAATGGGAAAAGTATTTACAAACAAAACGATTAAAAGCGGCGTAGCCAGACTTGGTTGAAGAGATGGGGGGGGGTTTAACCAAAACTCAAGTCGGTTAAACCCTAATAAGCAATCCAACATAACAGAGTTATTTTTATGCTTATTGGACGTCGAATATGTAATTCTATTAGAAGCGATAGACGGCAGAATATTTAACGTTACTGAAACACACTAATAGTATGTTATTGAGGACAGAGGCAGATGGTTACAATAAATTCCGCGGCAAAATAAACGATAATGATTTTATATTTTTCGAAGGAATAATACATAGTGTGTAATACTTTAAATTTAAAAATTTAAAATCTATTCTTCGCGTTTTTCTACAAAATTCTTCTGGTACCTCCTATATTACAAAACTATTTATTTACTTCGAAAACGACGAAATTTAAATAAAATAAATGTAAATAAAAAAAAACAAATAGGTTTAACAAATGCAAAACTGCATTTAACAACGAGTATATATTTTCTTATTATTATATTGATTACAGGGGGGGGGTGTTCAGACCCCCAAAACCACCCCCTTGCTACGCCACTGAAACGGACAACGAAATGGAGACTGGTTAAATGTTACGTATAGCCTGTACTGCTATATGGAATACCTGGACAAATAAAAAATCGACGACAAATAAACTGAACGCCTTCGAAATGTGGCTATATCGAAGTTATGTTACGGTTATCATGGACGCATACGGTTTTGAATACAAAGATTTTAAAAAACTAGAACTGGCGACTATTATAAAGAGACGGAAAGTAGCCTAACTCGGTAATGTCACAGAAAAACGGTGAAAAGGTAGAAGGAAAATCTGGTTTGAAAACATGAAGGATAGACCTCGGTTTAATGCGAACATTATTTGATAGGTCAGAAGCCAAATGGATAATCACCAACATCTATTGAAGATATGGAACAAGAAGAAGATATATATATATATAAATAATCTCACTGTCTATAAACTATTGCAACAAGTTAGCGCATACGTATTATCTAACTATAATTGTTTCCTACGGAGTTTTTATCGCTTATGTACAAATAATTAATTTCACTGCTTTTCAGAATTTAACGTTACTTTTATTGTTGCACCAACTGAAATTTTTACTAAATAAATACATTTTTAAAAATAAATAATATATATATATATATATAAAGGTATACATACATACACAAACACACACACACACACACACACACATATATATATATATATATATATATATATATATATATATTAGTGATTGTATTTTTCTACATTATCTTTTAAAGCAGATACAAATATTTTGTTAAAATAAACATACATACATATATATATATATATATAGTTTTATATTTATGTTGATGTATTGTAGAGTAGTGATTTTACGAATTAACAAAACAAAATGAAAACCAATGTTAATCACTATAAAATTTTATATTTATGCAAAGCTTTTCGATTTGAACGACATTTTCAAGAGATACAAAAACTATATAGTGATTAACGTTGTTTTTATTTTGTTTTGTTAAGTTTTATATTTACTTCAGTTTCACGACAAAATTGCGAAACTTTTGTTACAGCTTTTGGTTCTTAAATAAATAAGAATTTACTCAGATTGCAAATGTTATCAAATATTCGTACACGCGAATATACGTGTAAATAAATATTACGTTGTATATATATATATATATATATATATATATATATATATATATATATATATATATATATATATATATGTACTATGTATTTATTTATTTATTTACATTTAACCGGTAAAGTGGCGAAACTTTTATCACGCTGGTAGAGATTTATGTAAATAAAACAACGATTTAACTAGTTGGCTATAGTTTCGAAAATGAAATGCTCGTAAATAATATAGGATATTGAACGATAGCTCCCCTCCGCGGTAAATATTAGCTAGGAATAACAACAGTAGTATAATTGCACCAGTAATCATAGTAGTGGTAATATAGTTGTAATTATAATAGTGCTAGTAATAGTGATAGTATTAATATTCGCGATGGTAGCGAAATGGTGACACAATTTTTCTACTGTTAAGCAGGTCGAACGATCATTTTAGTTAATCTATAACATATCTGGAAGCACTGAAGGTATTCCTATTCTATGTATATATCATATATATATATATATATATATATATATATATATATATATATATATATATATATATGATATATAAAGACGTATTAACTATAATATATTTTTCTATATAAATAAAAAGAAGAATTTCGTTTATTATTATTGTTATTATAATAATAGAGAGATGATTTCATAATCTGTTTTTATCTAACGTAGATTAGTTATCGTACCGCCGCGAAAATGCATACCGACTGATTTAATATGACGATCGACGATAAAGATAAAATATTCCAGGCCATATTGAATACGTGTTTGAATTTCGCGGCGTGTAATAAAAATCGTTCGTACGCACGTTTAAAATTGCTGACGTATTTAACGATAGCGGCGAATTTTTACATAGCGTTCGGTTTGACGGTGGATATATTTTTAAATATAGGCGATATCGGTCAATTTTTAGATCGTTTATTGTATTTGATTTACGTTCTATACTCTTATTTTTATTTATTACTAAAACCGTCTTCGATAAATACGTTAATAGACAAAGCCGACGGTAACGCGTTCGTTTACGACGCAGATGAAAATCGATCGTCGACCGGACGTTTATATCGTCGTACGTGGTGCAGCGAACGTAAAATCATACGATGGAAAACGTGTCGCGTATTTTTCTTATCGTTTACGGTGAATATGTTTTACGGAATTTATCCGTTCGTCACGTTTTTCGTCTATCGTTATTTTTCTTCATCGTCTTCTTTTTTTAACGAGAATTATCGCGAATTTACCGTTTTTCCGGCTTGGAATCCGTTCGAAATTCGTACGTTAATCGTCTATCTGTTCGTGTGTCTGTTTCAATCGATCGTATTATTCGTTAATACGTTACGTATGACGTCGGTATTCTGTTTATATTTCTACATAGACGGTATAATAGCGACCGAAATGAAATGTTTAAAACGAATCATCGAACGTACAGCGTCTAGAGTCGATCGACTTCCGATAAGAAAATTATCGATAACCGCGCGCACGGCAACGTCGACGTCTAAGAAACCGTTAACGTTGCCGTTATCGACCGTCGATGATCGTCCGGTAACGTCGTTATCGTTAGGCAAAAAAACATCGTCACCACCATCGGCGGCGGCGGCGTTATTAACGTCGACACGTTCGATTGAACGTCGTTCGTTTATACCGTATTATCGACATCATCGGCAAATCGTTAAATTCGCTAAAGACGCGATAACGTGTTTTAAATGGGCTTATTTCGTTAGTAACGTCGTCGCCGTATGCAGCGGTATAACTAATATTTATTTAATGACGATGACGACGACGATGACGGCACCGTCGACCGAACGGAATACGTTGAAATTGACGTCGAACTTCGCTTCGGCCGTTTTCGTAATCGGCGTGTTCTATGCCGGTTGTAACGTCGGACAACGATTTACCGAATTGAACGAAAAATTCCGTTACGCGATTTATTCGAATAGCGCCTGGTACGAACGATCGATACGAATTCGACGCGAAGAAATTGTGCCGATTTTAAACGTAACCGGTTGGACGGTACGTATGTCGTACGCGCCTAATTGGTACGTTTCTAATTTACTATTTAACAATACCATCAGATGGATATATACGATTATTAATTTCCTATTGAAAACGAAGTATAAACATTAACGAAACTATTTATCATTATTATTATTATTTTACCTCTTCCGATCACATAATAATACGTTTATTCGTAGCGATGTATAAACTGGTTCTATTTTAACCGAATATTCGGATGACCGTAGTGGCCAAATGATTCCAATTTCTCGTCAGTTAAGTAACACGTTCAAACTTAGTCCGAGAATTGTATAAATTATATACATCCGTTAAATTTGGTTGTAGAAAAAAAAATCATATATATATAATTCTACGAAGGAAACGCAAGATGACCAGTATGACGCCTGTTCCCGGATTTTTATTGAATACACTAACGCTCTAACTAGATGATTAAGAATAGATTCGTTTAATTATAAAGGACGAAAAAGAAAACTTTTGATCGGAATTTTCTATATCTCGGTCGGCCGTTCGAAACCAACAGGCGACGTAGAAAAGTTTTTCATCATTATTTAATTCTTAATTACTACGAAGAGAAGATGATAGTGGCACCCCACTCTGTTTAACATCATAATATGCGCGCTCGTATCGTATAGCTGATTTTATAGGTAAAAATAAACGTACAATACCTAGTCACGACGTACGACAACGACGATGATAAGAAATGTAGATTATTCAGAGATAAGTGTACAATTGGTATCTGCTTCTGTAAGTAGATAAACACTAATCGTACTAGTCAGATCGCGTGTAAGGCTTTATTTGATCGTTTATAAACCGCGATACAGAAGTCTAGTCGCAGCGATACGCTTAAAATTATTTATCTATAACGCGTAACGATATTAGTTAAATGACCTAATCCGAATTTAATCCTATACAATTATTAATTACGTATAAACTATTTTTACTACCGAAAAAATTTTATATCGGCCATATTCGACCAGTTAAAAAGAATCAACCACTGTCGGAACTACAATTAACAATCAGAGATGGTCTTATGGCAAAACGGTTAAAATACTGTCGGAAATTACCGTGTCCAGAAAGCACCTGGCTGGAAAAGAAATTTACACATCCAAATCATCTTTAATCCTATATATATATATATATATATATACTAGTGATGGGCATAATCGACTTCTAACGACTAATTCGGTTTTTTCAAATAACCGACTAATTCGATTTGTCTAGAATAAAATAGTCGTTTTCTGAATATATATATATATATATATATATATATATATATATATATATATATATATATATATTTAATTCGTTTATTAATTTGAGCGATTTATTAAATATTCTTCTTTCTTTATACAAGATGTTAACATATATTTGTAAAGATGTTATCTTGTCTATATAACTTAATGTTTTATTTAATTCGTACAGTACATCACAGGCTAAGAAGTGTGTGATATGCTTTAGAATAAAAAACCTACTATTTTCATCAAATCGGATGATGTAAATCCGATTGAATTTAGTCGCATTTTAACTAATATGTGTTAGTAGGTTCTATTATTCGGTTATTTTGGTTCGATTGATTTTTTTTTTTTTTTTAATTAAGTAATCGTATTTCACCATTTTTTTTTTTTTTTTTTTTTTTTTTTATTGTGTCCATCAGACTTTACGTCGGATTTAATAATAACATCATATAACAGTAATTATAATTTAAGTAACTTAAGGATACGGAACGTAGAAAATATCGACATCGGTAATTCGTTACATAACTTATTATCATTTAAAAATATTTTTATTTGCCAAGTCGTGTTTACATTGTAGTAATAAACAATTAAAATAAATCCGACTAAATAAAAAAGGGAATAATAAACAGTATTACTAATTAGTCGCAGAAGGACGGTTATGCCCATCACTAATATATATATATATATATATATATATATATATATATATATATATATATATATATATATATATATATATATATATAAAACATTAAACTTTTTTCATTTCAAATCTAACATATCGTCTACATTTTGGTTTCTGCACATTATATCATATATTTCACATAGTCGGAATATAGGAAAACTTCCGAGAACGGACATATTTTTGGAAACTCAGTCGATACTAATCGTCTATTTCCAAAGTTATACTTTTTTAAAAACATTAAGCGTAAAACAATTGCACTCTATTACTTGTTACCTGCCCGCCTTTATTCCTTATGCAACTTGTGAGATACTTCTTATACTGCATCTCTCTATACTGAATGTAGCAATTTTTTCAATACTGATCGTTAATTAATAACACCGTGCCTTAAATTACGGCGCTCATCTTGGAACGTTTTCCCGCACAATGTTTTCTCATTTCTTCATCTTGATTAATTTACACGCGCGTTTCCAGAGACGTAGCGATGATATTTCTAGAGAAGTTGTCCACATTTTATAGAAATAAAAGTTCGTACAGCACCACCGTCGGATAACCTATAAAGACGTCCCGAAATAATAACGATAGTTATAATAAAACCTACTGCGTAATATTCAAATATATTCCGTACGTAAATAAGTATATTATTTAACAGTGGAAAGACGAACGTATAATTTTGTTTATTATTTAACGTTATTCATCATTAATACGTAAACGAAATAAAATCTAAAAACAGTATTATTGCTTTTTATAAATAATATAAATTTCAAAAGTTGAAAGCAGTCGTGTATAAACTTTCGAGTAAAATAACGACATTATCGTAAATAACGCGTTCCAAATTTCAATTTCGTCGCGAACGATTAATTTAGATTAACGTCGACGAAACGAATATCATCACATCTGCACCGAAATATGATCGAAATATATCGTACACGTCTCGATGAAGTTAAGATAAACCGGTATAAAAAAAGTGGGTTTTTTTTTTTCTTCTCGACTGCAATTTAATATTAACCCGCACGACTGCAGAATGCGTTTATTTACTCTCCCTGATAATTCTCTACAAGACGTTTAAAAAGAAGGAGATGGTGCATTTTCGAATAACTTAAAAAAAGAAATAGTTCAAATAACTTGGATAACATTTGAATAATAAACTTACGTCATGCTATAATAATCAAATAAGCCAATAATTCATTTCTCCAACTTCGATGGTACTGAGAATCTAATCGTTCTCTCTAGAGAGACGTTAGATTAGCACACTTTATTACTTCATTCATTACCATTGTTTATTGGCGCTTTAGTGCGGGTACAATGAAAAAAAACCAAACCAGTCCATCGAAATAACCCCTTCCTTTTTTTTTAAACTCAAAGTTATAAATGAAGCAGGTGAAAATTTATTTGGTATAATTATTATTTTTATTTTTTTTTTTTTTTTTTATAATTTTTAACGTACAAATGAAAATAGACAATTTTTTGTGCATTACGAATCCAAAAAAAAAATTGATTAAACGCATATACGTACGCCGTAATAATAACACAATAACGACAACATAATGAATAATAATAATAATAATACTAATAATAGATATGAAATCGTCGAAGTGAGTGTTGTCATTTATGCGTAGCAATCAACGGAAAAAAAAAAAATTGAACAAAAAATTAAATACGGTCTAAGATAAACAAAAATTATAATTTTTGTCACTAAAACAAGATAAAGATTATTTATTATTGTAGCCCTAGTATCATTCGCCTATAATAAAGAATAAAGGTGTGAACAAGTTTCTAGTTTACAGCGTTAAAAATTGTAACACAGTCCACGATAATATGAACAATAGGAGTCGTGCTTCGATGGATACTCTAAAACATCTTTATTTACTATTTAGACGGTTAAAAATCATTAACGACGGACGATAGTTTCATTTTAAACATTTTACGCGAAAATATTATATAATAAATTTTTATCGCCGAAAAATTAAATTAATAATAAACACGGTCTAAGAAGTAAAATAAAATTAAGTAAAAATAATTGCGTACGTTTAATCCGTTCATTCGCAATGTCCTCTATACGGTACGTGAACAGCTCTCTACACACTCACACACACAACATATATATATATATATATATATATTCTCGTAAAAGGGACATTTGTCGGTTGAAATTAAAGACTGAACTCTAGATATACTTGTATACAACGCATTAAAAATTATCGAGTAATCTAAAAAGCAATGCGATTATTTTTAATTAGTACACAAACACATTTATCCATCTATATATATATATATATTTTTTTTTTTCACTCCATATGTAACATATGGATAACAGGCGACTGGCCAAAAGACTGGAGCCAACCAATATACATTTCTATACATAAGGGCAAACAACGAAATGCGAGAATTATCGGATAATAACCCTGCTCTAACATGCAAGATTTTACTGCGAATACTTAATAATCGACTCTGGACACGGATGTCTAAAGAAATACCCGAAGAACAAACTGGCTTTATGAAAGGAAGAGGCGCCCGAGAACAAATTCTTAATATGAAGTTACTGACCGAAAAAGTACGTGAATATAACATACCTATAATACTATGCTTTATAGATTACCAAAAAGCGTTTGATATAATGTTCGTTGGGACAAATTGTGGACTATGTTGCTTGAAATGGTTGCACAAAAGCACATTGTATACCTTATACAGATATTATACAATAATAACAGTAATATCGTGCGTATTGGTAATGCAACATCAAGAGGTTTCTATACGCATAAACGAGTTATCACCCTTGATCTTTAACTTATAGACTAAATATATAATCAGACTAGTCTTAGAAGGAGCAAAGACTACTAACTATTATTTCTACGAGAGTGATGAAATTCTTTGGACATGTCATGCGGAAACCGAAAGGTTTGCAGGAGCTGATGATCATGAAAATTGTTAATGATAAACGACAAACAAGGATGTGTAGCGACACGATGGACAGATGTTGTTCGACAAAGGACAGGACTTTCAATTGTGGAATGTGTACGACTGTCGGCAGATCGGTGTAATGCGCGTAAACTTATCGCTTCGACGACAGACTAAGATTAGTCACGATACCCTAATTAGGGTGACGACTACTGATGATATATATATATATATATATATATATATATATATATATATATATATACATATATAATTTTTAAACGTCCGGTAAATTATATACAGTTGCAAAATAATCGGCAATTTTGTATGTACCTCATATTTTGATAGCAATTTCGAAACGGCAATTAAATCAATTGCGATCTTTAATTTTAATTTAAGCTTCTACACCGCTGTGTAAATTAATAAAATACCCGAAATGCTTAATTCCATAGCCAAACCGTTTGCATAGTCCTTTTAAATCGTTAAAATTAAACAAGAAAAACTACAATCCAAAGGAATGTTACGTAAAACAGAGTTCATAATGACGAAAATAATAATAATAATAATAATCATAATTTGGTAAGACAAATTAAATCGAAACCAAGTTGAAGAGTTACCTTTAATCAATTTCGGTTTTTGCAAACACGTGTTTCGATTTTTCTTTAATCTATAATCGAATTTTTGAATTCATTGTAAAACTAAAGTAGCTCGAATGTTTTCATTTATATTTTTTCACTCTTCGTTTATATTTGAAAAAATATTTTTTATCTTCAATTACGCACGACACACACCTACCCACACATATGACACACAAGTGTATATATATATATTATAAGAATACAGATCAAATAATAATCATCTCTCACGTGATCAAAATGCATATTAAATGGTTGTATTTGAATAATACAACGAATAAATTGACGATTGTTTAAGAACTGAGACAATCAACAATAATAATTTTTAATGTTACTTGGTTTTATTTTCAATAGTTACACTAATATATATATATATATATATATATATATATATATATATACACATACGTATACACACAATATACATGCACACACACACACATATATATATATATCATATGAAGATACAGATCGAATGATAATCACGTCTCACATGAGTAAAATGCATATTAAATGTTATTATTAAAATAATACAATAATACAAGGAATACATGAATAAACGATTATCTAACGATAATAATAATAATATTTTTTATGTTATTTTATTTTCAATAGTTACGCTGTTATATATATATATATATATAATTATAATAATGAATTCTAAACCGAAAATTGATTTAATCGTAATTATCGCAATAAAAACGATAAAAGCGTAAATAAAACTAATACACTTCATTAGTGTTCGTAAGTTACAAAACAATTTTCTGTATACGATATTAAATTATTTTTAGTAACGTGAGCAGCTAAAATAAGACCGAATTTATTAATTTTCTAATCGAATGTATACTTATAATTATACATCGTAATAACGTATTGATTTAGTAAATTTCGAAACACGGTTACAAAAATTCATTTTTCCCCCCGAAAACTGTCGAGCGCCGGATAAAAATTTGTTCGTCACTAGTCGGTTTTATGCTAATGTATAATATGTGTAACAAAAATGGTCAAATTGATATATTTAATATTAGCCGATATTATAAAACGATCGAGATGACGATATGGAATATTGAAAAGAAACTAACCCGTTCGATTGTATACTTATCGCAATAACGTATTATTAAATGAGATCGGAATACATATAAGGTGACCACTCAGAAAAGACGGACTTTTTTATTTAAATAACTCCAAATGAATGAAATTTTAGTTAAAAACAGGAAAACGAGAGATTAGTTTACAATCGTTTGTGGAATGCAATATCGTTCACAGTTCATTCTGTATTTTTACATTTTCGAGCAAAGGTCGCTGAATTTAATGCGAGTTTTCAGGTCTACCAGATCTCGCGGTGTTTCGTAAAAGCTAGTTCTTAAGGTATCCCCACAAAAAAAAAAAAATCGCGTAACTCTGAATTCTTTTCGAAACTCTCTTTTCGCTGTCGTGATCGATTCGCGTCGAAAATAACGTTCCACGAAAAACGCTTTCCGTTATAGGAATAACTGATGAAACTGGGAAAAAACGAATCTCTCGTGTGTACACAAAAAAGGCGAAGCACGCGATTTGCGTTCTAGCAGTGTTACCAAATGCGCTATTCAAAAAACAAAATGTCCGTCTTATCTGGGTCACCCTGTATAAATTGATCAGATCTATAAGACGATTTATACGTGCGTAAAGTAAAATTCGATCGCGGGGCATATATTAACCCTTTCAATCGTTCGAAATGTCCATACTAAATGAAATTTTAACGTTAACAAAATTTTTGTATTTCCCGTTCGATACGTCTCGATTTTAAAAATATTTATCATATAAATACATTCTCGAAAATTATCTACTACAATTCGTTCGTAAGCAGCAGTATTGTATAATAAGATACCTGCGTATAAATAATTTTTAAAACTATTTTCGCGATCGATATTCATAATTAGATTCAATAATTTCGGAACGACCGAGTATAAAAAGAAAAAAAAAAACGATTTATTAATAAAAGTAAAACGATATATTAATAAACCACCCGAGTTTACATTTCAAGCAACACGCTGTGTTCATCATCGGAACTAAACTAAACTAACTCCGACATAACAAGCTACTACCTTAACTATATTGACAATACCTACATTCTGATTGGTTCTCTGCACGCTGGATCAAGTCGGAAGCCGCATACTCTCTGTTGAAATTCTTGAATTTTTCAATTTATAAGGCTTCCCTAACGATTCTTACACCTAGATCTACTTTAAACTTTCGTATCCTCAAACCTTATTGTACGCCCTGTAACCGCTTGATGCTCGGCCACAGCAGACTTTTCCACGGGTCCATACTTACAGTCCGTTACATGTTCCTTAATGCGTATATTTCTGCCCTCCTCACATAGAGCTGAGAGCGCAAGAAGATGTTATTCGGTTCATGCCCCCGCTACTTCTCTCTCTCTCGTATAATATAACATCCTTTACATTTTTCATCATATTACGTAATTTTATGCGCGTGTTGTCAAACACCAGCGTAATATTATTACCCTTACAAATGGGAGGCGTATCGTAGTCCAAATCAAAATTTTTTATGTCCGCCCTTTTTTTTCCGCTAAACTTTTTAACCATATGCTTCCTTCTTACCGTACCCGTTACAAACGTTCATTTACTAAACTTTCCTCGTTGGATACTCTTTTTACCGCGGTTTTTAACAACTCTTAACTTTTGACTCGGATGATGGTGCTTCACCAAATAGTGTCCTGTATGTGTGCTCTTAATATACACTGACGTAGACAACTTCTTGTCATTATTCCTTTTCGTCAGAACGCCGAGAAAAGCTAATTCGTTGCAACATTCGCGTTCCATACGAACTTTATGTTTTTATGAAATGGATTTAATGCTTCGAAAAATTGTCAAATAAGATAAAAGTGTCATCCACTCATTTAAACCAACATTTTTGGCTTCCAAAGGTTTATTAATATATTTTTTTTTTTTTTTTGTACGCTGTTGTTCCGAAATTATTGTATCTAACCTGCCTATAAAATTTATAATTTTGCGTCGAAATTTTATAACGTACAACTGAACGGATTAATACTCTTAATTTCGGAGAAGAATTTTAACGAGATTATTAACGAAATCACACTAGACGCGAAGAATTACGTTTGTTCGATTAAGTAAGATAATTTATGTTAAAAATAATAATAAATCATTTATCTTTAATTTAATTTTTTTTTTTTTTTTAGTATTTTCCATTGAAAAATATTCATCGCGTCCACGATACGAATTAAAAATAAAAATAAATGATTTACAACAATCGTTATATACACGAGTAAAGAAAAAGCGTTTTTAAAATATAAATTGAAAGTAAAGTTAAATTCGCAGTTAAAGGTGTTATTTTTAATTTTTAATTAAATACAAAAAAAAAACAACATACTAATTACTAGCCGCAGCGAATCGAGTAAAGGAACCGCACAATGGCACGTACTAATGATTCAGAGCATCGTCATATGAATATTCGATATAGAATCGTTGTCGGTAATGTGTAAAAACGAAAAAAGGTTTCCCGGCTACGACACACGGTGTACACACTTCGTCCAACACTCTACACTGACTAATCGAACGGAGTGCTCAAGTTGCACGAGCTAGATAATCGAACAAAATAGAATAAAAATTAGTGCATTCAACGCACACGCACGGGCGTATATTAGCTTTAATACGTCGTTGTATGTAGTAAAGCATCGCTTAATACTTTTCATTCTCTCCTCTATCACGTGCTTTCGCAGTTACAGCTTTCTTGCTATTTTAACCAGCGTCGTATTAAATGATTCGAGGCCCATGGGCACAAACAGCGTGGGCGTCTCTTCACAAAAAATTACGAATTTGAAAATTATTACGTCTACAAAATTATACATTATTTAAACAAAATTATTAGTACTCTTGAAAAATTTATGAATTTATTTTCATTTTTTTTTTTTCGATAAAATAAAAATACATCGAATTATAGGTTACAGGTAATATACCAACAAATACTTAAACAGATTATACAAATACAAAAAATTAAAGAAAACGTTTTCGCGCTTTTTTTTTTGCGAAATTTTTTATAATCTCATTAATGTCTATTTCTCGTAATATATCTTACGTACTCGTGATTAATTTAAACGATCTTGAGTCATCGATGTTCTCTAATACATTTTTCACGATAAATAGTTTACAGAACGATCTTTCGCCAGGTACGTTGCTACTCATTAACGTTAAATATATCCGTTGCAATAACTTGCATACTACTAAAATTGTTTACCAGTTACGTGCTGCGGCTTAGAACAGTATCGTATGTAAATCGTGCAATAACTTGTACTATTGATACATCATAGTTAGCAAGTCTTTTTATTATTGTCTTATTATTTTAGCTGCTAATTAAAAATAGTAAACAAAACAAGTGAATATGATGATTTTTTTTTTTTCATTACACACGAAAAAAATATTAATTCGATGAAATAAATTGAAATTTACGCTTACGGTCGCAGGAAAAACGATATTAAAATTTTTTTTCGATAGTTTAATTTTTTAGTTGTAGGCACCCTGGGCCAGTGCCCCAAGTGTCCTTATGTAAATCCGTATCATCTGTGTTCTTCTTCCGTTTTTAAGTTTACTTTCGTTTTTTCAAGCAACTTTTTGTCCGTATTTTATCGTATAGTTTTCCTATATACGACCCGTGCTTATTTGCCCTCATTCATATTTCCCAAAAACTTTATTTTACCGCTAGGATTTTTTTTTTCTATATTTTCTATTTTTCATTGTTTCGTTACCGGGCAAGTTTCTGTAACGTACGTCGATTGCATTTAACCGTTTCAGTCAACGATGTCCACTATATGGTACTGTGCGAAATTTTAATGACTAACAAAATTTGTTATTTAAACGCAAATCATCTTCGCCGAGTAATGTAAACGATAATAAAATTCCTACACGCAACCGTTTTCAACCGCTAAATAAAAGTATATCGTCGTTCTTTCCTTAATGAAACAAAGACGAATGTACGCATATCATCGGTCATTATACGGTCGGCAATTAAAATAAGCGGTACATTGAAATGATAACTTATTTCAAATCATTTTTAAAATCGTCATTTAACATTCGCGTCGGTGAAAATAAATACTTTGTTTACGCAAATACAACGGAAGATCACGATAAACTGATTACTACTCTTAAACAAAGTAGCGTTTCTTGCATTTACCGTCTGATAGGAAACCGTCGAAGATGTTCTAAAATACCATATCGAAACATAGAATATTTTTCATACATTTAAAGAAGTAGCGACTGTTACATCGATGTCCCTATTTAAAAAGAAATCTGTACACTTCCAACCGATACGCTTGGTGAAATTTCCGCACAACACCGATATTAAAAATATTAAGTCATAACATCTTGTTCTACTATGTCGTAAACATGGGAAAAATACCGACCTAGGAAAGGAGCGTTACAGTGCTATATTTATGGTCATGTCTCGTCGAACTGTGATGCGTTAAGTGTGGACAGAATCATGAAAGTCACGAATGTAACTCTACACAAATTAAATTGTAACCTGATAACCTGACACATGTAGCTTAAGTAACTGCGAGATCTGTAAAAAAAAGTCGTTACCTGAGAATACAAACCCAGAGAAAACACGTTTAATAATATTAAATCTATTTTTTCGTCCGATATTCGCCGCGTTATTAACAATAATATTACCGAGGTAAATATGGTAATAATAATAGAATTTCGTATCGCGGTAGTAACATAGTGAATAATGAATCAGGTAGTTGCATTTTCTCAGAATTATTTTATACAATTAGAGAATTTAATTTTAGTAAAATTATGTTATTTTTTAAGAGAAATTAATATGAAATTATCGACATTCTGATCGTCTTACAAAAATTATGACTATTTTTTAAAGTGTGTCGCAATTTTTCTCAATGTAATTTTAATATAACCTATATAACCCGCGATAAACTTTCTTTAGTAGGGTGGAATGCAAATTCGCTCCATTCTAAAATTAAGGAATTTACGCATTTTTAAAAAAATAATGTTCATATAGCCGATCCTATGCGAAACTAAATTGAATTATAAAATGAAATTCCCAGATTATCATGTATATCGATGTGATAAAAGCAGGCCTAGTGGGGGGTTGTCGCATTAATTGTACGGAACTTAATTAAGCGTAATGTGTTACCAGTATTATTATCAGTTGTGTCGATGCTGTTGGATACTGAAGTGCGGACGAATCGTTCCCGACATATAAAAATTATTATTTTTTTTTTATATATATATATACAGTCCTGGGACTATTAATTGTTACAATCTTAATTTTATAATTAATTTAGTAACTAAGTTAATACACGGTTAGTACGTACATACACACTAAATACAATTATTGCGGCGCACTAGTCCAAAAGTCCCTAACCATACTTTCATTACATCTCTACATATTAAAATAAGAATTACAAGACTAGGTCAGCTGGATGCCAGCGCTTAAGACATCGATTGCCCAATTTCGTATTGAGCAGCTGCACCACAGCTTCCTTATTAGTGTGCTATCGTAGCCTTTCCTCATGCTTAGTTGCTATATCCTTTTTTTTGACATCACTTATGGCATCTGAAGATCGCGATGTATATCGTCATTGCGTGAATAACGATAGGCATTAACTATCATACGCAGAATGATATTCTGTCTAGCTTGAATTTTTTTAAAATTCGAGTTACTTGTACATCCCCATAAAGCAGCACCGTATTTCCAAATCTACGTTATGATTTGATTGTAAAGTAGCAGCTTATGGTTCGTATTTAACGGTGAGTCTGGATCAATGAGCCAGTATAGTTCTCTAGTTTTATTATTTTTTTTTTTCATCCCGACATGGACTTCCCGGGTGAGTCTTTTGTCCAAGTACATTCCGAGGTACTTTACAAAAGATACCTGAGGGACAATCAGGTTTCCTAAATATATTTTGTAATTTGGATCAACGTTTTGGTTGGTAAATGTAATATGGACCGACTTCAGTTCATTAACTTTGATCCTCCAATTCGTTGCCCAATCGCTAATTCGATGAAGTGCACGTTGGAGTTTTGTTATGACATCAGATTGTTAGCCACTGCAAGAACTGCAGTATCATCGGCAAACGTCGCGGTTGTAGTATCGTCATCTGTTGGTAGATCTTTTGTATACAGTATGTATAAGATCGGCCCTAACACGCTGCCCTGTGGAATCCCTGCTTGTATAGTGTAGTATGATGATACAGCATATTTACGGGAAACTCTGAATCGACGACCACTCATATACGATTCCAGTAGTCGACAGAAGTTTCCGGGCAGTAGTCGACTGAGATTGTATTTCAGGCCCTTGTGCCACACTTTGTCAAATGCCTGCATATCTAGAAATATTGCCGTGCAATATCTTTTTCTCTCCAAGGCACTGTTGATTGTTGAAACTACCCGGTGCACTTGTTCAATTGTGTTATGATGTTTCCTGAATCCGAACTGATGTGTGGGAAAATCTTCGCCAACAATCGGCCACAATCTTTTAAGGATTTCTAGTAGCTTTGATAATGATGACAATAATGAAATAGGACGATACGATGTAAAAAATAAATAGTAATTCGAAGATGACTTAAAATTATTATTCAAACAATACTCGCGTACCATCGTTATAGGAGTTTTTAACAACAAACACAGAACATCGAATTTTTTGATAGTGTAGGTATTAGCAACATCAACAAACCTTAATTTTAACATACTTCCTTTGAGCACACATATATTCCTCTGCAAGTTAATCATAGACTTAGCGTCATCGATTCAATATATTAGTCAAAGGTTTCAACAATGTCACAATCCCTATTTCACTATCAATCTTCTAATCACAATCCTATATTATTTTATACACAAATTACAGGCAAGTGATATACTAATACCAACGAGTAATATGTTTCAATATAAAAATAATGCACATTGGAATCGATTTAAAACTTTTATTCATAATAATATTAATCTGAGACTTTTTTTTATAGCATATCTATAATAGACTAAACTATCGACAAATTCGCTGAATTAATTACAAAATGGAGCTAACCTTTACATGCCAAAAATTTCTGCCCCTTCTTTTACCTTAAAAATGAACCATGTTATAAGAATAATTTCTTTTTAAGAATTATACACAAATTTACACATCGATACGTGAAAATTAAACAAATATAATTTTCGTCATTCTTCTTAAATAATTGCAAAAAACAATAGATTGAACAATTTCTCATCCGGACTAACCCATAAAAATAATACACTCTTGAAAGTCGGTAAATTTTTAACGAAACAAACCCAATTACTTCCCCCCTCTTAAAGGATCCCGCAACTAATCAACTGGTTTATGAATTAAATGATAAACTAGAATTGCTTGCTAAATATTTTTCAAACATTGGTAAACGAAACGACAAGTTAACGACAAGAACGCGCACAATTGTTAAGTAAAGAAATTAACAACAGATTCCAAACTGTTACAGTTAGCTCCGCGGAAGTAACACACCTCGCTATGCCTCCTGAAGTTAATAAACGCACTAAATCCTATAGGAATAAGATATCTTCGGGTATGGACGAAATCTGCAATAATGCTTAAAAACTTACCCTACGAAGCAATCGTTTATTTAACCAAATTAATAAATAGCATCCTCGTAAATTCTTACTATGCTAAAGTTATTATTCTACCGAAATCTGGTAAAGATATATCAAAAATATAAATAACGTTAAGTCAATTAGCAGAAAAAGTTATACTTAGTCGATTGGAAAGGTTTTCATTGGAAAACAATATTCATGTAAATGAAGAATTTGGTTTTAGAACTAACCATTCTACAGTGCCCCGGCTTACCAGGATAGCAATATACAATTTTAACTTGCATAAACACATATTATTAACCGAACTGAAAAAACGTTTGACACCGCTTGGCACGATGCTGTTTTATATAAAACGTTTTAATATTATTATCCCACATATTTGACTAAAGTAATAAAATCGTATTTATGTAATAAAGTTTTCTACGTTACTTAATTTTTTAAATAACTTCTTAATGGATACCTATCACGTTGAGATCCAACAAGATAGTGTGTTAGATTTTTATCCATTCCTACTTTTAATAAATGATTTAATGCTCTTTATGCAGACGACTTGGCCTTGTATTGTCACATTATATACCGGATACAATTAACTGAAATATAGTAGAATATTAAGATGGCTATACATATACGCTTCACGGCGCAGCGATGATAGCGGTTTGAATATGAATCCCACCGTATCGTGCTAAAAATACTTCTAACCAATTTAGCCATGAAGCCGTGGATGGTAATGGTATATTGATCAATATTGGTTTGCCCAAAACGAGTAGTTTTACACGTCTTATATCGATCTTCACATTCCTCTAATAACTTTTAAGTTTCTGATGATACTTTTCATATGTAAAACAACTGAGGTTATAGTTTAAAAAGACGGACGGTCGTCAGAGACTTTGAAAGAAATCGAATCACTCATATCTGGCAATGAATCTAAATTAATTTCTTTAAAAACTCAGGAATATAAAACAAATTATATATTATTTTATTTAGTATTATACATTTTATGTTATAGTTAATTTCATTTTTGAAATACACTTTATATATATATATATATATAAAGATATCACTGTCCTCTTGTTCGTTATCACTGTAGGTTATTTTTCTGTATAAAATAGTCCAGCATTTAAGGCACAAATATATGCATCGAAAAGCTGCGCGCGCATATGATGCTACATTGAATGGGATGTCACTGCTGTCTCCGTATGATGACAAAAAAGTCATTAGCTGGAATCGAATCCTCGTAGAGTAGACAACCGAACGCTCTAACAACTATGGCACCGCACCTTTCATATATATATATATATATCAAATATAAAAATATATATTTATTTATTTATATTACCTGTAGGTAACGAAGGTGGTAGAACACTTTTGTCGTTTAACAGCATTACGAAATGGACGTTAAAGCGGAATAAATTTTTTTACAATGATTACGAATTTCATCGTTTTGATGATTAGTCATCAGGTGGAATATTTTTGACTTAAATCGTTCTTCGATATTTACACCGTATATAGCGGCATACCTGCTAAATTAAATATTAAGAAAAAAAAACAACAGAATATTCATCAGCAACAAGGTATTTGATTAACTCTTTCAGTCGTACATTATAAAATTTTAACAAAAAAATTATAAATTGTATACAGAAGTGTTTATTATACAATACTGCTTCTTAAGTGAACGTTTTCAATAAATATTTTAAAAATTGAGACATTTCACACGTCGATCAGAAAATAAGTAATTTCGTTGACGTAAACCACGACAATAATTTTATCACGTAACGTTTCGAAAACAGTTTTCATTTTCAAACTGAGACCGCTTATGAATGTATAGGTATGCTCAGAAAATTATGCTTAGAGGAGCTGACTTAATATTGTCCAGATTTTGTGATAAACAAGTGTCCTGCCGTGTGCACATCCGTTTATCAATGTGTTTGCCATCATGCACGAGAATGGAGTTGTTTACTCGAATAACAGTTGACGATTTTGAAATCTTATCAAAAATTAATAAATATATAGCTCCAGAATTGTTCGAGAAGCAATTTAAGTTTTTAAACATCCAATTAATAAAGAGTATGGATACCAGTTTATTCAATTTGGGACTGCCGGTCACTGCTTCAATGGGAAAACAATAAGTTAAAATAAAAACAACTGTTAGTCGAGCAAACAACTCCATTCTCCCATTGATAAACGGATGTACACAGCAGGGCACTTGTTTAAAAATCTGGACATTAAGTCAAGATTGCCGTCTTCTAAGCAATAATTCTATAAACATACCTCTACACATTTGTAACCGCTCTCAGTTTGAAAATGAAAACTGTAAGCGCGTTCGAAAACGTTACGTGAGAAAAATATTGACATAGTTCACGCCGGAAAAAATCGTAAAGGACATCAATCGTAACAGTTTAAAAGTGTATTTAATTTCGTTGGCATTAAAATTTCATGTACCATATAGCGGACCATCGCGACCGAATGGATTAAATTAACGATTAAGAAATTGATTTAAAAAAAAAAAAAACAAATATTAACCGAAACGTTTAATTATTTAATTATAAAATAAATGTTTATTTAATTTAATAATTTACTTCACAAACAGTCTGATAACAATATATATACTAAAAAATCTCGAAAAACGACATTTTAAATTATTTTTTTTACTATCTTTACTTTTTTTGTGTGTTAATTTTTAGACAACTAAACAATAATTTAACCTGACTGTAATTATTAACTAATCAATATCATCGTTTTTACCATACGATTAATTATTCTTGATAAGCAATTCACAGTGGTCTACTATTTTAATAGACTTAATTCTTCACGCATATACAAATCCTCTTTAATTTGCTTAATTATTATTCAAAAAATCCCACCCACAATTATAATAACAATAATAAACAGAATATTTACTGAAAAATAATAATATCAATAAAAACACTAAATAATCTAATAATAAACAAACTTCTAATTTATTCATCAATCTATATAATATAACATGAATCTAATTTAACAATAAATACAAATAAATTAAATTTTAACATATTTATAATAATCTACTCAATAAACAATATTATACTCATTCCAATAATAAATAAAAATAAAATATCCTACTTTAAAGCAAATAAAAATAATAATACATAATATAATAAAAATAAATATAATTTTAATAATAAGAATAATAGGATTACCAGCACTCCAATTATTTATACCATAATGAATAGCAATTATATAAATAAATCAAACAATAAGAAACATTATTTTCATTATTAATATATCATTTTTAATCTTTCTATACGAAAAACAAATTATAATATTTATATTTAAATATAACATAATATTTAAATATTATATAAAAAAGAATAATTTTAACATTAGTAAACATAATAATAACAATAACAACAATAATAATTATATAAAATTATAAGGACGATTAATTTTCAAAAATAAAAATCTTAAAAGAAAAAATTACTTATATATAACTTTACAATTTATAACCATTCAGTTATTCCAATATTAACTAATAAAAATTAAATTTGCAATTTAAATATAAATAAATAAATAATTAAATTAAAAAAATACAACTAATCATAAATATATTGAATTAATATACTTCATATTTGGAATATGATCAGAAAGAATAGCATTCTTAATCAGATTAATTATACCGATAGAATTAAACAAATAACTTTTTAAACGACAACAATATTTTTAATATAATAATCACAATTCATGCATTTATTATAATATATATATTTTTTTTATAACAATGCCAATTATTATTGGATCATTAAGGAACTATTTAATTTCCATAATAATAGAATCAAACGACTTAATATTAGCCCGACTAAATAATCTAAGATTCTTAACACTATCAACATTTGGATAAAGTAAAGTTTAGCTTTCGGAACACATACACAGATGCGTATATATATATATATATATATATATATATATATATATATATATATATATATATATATATCCGAACCGTTGTATTACCCTAAAACATATACCTTAAATAAACGATATTTCTAATGTTCACATTTTTCAGATGTTATGCTGGAGTAACATTAAGGCTTATAAAGAAGAAAATTCTAACTGGTGAAAAACGAATGTTACTCGATCAAATAAAAAAACAATTGCAAAGAAACAAAAAAGACATCATTCGGAGTCGTAGACGGACAATATTTTTTTATTTTTTTATTATTACATTTTAATAAGATTTTAAATTATATCAAATAGGAATTGTTATTTTTTTTTTGTTTTAATAAATCTATACGCCGTAGTAAATCATAATCTTCATTTCCGTCTCCTTCCTATTATGCAACAGAATTAAGATTATGTATATTCTAGTTAAAACCGTACTTTTAACAGAACTTGAAACTTACATAGTTTCAGGAGAGGCAGCTTTATCCTCTACCGGCAAATCAATCGTAGGATCTATGTTTAATGTTTTCACCATTTGCGTCAAGTTGGACAACAATGTAACGACTCTAAGCAGGATCTCTTCGTTGACAGAATTATTAAGTAAATATATCAATCTGCGAGGTGCCTACGAAATGGAAACATTTTAAAAATAATTTACGATCGTTATAAAAAAATTACATATATTTTTAAAAAAATCTAATAAATACTGACCTACTCTATAAACTTTGAAAACATAAATTGCCTCGTCAATATTTCACGTTGCTTAAATCTTACCTTACAAATCGCTACTTCCACATTAATGTAAATATTGCTTATTCTAACATTCATGTAATACAATCGGAAGTGTACCTCAGCACAGTGTAATATCATATTTATATGTCCGGCTTATCCGAAAATATTAACACTACTACAGCTATGTTTGCAGACGACATCGTCAGACTAGCAACTGATGAAGACCCAACAACAGTATCGTATAACAGATTTAGACAGGTGGTTTAACACTTTCCGGACGGCACTAAATTTTACAATATTCTTTCTCCTGACGATACACGTGCAGTGCCCGTAGCTTATAAGGTTTTATTCGCTCTACGGCTATCTGAAAAAAATGTCTATTTCACGACGGCAAACGGGCATCGCCCGTTTCGACAAATAACATCGTATTCTGTTTCACTAACGAGCGCTGCACGTTTCCAGTTTAGTTAATGTGTTAGGCCACGTGGTTTTAAGTAAACCAGTTTTTATTTCATCTCTCTACGACTAATAGAATGTGAGATATGGCTATTTATGTGTTCCGCTAGCTATTGTTTGTTTTATGTTTAGTGTTTTTTCTCGTGAACTAGGTGGAAAAAATTATTTTTCTACTTACTAACCATAGTTGTTTGTAATGCACACGTGCTGTTCAAAGAGTTAACAAAACGCAAAATGTCATTAAATAAATTTATGAGTAACGTAGCTCAACAACTAGCAGAAGAAGGCGGAAAAAATTTCATTGAACCATCCCAGTTCAAGAGTATAGCTGGAAGATTATTAGCGCGACATTTTCCTTCAAAGATTCCATCTACAAACACCAAAGCTAGAGACCCAGTCGTTCCTGCAAAGTTTGTACTGAACGAGCAAAGTACAAAGGACAAAAAGTGCGAAAAGAAACTGTTTTTCAGTGTTCCACTTGCGGTGTTGGTCTGTGTGTTCCAGAATGCTTTGAAATATTTCATACTAAGGCGGATTACTATAAAGAATAAATTTTGTATGAATATGCACAAACATACACACATATATATATATTTACAAAGAACATTATAAATATTATTTTTATATATTATACGTTTTAAATATTTAGAATATAGATATTTTTCGTTACAAAAATTCTTCATTTCAGTAAAATGCATGAAGAAGTTGATGTACTCGTATCCGATATTTATTTATGTATTTAATCAAAACTATTTGTGCCAAAATACACTTTGATGTTTTTTGTGTAACATATAAAAAATTTGAATAAATACGTGATACGTGTTTCATATAGTTAGGTTTATTAAAAAGGTCTAAAAAGCGCCGTCACAGGGTAGCGATTCCAAAAACGGGCTATGCACGTTTGCCGTCATACGAGAGCACACAGCAGAAAATGAGTGCCGTCGTAGGGTAGCGAACTAAAAAACGGGCACTGCACGTGTGCCGACCGGAAAGTGTTAAGTTATGGATCAAAGTTCATGAAACAAACACAAGTGTTATTCACATTAAACAAAGGTAAAAATGTATCGATTTATTTAAATAATAAATTAGTTTCAGTATCACACAAGGTAAACTACTTGGAATTTGATCAGCGGCTTATACGGAAGGATCATATATTTCCGGAACGAAAACAACTTTATTTAAAGTACAAAGAGTTACATTGGTTACTTGGAAAATACTCGAAATTATCGATTGGAAATAAGTTATTAATATACAAAATACTCCTCGAGCCAATATCGGCCTGCAAATTTCGGGAACAACAACCAATTCCATTATTAACATTATTCAGCGATTCAACGGCCAAATTACTACGCAGCATCTCATCATCATCACGGTATATTCGAAACGATGATTTACACAGCGATCTTAAAACACCTAGTGTTAAAGAGGTGATTAGACAATAGAACGACAGTTACATCCAGCGAATAATCATGCGAATCTGTTGGCAGTTGATCTTGTGGATAATGGCACACGATTCAATTGTCTTGTACAACATAGTCAGCTCGAACTTAAAAAACAAATTTATCTCGTTATATTATGCACAAATATATATATATAACTCTCAGATAGTGGGTAATCTACGTTGGGAGATACCACCTTAATATCGAGTTCTATTGTCATACTTATTAACCTTTTTTTTTTTTATTTTATCAAAATTTTATCAAACGCGGAAGATTGTTATAATTTTACTACACTAGACAGTGTGTCAACTTATTATTCGATAATTATCTGTAAAATTTTTAATTTACACGACCGATTGTTTTAGATTTCAACTTTAATTTTTAGTATGTTTTTAGATTCGTTAGTTCAAATTTTTCGTCCACATATTATTTTTTTGTTTATTTACAAAACGATTTTCATGTTTCTAAATTGAAATGAACGAAATAAATAGTAATAGTCTTATAGGCAAATAGCTACTCCAAAAAAGAAAAAAAAAACAACGAAATAAATCGATTGCAATTAAAATAATGTAATAAACTATACTAACGAATGAATATATCGATTCTATGGCGAAGACATGCCGTTTTACGTATTTTACGCATTATTTGGAAGAGTCATTAGGAATATTTTTAATTCAATACGTACTTGCGCTGCCAATAGACTAGGAATCATGTCTTCGTTGGTAGAAAGGTTAATTAATAATTTCAACGCTTCCAATTTCATAGCGGGACCTCCGTTATCTACAACGTGATACGCTAACGGTAAAACAGCATAAAACAAACTATGATAATCCGATAATACTGCAAAGTTTGTTAAACAAATGAAAATACAAAGAGACACATCATCGGGAATTCGATCGTGCTTCAACATAGCGATAAATATTGGAACCAAATCCTAAATAAATATAAAATTGAAAAACGCATTAAAAACACATCGAATACTTTTAGAAATTGCAAAAAAAAATCATTAAATTGTAGACGATGTAAATATAAAATAGTCCAATTTTTTAAATAAAATATTTTTCACTTTAAATATACAAGATTTGTAACAATTGTACCAATCATACAATATTTTAAACTAAATAGAACCAATCATACAATATTTTAAACTAAATAGAACCAATCATACAATATTTTAAACTAAATAGAATATATAATATATTGTTTACTTATTGAAAAATCATGTAATCTATCATACGACGCATTTGAATATATCTAGAGATATATTTGAGTGTGACTCTAGAACGTTTAATTTGAAAAATCTGTTGTTTTTTTTGTGTTTTTTTTTTTAGGAGGGTCGATTTAAAGATTTCCTCTTCATTTTAAATTTCTAACAGAGTGCTATATTCATGTCTAAAGTTTAACTTGTTAGAGTGTGATTGCTACTTTGCTGTGCCCAAATAAAAAGAAGAAAAAAATGCGAAAAAAGTATAAAACAATAATTGGATGAGACAGATTTCTGGAAGAATTAATTGGTCAATTACCTAATTCGTGACTTTCAATTAAATATGTCGACAAAAAGAGTATATTGTGTCCGGCGATTTATTTATTATTATATTCCTCAATACAGTAGTATTTTCTTTAATAAAATTATAATAATTCTTATAAGCATTCTTGCATCTATTAGTTCAAATAAAATATATTGCAGTAAATATTATAAAACTATTAATAATAATTAAACCACCGATGTGCAATACTGCGTGAGTGGCGGGCGCATTATTAATCACATAATTATGCACACACACGCACACAAATAATCAGAAAAGTTTATAACACTCCAACGTGTCAGGCACACTAATATATACATTCCTTAGAAATAACCGGAATCATAAAATTTACGTATATACTACATTTAATTCGTACAATATTACACCAATATGAATATATGTAAATTACATTTGTGTAATCATTACTCTATAAACATATATACACATACACATAAACATCCGTAATACATACACGCACGTATATATATATATATATATATATATATATATATATATATATATATATATATATATATACAGATGTACCGTATCGATTACAATCACGTATATATTTAGGTGAAATAATTACTAAACATAAAAGCTTTGATAAACACATTTCCATAAAAATACCTAAAAAAATACCAACATACCCATAATGAAATTTACACATACATAATAGGAGTATAAAAATAAAATATAAATATTTCATGCAGTGAACCTATACAAAAAACTTCGGATGAATGTATAACGCCTTTAACAAGGTATACGTCTAACCGAATAGAGGTTTCCTCATAATTTAAATATAAATTACAGGGACAAGTGCTCACACATCTACAAGATATTGTGTATTCTCCTAAGGCAGTGTACTCTATTTGCTCGCTCGTTTCTACCTTTTATGTATCGTGTTAAGGGCATACGACGTTTTTAAAAATGTTTTAAGTTATTTTTTACTACTGGTGGTAATGAGTTATAAATTTTAACACACTTATAAATGGCTTGCATTTTGACTCTTGCAGTAAACTTTATCCTTCAGGTTTAGTACAATGGCCTGTGGGGTTTAATTCAGCATATGGTTTATTCCTAAATATATATTCCAGTAACTGCAAGTGATATAGTTCTCGAGCATAAAAAAAGTGTTCATGCGATACTGATGTTTTTACTAGTTTTGCAGTACTTGAAGAAGTCTGATATGTTTCCAATGCATTATTCCATAACTGAGAGTAGATTGATATAAGGCGAATTATAAACGTTTCAGATGTTCAGCAGAAAAGTATTGTTTTAGATAATAAAAAAAAAATAATTCAGATTCATTCATTTTTTAGCCAGATATAAAGGATGTTTATTCCACGTACCTATACCGATGTAAAAAGGCAGCTTTGTACGCTCTAGACCAGTTAAAAGTGCGTAGGTATTTTGTCATTTTGACATATGCATATATTATTATTAAAATGATAAATCTCCAATTTCATCCTAATCTGATATGCCTAGTAGACAGCTATTTAACAAACAGAAACTTTCGAGTAAGAATCAAAAAGGATTACTCCGCATCTAAAACCATCCATGCAGGCGTTCCTCCGCAAGGTAGTATATTGGGTCCGTTCTTATTCCTATTATATATCGATGATATTTTCCTCAATTTAAAGATGATAAGCTCCATAATATATGCCGATGACATTGCATTATTAACTTCGTCCTTCAGAGTTAGCGTTATAACTAATAGATTGCAACAAAAGTTTACAATGATCAATGCATTCCTAAACAAATGGCAATTAGCTGTAAATATTGTTAAAACGGAGACCATACTATTCTCTAAAAGAAGGCCATCTGTCAAACCTGAAATTACATTGAATAACACAACCATACAATGGAAAGATTAAATACCTAGGCGTTATACTCGATAAAAAATTAACTTTTGAGAAACACATTAATTATAGCGTTAATAAAACTAGAGCAAGACTGTTTACACTGTTCCCTATTTTCAATAAAAGATTCAAACTAAATATTCGAAATAAATTAATTATTTATAAGTCAATTGTTGAACCACTACTAACCTACGGTTGACCTGTATGGAACTACGTGCCTAAAACTACATATCGAAAAATACAATACAGAATGACTGCTGCCGAATCATATTAAATTTGCCCAAGTACGCAGAGATACAATTAATGCGTGAAGAAATGTTGAACTTAGACTTCATAGTGAACATATTCGTAAGTACATTTTTTCTTAAATGTGAAAGTAACCCGTCTCTCCGTGTCGAAGCCATATCTAACTATAATTACGAATCATTAGCTCTAACATATAAAAAATATAAACACAAGCGTCTGAAACATAACTTTCTGTCATAAGGGTGTCAACAATAATATTAAGTTAAAATAAGTATAAAATAAATTATTTCATATTGATATTATAAACGAATGTGTGTTTCCTCTCCTTTCTTTTTTTTCTGTAGTTGGGTTTTTTCTTTATTTTCCCTAGCATAAATTAATATTTAATCTATACATAAATGAAAATATATCTTTTATTATTATATTTATAAAAACTTTACATTGGACAAGGCCTACGAGCCGGTACCAATAATTGATATTGTGAAATAGTTTATAACTTTTATTTATATGAATAAAATTTCTTCTTCTTCTATATATATATATATATATATATATATATATATATATATATATATATATATATATGTACACTCACACGTATATTATATGTATAAAGTTTTTCATAAATTAAAAACAAATAAATGATAACAAAACGCTCGACCTTCGATAATAGATGCGGCAAAAGATTTCATAGAGATATTTTAATGCTTAGAACAGCTAAAAATCATGCACTAATATAAAATTTACGAAATTATTTCGACCATAAAAACTGTTTCCAGTGAGTTCCAACGATACATTTTGTGTTTTAACGAACGAAATAATATATAAATTTCCAGAAAAAATACAAGGTGAGCCAATTCATACTGCTTTATTTAACATTAACACAGTAAAAAAGGCCTGTAAAAGTATGAAAAAACATGACTAATTCCGCATTTAACAGTAACATTACTAAAAGAAATAGCCGCATTATATTTGGATGGTGATGAAAATTTTGTTTTATATCTGCAAGAACAACAAAGTGAAAAGCAAGGTATGGAGTTATCAACAACAAACGTTGAATACACTCATTATAAATTAATAAAACTGGTTGAAAGTCTTCAAGCACAACTGAATATTAAGATTATTAGATGCTAAAAGAAAGTTTTATGTGAAAAATTTCGGGGGAAACAACAGAACGCTAAAAGACAGCTTGAGGATTTTGAAAAAGAATATGAACGATATAAAATAATTAATGACGAAAAAAAAATTCATATTTAAAATTATTTGTCGAAGATAATGCTAATGAATGGTACGGCTTATAAAAAACTATCATTTACAAATTGGGCAGCATGGTGCGATTCATTTTTATAAATGCTGATAAAAGTTGGGTAAATATTAGGTTTTCATATAATTTCAAATTTATAAATGGTTCATTAATAGATTATACATTAAAGAAAGAAAGATCGTTATTGGAAAATGAATGTGACATATCAAATACTTCTAGAATAAATCGTAGTGTTATCAGTTTACCATTGAATATACAAAATAAATTAGATAGAGAAGAAATACAAACAACAGAACAAATGATGAACCAACTAAGACGATATGATTCGATGTATATAAAACAGAAGAAGAATAAATTTAAATATGATAAAATGAACTTAGAGTGGGGAAAAATATGATACGAGTGCAACAAAACTACAAAGTATCAATAAAAAAACATGCTATGTGTGTGAAGAACGAAGAAAATCAAATTTATATCATCATCCACTGGAATTATGTTGTAATAAAAAAACGATATGCGGAAACAAAAAACGTTAATTTAACAGAAATCAATGAATTCATGAAAATTGAACTAGATAATAAAAAAAACTAGTTCGCCCGGAGAAATTTACCTACTTATAACATTAAATGTGTTAATAAATAAGATAAAGAAAGTTAAAGGTGTTTATGACAGTGTCTTAAATATAATGTTAATAAATCAAAAAGTAATAAATGACCTAAAAACGAAAATAATTCGGAGCCAAGATATCTTTAAAACAATTATTGGTATAAATTTCACAAACGGCCGGGCACGTTTACATTTAAGAATCAATAAAATCGAAGATCTTTTATATGTTTATATAATTAAAAATGACAAATTTTCACTCGATCCATTACTTGGTACGCTATAAAAAAATTTCAATTAATTCAAAATGAAAATTTAATCACTTTTCAAAAATTAGACGAAAAAATATTAAGTTAAAAGAAAAGACAAAAATAATAAAAATTGTAAACTTTAATGAATATATAGATGTTAAAAATTTTTATGCACATCTTGACCATTTAGATGTAGAAAAAAAATAAAATAAATAACCAACTTTGAACCAATATCCGCTAAAAATAAATATGATGTTGGAATGGTAGCACAAATAAAATTAATAGAAGAAAAATATATTGCAAAAAAATCTTCGAGATCAAAAAGAGATTGGAATCACAATAACAAAACTGTTAGAAGCTGAATTGATAGAAGACACAAGTTCACCATTTGCATCGCCAGTAACATTGGCCCATAAAAAAAAGAGAACTGTAGGTCACGTCATATTTAAACTAATTTTAGCAAATATAATTAGAAAATATAAATTAAATGAAAATTTTATAAAATATATTGACGATATCCTAATTTTTTCAAAAACATTTAAAGAACATTTAACACACCTTGAGTTATTATTAAATGCAATCATTAAAGAAGAATCAATCAAATATTAATGAAAAAAATAAAATACGGCTTTATTAAAGATAATCATCGAGCTTATTCATGAATTTCAAAGACCTAAAACAAAAAAAAAAATGTATGGCAGTTTCTTAACAAAATTAATTTTTATTATTATTATCTAGAAGATGCATCAATTGTGAAATTTGTTTAAAAAATAAATCAGGAAGGTGTCAGAAAATTCTTTATTATCACAACTAGATCCGGCAAAAGAACCTTACGAAATCATGTTTATGGATTCAGTTGGAGGGTTTGGAAGTAATCGGTCTTCAAAAAAATATTTACATATTCTTGTTAATCATTTCTCGAGAAATGCCTTTGTATCTTCATCAAAAAGCCAAAGTGCAAAAGATTTCATCAAATTAATTGATCAATTGGCTAAAAACATCAGATAGGAGCAATTTTATTCGATCGATATGCCGGTATTAACTCAAAAGAAATTCAAGAAAGAACATAACACTTATTTTTACATACGTAGATAATCCAGATGTGCCAAAGACCGTAAAATGTGGTCCAAAATAGTGACCAGACTAACAAGCTTTAAGCCGCTAAAGAAAAAGAAGAAACCTGTTAATAATGATGACACGACAAAACACATTATAACCTGCACTTCTTGTGATTTTATATCAACACACCGCATAGGACTAGCTTCACACGTGCGTTATAAACATATATCTTAGTGGAGAACTCATACTCTGATTCGAGTGACTCATATATATACACACACACACATATATATATGTGTGTATGTGTAATGGTTGCGCACTGCTTCCATTTTATTTAACATTACGAAACAGTAAACTGTAAAAAGCAAAAGAAGAAAAACCATTAGTAAATTAATCTATTTTGCTTGTCACATTACAATTTTATATTTTTCGATTTAAATTACGAACTAAACACCTTCAAATTCGATTTTACTTTTTAGGGAAATTTATGAATTGTTAAAATCATGTCTTTATTTTAACTGTATTATATTGTATTATTAATAAAGAAACAATTTACTTTTTAGTTAAAATCGAGTGAAAGTTAATTCAATTAAGAAATTTTTCATAAATTCAGAATTGAACGAGAGGAACAGGATTTCAAAGTAACGACCAAAAGAATATATAAATTTCCAGAAAAAATACAAGGTGAGTCAATTCATACCGCTTTGTTTAACATTAACACAGTAAAAAAGGCTTGTTAAAGTATGAAGAAATATGATCAATTCCGTAATTTAACAGTAACATTACCGAAGGAAATAGCTGCATTATATTTAAAAAAATCAATGTTTAAAATTATTTGTCGAAGATAATGCTAATGAATGGTACGGCTTAACATTAAAAAAACTATCATTTACAAATTGGGCAGCATGGTGCGATTCATTTTTATAAGTATATGCTGATAAAAGTTGGGTAAATATTAGATTTTTATATAATTTCAAATTTATAAATGGATCATTTATATATTATACATTAAAGAAAGAAAGATTGTTATTGGAAAATGGACGTGACATATCAAAAACTTTTAGAATAAATCGTAGTGTTATCGATTTACCATGGAATATACAAAATAAATTACATAGAGAAGAAATACAAACAACAGAACAAATGATGAACGAACTAAGACGATATGATAATGGTAAGAAACGAAGAAGCACAAATACAATTAATAGAATAAAAATATATTGCAAAAAAACTTTACAGATGCTTAATTCCAGATCAAAAATAGATTGAATCACAAATAACAAAACTGTTAGAAGCTGGATTGATAGAAGACACAAGTTCACCATTCGCAATTAAAAAAGAGGAGAACTGTAGGTCACGTCTGTGTGTCTATTTTAGGGACTTAAATAAATTAGTTGTCCCAGAACCTTATCCTTTTCCGCGAATTGAAAATATTAGGGTGAAGGTAGGAAACTAAATGGTTTTCAGCTCTGGATATAAATTCAGTATTTTGCTTAAATATAGAAAAAAAAAAAAAAAACAGCATTTGTTGCACAAAATGGTCATTGGCAATGGATATGTCTACCATTTGGATTAAAAATATCGCCCTCGATATTTCAACGAATTTTAACAAATATAATTAGAAAACATAAATGAATTTTGTAAAAATTATATTGACGATATCATAATTTTTTCAAAAACATTTAAAGAACATTTACTACACCTTGAGTTATTATTAAATGCAATCATTAAGAAGGTTTCCGATTAAAATTAACGAAATGTAACTTTTCTAAAAACCCAATAAAATATTTAGGAGATATTACTGAAAAAATAAAATACGGCCTTATAAGGATAATCTTTGAGCTATTCATGAATTTCAAAAACCTACAATAAAAAAAAATTTAAAGTATTTTCCTGGAAAAATTAATTCAAATTATCAATATCTAGAAAATGCAGCAAAACAATTAGAACCATTGTATAATTTACTGCGTAACAATGTAAAATTTGATTGGAACGAAGATTGTGAACAGGCATTTAGCATTGTTAAAAATTATTTATGTACAAGTCCAATATTAGCAATCTATAACCTAATAATTAAGTTTATATTTATACGCTAGTATTCAAGGAGTAAGAGCAATCTTTAAACAATGATGTTACATCCAGTTGCTTACTTTTTTTTTTTTTTAATTAACTCCGGTGTAAAAAATGCCTATTTTTTAGAATGTTTAGCAATCCGTGAACCGATTATTTACTGGCAACACTGGTTAATAGGTCGACCGTTCATTGTTATAACGGATAATAAATCACTTGAAACAAATGAAAGTAAAAGCACGAACAGACGAGGAACTAGGAGATTTAGTATACTATCTCACACAATACAATTTTAAGTTCACATATGCACCAGTAAAAGAAAATGTAAAAGCTGATTCCTTATAAAGAAATCCAGTTTTACAATACCTTGAAAATATTATAATATGGTAAAAATGGAACAAATTATTCAAGATCAGGAATGTAATAGAGAAGAAATTCACAAAAAGTAGTAATAAAAGATTTCTTTTAAATATCTTGAAAATAGAGAACGAATCTTTGTATCACAACTATTTGGGTTAGAATTAATAAAACAGATATATGAATACTATGGTCACATCAGTGTTGTTTATCTAATTGAAAAAATTATACCATACATACTATTATTTCAAGAATATGGATAATACCAATAAACAACTTTGCAGCAATTATGAAAATTGTTCAAAAAATAAATGTCGAACGTGTCAGATTATCAAAACTGGGTCCGACAAAAGAACCTTACGAAATTATGTCTATGGATTCAGTTAGAGCATTTGGAAATAATCGGTTTTTAAAAAAATATTTACATATTCTTGTTAATCATTTCTCGAGAAATGCCTTCGTATCACACATCAAAAAGTCAAAGTGCAAAAGATTTCATAAAATTAATTGATCAATTGGTTAAAAACATCAGATAGGAGCAATTTTATCCGATCTATATGTTAGCTCAAAAGAATTTGAAAAAAAGAACATAACACTTATTTTTACATCCGTAGATAATCCAGAATCGAATGGATTAAATGAACGTTTAAGTCAAACATTACTAAACAGGATACGATGCAAATGAACAATGAAAAAATAGCTTGATCTAAGTTAGCAGCTGAATGTATCAACGAATATAATCAAACAACTGAAAGTGTTAACGATATTTTCACCATCATATTTACTTTATGAATCAACAATAATCCCAAAATGAATTTAGAGAAATTTGAAATTTAAAATATCATAAAATTCAAAGAATTTTTTTTGAAATCAATAAGAAGCGAATCGATTAAAATAGAAAAAAATACAATTCTAAGTAAGGAGAATTAGTCTTCATTCAGAATGGAAATAAATTAAACCGTAACAAACTAGATGAAATTTGCAGTGGTCCATTTAAGGCCATCAATATATGAAGTCCACTGTGGAAAGAGTCACAAGGAAACAAACTTTTTGTGTAGTTTTAAACTAATAATTCATAATGATATTGAAAATTAAGTTAGTTATTTATTAGTGCTATGTTTAAGTAATTCATTGATTAAAGAGGGTTTTAGTTTTTTATGAGGAGTTGATGTAAAATGGTTGCACTGCTTCCATTTTATTTAATATTACGAAACAGTAAACTGTAAAAGGCAAAAGAAGTAAAACCATTAGTAAATTAATATATTTTGTTTGTTATTTCACAATGTTATACACTTTCAAAATCGATTTTGCTTTTTAGGTAAGATTATGAATGGTTAAAATAATGTTATCTTTATGTTAACTGTATTATATTGTATTATTAATAAACAAACAATTTACTTTTTAGTTAAAATCGAGTGGAAGTTAACATTTAAGAAACGTTATATATATATATTTAAACTTACAATATAGAATTACCTTGTGCTTATCACAACAAAATATAATAACTAATAAGAAGTTCCCACTAATACTACCGTCCAGCTTTAATTCCTGTTTATCCATCCAAATATAGTCCATTAAATTTGCACGTCAATGTATGTCTATTCTCTGATTATCAATATAGATAGATCATTTTTTCTCGGGATACTTGGTTTAATAACAAACTTCATACAACATTTCTTAATTATCAAAAAATCTTCACCGACTGCTCTAAATCTAATATAAATTCTGGATTTATTTGGTGCTGCCTTTTTCATTGGCAATGGTAACTATCCAAAAATTCAAATTATGAGCCTTCCGTTTTAATAGTCGAGTTAATGGCTATTGACAAACCTTGTGATTATCTGCTTAATATGCTTCGTGGTACAGACAAATTCGTTGTGTATAGTGATAGTTTATTCCATCATGAGATCTACGCTCTAAAATTCATACAACTCTATAATTCAGATAAACTATTACAATTCTAGGTACGAATATTGGAAATGCTCAAATAAAGGTAAATATTTTAGAAATGTTCAGTCGCATCTTACGGTATTTTCATGGTATGCTCGTACCTCAATATCAACCCCCCCCCCAAACAACTTCACAGATTTGTTACTATAATTTGTAGGTTGCGCATGGGTCATCCTGGTATAGAGTTAAATTTTTCAAATGGAAATAATCAGGACGATGTATAAACCACATTTTTTTTTAATTGTGCTCGATTTAATTATAATAGACAAATATTTTTTAATAAACTGATATCTTTCGTCGTTTCTTCCTCCATATTATCTACATTATCTATTAAGCTGTTATTATCTACATTATTTATTAAGCTGTGATTATTTCTTATTTTTATTTTAAATATTAGTATTTAAAATTGTAATTTAGCGTATAATGCTTAAATTGGAATCTACTGGCCACAAAGGTCTTGATCTAGACAAAAAAAAAACATATTCAATAACCGAATAAAAACAATATATAACATATAAAAAACTACAAGGAAATATTATAAGTACGAAATATATATACTTATAATTCATTGCTCACAATTCTATGCGCATGAAAATATGCATAACCTGAATAAACAGTTATATATTTACTTTTAACTGTTCCTGATTTTGTTTATTAAGGACCAAATTCGCGGCTGTAATGATAGCTTCTTTTCTAATGCCTTTATCCTGACTGGTAACCAACTTGAACAACCTTATTAAACAGCCACCTTCTCTTAATGTATTCTGTGAAAAAAAAAAAAAAGGTAAATAATAAGTACATCACTTGAGTACAGACAAAAATGCAAATTACATACAAAACACGATATTAATAATCAAAAATCTAACGCTATACATAAACTGATAGAAATACCACAACAAGGTGATTTTGCGATATAAAACGAAGGGAGACTAATTAATACGATAAAACTCTATTAACAATTTATGCGGAAATAAACACGTACGATAACGTATAAAAAACATTAGTTGCCAAAAGTACAATGTTTGCATAATTAAGAAAATAAATAAACTATATACTACACTGTATTAAACAATCATCTACTTTTCTTTTTTAATTTTAAGCATGATCCGTTTGTCCGTATTTACATTATCAAATATAAAAATATCAATGATTATTTTAAAAGAATAATAAAAATAAAATGATGACATATCTACACGCAGGAATATATATATATATATATATATATATATATATATATATATATATATATATATATAATTAAAAACAAAATAAAATCCAAGTTAATCACTAAAAATTTTTTATTATATAAGCGAAGCTTTCCGACTATAAAGTCATTATCAAGCTATTAGCAAAAACGTTACAAATAAATTAACAAAGAAATTAATAAGAAAACTTATAAATATCGATACATTGAATAGCCAGATGTAAAAAAATTTTACAATAACATTTAATTATAAAACCGATGTTAAAATTAATTCTTCCTCAAAATTAATCATATTATTTAATAAATTATTACTACTTCTATGTTTTATAATTTGTAGTTTTTCTAATGATTTTATTTTTTTTTTTAATTTATAATTATATATAGAAAATATTCCTACATAAGAGAAAATGTTCTTGAGGATATATTTTTATGCTTCCTATAATTACGACTTGTTTCAGTAATTGCAAAATAAATTACGCGAACAGAATTTATATATCCATTTTATGTAATGTAACAGAAAATTTATATTATTGAAATATATGTATATACGTTTTCACGATACTATAGATTCGTTACATTTTGATAAAACACTTAATAAAAAAAAATGGTATTTAACCACGACGTGCGTATTTATTTCCAATTTTGGTGGCACTTCCGTGAAGGACATAGAAACAGGTTGTGGGTGATAAGTAAAAAGAGATAGTAAATGAGGCGTAATGTATTATTGCATTTATAAGTGAAAATAATAACGAAGTGCAGTCACATGTTAATTAAGTTAGAATATACGAATTTAACCGTAACAAATTGTATTAGCGAAACTAGTAGAAAAAGGAACAGGCATAACGTTGTATAAAAATGAATATGATGATGTGTATTTGGTGAAGATTGAAAAGAATTTTAACGTAATATTAGTTACATTATAGAAAGTTATAAAATAATATACGTGGAAAATAAAATCAGAAGAATAAACTCGTTCGAAAAAAAATTAAGAACAATTAAATAATATTTGTATAATGTTAAAATCGGCATTATAAATAACATCGTACGAAGTAGATTAATCATGGCCGGCTTGTGTTCGATCACATTTATTAATTAACGATATATATATGGGGGGTTGTTATTTTTCAGCGTATTACACGTTTAATTAGTAATAATTATAACGACTTGATCGTTTACATTTTTTTAAATAAATTTTCATTGATTTTCTTTTAACCTTAAATATTACTAATAAATAATTAGAAAAAACGAGGTAATTAATTAATTATCACTATTTTTTACATTACCTGGTTTTGTTCAAATGTTCCCAGATTGCCGATGGTAATTAAAGTTTTCTCCAAAATCGTATTATCTTGCGAAAAAAGTAACGCCGTTAAACATTTCGCTTCATACGATGTGATAACTCTCCTTTTAAGAAAAGTATAAATACATTATTATACAAACGGAAATTAGGCTTAAAATTGTATTAAATTTGAAAACATAATAAGAATGACTCACGAGCAAAACTTTAAAAGTTACCCTACACAGTTTAAATCGAAATAATCATCTTACCCTGCCGCGTTCTCTGATAAGGTGTTTAATTTAGATTTCAATAAATCACCTTCCTGCTGAAATAATTTTTCAGCTTCTTGACTAGCATTTTCATAGTTATTATGTCTCTCAGGTGACGAACGGCTACTGCTATCGGTATTACCGCCGTCATTGTGAGATTTCTTATAGAATGAACGTCTAGCCCATCGCCGTTTTATCGGTGACGAGGATGTACTTAAATCGAGTTGGTTGTTTAATAAATGAAGGTTTTCAGTAGAACGGCTATTCATTATATGCTGAACATCAACCGGACTTAAAATGCGTGGCGAACTCCAAGGAGAACCCTAAAACAGTGCGTGCGTGTATGTATAAACACGTATATATTTCACGAGAATTTACTAAATTACGTCGAACATTTAGGAATGTTTAACGATTCAAGTTAAAACTGGCCTATATAATTTTATCACTAATTTTTATTAAGCGACTAGATTGGTACTCGAATTTTCAGTCGCACATTGTAAAACGTTGAAAACTTTTATTTATACAGTAGTACTTCTCTTAGGTGAACTGTAGATAATTTTCAATGTATTTACGTAAATATTTTTTAAATTCAGTCATATCAACTAGAAAATAAAAAATTTTGTTGGCATCGAAATTTCATGTACCAAACAAATTTTAAAAAAAAACTACAATATATATTGAAAGGAATACGTAAAAAGAAAAAAAAAATACCTGTAAACTTTTAGTAACCATTCTATGATGACGAGGAGTATTACCGGCTGTCTGTATAGCAAGCATCGTATCAGCGAACATTCGCGCTCTTAAATTTAATTCCCGTATTCGTTCTTGAACAGTAACGGAACGTAGGACAACTTTACCGGAATCTGTTATATCCACGTTGCCAAGCAAAACATCAGTTTGCGTAGTCTGAGATAAACGACGAAAGTATATTTTTTGTTCACCATGCGGATAGTCTGTTAAAAATAATTTTCTAATGTTATATCGTTTTTTTTTTTTTAAATCACAATAAAACGTCACGTTCGTGACTAACATCGGAACGCAAAATAAAGTCGGATTATCAGAAAATGTAAAAAAATACGAATTTTAGACACTCGAAAATTATTTTATTGTTCGCTAGGATGAAATAAAAAAAAAAAAAACGTTAAATCTCACACGAAATCTGTGTTATTACTATCGAAAAATATAAATACACTCTATATACTTACATATGTAGTAAAAAGTTAGTTTGAAAAAAAGTTACGTTACAGATTTTTGTTTAGCAGATGAAATTCTATACACGATAGATGTTGAGTTCTGCTCTATGCCCTGAAAGACGATATAAAATGCGTAATGTCAGTGTACGACATCTGGGTAGGATTTTATCATTACTCGAGTCCTCATTCGCGGTTCTTTAGTCATTATTTTTCAAAACAACGAAAAGAATCTCTTTATCATTGAGCAGTTCACTGGTTTCACATAGTCATTTTTTCAGATTAGGTAATCGGCTTCCTAATTTCACTATTCTAGTACTCGAAAATCTAAAATTAATTAACATCGTTAAAAACGTATAAAATGAGTCTCTGTATATGCGCGTGCGTTGTAAAAGTTAAAAAGAAATTGTAAACCATTAGATAAACACGAAATAACATATGTAATTAATCTCTACTATAGCTATTTATAAAGTAACATGTAGACCCGGCTCAATTTTCAAATTTAAAAAGCTATATAATTGAAGTTAGCTTATTAGGAGAACATAAACCTGTCTATAAGTTGTTAAATATAGTTAGAAAATTATATTTCTATATAATATTATCAGACAAAACAATAAACGAACAGATCGCTTACAATACACATATCATATATATATATATAAAACTTTTTTTCTCCATAAAAAATTATGAAATGATAAAAATACATTATAATCTAACTGAGCTAATATTTAGAATGAATTTCGAAAATAAGAAATGTGAAAATTTATCGAATATAAGTGAAACATTACAAGCTCTACCATCATATTGTCAGCGTTTACACAAAAGAAACCGATAAAAAATCAAAGGTTACATAATGTATTATTTTTAAATTTTATTCATTAGCAAATAGAATTATTTCTCAGTTAAAAATTATTCTCATTAAACATATAAGAAATATAAGGATTTAAAGTTATCGCGTGTAAAACTGTTTTGCAACTCTTTTTAAATATCGCTAGGAAACGGAAACAACCTTGAATAACACCCCAAGACAAATGGCATCAGATCAATAAGAGCAAGAGGTCAACGATGGCGCAAAAAGCCAGTTACATACAATGAATCAATTACGCAAAACTCGTATTTATTGTATATATAATTAAAGATTAAAAATTAACCTGAAAAAATTCTTCATTAAGAATGCGTAACGCAGAACTGTAAATATTGATAACATTTTTATTTGCAGCAAAGTAAATTCGAAAATGTACAATAATTCAGTATATGTACGAGGAAATTCAAAGATGACAAAAAATTAGTGCCAATATTTAAAAAATTATTTCGACTTTTCACTATCAAATATAGTTTTCACCAGGAAAAAGGAAAAATACAGACATCGTTGTTTTTCGTATGCTGAGAATAAGAATATTACTTTATTAAAATTCCTTACAACTTTTACTAGTTTTATTTTCTAACAGAACTAAGAAATCATACAGTGAAAATTCAATTCCAGATTAAATAGTTTATTTAGCAAAACAAAATAAAATCGAAGTTAATCACTAAAAAATTTATTACATAAACACAAACACGAAGATTTTCGACTGTGAAGTCATTTTCAAGCTGTGAAGTTCGAAAAGCTTCGTGTTTGTGTTTATGTAATAAATTTTTTTGTGATTAACTTCGATTTTATTTTGTTTTGCTAAATTCATAAAATCACTACTCTCCAGTACATCAACATTAAATAGTTTATTATTTCAAGGATGTTTTCTTCTTAATTTGAAAATTAATAATAATGCACACAATTTCGAAGTACGCGAATTCGGAAGCGTCGTGTTATTCTGTATATTATAAATAGTGCAATTTATTACCATCACTGTGTTTTCCTTTTTTTCCGAAAGCTGTTTTAACTACAGCATAACCGACATACGCAAATCCCGCAAATATAGCTGAACATAACGCGACTTTATTTACAGTTTTATCGTTCGTAGTAGTTGTGGACATTTTTAAATTGATTCAGTTGCCATTACAAAAATAATAAAACTATTCCAATTACTTCATAACAGTAAGATAAACAACAACCTATAACTTCACATCGTGAAATCACAGCAAACAACAATGCACCCTAGCGATAATATGACTGGGCCAAGGATACTCGTATCGAATAATTCATTACTCGATTATTTTTAATTTTTAGAAAAGCATATAAATTATAGTAACAGCGAAAGCCCGACGAGTTAAAAAAAAAAATGATATGGATATAATTTTAATAATTATAATTTTGCAAGTTGATATGAGCTATATTTAAAAATAAATTTGAAACCCACGGTCTTCTAGCGTTGTAAAATATATTCATGAACAACAAACATCGAATCATATATATATATAATATTTAATATTTTTCGCTAGTTTTTTAATTTGTTCCTGCATATCTTAATGTTTCTATATTCTGAAAATTGATTTAATATATTTTTTAATAAATAATATTAAAATGAAACTCAACAGATAAAATATCAAAAGTATATATGAAAACCTATACAAAATAACTGCAAATCAAATGAAATCAATATTACCGCGAAATTAAAATTGCACGTTTTTAAAACGTTATATTTTATGCGGATCTTTTTTAGACCATTTTGAAATATTACAAAGATGTAATATTTTTAATGAAACTTATGGTGTATTTTTTGCTTTGTTTTCTGATTTTATAAAGTCAGTCCTATACGTAAATTTTAATGTTTATGTTATGTTTAAATAGTTACAATTCGTGAATGCGATTAAAACGTTTATTTTTTACCGTATGAAAATTCAAATTTATGATCGCATCATATATTAAAAATCATAATTTCATTCGTTTTTTGAATTAATTCGTATTCTCTTGACGTTTAAAATTAAACAGCAATTTCTAAATATATCGGATTACATCAACCATTATACGAATGCAGTTACCAATAATGTTTGGTAAATCCACTAAACGATTTTTCAATTATCACAAATAAATTATTCGTTTATCACACTGTCCTTATTTTTCTATTAATAATGTAAAATTATAAATTAAGAAACCTTTCATAAAACTATAAATACTGATTTTAATACTTATTTTTTTTTTTTTTTTAATATTTTACCGGAAAAACACTGGACGGGTTTCCTTCTAATTTATACAGAGCGTTCCAAAAGTTGGTGCTGCTTTCGTAGTTCCATTTTTAAACATTATTAACAACTTCGTTCTATTACGTTTTTCTTTGATTTTTAAAGCCGATCGTCCCCAACTTCATCAGTACTTACTTTTACCGATTCAAAAAGCTGTTTAATCACTCTAAAGTTTCTGCCATCCTCGTGCATCGCCTTACTTATATAAAATCCGAATTTTGATTTACTCGCTGTTAGGTATTTCGGTTCGGTGTTTCTGGATTGCTGGACATTCTGGTATATTTGACAATATTGTTGCTGATGCAGAAGCCAGGTTCGTTTCAAAATGCTCACTCCATATACACCGTTAACAGATCTTTTGTGTCTTATTAAATTTACTCATAAAGAATATTGGAACAATATTTGGTCTAATCCTTATCTGGCTCCATATTACAGATCGATTCAACATCTAGTATTCGATAAAATTGTGATTTATTGACATAAAATTACCAAATAATATATTTCGATTACTACATTATGTAGATTACGATTCGGAAAAAATCGTCTTCCATCGTCCCTATACCAATATAATATAAATTCTCCTTTTTGTATCCTTCCGACGACAACAAAATAACAGATGCGGATCGTGTATTTTTTGAATGTTCTTACTACACAACAATCTTTATTATATAATCAAGTTATATCACTCAAAGTACCATTGCCAATAAATATGTCTTATTAAACACATTCGTGTATACTTAGCTATTTATAATTACATTGGGTCGAGTAATATTAATGTTTAATATATCCGACTAAATAATTTTATACCAAGCTGAGTGAAAAAACCATCTTGCGTACATTAAAATTAAAATAAAGAAAAAAATATTTCAGTTATTACTTATGTCCACTATTAAAAAAATTATTATCGTAATCGCCTCTATATTAGTTTATTGCAAAATAGAACACTCACCCTGTGTAAAGACGGTTAAAATCTACATTCAAAATTACCTAATTATATTATGAAAAGTTAAAAAGTTATACAAGTTAGTAACTGAGATGCTTCGTACTACTCCGCAATATTAATGATTTATTCAAATATATAGGTCGAATTTTAAAATCTGTCCTAAACAACTAAAATTATTTGTACTAGTATTTTACATTGTAATGATACTTATCTTACTGTAAATAAAATGTAAAATCAAGTATAGTGAACTAATATTTCACGATTTACTAGCGGAAACAAGTGTGCGTTTTATTTTAACGCACCGAATGTTAACTTTCTGCTATAAAAACAAATTAAAAAATAAAAAAATTTTAACTCCTAAATTTCTCACTGCAAGTGTCCCGCAGGATACATTTTTATCGAAGTTCCTTATATTAAAAAATGCCCCCCAGGGTATCTCTGTTGGTCATATTGCAATCTGTACATCGTATACCGAAAGAAATCGATTACCAACTTCAGCGTTTAAAATTCGTAAATGTTTGAATGGAAAAGTTTTTGGTAAGATTGATAGTTATCTGTAAAAGATTAATTAGAAACTCGGGAATGCGATTAAATAATTCTAATATTGATTAGCAAGACATTAGGTATCACGTAGTAATACTCGATAAGAGGTTAAACTTCAAGTGCAAGTAGCCTATTGCATAGATAAAACTCGTGCTAACACTATCGAAAGAAAAGCGTAACTAATAAACTTAATCTACTAGTTCTTTTATACACCCCTCATGTGTGGAATTAATAATTCAACTTATTTAGCTATACAAAATGAATGTTTTGAATTATTCTAAATGCTCTCAAGCATGTAAAAATAAGGAAAACTGATCGAAATTGACAAGATATTGCGCCGTACAAATAAATTTTTCATAAATGTAGGAATAGTTCTGTTCTTAACATTAGACAATTATAATTATGAATCATTACTCTTATAAAATGTTCATAGGAGAATTAAACACACCACGTTCGTATAATTGTTCTTCAATAGAAATAAATTTATAAAATTCAGTTTTATTTTTGGTCTCGAATGTTGTCAACGTTTTTTTTTTTTTTTTTTTTGTAAAACTTTTCCCGCTATTATTATCATTAAAATAGTTTTATATTCATATATGAGTTATACATATCGATTGCGACATGTATCCCGGTATCGACAATTGTTTCTTGTTTTTTTACTAACCTGTTCGATTTATATTTATTATAATAAACGTTTTGTTTGTTAGAAAATTAATATGATGTTTAAAAAAAAAATTATAAAACTTTATTAATAATTTACCAATTACGTATGTTTTTAAATAACTTATTAGCAAAAAGTACTTTACCGAAGTGTTCACTTAATGTTTCTTCATATGTTACAGTACCAAAAATTTCTCAACAATATGCTTGCTCCCACAGGTTCAATTTTCATGGCAATCGTCGATGGAAAGTTTCACGAACAAAAGACAATTTTAAAATTGCTTATTAAATGAAATAATAAAATTTAACAAGTCGTGAATTATATTTATCGCGCAAGATACGTTTTAATGACCGTACTGAGTATACTCGTGTTCAAGATAAAATTATAATATGCTTCCTATTGATACTGTAGCTGAGATATTTTAGAATTAGTCCGAATTAGCAAATATAATTTAGACAATTATATAATTTCGGCTGTTTTTATACTTTTCAAAATCAACCAATTTTTTATCTACACACATATATTCATGTACTTTGTTTGGGCGCCTTACATAATTTTACATTAACAAAAAATAACGATTGAGTCGATAAATAATGATGGAAATATTAGCACCTGAAACATCGATACGGTTCGCGCTAGCGTACATAACATTTGACGTATCGTAAAAATAACAAATATTCCACGAATTTATTTACCTTTTAGATTAAATGAACCGTTTATAATAAATATGTTGATTAATAAAATATGTAATTATATGAATAAGAGTACGTTGTAGATTTTTTCACTATAGTAATTCATTAAACGACAGAATAGATATTTTATTAACCGTACCTGCTGCTATTGTTTAATTATATTGAAATACGATACACATTATTGCAAACACACACATATATTAAAACATCTAAAACTATAGCAATAAATTCATCGAATACAACGAAATGTCAAGTAATAACTAATATGTGTATTTCAATTAAAATAACGAAGTCATCGCATTAAACGGACTTCAGATTAAAATTCGACAATTTACGATCGAAAACATACGTAATTTATCAGATAATGATCATCGATCCGGGATTATTGATTATTCATCAGTGAAAAATAAATTCCGACATTGTTTGAATAATGTTCGTTCGTTTAAATATACAAGAGATATATGAAGGTATTATTATCGCATTAAAAATTTGTTACACAAAAATCTTAAATACGAAAAATTTAAATTACCTAGTTAAAACGAACCGTGGAAATATAGACGGAATACAAGCATCATACTAAGCTCCCGATATATAAAATATTTTCACACACGAAATATTAAACGATTAAGAAACAAAAAAATAAAAAATTAAAATGGCAAAAAATTAGCAAAAAATTATACCGTATACAATGCACATACGACTACGATTACAAACGATATTAATCACGATATTACATTAAAACCTTACATGAATTAAAATTTCATAATAATTATATATATATATATATATATATATATATATATATATATATATATATATATAAAATCGCGCATGCTTAAAAGAAAACAGTGTAACCTCCTTAAAAAAAAAAACATTAATAAAAATTCATATACTTTTAACTTGATTTACAACATCCCGTTAGTCTCTCAATATAAATTCTCTCCTATAAAAGATTCTTCAGCAGTCGCCTAAACTTTGGTCTATACATTAAATTAAATAAAATCGTTCATTTAACCATTAGTACATGTAGTTATACACATTTTTTTTTAAGTAATAAATATTATTGGACATTATGACCAGAATAGACTTTAAGAAAGTTACTATAATTTAAAAATAGGATAAATAAATCCGACGAAACAAGAGATAGCTTTGAACAGGGAAACAAGTACATTTATAGATTTTATTAGAGCATTTGAAAGAAAGTACGTATGGAATATATTGCGAAGGAAATAAGAGCAATTTTACGAGCATTTATAAATGATAAAGAACTGTAAATATTAAAAGTCGTTCAGGATAAGATACGAAATCCTCAGACACGGGGGGAATGACGAAAAAACTATATACCGTGGGTTGTGGTGGAACTAAACTGCGCTTGAAATTAATAAGAAATCACAAAGGAGAATCTGAAAGTGGAATAATTGAAAAAATAAAAAAAAAAATACGCAGTAATAAGTATAAAAGGAATGTAATTATTCGTAAAGATATATACGTACAGAAAAGAAAATTCAAATTTCAAGAGAAAATAATAATAGATTAGGAGCTGAGGAGAAAATTTACGTATAAACAGCCCTTAGAGCAAGGACAAAGATGCGGATGAATACACATAAGTCGGGTGTTAAATAAAATAACCGAGGGAAAAGGAAAAACAAAAAAAAAAATCAATAAACGGCTTCAAGAAGTGAATATAGAAAAATAAAAAACTTAAAAAGGATACAGCGAACAGATAAATACCGACTATAAATAAGAAATATTCGTCCGTTAAATAAAAATATCGATTAAAAAGTGGCAGCTAGACAATATGGCACGAAAAGTATGTGCATGTATAAGTTTAGGTTAATAGTCATAATCGACAGAAAAAAAATATTTGATATAAAACAGAATAATAATTTTAATTATATATATATATATATACATATATATATATATATATATATATATATATATATATATATATATATATATACATATATATATATATATATATATATATATATATATATATATATATATATATATATATATATATATATGCGTGTGTATATATATGAACTCACTTTCCATAATTTGCGATTACGTTAATTTATTAATATGCATAAATTTGCTAGTTAAAATACAAAAAAATAAACGTAAAATTAATCCCGCAAAAAATAGTTAATAAAATTATAAATTCGTTCAAAATTTCACGGACTCTTAAAATTAATCAAGCGAAAATTGTAAAAAGTTTATCGAATTTGAAGTAGAAAATAAAAAACACAATACCGTAGGAACATTAACATCGAAAATAGCGACGCACTGATTAAAAAAAAAACACACACACAAATATGTTGCGTACAAAAATAAAAGAATCATCCAGTTTGAAAAATGAAAAGAATAAAAATAAAATCAAAATGAAATTATAAAATATGAAAGAGACTCCGCTTTAAAGTAAAATTCAGAACCCGCTTTTAAACTTTTCTTAAATCCAAGACAAAAACCTGAAAAAAGAAGAATTCACACAGTTTTTGTAATGGTTTTAAAATTAACCCGTAGCACGCAGCCATCAGCAATTAGCTCTCGACTTAAGTTGAAATAGTTATTATAATTAAACGATAAATGAACCGCGGTATTACGTTTGTAAAGAGCCGCATACAAAAAAATATGAACGTACTAAATGAATAACTAAATAAGAAACTTACACTTCCATCAGAAGCACTTGCTCCTACTTTATCACCGCGCGAATTCCAGCAAACTTCAAATATACCACCGGTACCTTTATAACTATGCACCAATTGACCTGTCTAAATGTACGCATAAACATACAAATTGTAGAATGCGAGGAAAAACTGTCGAAATATAACATATCGTAAATAATAAATAAAAATAATATACCTGAGTTGACCAAATAAGAACGCATTTATCAAAACTTCCAGAAGATAAATATTTTCCATCTGGCGAGAAAGCGACACTGTATACGGGTTCTGTATGCTTAGTTAACGTATGTAAGCAAGCACCACGTTCCACATCCCATAAACGGACAGTTGAATCAAATGAAGCGCTTAAATGATATTTTTAAAATGTTAATAATATACAAAATATATGTGATATCACAAACACATCTCAATATATACATGATAAATGTATTATACCTAGCTAAAATTAAGTTAGTATTCGGGTTAGCTGTACCCGGACCAGTAGGACTCCATTTAATAGTGTAAATTTCTTTACTATGCGCTTGTAAATCGTGAACACATGTATCTTGATTCATTGACCATATTTTCAATGTCATATCATCCGAACAGGAAGCCAACAAATTACCTTGGGGATCCCATTTAATCGCATTAACTTCATTCTAAAATAATGAGAAAATCGATCACACTATAATAAATGTAAAAGACAAATAAAAATAAATATACAAAACAAGAAATAATTTGTTATAATAAGAAAATAACCTAAACATTAAAATAATATTCTTCAGAACTTACATGAATTAATAACATTTTATAATTTATACAAATTTAAAATGTATCAATTTCCAACTTGTGACTACTTGGAGCACCATTCGCGCTCCAAGTTGCAATTATTAGCGAGGAGGGCATCATTTAATTAATTTGCTCGTTAGTGCAATTAGTAAGTTTAATATGAACTAATTTTTCTGTATTACCTGAGTGAAAATATACATTTAAATTCATTAAAGAAGTTAAGAGTATTTTTTAATTCGATACTATGATCATGATTTATGATATTTCGACTATTGACATTAGTATCTATAAAATTTACGACGTTTGTACTATCTCCAGCATTAATTAATTGATTTACTTCGCTATATCTGTCTTGTAAAGCTGCAGCATAAGTGGTGCATCGGTTTGTATTACTTGAATTATTCAGCTTAGAGAACTGGGACTTATTCGAGATAAATTTCCGACAACTGTATTTTTTGTAGTTTTGTACTTCCTTGCATTTAACTATTGATAGATAATACAACCAATATAATTTGAAGGATGCTCTTCCCCACAAAGCGCACATTTCGGTAATGAGTTGAGGTTTTGCAGTCAGATGAATTATGATTTTGTCTACATTTTACACACCTATATAGGCGATTACAGAATGATAACGTGTGTCCTCAGAATTGGAAGCGTAGGCATTGGTTTTTTTTTAGGATTCGGAGCTTCAACTTCAAACTCTGAAACGTTAACTGGACCAACTGCTACCAAACAAACTAGTCGATAAAGGGGTTCTCCACTGCCACTAATGCTGGATGGAATAAACTGTGATGCTGGATGGAATAAACTGTGGCACGGACTTATTTATAATTTAAACATATCAACGTTTGTAATACTTTTTATAAAAACTTCTACACTTAATGTTGCACGAATTAAAAAATAAACGACAAAGCTATTATTTATTTCATGCATTCGAGAAATTGTCATTTCAAGTTATTAAATATTATCTTTATTTTATTTATTTATTCTTTATTATTTTGTTGGAAACTCTACATCGTCCGATCAATTTTATTGAATTAACACTATATTATATATATATATATATATATATATATATATATATACAAAGATAGATGGAAAATAATAGAATACCAAAATGAATGGGACTCTGATCAAGGGCAAACGTCCTATTGGTAGACCACTTCTTCGATTCAAAGATGTTATCGCGAGCGATCTGAAAAGAATCGACATAAATCCAAAGAAGGACAAATGGGAACAATGTGCTAAAGACCGTAAAGTGTGGTCCAAAATAGTGACCAGACTAACAAGCTTTAAGCCGCTAAAGAAAAAGAAGAAACCTGTTAATAATGATGACACGACAAAACACATTACAACCTGCCCTTCTTGTGATTTTATATCAACACACCGCATATTACTAGCCTCACACGTGCGTTATAAATCTTAGTGGAAAACTGATACTCTGATTCAAGTGAGGATAGCTGAACTCATATATATACACACACATATATATATATATATATGTGTGTGTGTGTATGTGTAATGGTTGCGCACTACTTCCATTTTATTTAACATTACGAAACAGTAAACTGTAAAAAGCAAAAGAAGAAAAACCATTAGTAAATTAATCTATTTTGCTTGTCACATTACAATTTTATATTTTTCGATTTAAATTACGAACTAAACACCTTCAAATTCGATTTTACTTTTTAGGGAAGTTTATGAATTGTTAAAATGATGTCTTTATTTTAACTGTATTATATTGTATTATTAATAAAGAAACAATTTACTTTGTAGTTAAAATCGAGTGAAAGTTAATTCAATTAAAATGTTTCATAAATTCCCACAAAAAATACAAGGTGAGTCAATTCATACCACTTTATTTAACATTAACACAGTAAAAAAGGCTTGTTAAAGTATGAAGAAACATGATCAATTCCGTAATTTAACAGTAACATTACCGAAAGAAATATCTGCATTATATTAAAAAAATCAATGTTTAAAATTATTTATCGAAGATAATGCTAATAAATGGTACGGCTTAACATTAAAAAACTATCATTTACAAATTGGGCAGCATGGTGCGATTCATTTTTATAAGTATATGCTGATAAAAGTTGGGTAAATATTAGGTTTTCATATAATTTCAAATTTATAAATGGTTCATTAATAGATTATACATTAAAGAAAGAAAGATCGTTATTGGAAAATGAATGTGACATATCAAACACTTCTAGAATAAATCGTAATGTTATCGGTTTACCATTGAATATACAACATAAATTACATAGAGAAGAAATACAAACAACAGAACAAATGATGAACGGACTAAGACGATATGATAATGGTAAGAAACGAAGAACCACAAATACAATTAATAGAATAAAAATATATTGCAAAAAACATTACAGATGCTTAATTCCAGATCAAAAATAGATTGAATCACAAATAACAAAACTGTTAGAAGCTGGATTGATAGAAGACACAAGTTCATTATTCGCATCGCCAGTAACATTGATATATAAAAAAGAGGAGAACTGTAGGTCACGTCTATGTGTCTATTTTAGGGACTTAAATAAATTAGTTTTCCCAGAACCTTATCCTTTTCCGCGAATTGAAGATATTAGGGTGAAGGTAGGAAACTAAATGGTTTTTAGCTCTGGATATAAATTCAGTATTTTGCTTAAATATAGAAAAAAAAAAAAAAAAAAACAGCATTTGTTACACAAAATGGTCATTGGCAATGGATATGTCTACCATTTGGATTAAAAATATCGCCCTCGATATTTCAACGAATTTTAACAAATATAATTAGAAAACATAAATGAATTTTGTAAAAATTATATTGACGATATCATAATTTCTTCAAAAACATTTAAAGAACATTTACTACACCTTGAGTTATTATTAAATGCAATCATTAAGAAGGTTTTCGATTAAAATTAACGAAATGTAACTTTTCTAAAAACCCAATAAAATATTTAGGAGATATTACTGAAAAAATAAAATACGGCCTTATAAGGATAATCTTTGAGCTATTCATGAATTTCAAAAACCTACAATAAAAAAAAAATTTAAAGTATTTTCCTGGAAAAATTAATTTAAATTATCAATATCTAGAAAATGCTGCAAAACAATTAAAACCATTGTATAATTTATTGCGTAATAATGTAAAATTTGATTGGAACGAAGATTGTGAACAGGCATTTAGCATTGTTAAAAATTATTTATGTACAAGTCCAATATTAGCAATCTATAATCCTAATAATTAAGTTTATAAAGCTAGTATTCAAGGAGTAAGAGCAATCTTTAAACAATGATGTTACATCCAGTTGCTTACTTTTTTTTTTTTTTTAATTAACTCCGGTGTAAAAAAAGGCCTATTTTTTAGAATGTTTAGCAATCCGTGAACCGATTATTTATTGGCAACACTGGTTAATAGGTCGACCGTTTACTGTTATAACGGATCATAAATCACTTGAAACAAATGAAAGTAAAAGCACGAACAGACAAGGAACTAGGAGATTTAGTATACTATCTCACACAATACAATTTTAAGTTCACATATGCACCAGTAAAAGAAAATGTGAAAGCTAATTCCTTATCAAGAAATCTAGTTTTACAATATCTTGAAAATATTAAATATGGTAAAAATGGAACAAATTATTCAAGATCAGGAATGTAATAGAGAAGAAATTCACAAAAATTAGTAATAAAAGATTTCTTTTAAATATCTTGAAAATGGAGAACGAATCTTTGTATCACAACTATTTGGGTTAGAATTAATAAAACAGATACATGAATATTATGGTCACATCGGTGTTGCTCATCTAATTGAAAAAATTATACCATACTATTATTTCAAGAATATGGATAATACCAATAAACAACTTCGCAGCAATTATGAAATTTGTTCAAAAAATAAATATCGAACGTGTCAGATTATTAAAACTAGGTCCGTCAAAAGAACCTTACGAAATTATGTCTATGAATTCAGTTAGAGCGTTTGGAAGTAATCGGTATTTAAAAAAATATTTACATATTCTTGTTAATCATTTCTCGAGAAATGCCTTCGTATCTACATCAAAAAGTCAAAGTACAAAAGATTTCATAAAATTAATTGATCAATTGGTTAAAAACATCAGATAGGAGCAAGAATTTGAAAAAAAGAACATAACACTTATTTTTACATCCGTAGATAATCCAGAATCGAATGGATTAAATGAACGTTTAAGTCAAACATTACTAAACAGGATACGATGCAAATGAACAATGAAAAAATAGCTTGATCTAAGTTAGCAGCTGAATGTATCAACGAATATAATCAAACAACTCAAAGTGTTAACGAAATTTTCACCATCATATTTACTTTATGAATCAACAATAATCCCAAATGAATTTAGAAAAATTTGAAATTTAAAATATCATAAAATTCAATGAATTTTTTTTAAATCAATAAGAAGCGAATCGATTAAAATAGAAAAAAAATACAATTCTAAGTAAGGAGAATTAGTCTTCATTCAGAATGGAAATAAATTAAACCGTAACAAACTAGATGAAATTTGTAGTGGTCCATGTAAGGTCATCAATATATGAACTCGACTGTGGAAAGAAAGGAGGCAAACTTTTTGTATAGCAGTAAACTAATTCCTCATAATGATATTGAAAATTAAGTTAGTTATTTATTAATCCTATGTTTAAGTCATTTATTGATTAAAGAGGATTTCAGTTTTTTAGGAGGGGTTGATGTAAAATGGTTGCACTGCTTCCATTTTATTTAACATTACGAAACAGTAAACTGCAAAAAGCAAAAGAAGAAAAACCATTAGTAAATTAATCTATTTTGCTTGTTACATTACAATTTTATATTTTTCGATTTAAATATTTTCAACATAGATTTTACTTTTTAGGCAAGTTTATGAATTGTTTAAATAATGTTATCTTTATTTCAGATTTATTATATTGCATTATTAATAAATTAACAATTTACTTTTTAGTTAAAATCGAGTGGAAGTTGATTCATTTAAGAAACGTTATATATATATATATATAAATATATATATATATATATATATATATATATATATATATATATATATATATAAATAATAAAGAGGTAAATAAAAATATGATTACCGTATGCCCTTGGAATGACTTAATAGGTTTGTCGTAAAGTAATTTACATACATGAATACACTGATCAGTGCTGCAAGAAGCGAAACTAGTATTTGACTGCCAATCGACATCCAAAGCTGGAGCCGAGTGAAATGAAAACTGTTGCGTACACTGACCAGATGCAGCATCCCATATAATAGTAGTCTAGAAATAAAGATAAATTAAAAGTAAATGCCGGAATTAAAACTGTAATTTATTTATTAATGTTTACTAGGATTATCACAAAGTAGACATTTAAAATAAAAACCGTCAATAATCAGCTCATATGTGCGGAAATATTCATATTATATATTTATGTATATTTACCCGGTCAACTCCAGCGCTTAAAATGAAATTTCCACGTTTATTCCATTTCAAAGCAAAAATTGGCCCTTTATGCTGTCCTAAAGTATTAGCAAGACGACCTTCAGTTGTCCATATTCGTGCAAAACCGTCATAAGAGCCAGTGGCCAAGAATGTGCCGTTGCACTAACAACAATAAAGTAATTTCAGATTTACCGATAAATATAGTAATTACGTAATAATGCCATTTTAATTTACAATAAATTAACACGTCGGAAAATAGAAATGCGAAACGATTTCGGTTTTGTATAGAATTTAAAAGTAAAATTACAACACAATGGACAGTAATGAAATATTTGTAGGAGCTGTTTATAAAATCTATGTTAAAAACATTTGTGCAGTTTACTACATTCATTTTTATTTTACGAATTTTTGTGAATTATATATCTAAATTAATATATTTTATGTTTTATAAATTGAACAACCGAAAAGCGTTAATAAAATTAAGATGAGAAATAATGTAAAATACTCTTATGAATCGATATAAAATAGAATTACATTTAAAACATAAAACTCGTTAATCGTGCAAAAGGAAGACTGTTTTAGGATTATTATTCCGAAACAAATATTTTATGTTTCTGGAATTTCATTGTTATGTTAAACAGACTAAACCATCAGCTCGTTTAATGGCAGAATTAAAAAACACGTAGCATATTGTATAAAAATACTTTCAAATAGAGAAATTAATGATGTACATAAAATAAACATTATTTGTATTTGCTAAGACAATATTATATCAGATAAAGTTTAGATGTCTAGCATTCAACGATTAAAAGGACGTAACATCAAACTTAGAATAGTTTGTGGTATTTAAAACCTCGTCTGGAAATACGTGTGGGGTTGCTGGAAAAAGGATAACATAGCGATTATACAACGATTACAAAATAGAGTTCTGAGAATCATTGCAAATGGCCGTGGTAACGAATCAAACTCTCCACACAGACCTGAAAATAAATTACATAAAGGATGAAATTGTGCAAAAACAGCAAAAAATCACGCCGCAAGACTGCAGTCACATCTACATAATACGACAGCTGCATTGTTAGATAACTCCGATAGATGATTTTATTTGATACGAACCACGGATAATTAATTATCTTAACTTACTGTACACTACTTCATGAACTTCAAATTATTTTTTAAATAGTAAATTGCTCAAATTTTTTTCTATTGGATACTTAATTTAATAAACCTGGTTGATATAATTTTCGTTGTACACACACACATATATATATATGATGAATTATGTAATATTATTTTTCAGCAAAATCGTCAAATGATTCCATTTCATCGGAATATGTTTCAAGTTTGCTGTAATTCATAAACATGTCCTATTTTAATCATTATTTAATATATACATATATATCGAAATAATATATATTTTTTGTATTATATTTAAAATAATTTGCATTACTTAATATTATTTTAAAAAGTTTTGATGCTTATATATTACACGTCAATTCTCAAAAGTTATTATTCTATTAGTCTTAGATTTTTATCATCCATATTGTAAATTAATGTTTATTCTTTATATATTTTCTGGTTATTCATTTACAATATTGCATTAATATTTTTCAATTAGTTTCTTCACATAATTGTGGTGCTTTGAAAATAACATGTGAACTACGAAGTAAAATACATTCATTATAATAATATTTTCGAAAAATATCTAGTCAAGTCGTAAAGTTTCACTACTTTATTTTAAACAATTTGAAATATTAATATTATATACGTTATTTTTTGTATTACTTTACATTTTATGAGGATTAATAAAAACACATTTTGAAAATGACACAATACGACATGTTCGAAATATAAAATTTGTAAAAATATGAATTTTTCATTATTAGTGGTTCTATGCCGTATAATATTTCTATTTTATCCACCGGTGTTGAAATATAACATTACAATGTCATTAAAAATAATGTAGTTGTCATTTCTTCGAACGTATTTTAATTTTAGCATATTAGAACCGAATAAATTATGTCCAAATTAAGATTAGTCTCATTTATTCAGATCACACTAAGGACATAACGAACTTAAAAGTAAGAAATTTTTTCGTCGGGACTTACATTCCAATCTAAGGATGTGACATCCTTATTACTTGGCACTTCGGTTCCACCTCTCTGAATACAATGACGCAAAACTAACTGGTTATTTGCGACTGGCCTATCTGTCATATCCCAAATGCGGGCGGTACTATCACCCGAGCTGAAATTAATACATATATAAATTTTTAATTATTAATTTTACAAAGTAATCTACAGTTGAGACAAATGAAATCATGTAAACAATCAAATTTTATTATGAAGTAAAAATAATGAGAAATAACGAATTCATAAGCATAATAAAGTTCAGATTTATTATTATGTACGAGTTATATATATATATATATATTTATTAGTTATGGGGCTGTACCAGCAGGTCTTCTAGAGCAAAGATCCAAGCTAGACAAAGCTTAATACTAAGAGCAATTGTCGATGCATGCCGTTATTCGAGGAATGATGATATTCATCGAGACTTGCACATCCCGCTTGTAAACGAGATTAGAAAATTCGCTACAGCACACAAGAAGAGGTTACACCAACATGTCAATGTGGAAGCTACCACTTTACTAGATACTAGTCAAGTCATCAGACGTCTTAAAAGGCGCCACCCGACAGACTTATTATGAAATCATTAAATGTATTAGATAAATAATAGATTAATATAAACTAATTTTCGTAGTTATGGTCAATGGACTACTGACGTCAACCCATAAGCTGGCTAACAGGATGATATCTTGTTAGTAAGCTACACTTTATTAAATTTGATACTTATTTAACTTCAATGAGTTAAGATCGTATCTTTATTTAAAATAAAAAAAATTTATATATAAATAATAAAATACTAGCATTTCCCGGCTTGACTTCGCCCTAGATTAAAATGTGACCGATTTTTGAAGCTGGGTTTAGATATTCACGTTCTTTAGCCGGCAAATAATTTTTGCCGTTGCTCGACTCTTATCGCGAAGAGGCAAAGGTAAGTTAATTTTTTTTTTTTTTTTAATTTATGTATTTATTTGTGTGGTGTTTTTTTGTATTTTACAATTATATTTGCAATATATATGAAAATTACAATAATTCTGGAAAAATAATATTCTTTGTGTCCATTTGATTGCAGGGCAATAAAATATATTGATTCTCTACATCACCAGTTCTAGAAACTGCTACATATAATTATCTAGGCGAAAAATATTCTGATTTCAAATCAATATCAATTCGCTTAAATTTCTGCCCCCGTGCTTTGTTGATTGTGATAGCAAAAGAGAGTTTTATCGGTAATTGTAGTATTTAAAATTAGAATCGTAAATCAGATGGAATCAGCTTTTCACTTGCAATCCCCTACCATTTCATAACTTTGAGGGATTGGCGTTTAGTATGATAGGAGCTCCTAGTTTAAGGTGTAGTTCGTAAGGTGGATGTCCTGCAGAATCAAGTGAATTTAAAAATTCTGTTGGATAGTGAACAGCATCTTCTGATTTTATACTCTTTATCGGAACTTTGCATTTTATTAATTTGGAAAGTCGATGAATGTTATGATTTCTGGATAAATATGAAACATTAATTCATCTAAATCATGTAATATAGCACCAATATTATTATCTACTACAGAAACATAATCATTATCATGGTCTTTTAATTATTATAAATTAATATATTAATTAAATATTTAATACAAAAACTTTTCTACAACGTTTGTTGTCATGTTCTCAATCAAAGTAAAATAATTACGATAAAAATTATAATTAGTCAATTAATGAACATTGAAACTATCCTATGTCCTTCTCCGTGATACTCATAATCAGATGAAAAAGGTTTTGGTAACGATTGGTAGGATAGGTTTTTCAAAATACGCGCACAAGATTCTTTATATAATAGTATACGGATTAATTCGTTTGAAAACAAAAATCATAATTATATTTTTCAAATACAAGAATAATGGTAAATTACCCAGATGCCAATAAATCGATTGCTGGATTCCAAGCACAAATAAATACTTCTGATTCATGTCCCCGTAAAACTGTTGCTTTATTAGCGGGTATTTCTAAGCTACTATCGATCATATGTTCCATTATTGTAATAGGGGCAATTACAGAAGGTAATGTAACCGGCTGCGATGGAGGAGCCTGATGAATAATTGACTGCTGCAACTGAACTGGAACCTGCTGCTGTTGCATCATTGTAGGCCGTTGTTGTAACAGGTGCGGCATGATGTGTGGTTGAGGTGAGATTTGTTGCTGCAGCAGTTGTGGTACTGGAGTAATTACATTCGTTGTAGTTGCTGCAAAATATAAAGGATTCTGTTATTATAACACAAGTGTACGTATTATGTATGACGATCGTACTTTAATTAATTAAACAATTCATTTATACGCATGTTACACAAATTATTATGTACGATGTATAATTCTGAATTCATATAATTTTTTGACAATGTGATCATTTCTTCCTTAGAAAATATCAGGAAATTTGAAAGGTTTTCAATTCACGTTTGTTATAAATGTTGTAAAGCTTTTTTTCCTTTAAATTTTCAATTCAATAAATATAGCTAATTTTTTTCATCGATAATATATTCATTAATTTTTCTTATTCATAATCATAGATTCTTCAAATCTACCTTCATCTGAAGAATGTTCACCAATTTCGTTTTTAATTCTGGACTGTTGACGAATAGCAACTATATCTGGCATAACAGCATCAATTAACGATAAACCCTCCATGTGTTTAACCGTTGTTCCATCCTGCAATCGAAACGAACATATGAAATATTTATTCAATAAATTGAAAATATTAAATAATACAAATGCGATAATTTATTAATTTGACGTACATGAGTGTCTAACTACAATGAATATTATTAGCTGTGGAATTTTAACAAACGTAATCGATATGTATAAAATCTATATAATATAGAATAAATTATGTATTCGAATGTAATTTTCAGCAACAGATGGCTGCCTGTTATGAACTTACTATTTAGAAATAAATTATCTATTTATTTGTAATATTTTCTAATCGTTCAATTTATATTCATAACTTGTCTTTAACCATAACTTTAGTAAATGCTACGAATGAATGATGCTCGTAATTACTACTTAGATATCAAAGAAAATATCTTTTTATTCGGATCAATTTGAAGAATCACGTTATATAATGTTTTTATTTACATTAATTTCGTCCAACATTATTAATTTCACTGTCGGAATCGTTGCTTAAACGTGGCCTCCAACAAACGGAATAGCAATACAAAAACGTAACTATATCTCTGCTCGTTTTAGGTTATGATGATCATTGTCGTATTGTTCGTTGCAGAACGTCGTGATTAGACATTATACGTTTACTTTTACGTATAAAATGGGTTTGATACTGATTGTTAAAAATACCTAAATAACTTAATCTATACACTGTATTCTACATTCTAATTCTTTCATACTTTTTTTTTTTTTTTTAATCAATATTCACATTTCCGTTTAAATGTACTTTAGTTGGAATAAATTTAAAAACATTAGTTACAAACTTTAAAACAAGTTCACTTTAAATTTTTAGTGTTTCGTTAATAAGTAAAAACCTTAACAAGTGACATGTTACAACGATAAATCACTACGGTGCATTAAACAATTTAATTCGGATAATTTAGCGCAAAAAATTATACCAAGGCACAAGAGTACTCGCGAGTTAAAATCTCATTAATGAATTTTATTCAGTACGAGCATTTTATTTGATCTTTCATTATGTTATAGAATTTTTTAAAATAAAAATAATATAATGATCTTTATTTTATTAATAACAAAATTACCTGCCTGGAGTTAAAGTGATTCAATTTTCCATCAAAAAGAAGAATAAACAGTTCCAGAGACGAATTGTCCGTGAATGCGGCACAAGCCCATGCATTTTTGTTTTCTATTTAAAAGATTGTATGGAGGATTAGAAGCAAACATCAAGTTAGTTTAAGCGCAAGTCTAGCTTTGATAGTCAAGATTCGCCACTGAACAGATCATTATTTAAATAAACAATGAACACAATTTGTATGCATTCAATATAAGCATGTAATAAAACAAAAAATAAAATTTACCATCCTACAAATTGTCGAAAACTGAAAATCAAATGAAAATTAAAGCATTACTCTTTTTGTTAAAAAAAAAAAAAAACAACTAAAACTAAATAGATTAATAAACTAATGCTGTATTTCGTGGATATTAAACATTTTCGAACAATTATCCAAACAACGTTTTTAAAAATAAAAATTATTGAAAACATTACTTTATACTATCAATACGAGGTCAGTATCGAAAATAATAAGCATTCAAAGTCATGCGGCATCAAAAGAGAAAAGCATACATGGGTAATTAATTCGCTCCAATAAATTTTTTAAAAGTGCAATACAGAAATATTATTTTTCACATATACTATTTTCACATTTTGGTTATCAGAATACTTAGAAGCATATAAAGAAAAATTAATTTCTCTCATTTACATGTCAAGATCAATATTTTTGAAATCATGCGAGTAAAAAATTAAACAAATTTTTTTAAACAATCATATTTATCACACAAATGCTACTAAAATGCGTGAAATACATTCAACAAATCAAAGCCAATACTTTCATGTCACAAAACTACAGAAACATCGAGAATACTTTCCAATTTATAAATTGTTATATCAAAATTGTAACTAGCGCTTCGTCAATCATGGATTGTAACAAATTTTATACGATTATCGAAATAATTTTACTTACATCGGATACACTAATTTCTGCTTCCGTATATTGCAAACCTTTTTGTAAGATACTTATTAATGCAGCTGGAGGCACTAAGGAACCATTAATGTTGGACTGTGCAATATGAGATTCCATTCCAAATGTATATGCCGAATGATGGAAACCTATTTAATAGACGAAATTAACAAAAGTTAATGAATATTTAACACGTTAAAGTTTTACATCTGTTTATTAAAATTGTATACAAACCTGATTCTTGCAAGTAACGATAAACCAAGAAATTAACCTCATCACTAGTGAAACTCATAATGAAAATTTTTAGAAACAAACTATTACAAATTTAATATTTAAGAAAAACACAACCTACACAATCAAATACAAAAATTTGAACAAACACAAACCAAAAACAAAACGTAAGCCATCAGTAGCATTACATTCACAACGTAGCGTACATCCGCCATTTATACATATCGATACGATAAGTTCGCATTTGATTTAAGTTAAAAAAAAATTAAAAACTAAATAAATATGTATTCTGTTGTGAGTTGATATTTATTATTTTGAAGAATTTTGTAATAATAAATATAGATTGTTTAAAACTGTTTATGATCATGAAATTTTCCTCTCCGCATTGACTATTTTCAGAAGTTTGAAATATATAATTTTTTCACCTGTTATATCACGGTAATCTTAAATTCGAAAATTTCTCAACATATATTATTTCACACTTAAAATTACGAGTATTTTAGAATTTGAAGGCGTTTCACAATATGATAGGATTTAATCACTAACGTACGCTCATAATATCCTGAAAAAATAATATTACAGTAGAACATCTATAATATATCTTGTATTTAACACACGTATTGTGATATTTTAATAATAATGTTTATAATAAATGTAAATGCACCAAGTGCTTTAATTTATTAGTTAATAACTCCGTAATTAGTGTGACGTCAACTTAATAAACGGTATTAGCAGATGTTTTTATTTTCGTATCATGTCAATTCATAATTAAACGGAACACTGTGAAGGGGAATGTTATCTGTTATTGTGTTTGTTCGAATTGTACGCAAGAAAAATCTGATTTCTTGATGTTATAGAAGTTATGAATGAATAACTTGATTTTAGTTTTATGTAGTTTTTCGGTAGTTTTGTTTTTTAATTTTTTTTTATTGTGGGGTGAGTATTTCATTGTGTTATATATATTTGAATTTAAAATACGTGAACTATATAAAGTCAATTCAGTCTGAATATTCTATTTCATGTTTGTTTATGATTTAGGTATTTTCATTCAGTTTTGCAAACAATGGATATTACATGTATACGCTTTGTATGTTGGAAAATTAATGATTTATACTGCATGTTAGAGACTGTTACGTACCACTACATTTTTTCGGAATATTTTGTTTTAATTTAAATATCTACCGAGTTACGTAAATGTTACTTTTACTCAGATATGGCTGCAGCTTCCTCTTTAACAGGTAATTGTATTTTATACATTTTATAGTTAGAAGTTATTATATGTGTTAAACATACACTTAAGCATCTTAAAGTGATAATGTAAGTATTTAATATAGTAAAATTGATGAACTAATTGAGATACAGTTACTCAACTACGTAAAAAATATAATTTAACGTTTGAAATAAGAAAATATTAGAAATCTGCTTTAATTTAATTATTATAAAAACTTAACAAACTAACCGTATTGTATATGTGTCATGCATATAATTATGAAAATAAAGTGTTTCTCTAATTTGATAATGTAACTGTGCTTTAGTAACCCAATATTAGTTTTAAAATTTAATCGGGATATCTATTCACTAAAAATATAATTGTATTTCTAACGGGAAAAATAAGTTTAAAAATTTGAATAATTTTAATGAGACAATGCCGTAAAAACGTAAAATCAATGATGATCTCATGAAAACTTCTCTTCGTTATCTCTATAATTGTCGAATGAATACAGTATTTTGTGTATTAATTTTAGTTTTTGGTCATTAAGAAGAAGAAAACGTTTATTGAATATTAATAATTCTTAAATGATTACAATGTTTTTAATACTAAATACCTTATATAAAACCTTAGCAAATAATTTTATGCAAAACGCCGATTATTAATTTATGTAGAAAAACCAAAAAAAATCTACAAAAAAAAAAACGAAATTATATTTTATATATTTATTCAACTAAATGATATGACATTAAACTGTAACCAACAATATGAACTAGTTTAAATAATATAAATGATTAATAATAATATAGTTAATTATAAAAAACGATGTTTATACCTAGTGTAAGTTGAGCGGATCAGCTTCATATCATAATTATCTGGGTCTAACAATCGTTGTATATATTGATTTTTCATTTGCAGTGCTGAGACCAGAGTTTCCGTGAAATATCGGATAGAGTATGCTCATAGCTTTATGAGCTTTTTCTATGACATATTTGATGTTAAAATTTAACCTGTTTACAATTCCCAAGTATTTTACTTCATTTACCCGCCTAACTTGCTTGTTATTTGTAGTAATTTCAGGTAAAGGTGATAACCGTCTTCTCGAAAAAAGTATTGCCTCAGTTTTTTCTACGTTTATGTGGAACTTCCATCTTTTATAATGTTTGAAAATAATGTTTACAGCTTTTTGTAAGCGGTTATATATTGTGTCTGTCCTGTATGAGGTGCAGTATAATACTAACTCATACGCGTTGCTGTCTGCGCAAAAGGTAATTTTGGAATATCATTTATTAATATTAAAAACAGGTATGGCCCAATGACGGCTTCCTTGTGATACTCCGACAGTGTTTTACTAGAAGAGTTGTTTAGAAAGTCAGTCACATAGAATATTCGATTAGTCAAGCGATCTTTAATTAATTTAATAAGCGCTAGAGGGTACCGAAATTTAATAATTTTGTATAAAATGACATTATGCCAACATGTATCAAAATATTATTCTAAATCAATTAAGGGCATATACCTGTTCAGGTTGAAGTTATCGGTAATAAATTCAAATATTCTGGCTACTTGATGCGTTCTAGACCACATCTGAATCCGAATTGTTCATCTAGTAATATATTTATAAGTTTGAAGCTTATACAGTATGATTTTCTTAGCTATTTTTACTTAAATTACTGAGCAGACTTATAGGCCTTATGTTGTTAATATTTCCGCTATGGCTTAGGCAGAGCTATAACTTTAGCTATCTTCCATGATGAAGGAAAATGTGAAATTCTGACCATGTGATTTATTAGATTAGTAAAATAAATAATAGCCTTACGCGAGATATTTTCGATCATTGCCACAGAAATCTCATCGTCCCCACGTGATGTTTTATTTCTCAGTGTCTTAATGTGTCTGCTAATTTCAGTCGCCGTAGTGAAGGTAGCTACATCCGCATGATTGCCAGCAGGATTACTTGATGCGTTTTTGACTGTATTATTTACATTAATGTAATGAGTGGATAATATAGTGCCTTCATTACGCTGACTTATGGAAGAAATATGGTGAGCGAGTAATTCGAGTTTATCAGTTGTTTTGTACGCTGGCATATTTGTAGTCGAATTTTTAATGGTATTTATTTATTTATTATTTTTAATGGTAGGTACTGACAACTTTTCTTCAGTTATGTGTTTGTATACTTTTCATAAGTTGTTACCTGGTGGGGTCGTAGATAAATAATTATTTCATGTAGTATTTTTGTGATTTTTTAATAATAATTTAGTCAGTTTTGATAAAAATATTCAAGTTATTCTTGTCCAACAGTATATCGCGTAGATTTAAGTACGCTGATCTATTTGCCGCTGAAAGCCGCGCCAGTTTGCGATTTTATATATGTAAAAATGTATTGTTTAGATGGAGCAACAGATATTAAATTAGACGTTGTTGTGTAACAAGTAATTTAGTTATGATCAGACGATAGCGAATATACTGATATTGGATGAGTAATTTAAATCCCTTGGTTAATATAATATCTAGCACACTTAGCTTTCTGTTGTGATGTATAGGGTAACAGTTTGCACACTTCATCATAGAGCTATCCATGATGCGTTCTTTAGTTCAGTGCAGTTGTGTCTGCATTTCATTTAACATACATGTAGATTATTACTTGTCTCTTAATCCAATGTAACTGATCATATACCTTAACTAAAATTTTTCAAATATTAACAATGAAAATTCCAACGTGTGTAATGTTACAAATAATATAGTGTTTGCCGATGAAAATAAGGTACAAGATAATCATTTACAACTTTATTTTTTTTATTTTGCTTCCAACTAATACTTGTGCATGAACAAATAGCTTTTTAATGATTATTTAGTGTGATAATGGCAATTTTTAAAACTAACTTCTATTACAAATATTTAGTTAATCAATTATTTATCATTTAGGTAAACCTAAGCTACCGCCTAAACCTGCTGTACAAGCTGTACCTGCGTATAAAATGGAAAGCAAAGTAGACACAATAAACAGGTTAGTTATATTTAATATATATTTCAAAATACAGTTATTATATGTAATAATTTTTTTGCGTGTATGTTTCAGCCGTATTGTCTGCATACAGAGTAGACTTAATAGGTATATAAATGAAAAGCGTTAAACTGTTTAGTTTTTTCGGTTTTAGTTGGTTAAATCGAAGATCATATTTCGTGTGTATGTAAGCTTATCACATTTGTTAAAATTGTTAAGATTTTTCTCAATTTTGATCGGATTTCTAAATTATTGTTTTTTCACGAAAATTTGCGTATTTTTAGTTTTATCTTCTTACCAATAATGGTAACATTTTAAAATTTTTTACTTCAGATTTTTCTATATAGATACACGGCTAATTAGATGCATTTTCAACTAATTTTTCTACATTTTACGGATGTACAGGTCGTCTCGGGTATGTTAGATTTTTTTTTTTTGTTTATTTTTGTTTTTCCAATTACGTGCTTGGCAAATAAAAGTATTACAATAATACCGCTAAATTGGGCTTTCATATTGTCATTCGTTCCACTGATTAACGTATCGATTTTATTTTTTAAGTTCGTCATTTATATTATTCTCGATTAAAATTCTTTTATAAAATTATATCAATATAACATTTTTTGTTTCTAATAATGTTCTTAAACTTGCAATCTGAACTCATATTTGAAGCGCGATGTATTGTTATATTTGTAGTAATTTTTTACGAGTGTATATTTTCGCATTAATCGAATGAGAATATGAAACATGTCTGGTTTTTTCTTCTTAAAAGTATAATTCCGCATTTAGTAATGTCCCCATAGTGCGGAATTAGAAAAGGTAAAAAGTAGTGGCAATAATGTTAAACTTCGGTGCACTTGTGCAATAATTTGGAATCGTGAGATGAAAGCAAGTATTCGTGCTACACGGGTCGCATTCGTTATCCCGCGTCCTTTTACAGATGTGCGGTAACTTTAATCCAGTATACGGTCGAATATTTGAAGAATGTGGCAGTGTATCTGTAGTTGCTGTAATCCATAACATTCTTTCTCTGTTTCCATGTAAGGGATAGTTGTAGTGGTAGACCGAATTTCGGGCATGTGACGCTATTATTCGGTTAAATAATATTCGCAGTAGTTAAATTCTTTTCTGACTCGATGATATCCTAATTTTCGTCGAAACGTCATCCTGGCCATTTGCCTTTTACATTATTCATCTTATTTGCGGCAAGTACTAGTTCGCCTATTGCTATAAAACGGGTTAATATTAGAGATTGGAAATTTTCCATGAACCTTTTTGTAGTAGTCTTAACATTTTTGCTGGGTTATTTATTATTTTATCATCTAAGGATTAATCTATGTTACGGGGTCAATATCTTCAGTCGTGTCTTGCGTTAACAGTTTTGCATATATATCAAGTTTCCATTTTACATCTAGTTGGTCATGTAGAAACTGATAAGATTTATTCGCTGTTGTTACTGTTATTTTCGATTCTGATTTGGAGCGCTTATTATTCTGTAAATTTTCAGTATTGTTTGCCCCTTATTTTTTTTTTAAACACTTGTTTGCTTTTGTTGGATCTCTTCTCTATACCACCGTATTCAGTTATTAACGTATTTTTCCACCAGGTTTTTTCACGCAGAATTCTATTTGTTTTGCGATGTTCCACGATTATTCAGTTGAAATATCGGCGCTGTTAGTTTTGCTGTGCGTGTATTTCTTTTGTTTAAAGTTGCGAATGAACTTTTTCTGTGGTAAATTTTTATCATTTAATCCTGGCTGAGAACGTTAGCCCCGATTGCGACTGGACTACTCTAAATCTAGACAAATATCCATAATTGGTATCTTCAGGCTGCATTATACCTTGCTTAGAATTCTTTTCACTCACGTAAGTGATATTGTACGCTCACTTTTAAATCTTATCATCCTTTGTAGTGTATAACGTGAAATTTGTCGGCGATCTGCTTCGATTCCGCTTAAAGGTTTATTTACATCTCTAATCTGCTAAATCTTAAATTCTATTTCCTACTGAAGTTACGCCGTATTAAAGAAAAGTTTATAACCATTATCAAAACTGTTACTTTTCGTACATTTCTATCTTGTTTCTTAGGCTATATCATTGTTTCTTTTACAGAGCACATCCGCTAGTTCGGGTAATAATATGATTTACATTTAATCTCTATTGTTACTATTCGGTGCAATCGGGCGTTGTGTCTAATACGTGTCGTGTATTTGTTTTTTTCAAATGTACGAAACTTTTAAAATTAAACAAATACCCGTTCGACTAATTCAAATCTATTCATGATCAATCACTTTTAATTAAATTGTTTCCAAATTTACGCTAACTGCTTGATAGATGCGTTTTATTGATAGAATTATTTTTCACATATATATATATAAGGTCATGATGATGATTTCATTACATATATATATTTTTCATAATTAATATCGACTAATGTTGCCCAGCTTATTTTAAGTACGCGGCGAATTTTTCCGAAAGTATTAATTTAGTCTGTTATCCAAGATTATCCCGACGTAACGAACATGTTTTGACCGGCTCACTACGGTGTAATTAACTTTATATAATGTGGGACGTCTGCGGGTGAAAAATATAGCCTTAGTTTTATCGCAGCCTATGATGGTTATACAAACATCGGTGTAAGAAAATGCATAAAAAATTTGATCACAGTTCGAATCCGCTGATAACACGGATGTCTACAAACTCACTCTGCCAGATAAGCCTGCAAGACGGCTGAAAAAAAAACACGAATGCCCTTTGAGCTGATGTAAGATTAAATAGTGTCTGGCTTAGACTGCACAATGACAGCAAAGCAACCTATCTCCATTGGGAGACAGATTGTTTGAGAAAGAATAGATTTTAATTTGGGCATGTATCGGTATAATACAAGAGAAAAAAAAGAATTATAACGTCTGATATGATTTATTTTAAAACTACGTCTCCGTCCGTCTCTTAAAATCCCACGATTTTCTAGGTTATCTGTATTTTTCCCCTTTCATTCTCATCCTGTGATATAATTATATTTGTAGATATGCGACGTATTGCGTCAACTTTTTTTTATCATTTATCATCTTCCTGTTTCCGCGTAAACTCCATGTTCGCGTTGTAAAATAAACGTATGTAGTTTAAAAATGTAATGTATTCTACCTATTCGAAAAGTGTCTTCGTATGTTTTTTTGTTTTAAAATTTGCGATCTATGAACAATTGGTGAATAATTTTCAAAAATTGGATATTAAAAAAAAAGTAAGCGAATAAATTACTAATAGAAACGCTAATTTTTTTAGCTAACTGTATATATATATATATATATATATATATATATATATATATATATATATATATATATATATATATATATATATATATACGAAGCAAATATTTTTGAGTTAAAAAATTAAGTGTTTTATTTGTAATTAAAAATCTATTTTTGTTGCTAGTTTTTCTTCTTGATAGAGCGGCGGCAGAATCTGAGCTGATGAGATGACTCGTTCTCTTTGATCTTGGGTGCGACAAATTGTAAATTCGTTCAGGGAGAACGTTTATTTCTAGTTATAATTATTTCTGATTAATAGATAATTTTATTTTAAAAATCGTATAAAAGGCCCGCTGTTAGCCTGGGGTAGTTGTAACTTAGGTTTTTTGTTGTTTTGCTTTTTTTTTAATATTTTATAAAACGAATTAAACGAAAACATATTCGAAACAATCTATAATTGCCATATCGAAATTTGCAAATGTCCTGTCAAAATAATAGTCGACTTATATTAATCGTGATTTGAGTTGGAGCCAGATTTTGTTGTATTTGTAATCAGTTAGAGTAATTAACAGCTTAAAATAAGTAACTCTGCGTGGTTTAGTCAACGAAGTAAAAATATAGAATTAAATAGTTAAATATATATATATATATTTTTAATGTATATTTTCTTATAATAATAACATTCTATACATCCACACTTACACTGCCATACACAACTTGAAGTATTTTTTTATCGACAGATTTACTTTATTTACAATTCCAACATATATTCTACTTATTCATTATCTTTTATATATTATTTACACTCTTACTCTCACATTTTCCCTCTCTCCCATTTGCTCACATTCGTACTCCCATTTGTTCACATTTGTCTCTCCTACACCACATACTTGCTTTTTTTTTTATATCTTTCGTAGTTTTTGTAATAGCATTGTGGTTGTTGGCTGAATGTGTCTATCCATTTTCTCCTACACTTATCTTCTTTCTTAATTTAATTTAATTTAATTTTTTTTTTCTAATATGCCCTTTCGAATTTTAGTTTACTGTTATATTTCTTCCACGATGCTTTCGTCAATTAGGCAAATTTTGATTTGCTACCTTAATCTAGTACCATTCTACTGTAGTATTTGTTTGGGTATGCAATTTAAAATTGTTGTTATTATGTATTTATCCGTTTGTTCTTCATATTTAGTCCTGTTTCTCGGTAATCTATCTTGAACTGTCTTTCGTAGCATGTATTTGCATTGTTTGTTTACTATACTATATCTATTTGCTTTTCTGCTGCGGTTAAATATTGCAATAGTTTATTCATTAATACAATCCTCTCACATTCAAGACTCCCTACTTTCATCAGCTGATAAATCATTTTTACTTCTTCCCTCGTAATCGATTTCAAACATTTCTTTTTTTTCAATCGGGATTTATGTTTTCTATATACATGTTTTACTAGCCAATCCCCGTGCTTGTACTCCGTATGTTAGTCTTGATTCTACTACTGCATATAATATATCATTTTTAGTGTACTTTCGCTTACATATTTTCTTAACGCGTATACATTGCCGATATTACTGTTTTATATTTTTCTCTCTACACATTCTGTGTGCTCACTCCATCGTAGATATCTGTCTATAATCACGTCTAAATATTTATGCGACTGTACCATTTTCGCTTTTCCACATTTTATATTACAGCATTCGTTATTTTGTCTCGTACGATGTACACAATGAACGCGCGTAACTTTTCCACTATTGCGTCATTTAAACTAACGTTTTAACTGATCAAGTGTTACTAAGAACGACTTTTAATCAGTTACGACGTTAGTTTTATGTTTAATGACGTAATGGTCGAAAAGCTATGCTTTTAAATATATAATTTTTAGCGATTTAATTCTACGTTTTTACTTTGTTTACATTAAAAAAATCACTACACTCCGCATAACATCCGACATATATATATATATATATATATATATATATATATATATATATATATATATAATTTGATAACATTTGAAGCTTTGTGGTGGTAGATCGTGTTCGTTTTGTGGATTTATTATCGACGGTTCGGAAGACCATACACTTGTTAATGGTAACAAATTATTATTACTTTCGATCAGTTGGTACTGGTTTGTACGAGTTTCGTTCTTTTGGTGTTTTGCAAAATATACAGACGTTGTGAAGTACGCAACATTTTTTTTTTTTTTTTAATCGTAATATTGACTTTTACAATTATTTTTTTTTAACTGCGGATTCGTCCGAAAGGTGCGGTATAATGTGTATGCGTTATTTTTTAATTATATTACAAGAATGTTGTTATTCCAGTTGTCTAGTTCGTAAATATAAATATACTTTATATTATTTCGATTGAAGAACTAAATTAATTTTTAAATGATATATTTTACAACAGGAAGTATAGAAAAAACTTTCCTTGTACGTATTTTTTTACCTATAGCTTATTGTAGGAGGATATCTTGAATGATTTACTTGCGCTATGGTCATTTTAAATTTCATCGTCGTTTGCCATAGTGAAGGTTTATTAGATTTTTTTAGTGCAACGCGACAGTGTTAAATATCTAGGCCTACTTCTTCATCGGCGACTCACATGAAAACTACTATGTGCTTTTTTTTTCTCTCTCTCTCTCTCAAGAAATTAAAGATTTAACAACAGCCTGCGATATATAATGAGCAGAAAGTCAAAGTAACATTGTATTTGGCTGTGTTGACATCCATATGAAAATATGGCCTCGGTGGAGGTTTACATCGGCCAAATCAAACTTAAATCGACTACAGCAACTACAATCGAAGATATCTCGCTGAATAATATTTTATTTATAATAACACGTTGCAGCACCGTAATTTAGAAATAGATAATGTACGTCAGTACTACAGTAATCGAAGAAGTTCTTTTAGCGAGTTAAAAATAATCCAAATGTACAAATCTCGAGTACGTATCGGTTAATGCTTGCTGATAACCCGAGTAGAAGGTTCAAAAAAAAAAAAAGTGACCTCTGGATATCCTCGCGCTATCGGTTCACTATAGTATGTATACGACGTGGCATGGTTATTAATCGTTTTAATGCAAGAAAAAATTATCGTTCCGATCTCTAATATAACAAATGAAATGAAGATATTGACTATTTTCTAGCGGGAAAAAGTTAACAGAATATTTACGTTTAAATTATTAAGAAGATTCATGTTTTATATTATCATTGTCAGTTGCGGTTCGTCCGAAAACCGGTGTGACGTCAAATGTTTCAATACACTAGTACATGTATTAAGAAAAAAATTATAAATTATAAATTAAATTTTGGCGTGGTAGACACTTTCAAGTATGAAAAGAAAAAAAAATCGAAGAACACGAAAATTTAGACTAACGTAAAAATTCGATCGGTTTTTGTATCGGAAAAATTAACATCGCTAAAATTTGTAAGCGAAGCGTACAAATTAAATGTCGGGAAATGCAATAAAAACACATCAAAAATAATAGGAATATTTTATCGAAAATCACGAACTGTCTGATATTTCGCTGTGAATTTGTACTTTCGCTACGAGGACATAATGCAGATTCCGATAATCGTGTTATTATTCGAGGACCATTAAATTTCGTAGGAAAACTTGATGAGTGCGTTTTGAAAATTCTACGGTGTATAATTTTGTAACAATTCAAAATGTTTATAAGCTCGATTTTTGGCCGTTACGTTCGATGACTGATATCTGTGTGAAAACGCAGGATGTAATCGTTTTTCATTACGAATTGAATAAAACCATATACGAAAGATTTGTATAGGGATTTTATTATAACCCCGTATCGCAAGATGCAGAAGGATTATCGAAACAGATTTTGGAACAATTGAAAAATACCGAAAAGCAAATTGCTCAAACTTACGAAGACGCTGCAGTTAGGAGCGGAGTTCGAAGAATAATATAGGAAACTTAAGCAAAAGCACATTTTATTCGTTGCTATACTCGCCAATTAAATTCAGTAACGAGTAAAGCAGTTTTCAACTAATAAGGAAATATTTTTTTTTTTTTAATCAGCTCGTCGAAAATTTCGACATTTTTTTCGTGTTCTTTTTGGGAGTTATTTGGAAATGTATGGAGAAGAATTCCATGCAAGTAGAATTTCAATTCACGTCGTAGATGCAGTTATCAAAAACATTCCGAAAGAATATTTCGAAAACTTATTAACAAACTGAAATAACACCCGAAAGATGCGGGACCTCTTCGTCATATCACCGACAAACAACTTTATATTTTGTATCGACGTATTCCATCCTATATTATGCCTCGCGTTGATTCGATTTATTATATGATGTATTTTAGCATCGCACCGTTTTTTCATTATTGAAAAATTTTCACCGCGCAATTTTCTTGATTCGAAAAATGAATTTCGAAAATTTTTATTTCCACAAATACCGAATCTATGTGCGCACCTCCTTAGAAGAAATCTGATGAAATAGTAACCCATCCGTTAATGAAATTTATGATACCATATGTAAAAGTTACTGTTATAAGAAAAATTTGAACCATATTGCAGCTATTGCAGGCAATTTCCTTCTCAAAAATTTAACGGCACTTATTGGGCATATTTTGTGCTGAATAAAAATCGTTTTCAAAACTAAGCTTTCTTTTTTACACAAGAGAAATTAAATTATCCATCGTGTCCAAAGTTTGTAGGTAAAATTGCTTTAAAGAACGGGAATTTACAAAACACTCGGTGTAGTATAAAATTTTGTTAACCTCTCATATGACATATATATATATATATATATATATATATATATATATATATATATATATATATATATGTATGTATGCGTGGATGAAAAGCACTTCTTGAATAACTCAATATTTCGACCAGATTACTACCATTCGAAAATAATCTGTGCGACGCATCATCGGAAATAAATTTTGCTGTTATAAATGATGATGATAACGAATGGTACAAATTGTCCGCTGGCGAAACAATATGAATAATTGTAACGTGCTTTTCGCTTGAAAATAAACGTCATTGTAAGTATTAGAACTAGTTAAAAATTTGTCCGCTGAACTCGGAAAGGTGTTTTTCTTCCTATAAAATAATTAAAAAAAAAAAAAACTAATTTTCGGGAGTACAATGCTGAAAAACAGAGCTTCGGGGCGTGCAGTGTTCAGTATTGAATAATTTCTTATATCGATACAATTCACATAACGTGCATAACAATGTAATTGACCGGTTATTGACTTCATATATAAATAGGTCTGGTCGCATTAAAATTATCACGTATTTTTAAAACTCTCTTTTTTTGTTGTAGAATATTAGCTACGCTAATATTTACTTTTGTTTCGAAAATTTAGGATTTTAATTTTTTTTTCTTTAGAATGTTACCTACCGTTTTTAAATGGTAGCCTAGTTACATATATATTTTTTTACTTCAAATGAAAAAATTTTTTAGTTTCAGTCTCACAATCGTTATAATTTATTTTATAACTTTATTTAATTGTATATGCACCTTAATTATTAGGAGGCATACAAGTGAGTTTATTAATTTTTTTTTAAAGAATTTATACGCCTAGGAATTATAGTAAGTTATTTCCGGTAACATCTTTAAACTTTTTCTTTTTTTAAAGCCATATCCGCAGGTTTTTTTATAACCTAACTGTTGGCGCGTTTTTAAAAGTTTGTCCTAGAATGTTTTTAAATTTTATTTAAAGCTTTAACGAACATAAGTGTTCTTTAACGAATTTCATCTTAACATAGCGTTATATGGTTAACGACGCTTACATACTAGTCATATCGGTCGGTGTGATCTGGTTTTTCACTTGAACCTGTATGAGCCAGATATTTTGCATTCGGCTATAGTCGTATCCGGTCAAGCGACGAAAACATTATTATTATTATTATTATTTACAACTTATACTTTATATATATATATGTATATCGTCATACGATCTTCGTAAGTGGTAATGGAGCCGTAACAAATAACCGGTACGCTACATAGTACCGATAGTACAAAATTCGAAAGTAATGTAGGTATCGAGTAACGAATACTTCGCGAGTAGTACATGGCATGTTACACGCACAATTATTTACTCGTTCGTTAAATTTGTATAAAGATACCGGATTAGTAATTATACTTTTCCCTAGATAGTATGTTAACTTTAATAATTAATTCATTCGATAATTTAGTTTCATAGTTACTAATTATGACGGAGGTAATGTACATTATTAATTTTCAAACTATATATATATATACATGTCGCGGTGGCGTAGTTGGCTAGAGTGCTTGACTGTCAACTCGACGGTCAGGGGTTCGAAACCAACACGCGACATAGAAAGTTTTCATCATTATTTAAAATTCTTAATTATCATGGAGAAGGTAATGGCACCCCACTCCGTATAGCGAGCGCATCTGCGTTGTATATAAATAGTGCCTTGAATGCTATCTCATTTTGTACATAAAAATAAATGTACGATGACTAGTCACAACGTTTGGAAACGAACAATACGACAATGATGTATATATATATATATATATATATATATATATATATATATATGCATATCTGTCTGTGTGTGTAAATATATGCATATCAATGCCGAATACTGAGAATAAAAGTTTGGCGTGAGCTTAAGCTAATTTGTAATGTGATATTTATTTTACACCTCTACTGTATCTTTAATGACCAATACAGAATTTTATGATATATATATATATGTATATATATATATATATATATATATATATATATATATATATATATATATATATATATATATATATATAATAGAAAAAACTAACGAAAACGAAAATTAAAAAAAATGTAAACAAACAAAAGACATCCCCATTAACATTAGTATAATAAAAATAAAATATTATATGTGTGTTATATATTACAATGATACTCTTGGCCTGGTTTATCTTAAGTAACCAATGCATTCGGTTACACAATTATAACATTATAAATAAATCTGTTCCGAACTATGTACTACAGAAGGCGTTTCAATGTATCTCCGCTTACCAGCACATCAAAGCACCTGCAATCTACAAGCTAGACTACCAATCCACCATGTTAAAACTGTAAGCAAATAATGAAACATATGATACAGATAAACAAAATAAAATCGTTGATGTTAGATGATATATGTTTTTGCTCATAATTTTGTTTAGTTTACAATTTTGTGAATTGCTCTGAATATTTAAAATAATTACAATTGTAAAATTTTCACTTGTCATTCTATTTATATTTTTGGTATTTAGGCATTGTTTTTGATAACAAAACTTAACTTCACTAAACGTATAAACTATATTAATACGAAGATAAATAAATCCATTTGTTCCATATATCCCATGTTTAATACAAAAATAATTCCTTAATACACGCATATTTATAATAACTAATATGCTCGATATTAACTTACATTTGTCATATTTTGTGAATAAATTGCAACTCATTTGGAACAGGTGTCTTAAGTGCATATTAAATGTTCTCCGTTATACTAGAATAAATTATATGCGTAATATTCTGAAATTATCTCGTGTTAATGATAATTAACATATTCGGATGATTGCAGTATAAACGACAATAAGTTTATCTCATTAATAGGTAATTACGATCGCAGACAGCTAATGTTTTAAATATAATTTATTGTAACGAATAATTCGCTTATTAATATCGATTTAATTTTAGTGCGATGTTAAATTATTTTCATATTTAATCGTTACTTTTAACGTTATCTAATATTACGCTTCTTGCTTCGTTTGTTGGCGGTTTTTTTTTACAGCTTAATAGTTGTGCATTTTTTTACATTACTCGCCTTAATTAATTATTTTCGTAAGCTTTCAAGATAAGTTTAGGTATACTAGATAATGCGAATGACCTTTCCATTTCTCGTTTCTTATTATACAACGGTAATTTCATAAAAATTCAATTAGGTGGCACGGGATAGTAGCTGCAACAAACATGGTAAAACGTACGCTCAATGATGAACCGATATAGCCCCTAATTATAGTATAGATCATCACCATCATCATCGATGTAAACTGTGTACATCTATATTTGTTCGATTGCTATTTCATTCTGCGATATACGTTGGAATTCTGTTATTCCTTATCATTTCCAACTCAAATGATCCAATCATACTTTTTTTCTTCTTCACGATATTCGAATCTATTCATTATTCGAAACTTAATAACATTATTTCATTATCAGATTTTTGAGAAAGTCTGTATAACGTACATCATTTACTTGTTTCTCATTCAAGAATTACGTTTTATAACGGCTTAAGTAGGTTAAAATTCTTGATGAATCTAGAAAATTTGTTCTCGAAATCTTCCAACGTGCTATAAATGCGAACAAAGGAATCATAGCTTGCTTTTTAGACTACGAAAAAGCGTTTGATAGGGTTGGACATGCAAAACTAATAAATATCCTACAAAAAAAATACGAGCTTGATCAAAATGATATCAAGATAATTAAAAATCTTTACTGGGAACAGTCAGCGAATATTAAAATCAAAAATAAATACTCTGAAAGAAGGATCAAAATACAGAAGGGTGTAAGACAAGTATGCCCGTTGTCGCCACGTTTGTTCAACGCATATGTTGAAGAAATAATGAAGAATGACGTGTTACAGAAAACTGGCTGTAAAATAAACGGAAAAGTAGTCAACAGCATAAGCTATGCGGATGACAAGGTTTTAATTGCAGAAACAGAGGGACAGATGCAGAAGATGCTGGATGCAATCAACAATGAAGGAAATAAATTTGGTATGAAGATAAATACAGGAAAAACCAAAATAATGAAATTTACAAAGACTAGCAGTAGTGACCCCAAAATAAAAATAAAAATCGACAACAAATGGATAGAAAATGTAACCCAATTTAAATATTTGGGAACAATAATTACAAATGATGGAAGGGATATCAAAGAAATAAGAGCAAGAATTGCAATGGCAAAACAAGCTTTCATGAACCTGGAAACCGTTTTGAAGAACAGGAAGTTGTCAATGGAAGTAAGGAAAAGAATTGTGCAATGTTACGTGTGGCCTGTGCTAAAATATGCGGCCGAAACTTGGATTATTAACACAAAGTGCAGAATGATGTTGGACGCGTTCGAAATGTGGACTTATCGACGATTGTTAAGGATATCATGGAAGGACTTCATTTCCAACAAAAACGTGTTAAAGAAATGCAACATAGACAGGCTGATGATAGTACAAGATATCATGAAAAGAAAATTGAAATATATAGGTCATAAACTTCGAGAAGAGGGGCTGTTTATGTTGGTAGCACAAGGAAAAATACTTGGACAAAGATCAAGAGGAAGGAAAAGATTCGAATATATAACATCAAACACTGGATTCAACAAAGTCAGGGAAGTAGTAGCTGCAGCAAGATGCAGGAAAATATGAAAATACCAACATCCTTGATGCGCAACCTCCTTTGAAGGAGACGCGACATGATGATGATGAGGTTAAAATATTTCAATATAGTCGTACAAATTAATATATATGCCGTTGTTCGGTAATCGTTGAAATGTAAATTAAAAACAGAATTAAATAAAGTAAAAAAAGAAAATCTCGTATATATTTCTATTTCCGGAATATATATATATATATATATATATATATATATATATATATATATATATATATATATATATATATATAGATAGATAGATTTGTGGTCACATATATTTTTATTTTTGCTAACGTCTGATTGCTAAACATTTTGTATTCGTTATAACTGTACTGTTATATTTTTCATTGTTTACCTAACTCACGTCAAGAAAATATTTGCTTATAAAAATACGCACGGATTTTATATATATATATATATATATATATATATATATATATAATATAGTTACATCGATTAACTGCTAATAATATGTAGTGTGACGTTAAGATCAATGCGAAGACGCTATGAAACTGGTAGTTGTATGATTCTGAAAAAAAGTGACAGCTACGTTTAGATTTTCAAATTTCGCCGCGAATCACAATTTCAATGAAAATCTTACGCGGAGTCGGATAAATTTTCGAATTAATGATGTCGCAATGACGGATTCTTTAGTCGGCTTGTCTATCGATTATAGTAGTATATTTCATTTTATTCGTTAGTAAAATATAAGAACAGCACTATCTTAACTAACAGTTCGATAATTACTAATTTGTATATGAAAAAATAAAACGTATACGGGAGCATTCCGGATACATCAATGACAACGGGTCGGACTCTTAAAACGGTTAAGACGAGACGAATCGTTGATATTTCTGTAAGTTGGTCAGCATGTATTATAAACAAATTACAGAGGTTATAGAAATTAGCGCTTCAGAAGAAGCCGAATTGGGCTCGGATCAAATTCATGCGCGATATTTTATACTTCCCCCTACAAAATTGTAACGAGAACCAGGAAGTTTATCGATCGATGTATATCGTCCAATAATCAAGTAATAAATTCCATCGGTAATTATAATTACCGGACGACGTTGTTATAAAAAAGTATAAACACAGACAGCATCAAACATATTTTATTAGATGAATTAACGAGCTCTGGTTTCTTGTTACATAATGAGTTATATTTTAATGTAATTTCTGTAACATTGTAAGGAAGCTTATGGCTTCCTTTCTGCTGGATAGTTTTTTCTTTTTTTTTAAGCTTTTCCTACTAAATCTTTATTTTAATTTTTTTTTTTTTTATAATTTATAAATAGTACTTATGTTTTTAAAAATAATTTGTAATATTGGTTAAGGAACAGGCATTATTCTTGGAACATTTGTATTATATTTTTTGTTTTATTGTTTTAAAACGGGATGTCGAATAAACGCTTTCCTTCTTATTTCTACAAACCAGTATAGCTCGTGGTGTGCTTTCTTTGTTAATTTCGTATTAAATAAACGGTTTTTCCGGATTTGGCAATTCCGGTCCAAATGAGTCGTAGTTTTCATTCGTAATTCCACCTCAAATGCGGTCATTTAGGTGACTTTTACTACGCGTTGATATCAATGTAAATTTTTTATATATATATATATATATATATATATATATATATATATATATATATATATATATATATATATATATATATATATAATATTCGTCATTTCGGGAGCTATGAGTTTCACGTATCGTACGATGCGATTCAAAACTTTGTAAAAGCAATACTATTTTCATTCGAATGGCGTACGTGGTCTAAGTCGCACTCGTACGGGCAGCGTTTGCTGCAGGTAAAAAAGCATTGCGTAGACTGCTTTTTGTGTTTTCAACGTAAAATTTGTTGTTGTTTTTTTTTAATTGTTTTTGTTTACTGCGTCTGTTTAAAACTCTCCAAATTTCCTACTTCAGCTCTACATAGGCTCTCATTTGGCTGTAACTATGGTCTCACGTTAGTTTCGTGTATTCCGCTTTGGAACCTCCGATATTTTCAAGTCTGTAAATTCTGTTTTGGCCGATTCAAATGTATTTCGTACCATTTATGTTACAGCTATCTGTTCCGGTTTAAAATACGGATGTTTTCACTTCAGTGGAGCTGGTAAATCCCATCTCGAGAGATCGACAGTCGTTTGAAATGCTTCGAGAATAATAACACGATTTTTTTTTATCAACTCCTACACACATTTGTTGCTAGATGCAGAAACTTCCTTTCCGCCGTTGCAATCAAGATATACTTTGCCGGTGAATCGATTCTTGCTTAAACGAGTTGATAATTCTGAAGTGTGCTGCTTTTATTTCGTATTAATACGTTAATATACTTTATAGCGTGTTTTACTTTGTACAATCACAATACACGCGCACACACACACCGACGCACGCTTATATTATTATCTTCGTGTGTTAATTCACGACACAGCGATGGTGTTTCGTTTCGTTGTATATCTCATGTTTGATCTTAACTTATTATTAATTATTATTATTATTATTGTTGTCGTGTTCCACGTGAAATTCGGTTAATTATATACGCTATCTTGTACGATGTCTGTTTTATATCGCATAATCGTCGCATTCGTACGGGTGTGAATCTACTATTGCAATAACGTAATAGTAATTTCGATCGTTTGTTAATATTTTACATCTATCTTTTATATATATATATATATATATATATATGTATGTATGTATGTATTATTTAATTTTTACTTATCTTCTACGTATATTCGGTTTTATATTGTATCCATCTGATTGCTCCAATTTTATCTTTTATCGGTATCATATTGGACATATTGACCTTATTTGTAAATCCATTCCTATACCGGCCTTATAATTTTCTCCATTATATTAAATAGCATTAATTTTTTTTTTTTTCCAAATTAACGAATCAAGCAATTCTTAGCTACGCAAACACCCAACCACCCACACACACTCACACATATATAAATATGTATATGTATGTATATATATATATGTATGTATATATATATATATGCTATTACGTTTATATGTATTTACTTTGTTTTATTTTTTTTTTTAAACTAATTGTCCGTGAAACTTTCGTTTGGAAGTTTATATATACATTTTTACTTTTATGTTAGTATACATATAATACACGTGCAGTATATTTGTATGTATGCGCAAATGAGCAGAAAATATTTATACCTGTTACGTAGTTCATTGCGGCGCAGGCAGTATAAATTATTTAGCCGCTCTTACTGATGTATACCACATTTCTTCATTTGGATTCTTTAATGGACTTTTGTTTATTAATTTTTTTAGATTTATTTTAATATCGAACGATTTTTTTTTTTTTTTTTTTTTTTTTGTTACCTGTTTTAATATTGTCAATCTCGTTCGTCGTTAGTTTTCTTAAAATTGTTATCGTTGTCGTCCTGTTATTTGATACGCGGTAGCCTATTGCGGCTTGTATTTTTTAGAAGATTTTACTTCGGCTATTGTTCGATTATAACATCTTCGAAAATTGGTCTTATCGGGTCCCACTGATTTTTTAGGTTTGAAAACGTCGGAGTAGTCGGATGCGCGGAAAGTATTAAATTTTTATTATAAACGTGCGAGTTTACGTACGCTTATATTTAGACATATCTAACAAAACTTGATCTGCCAGATATGTATGATATATCATATAGATAATGTTCACATTGATGTATCTCTAGTATGCCTAAATTATAGTATATTAACTCGTGGAAGAGTTATATGCATGCTATATATACGTTCGATGACTGCGAGTGAAAAATCGCACAGTCCGCGTAGTAAATGTGAACAAAATGGTTACTATATTATTATATACTATACTGTATTGTAATGAAACGAGAGTTAAGGCCTAAACTGTGGGTGCAGTGTAACCTATGTAAATGTAATAAATTGTAGAACATTAATTCGAATAATAAAGTATTAATCGTAGGAAAAAAAAATCGTCCTTATCATCTTTTTATTTGTTTTCTTCGTTTACTAACACTTTTTTAAAATTAACTTTTAAATTATTATTTTTCGTTCATAATTTATTTATCAAAGTTTAGATTGTGGAATGTAGTGATTTTTTATGTAATTTATTTATCATTTCACTTTTTAATAATAGTCGAATTACACTACTCGAAATATTCTAGCTTTCGACTTGCTGACGATATTTCGAAACACGATGGCCGGACATCTCTCTTCGTTCGTAATTAGCGAATATTTAACGTAATACGACTGTTAAAAATCTAATAACACCGTTTTTCTTCGTTATAGTCGGCAAGTTTTTCTCGATATAGCTAAACTAGTCGAAAGGCTGATTTTCGCATTGACCGTTCGTCCTCGCGTCGGCCATTCGCTATAGTCTTCGTAATAAGGAATCGACGTCCTTAACTCTATCCTATCCATAGTCTCGCATTCGACCGGCAAACGGACGTATCATTTCTTAGCAATTTCGACTTAACTATATTAACATGTATTACTTGTAATTAGAAAACTTGTTTATTTTTTAGTCTTTTAGTTGCTTTTCTTCACGCAGTATTTAACGTTTTGTTTTCTTTTATTCTTTAATTATTATTATTATTATTATTATTATTTTTTTATTGATTCCCCAATTCGTGAAATACGTGATGGGATAAGTTTATTTATAAATGTTATATAATACAAGCGCATTTGAAATAATTAGAGTCGATGCAATTAAGTTTGCGGTACTCTAGTCAACCTATTTTACAATTAAAATTTATATATAACGTTTATATGTTATTTCGGATATTGTAAAATTATTAAATATTCCGAACAGTTTATTAACTAATTCGGTACCGCTGATGTCTGTAAATTCGACGCTGTTGCGTTTGCATTCCGTCTCAGCTATATGCTTTACTACATTGTCAGTATCGCATATTACACATCTGTTCTTCGACTATGCTAATACTTAAGTGTAATCAAATAATCCGTGTCCGCTGATGAACTGTAACATTACATATATAGTACAGTACCGGATGAATCAGAAAACAGTATATAGACCTATATAAAATAAGCAAAATAAAACACACGGACAAACGGACAAAACAAAAACTGAAACATCATCGCATTTGCATTCTCGATATTGAAAAAGGACGAGAACAGTCTACCGTCTCAAGAGACCTCTCCGAAGATTCGATCACACTAACTGAGATACTCTTCGATGGGAGAACTAAATCTAAATTTCTTACCGGCGGTTATTGCGGTAAAGTATTATACACGACGACGTTTGCAACCACCCGTGTTATGTCTTTTATGTTTTGTAGTTTATGCGAATATATTGTTGTCGTATATATATATATATATATATATACTTACACGTGCATACAACGTACTATTTATATGAACACGTTTTGAGTATGCGAGATATTGCGTAGTTGATTTAATTTCATATTTTTTTCTTCCCAAACTTAATTCTCTAGTTATCGAATTTGGAACGTTTTAATATAAACCGTGTCTAATGTCGTCTGTACGTCTTACTATTCTGCATCAACGTACATACATGCCGAAACATCTCGTTTAACAGTCTGCTGGTAAATGAGTAAAGTCTGGGGCTACCCCCCCCCCCCCATCGATGTTTTCTCGTATTGTGCGCGTAAACGCTAGTATTCGCACGCCGTTATTTAGTAGTAACAGACAGAGATGAAATTTTGTCTTTATTCATAAAAATTCGTTTTCGATATATTTTTTCTTCGTTTTAATATGTTTTCTAAAATTATTTTTTTCGACTGTTTAAATTTCTATTTACAGACACTTTTACTCGGCGAAACAGTCGTCTCTAAATCGTCGGAAATTCGATAACGATGTCGCTGTTAAGACGACGCGAATTGTTACTTCAACAGGTATCGTCGATAGTTCGACGACGATGGTCGGATCGAAAAATGAAAAGCCTCCTCTATTGCCTAAACCTTATATTAAAATTACCGACGATACGACTAGTACGATCGATCGTAATCGTTCGTCTAATTCTTCCTTATCGACGTTAATCGATGATAAAACAACCGTTATCGTATCCGCGTATAAAAATAACGATAATAAACGTACAAACATTGTTACGACTACTAATACAACTCCGTTACATATTATCGAATCGATAAATTCCAACGATAATTGCTTTAATACGACCGACGATACTCAACCGTTATTATCAAACGACGACGATATTGCTACTACCGTCGATAATACTTTTATTACCGCTACTACTACTACAATCTATAGTTCGGACGAGATTAGTAGGGATAGTAATCGATTATCATCTTTGCCGAATAATAATTATCGACCGAATAATAATACATCGAGATATTCTTCGTCGTCGTCGTCGTCATATTTTCACGATTTCACCGGCAACGAGGCTAATGATAGCGGTATTCGAAGAAATTCTTATAATATTCGATCGTTACTATACGACTCGTACGAATTTATCGATAGTAGCGCTAACGACGCGTTATCGAATTGCGACGATGATAATAACGATTTAACGAATTGCGATAATATTCTATTAGAAATTAAAGAAAAATCGGCCTCTATCGTCGCGACGATCAACAGTTCGACTAATTCGGATATTTCAACCGTTAGTAGTAATAATATTAGTACAACTAGTAGTATTAGTAGTAATAATAGTAATACCAATCGAATAATAAATCTATCTAGGACGCCGTCTATTAGCGGAAGCGATAATTCGTCTCTATTAAAAATATCGCCTAGAAATAGTAAATACGAAAAAAACGATAATTCCGACCTTATCGACGCTAATACAACCGCCCTAGATAACGCGACGATTATCGATAATAATTACGATATAGATAACGATAACGATTCGATGATCGACGATAATAACGTTAGTAATCATAGCGTTTCGAGACGCATTAAAACTTGGTTCTCGTCGTTTGGTAAAGGTAATCATCATCATCATCATCATCATCATCGTAATAACGATGTATCGAAAAAACAACAAGATAGTACCTTCTACTTAGATTCCGCCAATCGTGTTCCTACCATCGATAATGATTCCGACGATAACGCGCAAATCGATAATTTAATTTCATTCGACGACGATAAGAACTCCACGCAAGACGCAGCAGTCGTACTATACGATCGAATGACCGGCGATAATCTTAATACTACCACCGCTGCTGATACTAATGCTAATACTACAACGACGACGACGATTACGAGTATTTCTAGTAGTGGTGATACTGTTATCGATGGTGATGGACAACGAATTCGATTTATAGAAGATGAAGATGTCACGACGGAAAACGATGATCGTGTAAAGAATCTAATTGAAAATAAACGACAGCGTAAAGCTTATTTGATAGTATGCGAATTAATTTCATCCGAGAAAGTGTTTATAGACGTTTTAAAATTACTCAGTTACGATTTTAAACGATTCGTTTGTAATAATCAACACGCGACAGACAATTCTAATAGTAACAACGTCATTATTAATAATAATAATAATAATAATAATAATAATAATAATAATAATAATATAATGACTAGTCCGGCTATCATAACGGAAAAAGAATTCGCTAAAATTATCAATTATTTACCGCAATTGTTAAGTTTTAACGAAGATCTGTTACGCGATTTAGAAAATCGCTTAGAAAATTGGCTAATCTATCCGAAAATATCGGATATTATCGTTAAAAAAGGTCCGTTTTTAAAATTATACTCGACCTATATACAAAATTTCGAAAAACAGTGCAATCTTTTAGACGAATATTGCGCGAAATATCCGCGTTTTATGCGAGCCGTGAAAGAATTCGAAATGACGGAACGCTGTAAAAAGCTAACCGTCAAACATTATATGTTAAAACCGGTTCAAAGGATACCGCAATATCGACTATTGCTGCAGGATTATTTCGATCAGCAAGACGAAGATTCTGCCGATTATCGAGATACGGCCGAAGCTTTACGTATCGTATGCGACGTAGCTAATCACGCTAATCGATGTATCGAATTAGACGTGAGTATCTATTAATAATAATTTACATATATATATATATATACATAAAAAAAATATTAACAACATATATTTAGCTCCCTTCGGTATTTGTATCATTTTGTAATTTTGTACGATGTACAGCGAATTGTCATTGCCTCTTTTTACGATCTAGACTGCGAAGTAGTAATTCCTCCTTCGAGATGGGATTTTTTAAAAAGAGAGCCACAGACATACTTTGTTCATCCATCGAGCATAGCATTTTGAGTGTGAAAGCTTGTTAAAATGTGAAAAAAAAAAGTATACTGCTATTTAAAAGACAATTACAAAAAAATAGCCGTATGTTAAACACGGGATCTACTAAGATTTTGCCCCTGATTTGCCGACAATTGAATCTGCTCAGGTAGCAACGTTTGCAGAATGATACTGTGATAATCGCATCAGATAAAAATGCTGACATTGCCATTATAAAATTGCAGAATAGTGTGGAACAGGTTCATCAGTGGGCGCAACAGTGAAAACTTACTATTAACTTAGATAAGTCATCACACATCACGTTCTCAAACAGATAATCGCACAACAAACGGATACTAATCGACAATAAAGCTATTTCAAGGAGAAATATCTACGAGTTTACCCAGATTAACGACTGACATGTAGGTTATATATCCGAAAAAAACGAACTCAACATTCGGTTGAAACAACTTTATTGGCTATTGGATTACCACTCAAAAACTGTCACTGCCGAATCGTCTTTTATTATGTAAAACTGTACCGCGTACAGCCTGAGGTTGCGCAAAAACATTTGATTATCCAGCGTTTCCATAACAAGGTGCATGAAGTCATACGTCGGGATTCGAAAACCGATTCAGCGGATGAAATTATTCGGAGGCTTGCACAAAAACTTATGATGTGGTCACACAAAACCACCTAAGTCAACTCCGGTAGTCGAACTTTCACACATAGAACAGTCATCAAAGACTCGAGCAAACTAAAATAAGAAACTTAATCCTGTAATCTTTTTGAGGGGATGTGTCGTTGGATACGTGATTATATATATGCACTTTACGATATCATTTATTAGATGAGCTCACTCTTGGCTCGTTATAAATCTGTATAATTAAGCTATTAACATCTTGAATTGTATTTAAAACGGCTTGCATTTTCGTTAATACGTTATTCTTCAAGTTATTCGCGTAAAAAAGGAATGTTCAAGCTGATTCTTCAAAAGGTATACCGCATATTAATTGTGATATCTACCTCGATACTACGAGTGAGAGACGCTCCGTTTGTGCTTCGACTATTTTATTAGCTAATTTTCATTAATAAGATGTACGACCTCGAAAAATATTCCTATCGGATAAAGAATTCTTTTTACAAAGCCGTTACGCACGCACACACATTAACAAATACAACACGCATACACATAATATATATATATGTGTTGTAAGTACGTAGCTAATTTATAACAAGTAAATAGTAATAATTATTATATTTCAGGCTCATACGAATAAATTATTAGAATTACAATCGCAGTTAGGAAATTACGAATTGATTAAACCCGGCCGAGAATTTATAAGATCGGGAGAACTCTATAAGCTATCCAGAAAAGAATTGCAGTTACGATACTTTATTCTTGTAAGTAATTTAAAACAGGTATATTTTGTTAAAGTTCATTTAAAAAATACACATATAAACTCGGAGTTTTAGTTAAGGAACAATTAGAAGAATTAGGAAGACTGAAATGGCACACGAAAGAATTATTCTTAATATCAGACTTTAGGTTCACACGATAATTTAACGGCTAAAGACAACGAAGAAAATTACCGGATGCGAATGCTAGAATGAAGTTGAGGGAGGATATATCGCAAAACTAGACGATAATAGGTGGATTAATTCAGTGATGGTCGATTGACAATCGTTGTACACGATGAAAGCTCATAACTAGGAGGAAGGATGATATTGTGAAACGGACATTTGGATTCGAGCCGCACAAGATAGAAGACGTTGGAAATATTTGAAAAATACCTACACCCAATAGTGGGTTGACGTAGGCACATCGTGATACATATATATATATATATATATATATATATATGTAATTTTGTATAATTTTTTTTATTAAATTTTTGTTCATTCAAGAAAGCAATAACGTCATGTTGAATAACTCGTATTATTGACGTAATTCTGAATATAGTTTAGTTTGTGATTTATTATATATATATATTTAATTACTATTTTTACCTTTACTATTATGTAATAATGCTAAAATTACGGTATTGAAAAGTGAATAAGTTATTTAAATGAAGAGGATTGACATATTCCAGTATTTCGATTAACGATGTTCAACACACACACACACATATATATATATATATATATATATATATATATATATATATATATATACATATATATATATATATATATATATATATATATATATATATATATATATATATATATATATATATTGGAATATTTATTTATTTTTAGTTAAACGATTCACTTCTTTACACGAGTTATTGCGGTTCGACAGCTAGTCTAAAAGTAAACTACGAGTTACCGTTAACCGGGATGAAAATTTGTATACCGCAAGTCGAAGATTACCATAACGAATTTAGTATTATAACTATTACACGCAGTTTTACTCTGGTGGCGAGGTAATAAAAAACACGTTCATACAGTTGATAATATTATTGTAAGTATATGTTGTTAATGGAATATGTTCGATGCAACGATTTAATAATAAATTCGATTTGAATAATAAATCTAATATTGGCCGTTACATTAAAATTGATGATCTCCTACGCTACAGCCTACAATACTCGCTGTTTTCTGCTGAACTATACCCATTATGTCTTCGCTATATCCGCTATCTTCGCCGAAAACCGCAAAAATTGTCTAATATGTTCGGATTCGCTCTTTTCTATCGCGCGTTTCAATTGTAACTCCACTTAATTACATCCTGTTGTTATAGAAATGTCGAATTACTTCTATCGCAACCCTATTACTTTTAATATAATTTTCTTATGGATCCTGAGTTGTAGAGGTTTTTCATCAAATGAACAGAGAGACGAAACATCTAAACAGCGGCTACCATTCAACCCTATTCATTTTCAAATACGGAACGAATAAAATCTTTTGTGACGCATGGAATGCTGAGGGCTATCCGTTCCTATTCTCGTTTCCTTGGAGATCTTTTTTACACAGTAAAGAGGAACAGATAGTTCCATCTTTGATTCATGCTGCATTATAAATAAAACACATCCGCTATTATTTCTCGAATATCCGCAATACTCCATATACCGACTCCCAAAAATTTAGTCACAATTCTCGCTGCATGAAGTTTTCTCCGATGGCACTCAATTGCAATACAGTCTTTCAATTTCTCCGAACTATAGATATATCGAAAACAAAAAAAAAATTATCAATCTAATTCTTTAAAGAGAAAAAAGAAATTCGCCTTTTCGTTAGTAGCTGACATTTTTTGTTCGTTTATTAGGTATTCTATGAGTATGTCCGTAACATTAAATTAAATATGTTATAATTATTAAATTACTACATTGCTGCCTACTAGCACAACAATAATAGTGTAAAACACGTGATACATACATGTATACTAGTCTGAAGGATGTACGGAGTATCGACCGGGAAAAGAATTCGAATAGATGTGACTCGAGAATATAATGTTCGGCGATAGATCACGTAGTGGGAACATTCGAGTAGTAATTGCCGGTATTGTTAAACGTACGCGAACAGAGGGGAGAGGAAATAATAATACGTTGTCGAAATCAAGAACTGGGAGTATGGTAATAAAAAAATTCATTCTGCAAATGGTAGTAATGAATTCACGAATTAATTTATCTTCTACATTTGACGCCTAGCGGGAGGGAATAGGAACTTTAGGGGATAGTGTTTTGCAGTGATTTTTTCGTGCTTTTTCATATTCTTTATAAGAGTACGTTATAATAGACGAAACATCTAAGCGGAAAGTATATGCGGCACGCGTTCTAAAATCTGCTAATTCATTTCCGGATATACTAGATCGATTCAGAATCCAAGCGAACTTTACCGTTTATCTCGGAGGTATATAAGATGACGAGTAAATTTTGAAAGTATGAGAATTAAGACGGAAAACCATCTTACAAAATCAGTGAGAATAATGATGCGATTCGCTCGAAGAAGGTCGTTTGGAGAAAATGCGACTGATTTGTGTATGGCGATACTTCTTCGTCTGTGAATATTGAACAAAAAATTTTCTCTTAACATTCAAATAAAACATAACAAAAAAGACAGCCAGTTGGTCTACCGTACTTTGACCCGTCTATGTAGATAGGAAGTTGGGTCAGTTGTCACTTAACGATATATTAAATGATAAATAATTATCGTATACTCGTTTACTATTAATTTTTTGTTAAATTATTTGTATTATTTTATATATATATATATATATATATATATATATATATATATATATATATGCGCACGTAATTTGACATTAATAATGTCATAATGTAGCTAAGTGTAGTATTTAATTTACTTCACCAATTAATATTACAAAATAAAAACAATAGTAGATTAGATACAATAATTTCGAAATAACCTTTAAGAGAGAGTAAGTAATATTACAGGAAAAAAATGAAAACAACAATTGATATTAGATTCAATGAAATAATAATAATAAAAAATTAAATTCTGAATTTATTCAAGTTCAGATTTTTAAAAATATTTATCTACTGTTACTAAATTTATGATAACGAATTTATGAAAGTTTTTAATCATTATTAAATTTTGTGTTATTGCGTTTAAATATATATATATATATATATATATATATATATATATATATATATATATATATATAAAATATAATATAATATAATAAGCGTGATAAATGAACGAAATGTAAAGATTAATTTTAATTGACGTAAGTCGATTGTCGTCATCTCTTTCTACTACTTGTACGTCGCTTGTTACAGATCAGATAATGAACGAGAAAAGTGGGTTAATGCTTTGCACGATACGATTAAGGAACATAACAAAAGACAACTGTCATTCGTTGGTCATAAATTATTTATTGACGGTTTATTATCTCAACCTCTGAATTTGGGTAAAGAGGTGAGTATTAGTTTTTAAATAAAACTCGTATTTTCAGGTAACGGTTAATGAAATTTCTAGTTATTTCTTATTTAAAAACATCATTAACGACGTGTTTCAGTTCGAAATAATTATTTATATTATATTTATTGCGATTTTTTTGTACATGAAATGTATTCATCTTTTTTTCAGTTTTTTTTTTTTTTTGTTTTAATTTACGCGCCGTCGCAGTTATAGCTAATTTTCTCTTATTTTAACGTTTTAATATTTTTTCAACATTCTGTTTAGTATTTCACGAGCATTCGAATACTAAAATAAACTACTATAAAGAAAAAGTTACAATCGCTAAAAGAAAATTCTTTATGAAAAGATCGCAAAGCTTTTCGGCTGTTAGGCCGTTATCGAGTGAATATTTAAAAATATAAAATGAAAAATATTAATTTAATATTCTTCTGGCGCCCGATCCTCAATGGATACGATTATCCCTCTGACTTGCAATCTGTTGGCTAACTTCGCAATAAGATTTCTGTATTAAGTCCTTTTCAATTCTTTCGCATTATCCAACCATGTTTTTCTTCTCCTTCCTTTTCCTCGTTTCCCAGTGATGTTTCCCTCAATAATCAGCTGTAACATTTCATATCTGCTGTTCCTCAAGATGTGGCCGAAGTAAGCTATTTTTCTTTTCTTAACAGTTCTTTCTAACTCTAATCTTTTATTTAGTCGTTTTAGTATTTCCGCATTTGATACTTTATCCGTCCATGGAATCTTTAGCATCCGACAGTATAGCCACATCTCAAATGATCTTAATCTATTTAGCGTTGATTTTTCGATCGTCCAGGCCTCCATTCCATATAGTAGTACGGTCCATATGTAACATTTCACGAACCTCCATCTGGTGTCCCATTTCATCGTTTTGTCCACAAATATACCTTTCGTGTTTAGAAACGCGTTTCTTGCATATCTAATTCTCATTTGTATTTCGTAATCAGGGTCCCACGTGCTGTTAATATTATATCCTAGGTATTTAAATGTATTAACCTATTGTATGATTCTATTATTGATTTTGATTGATGTCTTTTTTGTTTCTGCCTCTATGCTTACTATAATAACTTTAGTTTTATTGCAGTTTATGAATATACCCATTTTATTAGATTCTATATTGACTCTTTTTACCATCTTTTGTAACTCATGTTCATTATTTGCAATCAAAATGGCATCGTCAGCATATCGGATGTTATTAATAGTGTGGCCGTTTATTTTTATTCCACCTACGTCGTCCGGTAATGCTTTTCGGAATATTTTATCAGAATACAAATTAAACAACATTGGCGAAAGCATACAGCCCTGTCTAACTACTTTTCTGATCTTAATTTATTCTGTTTTTGTTTCTTCTGTTCTTACTACGGCTACTTGGTTGTAGTACAAACTCTCAATTACTCTTTGTTCTTTCCCATCTATTCCAATATATTAGTTTTCCATGTTTTACGCTATCGAAAGTCTTCTTGAAGTCGATGAAACAAATATAAACGTCTTTTTCGTGAACCGAACACTTTTGTACCAGTACTTGTAAGAGTACTAGGGCTTCCCTTGTTCCAACTCCATTTCGAAATCCAAATTTTTCTTTGCCGACATGTTCTTCGCATTTTTTTGTATATTCGTCTATGAATGATTTTCAAACATATTTTCAGCGTACTGCTCGTAAGACTAATAAGTCTTCATATTTCTTTGAGCTATGCTTCTTTGGTATTGGAATAAATATAGATTTGAGCCAATCACTAGGCAATTTACCAGAGTTATATATTTTATTGAATAGTTCCGTCAATTTTATAATATTTGATTCGTCTATTAATTTTAATATTTCGGCATATGTATTATCTGATCCAGGTGCCTTCTACAATTCGCAAAAAATCATCAAAATGTAGAACAGTATTAGTAAAACAGATAGTGAATTATACTAATACAATGTTCTTCATTTATAACGGTCTAACAGCGGAAATTTTTTCGTAAAGAAATTTTTTTTTTAGCGATTTTAACTTCTTTTTTGCTGTTTATTTTCATTTAAAAAAATCACTACATTGCACATTTTTCAAATTATAAAATTCGAATACTATATGTTGATATATATATATATATATATATATATATATATATATATATATATATATATATATATATATCGAAGAATAGTGATTTTTTTATGAATTATAAATAAAACCGAATAAAATCACAATTTAATCACTATAAAAAAAAATTTATTCGCGCGAAGTTTTCAACAATTATTATCGAGCGTTCAACATAAACGAGACGTAATAGTAATATCGCATGATTCCTTTCATGCTAAATCGCATAAATTAGCTAAGCTTAAGAAATTATCGTAATAGAGACAAAATGATTTTAAGTTGCAATAAAAACAAACTGAATAAAATAATAAACATTATGAAACAAATAGCCCGTAGGAAATAAATACAATCCGAATATAGTAAATCGATTATGGAACAAACCGAAAAATGAACAATCCTCAACAAAATCGAAAAGAAAAAGATAATTATTTAGGATTCGATTAAATATAGAGGAAAATATAAATTATTAGAAATCTTTAAAAGTACAATTAAACGATAGCGATAAATAATAATTATTATTTGAAACAATTTGCAACGATTAAATAGAAAAAAATGACACTTTAAAAAATCCGAAGTATACAGAATAAACTGCGCAAAATGTAAAAAGTTTTATATAGACGAAAGCGGGCCGACGGATAAATAATAGACTAAACGAACGTTTATATTCGTATAAAAATGAAAATAATGAAACAAGCCACTTTATCGTAAACGTTGCAGAGAAGAAAAACTTTAGAAAATATAACGGATGATATAAAAAACTTTTACACGTAGAATTTAAATTATAAAAAAAAAAAAAAAAAATTATTAGAAAAATTACAAATGATAAAATATAGAAATAGTAATAATTTATTAATTAATACGATCGATTTTGACGGATAATTAATTTTAAAATCGGTTCTAAAATAAAAGTTATTGTAAAAAATAATTCTAAAAGTAAATTACCCGCGGCTAGTTAAATATATGTCAAATTAAGTTGTTTGTATAACTCTTAGACTAGTCACGTTTATTGTGCACGCTCGATAATGACGTAATTGTCGAAAGGATTTGTGCGAATAAAAAAATTGTTTATAGCGATTAAACTGTGTTTTTATTTCGTTTTATTTATCATCCGAATATTATATTGTATAGTTTTTACGACGTATTTATTTGTTCTTTTATATATATATATTATATATATATATACAGTAAAATCCGCTTAATGTGATCGCAAATGTCCGAGGGGATATCGATAACATTAAGCGGCTGATAACATTAAGCGAAAAAAAAATCGAGTTGAAAAAATTTTTTTTATTGCACGTACATATATCACATACTTGATTCTAGCTTTGAAGTACATACCACAAAGTGCGTTTGATAAAATAGATACGTAGGTTAATATGATTAGGCATTACTTACCCTTCGGAAGGTAACGTGTCAAAGAACTTTGTTTCAAATTCTGAACGAGTAAATTTTTAACAAGTTTTTCTGACGCATAAGTATCATTGAAATTATCAACAGTGCCTCTGCACTGCACAAATCGTCGAATGGTTGCGAGGGCATCTATAACTTCTTTGTGAGAGGGTACACTATTTTCATTTTCCATTTCCTCCTCTGATGATGAAAGCTCTTCGTCGTCGTGATTTAAAATGTTGTCGCATACATCTTTTTCAGTCACAGGAGCAGCAGTAGTCAAATTGGAATCAATATCGAGCCATTCTTCAAATTCGACTTGCAACAAGTCATCGGGAAAAGGGAGTTCACAAAGCACTTCGACCTGTTCTGATTTTGGAACGAATCCTCCTTTTTTGAAGCAGTTAGAAATTGTTAATTTAGTAACTGAATCCCAGCCATGCTTCAAGAGATGGAGAGCTGATAGAAGATCAGTTTTCGTACTTAATTCGGCCGCCGATAAGCCTTGCATGTTGCCTTCGATCTGTTCCAAAACTCGTTGTCTCATTTCGTTGCGATAGTACGCCTTTAGGGTCCTAATTACGCCTTGATCTAACGGCTGAATTAATGAGGTGGTATTCGGCGGCATAAAAACAATTTTAATGTGGCGTAAAGTTAGGTCGACATTATGAGCTGTACAGTTGTCCACCAGCAAAAGAATGTTTCGATTTAAGCGTCGGTCCCATTGCACCAACCATTCTTTAAAAATTTCCAACGTCATCCAGGCATTCTTATTAGCCGAATATGAAACTGGTAGGTTTTTTACGTTCTTGAAGCATCTTGGATTTTTACTCTTACCGATAACCAGCAGTTCTTCTTTTTCACCGGACATACTGCAGCAGCATAGCACTGTAATTCTATCTTTGGCTACTTTAAACCCCTTCAACGCTTCACTTTTGAACACGTACGTGGTTTCAGGCAGTGCTCGGTAGTAAATCCCGGTTTCATCAGCGTTAAATATGTCATCAGGAGAATACTGATCAATTAAGGTAGGCCAAACATCTTTGATCCACGACTCAGCCGCAGAAACATCAGCGTCAGCTTGTTCGCCGCACGGCTTTCTATAAACTAAGTTGTGCCGATTCGTAAATCTACGAAACCAGCCTTCTGTAGCAACGAAATCTTCTTTGCCTAACTGTTTCGCTAAACTTTCCGCTTTTGCACGTAAAATCGGACCGTTAACTGACGCGTTCTTGTCACGTACCTGATCGAACCATCCAACCAAAGCTGTTTCAACTTGTTCATCTTTACCGAATCGTTTTCTTTTACGCGAAGTGTTCCCGTTGCATATCGTCGCAGTTTCCAATTCTTCTCTCGACTTCAAAATTTTACATAATAGCGGTTGCGAAATTCCTAATTTTGATGCTGCTTCACGTTGAGATATGGGTACAAGCGCGTCATACTTTCGTAAAATGTTTACTTTTTCCGAAACACTGCAATCGCGACGTTTTGGTTTCGACGACATTATCATAAGGAAAGCGATGAAACAACTGTATACGAAGACGATTTGTTATCAACTTCGTTATATGCATAATTGTAGGTACACATTCAATGAAAGAAGATAAGAAACGAGATTTATTGAAAAACCTGCTCTGATTGCGATAACAATAAACGACGTCTTGATCACATAAAAGGGGGAAATTTGTGTGTAAAAAGGACAAGAAATCGGGACCGAAGCATTTTGATAACATTAACCGAATGATAACAATATCCGGCTTCACATTAAGCGGATTCTACTGTATATATATATATATATATATATATATATATATATGCGTGGATGACAGGTAACAAGTTGGAGTAGAAATAAACTTTTTAATGACACAAGAATGAAAGTATTTCCCCGAGAATCTTATAAATCTATGTTACATCAGCAATCGGACCGACGAAATAGCGAAAAAATATAGGACGGATGAGACGTTACATATAGCCGGAATTAGTATATTCGGTATAATATACTAATTATGTTCGCATTGATAAATACGATATATCCATTTACTAAAAAAAAAAAGTATTTTTCAAAATAACGAAAACTTTTTGGTGGAATAAAAATAAAACTTTTAACCTACTGAATGTGATAAGTTAATGCAATACATAAAACAGATTATACGCCTCAAAACTGGACATTGCGAGACAGCTAACATCTTAAGAAAATTAAACATCTTGAATTCAGACAGATGCAGAAGTTCTGTCAAGACAATTATGAAGAAAATATAAATCATCTTTTACGGCATTCCAAAACCAGAGAGAAAACAGTTTATAGAAAGACTAATACAGCAATACCATAAGCTACCTATCCACATAATAATGATATTGGTGGTAAATCCACTTGACCAACCATGCAGCCACCTATACAAATACCTTAAAGAATGTAATATTGAAGTTTAAATAATACGAAATAATTGTAATCGTAGTAACTTAAACTGATTAAATGATTCAAACATTCCGAGCAAAAAAAAAAAAAAAAAAAAAAACAGTTAATGCAACGACAACTCGTACATAAAGGGGTTGCACAGTGACCAGAAATATCCCCGGATCAGCTTAAAAATTGACGATGTAATTAAGTAGTTAAAAATGCTAATTATTTTCTTGAAGATTAAACGAAATAAGTGAATTTTAATTATATTATTCGTAGAATATATTATAAAAAAAAAAAAAAAAAAAAATGCTTTGAAATGCCTAGTTACAACTGTCGATACTCAGTGCAACCTGAAAAACGCATACGTCGTTTATTGTATATGTTGGATAATGACGTAATTGTTGAAAAACATTTGCGTTAATAAACAAAAAAATTATACTGACTGTTTTGTTTCGTTTTATTATATAGTTATAGTTAAAAAAAAAAAAAAAAAAAAAGGAAAATATTCAAAAGGAATTTTCTAAAAAGAATGAAAATAGATTATTCGAATAGTATGGTACAATAATGTGTGCACAACGGATTCTTTAATGTGTAACTAATATGTTAACAGTTGAATTAGCGTGAATAAATAATACAAAATTTTAATAAGTATCGGATTTTACAGAAAAAGACGAATTTTTAATGAACGTGTACAAGAAAAACGAAAAAGAATATGGTGGTAGAAAATTGATGCGTAATACGCGCGCAACATAATACCCATGCGCACATATCTATAGATACATATACATTTTTTTTTTTTTTTTTTTTTTTTTTAAACCTATATCGGTCCACTGCTCGACGTAGGTCTCTCCTATCGGTAAATTGAGGAGAAAGTAGCCTAATCTCCCGCACGGGTCAGGCAAATTGGGAGATACCAACAACACACAACACACTGAGCCGGCAGTCACCCATCCAAGTTGCTTAACTTCGGCAATTAGACGGAAAACCGCCGTACTGAACGCGCTATGCCCGATTAGGTGTTAGCCTGGTATTGCAGTACATATACATATAACTGCGTAAATAAAAATAATTCGAATAGAACCTCTACTTAATTATACGATGTTTGTATCTAGAAGAATAACGCGTGGTGTGGTGGTCTCGTATAATGATAATCAGTTTATTTCGATTTGTAATTAGTAAATATTCAAAAACGTGCAGGAAACACTGATAGCGTAAAGAAACTTCATGTCAGTATTTTACAATTTTGTTTCGCGAAAAAAATGAAATTATTTTTTCTGTATGGCGACCATTGTAAATTGTTTTCTCGCGTTCCTATTACGATATATAAAAATTCGACATTTTGATCAGTTCGATAAATTTAAATTTTGATTACCAGAAATTTTGCTAATTTTTCAGGCGTAACTCGAAATAATTTACTAATAGCATAAAAATAGGTATTAATTTTTAATCGCGTTATCGCTATTAAATAAATGTCGAACTTTTAGGCTCCTATATGGGTTCCGGATCATCGTGTTACCATGTGTCAGTCGTGTACGGCAGAATTTAAAGTTACCTTTCGAAGACATCATTGTCGAGCTTGCGGAAAGGTATAACGAAAAGAGTGTTGACAATTGATAAATTTGCTATTCATAAATAAATAAATAAATAAATAAAGTCTTTATTTCTCCAAATATCGGCCGAAGGCTTCCCACGCATAAATATACATTAACAATATTATATAATATATAAGCATGCATACCGCGGACACCTATAAATAATAATAATAGACATCGTTATCATATAATTGACACGTTTTCTTCCATTCCGTTCTATCCGAGCTTAATCACAGCTAATTAGTGCCCATCTTTTTTTATTTTGTAATCTGGAATTCAGTCGGTTACATTTACGGTCAAACCTTCCCGACGAATCATGTGACCAGCCCGGTTCCACGTTAGGCTGAGACTGTCCTTTTCGCAATGTCCTTCATTTTGGTTTTATGTCTTGTGATTTTCGAACGAATTCGGTCAATTTTTCTAATTGCAAGTACTGATCTGTTCATTGCTCTCTGTACACGACCAATTTTGTCAATATGCGCTGCTTTCATAGATCACGTTTGGCAGCCATACGGCAGAACTAGTACGACGTATCTTTCGAGAATACTATCTTTTGATTTTAGGTTAATTTTTCAGCGTTCATTTTTTAGAATTCCTTTTAAACTGCATCTAAACGCAATTTAAAATATATATATATATATATATATATATATATATATATATATATATATATATATATATATATATATAATAAAAAATGAAAATTGTTTTATATAATTTTTAATTTTTCCTTCAGGTTGTATGCGGACCGTGTTCAGATAATAAAGCTCCGTTACAATATATGAATTTTCAAGTTGCTCGTGTATGCGACGAATGTTACCAGTATTTGATAAAAGGTATTACGATGAGCCCGTTTAACATTTTCTATTCTCTTCGTTAAGTTATTCTATTATGCGTTATTTACTACGATCACATCGAAAAATAGGAATGAACTACGGATTAATTGACTGATAAAACGATAGAACATAACAGACCTGATATCGTTTTAATAGATAAGATAAATAAATTATGTTAATAGATATACCAGATAGGCTAACTATTGATAAAGTGTACGCAGAAAAAAAAAAAATTAATATGAAAAACTTACAAAGCAAATGAAACGAATGATGAAACTCGATGTTGTAAAGATTGTACCATTGGTGAACCAATGGAATAATATCGAGCAGTTTAGATAATAGCATAATAGGGCTATATCATACGATGGAACAAATTCGAAAATCGGTATTATCGAATTTCAATATGAGAACCTTCTTTAACCATCGAGATGAAGTTTGTAATGCTTGCTAATTAAAAGCCGTATTACAAACTCAAACCAGCGTAGCTGTGAAGATTGCGGATAATAATAATAATAATAATAATAATAATAGCCGAATATACCACCCCCGTTTCGGTATACTCGGGGGCTGTATTATTACCCCTAACCAAGTTATATTTGTTAATTTCAGCTTTTGACATAATCATAGAATAATCGCTAAAAAGCATTGTTATACTATAAACGCAACACACACACACACGCATATATATTTGATTTGAATAAAACGTTTTCTTGTTAAATAAAATTACTACGTTTCAATTTTTATTTGCCGTATGATATTTACGAATAAATCGAAATTTTATTTTATATTTCGAAACAGAATTTGAACAATCACCCGATGTCTTCGACAATGTGAAAAACCAGTTAAGACTGATCGACGATGCTGATACGATAAGTATGCTGAAAAATATAAAAACATCTTTTAAAAAACACGAATCTGATACGTCTCGAAAATTGAGAAAACATATTCCTTTAAGACTGAAAGAAGTACGTATATACACATTTCTTTATTTGTACGTTATTTCTGTCAGTTATTTGTAACTTTAGATTTTGGTATTAAAATGTAAAACAAACAAAAAATGTTATTTTAAAAGTAACCGAAACAGGACCCCCCCCCCCCTTACACGTGTCAATTTTTATCTGATATTCTACCGATCATATCCGTAATACTTTCCTGTTTCTATTGAACATTTTGAATAAGATCTAGGACCGCATCAAGTCCATGGGTGCATATGGCCGGTTAAGCAGTCGGCGCGCCCGTACTATCAAATAATAATAGTAATAATAAATATTGAAAATAAAAATATTTATACTAAATGTTAATAAAACGACGCAATAGCGTTATAATGATAGAATAATTCGACGGCATAGAAATCAAAACGTTAGTTAAGAACATACACGTTAATCTAAAATTAATAATAATAACAATAATACATTAGCGAAAAATAATAACAGTCTCGCTAATATGAAATTTAAAGAATAAAGATTATTTTTCCTCATCTCGACTATTAGGTTGGTGAGCAACATGGCGGTCATCTAGTCATTTTCTGCCGTAGATCAATTTTTTTATTTCAACGTATTCTCTTTTCTTTAGTATACTTTCCACAAATTATTTTGTTCTTGGTCTTCCCTTCGGCCGTTTCCCGTTTATTTTTTATCTTCGATTACGTTCGTTATCCAGGAAGAACGTCTTAATAAGTTGTCAATCATTCTGTTCCTTCGATTTTTTATTACCTGACATTAATTAATATCGTGTCTCTTCTTCCATTCTTCGAAGTGTTCCTTTTTTCTTCCGTTTTTGCTTTTCTCCGTCCAACATATTTTCAGCATTTAGCACCGTAATTTACAAGTCCTCAGTTTTGATTCCTCTTTTTTCAAGATGGTCCAAGTTTCTCGACCATACTTTGAACGTAAGGTTTGAGAAATAGTTTTCTGATGAAACATTTTTTGGAAGTAAGCTGAGGTATTCTTTTTATTAAACGCGTTTTTGGCCCGTGCTTTTTTTTTTATTATACTTTCGTTCTTTTAGACTTCCCCTATGTAGCTAAATTCCCGTACTTGCGACAATCTTCGTTCTATAATTACATTCGTATATTTTACTTTCCGTCTTGCGCGTCATATTATTTTGATTTTATGTATATTTATTTTCATTTTGCATTTTACAATTAATAGTTTATTTAAGTCGTTAATAGATTGTTGTTCGCTCCCCATTGAATTGTACTACTGACCATTAATGTTGATATCGTTTTTTCTATATATAATATATATATATATATATATATATATATATATATTGAAAAGAATCGGCGACCGGCAGCATCTTTGTCTAATTCCCTTTTTAGCATTATCTTATACTCATTAATTCTTGTATAGTTGAAAGAGTAATCGTCTATTTCTATAATCTATATGCAAGTCTTTTCAAATCTTAAATAGTATATTCTAATATTATCGCTAACATACGATATTTCCAAGACAGCCCTTGAAGTTCTAAATATTTTACCATATTGGAAAGGAATATATCGCTCTTCTGTCTTATTCGACGGTTGTACTCGCAACAGTTCTATTTTACGTAAATCTATAGAAAATTTATTATTTGTGTGGTTAATTGATTTCATAACACATTTTTTTAAATTGTTTTTATTTTAAATTATTACTTATCGGAAATATTAAATGGAAAAAAGTTAAAAATAAAATTATACAATTGTTACAACTTATTAAAAAAAAGTTTGAAATTTTCGAATTTAAGACGTGTGTACAGGATTACGTCTGTCGGGTCCGCTAGTGTATTTTATATATATATATATATATATATATATATATATATATATATATATATATATATAATATATAATATATAATATATATAATATATAATATATATAATATATTACACGATAGGTAACAGCTAACGATAGCGGATCAAAAATGAGCGGCTGGCTGTATAGGAAAACTCGGCGTGCTTGGAAACGATATTGGTTCGTTCTGAAGGAACAAGTACTGTACGCTTATAAAGCGTCTGAAGATGTAAAAGCTTTGGAAACTATACCAGTATTAGGTTACACCGTCGAAACATTTGGACTGGTAATTATTGCATTTTTATTTATTTAGTTTCTTAAGGAAATTATTATTATTTTTTTAACAATAAAACATTGTCAGGTCATAATGTATATTTTATTTACTTACACACACACATATATATATATATATATATATATATATATATATTGCCGTGCCATATACTGTTACAGAGAATAAAATCACGGAGTTTATTGTTCCGTTCTTAGAAATGTGGAATTTTCATTTTTAGATGAAATAATTTTATGAAGTGTGCTATTATATAGGAATGTGTAATGAAGAGTGAATTGAATTATTTATATTAGGAACAGCGGAGTAAGGTACGATCTATAGTGATTTGAACATTATAGGTTGAGCAAGTAGGTGGATCGGTCTATAAGAATGAGTCAAACGAGTTAAAATTGAAGTAACCTGCCGGATAGTTTAGTAATGGTTATTTATGTTTGATATGAAATAACTTATATGCGAGTACTGGAAATTGTTCCAAGTAAAACTATCTCATTAAATTACAAGGAGCAATGATTTATATCGTATTGCATTTTTTTTTTTTCAAATTAATATATTTATGAATAAAATACATTTTATAGTATGAAATTTATACAGACAATCCAATTAAGTTTAATGCCACTTCAAACTTCATTTACAAACACAATCATCATGACGACAATAATACAATTATGTTAATCTTAATACATAGTAATAGAACGTTAATAATTCATTCTTACTATACCATTAATTATATCTTAAATTGTAATATTTTCAAAATAAAGTTTTAAATAAATGCTATTATCTTACTAATGTAACGAATTATAATTGTTCCTGTTGTTTATTTCTTCTATAGTTAAATTATTTAACTCGTTAAATTGATTACCGAGTAATTCTTTCGTACTATAATCTAACACTATCCTTTTAATATTGCACCGTTTGTCCGTAAAATTACATGTAAAATAATTTTCTGTTTCTTCTGCTACGCCAATTGTTTTTAAATATGTTTTGAAGCTACCGTGGCCAATGATAAATTCTACGTTATAATAATTCGGAGTTAGATGTTTGTTTTTAAGTCTTTCGCTTAAATTTGGAAAATATTCGTACGTTATTCCATTATACTGATTCCACATTTTTTGTAATTGTAAAAGATAATGTTGATTTAGCATACTTTTAAACTGTATATTTTGTTTACTTTCGTATATATATATATATATATATATATATATATATATATATATATATATATATATATTTATCAATATATCTTACTCGATTAAATTCATGTTCCGTTTTTTAATATTATTTTTAATTAAAAATAAATTGATATGTTTCCTTATTTTTACGTTGACGACTAGTAACTCGCTTTGTATGCTATAATTCGTTGATAGGATCTTATTAATGTGATAAACTTGTTAATTTTTAACGTATCATTATAAATACTACTACCGCATATTTTTTTGGTATTATTACATATTTATATATAGTATAATTCCTATTTATAATTATGTTTATTATTATTATTATTATTGTTATTGTGTAATTTATTGAATACGGGCATGAGTTAATTTTTTTTTTTTGAAGTTATTGAAATGATTATAAAATTTTAGGTCGTTATCAATTGTTACCCCCCAAATACTTTCTACTTGTTACGCAATTTTAATACCATACTGTGATAGATTTCATTTTTCCTTTCGGAATTTTCTATCGAATAAATAAGTAAGTTAATTTGGACGTATTAATATTTAAATTATATTCATTTAAAAATTGTTCAATTTCTTTTGTATATGTAATACGTATGTTTCTTTCATTTTATCCGCGATGATCTCATCCACAATTTACATTCTGCGGCAACCTAATTTTGTTGAAAATACGATATTCCCTTAATACGGTCCTAATGCCGATTCTTGCGAAACTCCTATATTATATTATATATATATATATATATATATATATATATATATATATATATATATATATATATATATTAATATTTAGTAATGCGTATCTTTTATAAAAATAATGATTTAATATGTTTAATAAATTTTAACGCCCAAATTTTCCAACAATAACATGAATTTATTTTAATTTATCGAACGCTTTAGCCTTATCCACAGTTACAACTGCTACGTTGTATATATGTTATTTTTATATTTTTTAAACATTAATACTGTCTAGTCCGCCGATTTATTTTCTTATCCGTATTGATCTTTGTTGATTATATCTTTATAATTTTTTTTTTTTTTTTAAATTTCTGTAGTATACATCTTTTAAATATTTTACTTTTTACGTTTGATAGCGAAAAGATATATTACTCTATATTATTGAGCTTTCACGCATCGAGGCTTATTTGTCTTGTGTTGAATTATCGTTTTCCATATTTTCCACGTGTCCGGATAGTGGTTCAGTTGAAATATGTTTATCAATTAATCACATTCGGTACTTTAATATTAAATATTTTCAGTATCGGGCTAGTTTTGTTCTTACTGATTTTTCGTTTTTAAGTTGTTTCGTAATTTTATGTTCGTATGCGGTATTTACTTTAAATTTTGTCGTGAATGCATTTACACACTGAGATGTGTCGCGTGAATAGGTGGTCTACCTTCATCCGTTTTATTTTTTGGTTTTTATTTGATGATACTTTATACTTCTAACCGAAAACAATTTTACCCGCCATTAATTTTTTTCACGCGTTCATTTCGAGTTGTTTAATAATTACGATCAAATTAAATTAACCCGATACGTATACAGCAGCTAAGATTAGAGGTACGGTAGGAAAAGCGGATTAGATTGGCGAATAGAAACCGGCGACCGGTGAAATGAAACATGGTCATCTTCGAAGAGGAGATGAAGCGACGGAGGAAGATTAAGATAATGTTCTAAGCGAGGAGTATGAGGGACGGTTAACTAGAATATAATGGAGAGGATTACAGCCGGAACACACAGTGTAGCCGAAGTTTTATTTTTTCGGCTTCTTTCATATATTGTATAGCATTCGGTGTATTTAAGACATGCCTATATAACGCTATGAACCTGTTTCATTACTGTCGCGTATATCAAATCAAATCGTTTTTATTTACCAAAAACACAAATAATGCGATAAATAATAATAGGTTTTAACCTATATTCAATTTACGCGACACGGAATATGTTGTCCGGTAAGTATTCAGCGCGTATAAATTAGTTGACATTTTTCACATTTAAAACTTATTGTAATAATAGGATTTTTTTTATTAATTAATTAATTAATTAATTAACCGTTTGCTTATCGATCGTATGTGAATTTCGTAAAAAGAAAATCGTTAATTGCTTTAATGCTATTGTTATCGATTTCGTCATATTCGGTTAGTAATGTGATATATATATATATATATATATATATATATATATATATATATATATATATATGTATATATATATATCTTCCTAGTATATAAATATGCGTTGACAATACTCGTGCTATTTGCATACATTACTATTTTCTAACTTAATTATCTCACAACTATATATTTCGAATGTTGTCGGTTAAAATCGTTTTTATAAATAATTTCTTCGTCATTTATTACTAATCATATATGTCCACTGCGTATATACTTTTGGATATACCGTAATTATCTTTTTACGTATTAAATCGATTAAAAAAAAAAAAAGAAAAAAACGAAAACATTTTTGAATTAGAAATATTTTGATAATTTTGGGACTCAAAAAAAAAAAATAATAAAAAAATAAAATAAATAATAATCATTGCGATCTATGTGCTGTGGGGCGTGAAACGGTTAAACGCAATTATTTAGGAAAATGTTACATCGATGAGAAATTGTTTACATTTAGAATGAATATTACGAAGTAATTGCTTATTCATATTCGGATACTATATACTGTAAGAATATAATGTTTCGTACAAGATTAATTTTGTTTTGTATTTTAATGCTTCATACTTTCCTCCGAATGATGTAAAAATAATATTTATTATTTTTATTATTTGTATAGTCCATATTTTGAAAGAAAGTTAATTTATCATCGATTTTAAAACCGAAGCGGATAAATTTACAATTATTAAGCTTAATATTATCGCATATTACTTGCTTAGATGTTAGTCTACAATAAACAATATAAAAATATTAAAATCAATCCAATTCTTAAGTATGCCTGCGGGAAATTTAAACCTATTTGTTTGTATCCGTTGTGAAGTAATATAAACATTTATATATTATACCGGTTGACGTTAAAATTATTTCCATTTTTAAAAACGAATGCGTAATATTTGAGAAAAATTTAAAATTTTATCTTGATAGTAATAGGCAAGCTCTAAAAATGAAATTTCACCAGAACAGTTAATTTGTAGACGATGATGATGGCGAAATATATATATATATATATATTTTTTGCACTATGCACGACGCGAAAGAAAATTGTTTCCGCGTTGAATTTAATAAAAAATTTTTTAGTCTCGTTCGAGAATGAAATGTTTTTTTTTTTTTTTTTTTTTTTTTTTTAATCGTTGTATTCGTTCGTGCTATGACAATATTTTTTTATAAATTATCTACTTTTCAATTTTGATTTAAAAAAAAACCCACATTATTATTATTATTTAATTCCGCGGCGCTGCAAATGTCCGTTGTTATTTACGAACTTTTTTGCTTGACCCCATTTAAAATTAAATAAATAATTATTTCAGATAGTTTTTACTAAGAAGTTAAAACTGTTAAAATATATTACTTTATTTTTTTAAATTAATATATATATATATTTGAAAGTTATCCGTCTTATTACGTTTCGTTTTGATTATTTATTATATTTGTAAAATGTTAATTTCTCGTATTTGCTTAATATGCGTACAGAGTAGTAATACTTACGAGGATATCGACTCTAAATGCGTTTTCCAACTCGCTCATGCAAATCAGCAACCGCTTGTTTTTCACGCAGAAAACGAATCTATTGCGGATAGGTAAGGCTATAATAATAATAATAATAATAATTAAATCAAATCAAATCAAATTTATTTCAGAAGTGTTTATAATATTTACAATATTAAGAATTTAATTATAAAACATATAATAATAATATTGGAAAAATATAATTACAACATTAAAATTGTAATAAGAAACAGAGCTAAAGATAATAGATAAATATATACAAGAAATCCCGCTTAATAAATGCGCGAGTACCGGACATTTTAAAATATGATCATATGCGCGCAACTGCCATGTAGTAACTTTAATTAATAAGTAAGACCTTATTGTAATATACAATCTAACGAGTAAAAATACAAAGATTACCATTGAAAGTTAGAAATAACAATTAAAAATAAACAATTTGGGGCTCTAGATTAGAAGAAAAACAACAACAAAAAAAAATCTAATTTACATTTCTAAAATAATAAAACAAATAAAAAATCACCACACACGCGCATTCATTTAATACAATCACCTTCGAAATTATAAATAAAAGTTAATAAAATACTTTTTATAATTTAACCGTTATTCAAAACGTAATACGACGTCGACGTTTATAATTTTTATAATTAACCAAGTCTTACCGACTCCGGAATTAAATTGTAAGCCACAGCCCCGGCATAAATGATCTGCATGCGGCAATGGGACTTATTAAAGCGCGGTACTTTTGCTTTATCTGTGCCAGTAGTTTTTGTTTTCCCTCTTACATTTGCTACATTGAAGTAATCTTTAATCGCAAAATTTAGAAAGTTCAATTCGTATCATTTAATAATAATCATAATAATATATCGTTTTAAAAAAAAAAAGACCTGTCAAAGGTTTCAGTATGGAGTGTCATTTTATACGAGCATGAAGCGGAGAGCAGACGAAAATAAACTAAAATCGTTTAAAATTTAGACGAATGTTAAGACCGCATGAAATAACAAATGCAGAGAGGTATAGTAAAATTTCGGAATGATACGATTTCAAAATGTTGGATTAGTTTTTAGTTTTCTTAACCCGTTCGGTCGTTGTTTATAAAATTTTTGGTACAGAGTTATAAATTTTATACAGGTGTTTATTATAAAATGCAGTTTCTTCAGCGAATTGTAGATAACTTTCGATGTATTTATATAAATATTTTTAAAATTGAGACATTTTCAAGCGGAAAATAAAAATTTTTGTTAGCGTAAAAATTTCCCCGTATCATACACATCGTGACTGAACGGATTAAGAGACTTTTTTTCTATTTTTCAGGGCTATTTTGCGATCGTGGTTTCACCGGGGGGGGGGAGTTAATTTTATTTTTTAACATACGTTTTGTCCGATATTGAGTTTTGTTACTGCTAGTAGAATTGTTTGTCAATTACGTCGCATCTAGTTAAAGATGCGAGAAAAAATAATATTCTAACGATCTCTGATTCCTTAAGCGTCCTCTTACAATTATCTAAGCTCCCAGAACTCGAAATATTCAAGTTAAAATCCGTGGTGTTATTCAGCTTTATAATCGCGGACCTGGAGTAAAATTTAAGCGGATCTCTTCTCTCATTATAGATATTACCGGAAACGATGTGACCGACGAATTGACGCGTTATAATTTATCGAGAGTATTCCTTATGAGAACATGAAATGGAATTGGACTGATATATGTTATCAAACGATTTTTACTAATAGATTTTCAACAGTATTACACCGTCGAAAGTCAGAATAAATGAAAAAAAAAATACTTCGCTTTGGTACACACGGTTTCCAGTAAACCATGGTTTCAATTAGAACGTTTCGAGGGATTATATATCGATTACCCGTACTAGGCATAATCTCACCCCCCCTCATATCATGCTAAATTAGACATAGTTTCTGAGAGTACGTGTGACATGTGCTATGCTAACGACTGTATTGAGCATTTGTGTTTGTCTGAAATTTCTAAAGCATAGAGACGAACTGTTCTGTAATATTTTACAAAAGTGGCGCATATTTCCTATGAGTATCGAATTAATTAAGACCAATTGTCTTCTGTTAGAATTAATTTATATAAATTTATCAAATATAGCGGCATCGAGATTTAAAATACACTAAGTAGATAAAGGTATAAACTGGCCAAATGACGAAATATGCCAAATAATAATAATAATAATAATAATAATAATAATAATACATTGAAAACCTATCTTAAACATAAATTAATCGACATTTAGCAACTGCGTTGGGAACTGGAAACTACTGGTAGGAAAACATTTTCATTCATTCCAAACATTAATTATAGGTCTAAATTACACAACCTTGAAATTACTTTTTTTTTTAATGCGCAGATTTTGTCTGGGCATGGTAATTTCGGAGATTATTTACATCGGTTTAAATTGACCTCTTCACCTTATCGCCAGTACTGTGATCTCGAAGAAATTGATAATATACATCGTACTATCTTCAAATGCTGCGCCTTTAACGAAATAAGGAATAAATACCAAATTAATGAAAACTTATACCTTTAGTTCTAAATGTAAAAAATGCTGATCATTTGTTAGAATATTTTCATATTATTATGAAAAGGAAATTAAATTTGAGCCTGCCAGCGCCTGATCAATCCTCTTAATACATGTGTGTGTTTATATGTGTATATGTGTATGTATGTATATATAGTAAATCTTATTAACTGGTCCTTACACTAATGTTTAATAATATTATAATAATAATAGTAATAATATACAATGACGATAATACCTTTTTATACATTTGTATCTTAATATTTAAATCTTGTATCTTAATTTATACCTACTTACGCTATATGTAAGCAGCTACTTTTTACTTTATAATTTAGCTAAAGTGAACCTAATAGATAATGTGGCGATTAAGTTTAATTTTGCTATTTTTTTCTTATTGTACATATGACATATTTCACGGTAATAGCTGGGACTTCGTCATCCTGGCTGTTGCCCTTAAATATAAGTACACACTCGCAAAGGACTTGAAATATGAATTTAGAACTATTATATGTTGATTAAGTATATAAAAGTATTAATTTTTCTGTTTTTTCTTTTTTTTTTTTTAATAGTCCTTTGCCCCTTTATATACACAAATTCTTGTAAAATAAATAAATAAATATATATATAAAAAAAAATAATAATAATAAATAATACTGCTCTTGTGAGATATCCGCCGAGGGACTATTGCGGAAACTGAATTTATATATCTGTTCTAATGCCAATTATTATTTCGTTTGTATTGTTTCGATACTTTTGCCAGTTAGCAAGTTCCATTTTGTAGTTTTAGAAAATATTTATCGGAGATTTTCTAATATATTCCGATTCTGTTTCTTCCATTACGTGTTAAAACGCAACCATAGCCTTCGCATAATTTTACTATGGATTCCAAATCGCTCGCATATTTTAATAAACTGCCGGATAAATCAGCTAAACCGGTAAAGATCCAACCGCATCTTTAAATTTCGGTATTCGAGTCCTGATGCAGTTACTTTTATAACAAGTTAATGCTTTTTTCCATCTGCGGACTGCAATTCCGACTACTAATCATCTTTACAACTACTCGTTTTAATCCTTTTTTCTTCTCTCTTCGAAAATCTAGACAGTCCTGTGTGTCCCGACTCTGTATTGCTATATAAAACACGAATCTACTATTGTGCGCTCGCTGAATCCAGAATGCTCACAATATTTTTGTTATGCAGACTTTAAAAATCTTGTTTTTATAACAGGTTTTTTTTTTTTTTTTTCATGATTCAATTGCGGAGGAAGTAATCTATCAATTTCTGCGTAATATAAGTATAATAAATATCAAAGAATTACTGTCGGGTGCTGCTCTTAGTAGCTGCAGTACGTGTGGTATGCGATTAAAAATAATAAAATATATAATTTATTTGAAGAAAACGTATTGATCGGTTTTTTCTTTTTAATTTTTTTTATAGTTTTCATATAATTTCGTTTAATTGTGTAACGAACGAAATTCTTTTTAAAATCGTCGTTTTAAAATATTGAAACGTGATAATTTCGCGAATGATAATGAAATCCGATAAATGATTTATTTTAATTTCTTTTCTTTTAATTTTTATTCTTCAGATGGATATTAGCTTTACAAGAAGCCACCAATTTGAACTGATGAACGAACAATTTCGAATTGAAAAAACTCGCTACTTAAATTTCCATAATATTATAATTACGTTAGAAAATTTTTATTTAAATAATGAAATTTTATTCGGTATTTTTTTCTGTATGTAGCGTGTGTTTTTTTTTCGAGATTTAAAAATATCTAAATATGTGATTAATATGTGCTGCGTAATTATGTGTGAGTAAACAAAGTATTTATGTTTGTGTACGTTACTTTTCTACCTATGTTTATTAAATTTATCACCGTCGTTCTTCTCGTATATATATATATATATATATATATATTTATTATATCGAATTAGCATATATATATATAATATATATATATATATATATATATATATTTATTTATTTATTTATTATATCGAATTAGCATATATATATATATATATATATATATATATATATATATATATATATATATATTTATTTATTACATCGAATTAGCATATATATATATCGTCGTCGTCTAGCATACTCGTTTCCGAGTTTTTGCCGTCGTCTCTATTTATGTTTATGTCTATTATGCGATATTAGTCCTATTTTGTGACTTGTTACAAAGCTACACAATGAACATTTGAAAACCATTTGGGGCACGGTACTATTGTTATCCGCTGCTATCGGCTTCAATTTTCTTCTTTTAATGTATCTTCTTCCTTGCATTACTTGCTGGATTACTGATTGCTTACGATCCAATGCCACCTTTTCCCAGCGGTCAGTAGTTGATTTAATTCCTGCCCTTTTCAAATCTTTAGAAATAACATCTTTGTAGCGCCAATGAGGACGGCCTAGCGGCCTTTTACCATTTTTTTAATACGCCGTATAAAATCTTTTTCGGTATCCGATCCTCGTCCATTCTAATTACGTGCCCTATCCATTTGACTCGTTTTTCAGCAATCATTTGTAAAAGATTTCTGAGGAATCTCAAGTGCAGGGTTTCCAGTCGTTTTTCTTGTTTTTTCATTATTGGCCACGTCTCATAGCATGATCGGAACCAACACTGCTCTGTATACTGCCATCTTTGTTGATAATGATAGATCTTTATTCTTAAATACTCTCCGCGATAATTTATTATACGCCGCGCTAACATTCATTACGCGCGCGGAAATTTCGTAATCGAGAGACAAATCTTTGCTGACAACACTTCCCAGGTATTTAAATGTGCTGACTGAGTGAAGATTGCAGCCATTCAGTTTGAAATCAGCTGTTTCACTATTGATTTGAATTACTTCCGTTTTATTTTGATTTATTACAAGTCCAAAATCTACATATGTCTCTGCCAAACAAAGTAACATATATTGTAGCTCTTCCGCTTTATCACTTGCAATTACACAGTCATCGGCATATTGAAGACACCCCAGTTTGAACGATTTTACCGCACGTTTTGCCTTATATTTTGCTAAATTATACAAACCGCCGTCGAAGCGGAACGCTATTTCCACACCCGACTTTGCAAGTTTCCGATTGAATTCGCGATGTATTATAACCCATGTAGAAGTTAAAAAGTATTGGCGCGAGAACACGGCCTTGCTTTACTCCCGTGTTTATACCAAATTTCTTTGTACATCCGGAGTCACATAGCACAGTTCCTGTTGTCCGCTCGTGCAATAGCTTCACCTGTAGCAGTAACGTTGGTGGACAACCAGCAGCCGCTAAGCATTCCCATAAGGCTTCTCTGTTGACAGAATCAAACGCCTTTTTAACATCAACGAAGGCAAGGTATAGCTTAGCCGTCTGCTCTCCCTATTTTTCTCAATCAGCTGTCTAACGGAAAAAATCATATCCGTTACACTCCGGTTTTCACGAAAACCGCATTGTTCCTCGGGTAGGTATGCATGCAGCAGTGCTTTTAACCTTTCTTGCAATATTTTTCGAATATTTTACTCGCTGTGCATATTAGCGCAATACCCCGGTAGTTACTACAATCCGCTCTGTCCCCTTTATTTTTATATATTGGCACTATAGCTGCTTCCTTGAAATCATTGGGTACAGATTTCTCCTTCCACATGCTAACAAATAATGTATGCAAACAAGTAACAATTTCTTCGCTCATTTTATAAATATCAACAGGTATGCCGTCAAGGTCCGGAGCTTTGTTGTTTTTTAAGCTTCTTATCGCTGGTTCGAACTTCTTCTTTCGTTAGTGGTTCATCAAAGCTTGCATCGGTCTTCCTTTTTAATAGGTTTTGCAACACATATTTATTTATTTTTGACTCGTTATTGAGCAGGTTCTTGAAATAATCTTCCCGTCTAGACCTTATTTCATGTCTGTCGCGTAATAGCTTTCCTGCCTGATTTTTGATGGTAATTTTTTGTTGATACTTGGGACCGTATACGGTTTTTATCGCGCTATAAAAGCCTCTGGAATCATTTGTATCGGCCAATTTTTGCACATCACATGATTTACTGTTCCAACATTCGCTCTTCAATTTTCTTATTACCCTCTGGGCTTTTGCTTTAACTTCCTTGTATTCGGCCAGCTTTCTTTTGTTTGATTTGTCTGTTTGCCATTGTATAAACTTTGCCTTTTTAGCATCGAGCAATTCTTTAATTTCAATAGCATGGTCGGAAAACCAATCTGGCTGTTGTTTAACGCCGAGAACTTTATTACAGATATCATTTACTTTTTGTTTTAGACCATTCCAATACTCTGCTGCCGTCATTTTTTCTTGTTGACTAATTTCTCTTAAAGAAGCATCCATTTCGGTTTTAAAATTGTCTACGATTTTCTTGTTTTTTAAAATGCCGACATTATATCTGCAGAGTTGTCTCCTGCTTACGTTTCCACCCGTGCGGCGCTGTGTTTTCTCATATTGAAAACAGAAATGAGAGCGGACAAGCGCGTGATCAGTGTCACCGTCGGCACCTCTCTCATAACACGTGTTATTAAGCATTCGACTTTATTCCGCTGTTTTGTGATTACGTAGTCGATCATATGCTGCTTGTTCGACCGCGGATGAATCCAGGAACCTTTATGTATGTCCTTCAGCTGAAAATTTGTATTGGTGACAAAGACCCCATTTTTGGCGCAAAACTGTAATAACCTGTCACCATTTTCGTTTATATTGCCGATACCGTGCTTACCGATTATTCCTTCCCATAAGGCTGAACTCTGGCGTTGAAATCGCCTAAAATAATGATATTTTCTTTCGAAGAGGCAGTATCTAATGTACCCTTGGAGATCTTCGTAAAATTTTTCTTTTACTTCTTCTTCGCTATCTAGAGTAGGTGCGTACACACTATAAATCCGCATCTCTCGAGTATGAGGTAACTTTATTTTCAAATACATAATACGCTCATTTAGAGCTACCGGTTCTTCAATTATATATGGTATCAGTTTAGTATCCAGTACAATTCCAACACCGTACAAACGCTTTTTACACTTGGGCAATCCTTTCCAATATAGCGTATATCCGGAAGTGCTTTCTGTCATAACTCCTTCATTTTTGCTAATCTGGTCTCGCTTAGTGCAGCGATGTGAATATTATATTTTCTCAATTCTTGCAATATGACAGCTGTTCTTCTCATTGGAGCATTTTTACTATCTAATAACGTTCTTATATTCCACGTACCAAAGTTCCAAATTTTTGATTTTAAACTTATTTCTACCCGCACGCAAACGTGTTCCCTCCTGGAGAGTGCCGTACCTAGTAGGTACGTGGGAACTCGAATCAGCCTGCATTACCACAGGTGATCGTCCACTGTCTTGCGAGCTTGTTACATTGTTACAGCTCGCCCCGTGGATCCAGCAGTTATTTTCATTTTCGTTATCATTTCATATATGTTTCATGTGTTAATTTTAGTGGAGAGATTGTAATAGAGACAACATAGTAACGCCAAAGAGGGAACATAGGAGCTGTAGCGCTTCAAACTCCTATGCTGCCTATTCAATCCAAGAAGGTGCTCCAGTGGCAAGGCAAGCCTAGACGACTGGCCGACCTGAACTGACACGATGAATCGTAGGCTAGGAAATGTGTAGAGTAGGTAAAAGGTAAGAGGGATGAGTGAAGGAAATAAGGAAGGAGGGTTTCATTTTCTGTCAGGGTTTGTTCCCTTAGCCTTTGGGTAAAAAACCCTAATCGCAAGGCAGCGGGTGCTACTGAGAGGTAACTTTGTAAGGTTTTTACGGCGACCTTAACCCGCCGAGGGAGAGACAGTCATAAGATTTATGCAGACTTTTATGGCCAGTTCCTCAAGCTGACCATCTGCATCCTTGTGTCTCTTGCCCTGTCACTACTGGAATCGCCTGTCTAAGGCTTTCCACCAGTAGCCGCTCTTGGTCCGCGACTGCTTATTTGACGAATGTCTTATTCGCACCTAACCTACATATCTGTAGGCCGCACGCCCCTTACCGGTTAGAATTCTGGTCCCCAGAAGGTACAAATTACCCCTAGGGTATATATATATATATATATATATATATATATATATATATATATATGTATATATAATAATAAACCAAACAAAATAGAACACAGTTTAATCACTATTAAGTTTTTTATTGCGCAAAGCTTTTCGGCAATTATGTCATTTTCAAGTGTACATAATAAACATTATAGTCAACATTATATACATATATATATTAATGACTACGTTGTCGACTGGTCCAGTCATTCTTCTTTTGTTTCTTCCAAACAGCTATCATCCTTTCACTGTGCAGTTTTTTCTTCCTTCAGTACATGAGGTGCCAGTGTTCCCCTTGAGTGTCTCTGCGAATCGTTTACAATCATGCTGGTATTCGCTGATCTACATCCTCTGGCATAGTATTTAATTCATCCATATCATTTTTAATGTTCGTATACCACGTGCCGTTCATTTTGAGTTTTCTCATATAATCAAACAATCTTGTCATCAATTTTTCTGGCTTCAATCTTTCCATATGGCCAAAGAAACTAATTATTCTCCTTCTAATCGCAGTTGTAATCTTTAATACACGTTTGTATACTTCTTGGTTGCTCCGTTTTCTATAGATTTGTACTTGTTTCACTGGTCCTATTATTCGTCTTGAAATTTTCTTTTGTGTGCTTTTAAGTTGTTCATTTATACCTTGTAGGCTGTCTGAGGCATATAGTACCTCAGGTCATATGGATATATACGTATAAAGTGCATTTTAACGTAATTTGTGAGGAAACAAGATATTTTTATTCGATGAAAATGTAATTACGAGCCTGATATTTCTAATTATTTTAAATTAATTTATATACATATTTCGAAATGTGGATTGGAAGGCGTATGTTATAGATACCCTGGACGGCGAAGCAAACGAACGTTTCTATATTATGCAAGCTCGACATTAAGAATGGATTGTACAACGAGGTATGATGAAGAATATTACGATTTTTTGTTCATATTATGCTGAGCGAGTACTTATGCAACAGTTAATTATTATATAAATTAACGCGTCGTGTGCAGTGACTAAAGCTAGAGGCACGAGGGAGAGGAAGTTAAATAAAGGTGTATAGACGAGACATGCGTAAGAACATGATTAGGATAGAGTATTCATCTTTAAAGAGCAGAGGAAGTGAGGAGGGAAAGTTGAGAGACAATCTGAAAGAAATACAAAGGACGGTCAATGAGGATATGGGAGACGGAAAGCGTGACGCTACACACGGTGTACTGAGGAGCTGGAGTTCTGAAACAATTAATAATTGAGGGAAAAATAAAGTGAAGTCGCCCATGTACAATTGAGGGGGACTGACATGATCCTAAAAGTACTTGATCTCTTTAATCTATGAATGTCCGCAGAGTTATCTAACAGTGTAACTCCCATATTATTTTGATGCGACTCCAGTCTTGCAGCATGTCTTTTTGTTGTTTGTATAATTTCATCCTTTATGTAATTTATCTTCAGGTCTGTGTGAAGCGTTTGATTCGTCACATACCATGGCGCATTTACAATAATTCTTAGAATTCTATTTTGTAATCTTTGTATAATCGCTATGTTACTCTTGTTCGAGCAGCCCCACAGCTGATACCCGTATTTCCAGACCGGTATGATGACCCGGTTGTAGAGCAACAGCTTATTTTCAACTATTAGTACTGACTTTCTCTCTAAAAGCCAGTACATCTGTTTAATTTTGATGCGTGGATTAGTGCGTTTTGTTATGATATGTTCCTTCCACGTTAACTGTTTATCTAAGTATATTCCTAAATACCTGACTTTGTCTTTTAATGTGATAATATTGTCGTGCAACATTACATTACTATCATTTAATCTGTGATTAGTAAAAATTGTAGTTGTGGACAGGTATTTGTCTTTATTGGGCACTCATCTGAACACAGAATAGCCGTGTCATCTGCAAAAGTAGCAATTTCAAGGTTAGGCATAGTGGGAGTATCAACAGTATATGTGAGGTATAATAGCGACCCCAGCACGCTACACTGAGGCCCGCCTGCTTCTATTGGTCTATTGGTTATATTTGTGATTCTTCATTGCCATATTTTATGGAAAAGAACCTTTTGCTGAGATATGATTCAAAGATCCTGAGTATCTGAAGAGGAAATTGGCGTTTTATTTTATATAACAAGCCACCATGCCAAACTTTATCGAATTCTTGACTAACGCCCAAGAATACAGCGTCGCAGACATTTTTATGTTCTAAAGATGTTTCTATCATATTAATAATGCGATGTACTTGTTCGATGGTACCATAAATTAGACACCGAAATGAATTACAATTTACTTTGTTTTCCCTTTATTATGTTTTTCTTGTTTTTTGTTTTATTATTAAATTTTGAGCCTACATTAGTTTTATTTATATAAGGTTATATACATATATATATATATATATATATATATATATATATATGTATATATATATATATATATATATATATATATATATATATATATATATTTATTTTATTTTAGGACGCTCGAATACAAAGGTCATTTGCGTCCACCGAGATTAAATACAATAAATTACAAAAGAAAAATTATTTCCTACTTACAATACAATATGTAGTCTACAATAATTTTATTAAGAAAGTATATTACGCGTTGTATCAAGTCTTCGTTGTCTTGTGGTACTTCGCTTCAATCTAGTCCACTTATTCATGATAACGTTGTTGATCGAATTTCGGACATTCTGTGATAACATGTTCTACGGTAAGCGCTGAATCGTGACAAAATTTGCATATTACCGACGACGAATTCTCCTCGATTAATGGCCCGTGCGTTAGGCTAGTGTGGCCGATTCGCAATCGGGCCAGCACTATTTCTTCGTGTCTGTTCGTTCGGTACGACTTAATCCGTTGTTCTATTCGCGGTTTAATTCCTCTTAATTTGTTCTCAGTTAATCTGGACCATGACTCTTGTCGGACAATATTTATCGCAAATTTTAATTGTTTGCTAACTCGTGAGCCGGGATTTCTAGTCAGTGGAAACGACTTTTGCCATGGTGGGTACAAGGAGGCTACTGGAGTGCGATCGACCGTTGTTAATTTAAGGTATCGTACGAAGTGTTTACATCGTAGGCCAAATGCTTCGTTGTTTTTGCTGTATTTACTTTCTAGGTTTGAATGAAAGGTTTTGTAGTAGTTTGGATGCGTTTTCTTCGTACTCGATTGAAAATAATATTTTAATGCTAACAAGATTCTTCGATCTTTTAGTGTTGTTATGTTAGTTTCGGCCAGTAGGCTTGATATCGGACTGGTACAGAAAGCTCGGCTGCAAATGCGAAGTGCCTGATTTTGAATTACATCTAATTTATGAATCACTCTTGGCGTTGCTGTACAATATACAATTGAACCGTAGTCTAGTAAAGATCTCACGTGTGTACCATATAGACGCAATAACGTTCTTCTGTCGGAGTCCCACGATTTGTGGTGTAGAGTTTTTAGTAAATTAAGGGCCTTTGTACATCTAGCTTTTACGTAATCTACATGCGCTTTCCAGTTTAATTTTTTATCCATAATTAATCCCAGGAATTTAGTTTGATCGGTGTGTCGTATAGTAGTACAGTTTAATTTTAGTTGGACAAGGCGAGTATGCGATGTTTTCCTGCTGAATTGTACCACACATGTCTTTTGCGATTTTGTCGAAGGCCATTCTTCTATTAATTCTAAATTTTGTTAATTAGAATGTAGCGATTAAAAAAAAAAGAAAAATAACAAAAAGAAGTTAAAATCAATAAAATATTTTTCTTTATGAAAAATCTCAAAGCTTTTCAGCTGTTAAGCTATTATCCAGTGAATATAAAAAATAAATTGTAAACATATATACAAGTGTGAACAAATTTCACATTTGTATATATTTTCATAATTTAACTTTTTCATAGTTAACAGCCGAAAAGCTTTGCGATTTTTAGTACAGAAAATTATTTTAGCGATTTTAACTAATTTTTGTTGATTATTCTTTTACGTATATAATAATTAAATATTAATATACAAACTATAGTAAAATGTTTATGTAATAATATATTTTATATTAAACATTATTGTTGTATATAACGTGTGTATTAAAATGTTTTATATATATATATATATATATATATATATATATATATATATGTATGTGTGTGTATATTTAATTTATTTCTGCAACGTGCGTGTCATTGGCAATTGGTTAATATAATAAATGATTAACGCTTATTTTTTATCTATATATGTATATATATATATATATATATATATATATATATATATATATATATATATATATATATATATATTATTTTTACTTTTCATTTTTTTGGTTTTGTTGTTGTTGTTTTTTTTTTTAAAACAAAATAAAAATATTGCATGACATATTATTTTAGTAGTTTTGATTATAAATATACACACCACATTTGTGCACGAATTTTTGTACATATTTTTAAAATAAAAAGTGAATATATTTGCAAGAAAAAAAAGCTGACGTGCACCTAACCGGCATATTACAATATCCTGTTTTTCATTTTGCGTTTGAAATTGTAAATTCGTGGAGGTTGGAAACAGCTGGCCACAGAATATATATCTCGTATCTACTGAGTGTCCAACCACCGCCAACATGTGAAGTTTGCTGTTTACCATTAACAGTCTTATCATATTAATCTGCCATAAATATACTCAATATCGTTGCAATCAGCTGAAAACAATTATCCCGGATTTATACAATCTCCACCTTCTCACCAACTTTATAATAAATGCTAAACTCTGTAGTTATCTCTATACCTAAAAAAAAAAAAAAAAAACATTAAAAAAAAATCGTTCATTTTAATTGTTTCATATTTTCCTTGTTAAAAATTTACATCTTACTTCTTACTTCATTTAACCCAACGGACGGTGTATTTGTAACGTTAAGAAATAGTCGCGTACGTTCTCAACGTGTTGGCCTGGCTTAAAAATCCGAATTCAACTGGTTAATCCAGCAAGTGTTAGATCTCCAATCCATTTCTTTTTTTTAAATTTCTTTTCCGATCGCTGCGCAACAACTTAATCAATTTTGTCAGCGTAGGTATGATTAAAGTATACGTAACAATACGTTTACACTTCTGTACGAAATTAGATAAATGTCAACCAAGATGTTAGGAATATTCGAATGTTGATATTTTATTTGTACGTTTGAAGAGTCTTCCTGCGCACGTGAAAAACGTACTGTCCGGTTATAATTCTTATTACTCGAATGATTCTTTTATATTTAACCGGATTTTTATTCGTTTTGAATTTTACATCCATTTCTCGTTACCGGTTAATTTTTAAAACATTTACAATATGACAAAAATTATAGATCTCCACGTCTACTTTCTATTAAGATCAACCCGAACCCCGTATCTACGACAGGAGCCTCAAAAAAGGCCCAAAACCCTAAAAACCTTTTAAGCCCAATTTTCTCGGGGACTATTCGATATGAAAATACGGCAATACCATCGTTAGACGCGTATTTTAATGGCAAATAACTTTCGTCTGAATAAATTTTTCAAATTTCGAATCGTTCACGAATTATTGTGAAAAAATCGAAATTTTGAAAAAATTGCAAGGTGTGTTTTTGAAATTTTTGGGTTCGGTTTGAAATTTGTTTTCGCTTTATCCTATATATCGTTTATATAAATGACTATTTGTAAAGTCGGAATCGTTTAAAAATGTTTACGTCACTCGCTATGCCTTGCCAAAGGTGGCAGGTCGTCGATTTTCGAAAATTTTTAGCTCGACACCTATCGATCGTAACGAAAAACGGTTTTCTGTTTCGAATTCGTCATTTTAATATCTATCATATCCGTATCGATTTTAACAGAATTTTTCCAAATTCGAAATTTTAATGAGTCACCCCCCCCATACCCCCTCTAAAAATTTTTTTTTAATTTCGACGATGACTCGGTTTAATAGGTTTCTTTACGACGATCGAAATAGGTAATAACAATTTTTGTCGTATCTCTAAACCTAAGCGATTTATAGTCGATAACAAATTTGCTATATAAATATATATTTATATACAGATATATAGATATATAATTAACATTGGCCAGTGCAATGCATTGTAGAATCGGCCGGCCAAAAATCGCCGGCAGAATTTTTAAAAATCGAAAATGAAATTTTCAACTCGCGATTTCTCGTTACTGGTTAATTTTTAAAACATTTACAATATGACATAAATTATAGATCTCCACGTCTACTTTCTATTAAGATCAACCCGAACCCCGTATCTATGACAGGGGCCTCAAAAAAGGTCCAAAACCCCAAAACCTTTTAAGCCCAATTTTCTCGGGGACTATTCGATATGAAAATACGGCAATACCATCGTTAGACGCGTATTTTAATGGCAAATAACTTTCGTTTAAATAAATTTTTTAAAATTTCGAATCGTTCACGAATTATTTTGAAAAAATCGAAATTTCGACAAAATTGCACTGCAGGAAAGTTGATGGAAAAACTTGTGGCACGTCGTTTAATGTGGTATTTAGAACGAAATGAATTGATCCCAGAAAATCAGACAGGTTTCCGCAGATATGGGAGCACACTCACGCAATTGTATAATCTGCAACAGAAAATATTGAGAGCTTTCCGGCAGAAACATAACCTTATATCCATATTTTTCGATATACATAAAGCATATGATACAGCATGGCGTTACAAAGTAATTCAATTACTGCTGAAGATGGGCTTGAAAAGGCGATTAGTTCAATTTACAAGAAATTTCCTTTCAAATCGTTCGATCAAAGTCCGAATAGGAAATAAAAATTTCCAAGACTTTAATTTAGAAAATGGGGTGCCCCAAGGCAGTGTATTAAGCGTGTACTGTTTTTTGATTTTAGTAAATACGATTGTAGATCATATATCAGCACCAATTTCAACGAGGTTATTTGCTGACGATGTCAACATTTACTAACAGACGATGTGCTTTACGCTCAAAATCTGTTACAGAAGTGTCTAAATAATTTACACGAATGGAGTAGAACTACTGGTCTAGAGTTCTCCTCCCCTCAAAAGACGAAGTACATGGTATTCACCAAAAAACGAAGCCAAATTTCATTAAATCTAACCGTTAGTAACTCCATTATACAATGTACAACGACGTATAAATTTCTTGGTCTACATTTAGATCCTAAAATGACTTGGCGTAATCATATAATGACACTTAGACAAAAGTGTCAGCCACTACTCAATATAATGAAAATGATAAGTAATAAGACCTTTTGTCCAAGAAGTTCAACATTACTTCGGATTTACAATGCCCTTATCCTTTCAAGAATAGACTATAGTTCGTTTATATATTCGTCCGCCAGCAAACGGCTACTAAAAATACTTGATATGATACAAAATTCTGGACTTAACATCGCGTTGAAGGCATTCCCAACCTCACCAACAGCTAGCCTCCGGTATCTTAGCGGTACTACGCCTCTCTGTTACCGTAGAAAAATACTCGCTATTAAGTATGCAATAAAGGTAGCTAGTCTTCAGCAGCATCCAAATCGAATCCATCTACAAAATCTGCTACTACAGCTCCAAATCCAAAACCCATTAAAGACGCTACGCAATACCTTATGTAGAATACCGGTTATTGTACCGCCTTGGAGCCAATTCAGTCCGAATATCTGTTGGGATTTACTTTCAACAGATGTTAAAATGAAACCGATGGTGGAAATCCATGGGAAGCTTAGGATTGTCTTGCAACAGCAATCGAACGCAGTCGTTTGCTTCACCGACGCATCAAAATCATCACGATATGTTGGTGGTGCCTTCTCAATCGGCAGCATGATCCGTTCCTTCAGTTTACCGACCATGTCATCAGTTCTAGCGGGCTGAGATGATAGCCTTGTTCCAGTGTTTGTTACGAATTGCGGAATTAGCTGCTGACCAGTATGTTATACTGACCGACTCAGCTATGGCGTTACAATGCATTGAAGCGAGGAATTCTACTGTGTCCATGGTAGACCAAATATGGTACAGTGCTTACAAATTAAGTGAACTTAATACCGGCATCACTTTTGTCTGGGTTCCGAACTTTCGAGGGATAATAGGCCACGATGAGGTACACCGTGCTGCACAAGGGCCTACCCAAGCTTACCTGCCGACAGTACTGGAAGAAGACAATGCAAAATATTATTGCCAGAAAATTCTGGACGCGTAGAATCGGTCGTTCCATTCTCGGCCGAGTATACTTGGAAATATAAAGAAGGATTTAACAACCTGGCCATCAAAGATTGGTAAAATTTGTTCACCGAGGTTGGAAACAGCCGTCAACCGAGTGTATCACACGCTGAGTACGCACTCCTATCTACTGAGTGCCCAACCACCACCAATATGCGAATTGTGCTGTACTTCATTAACAGGCTACCATATCGTGGTTATCTGGCCGAAATTTGCTCAATATCGGTGCAATCAGCTGAAGAAAAATATACCGAATGTAAACAACCTCCTCCTTCTCACCAACTTTATAATAAATTCGAAATTGTGTAAAAATATATAATTAGTTCATATTTCGAGTAATAGCCTGATAGGCAATAACTAGTCGTAAAAAGAAAAAAAAAAAAAAGAAAAATAGAAAATTGCAAATAATTGTATAATACATTTTTTTTTTTTTTTAATTATTTAAACAACGTATATCAGCTGTGTAATTTTACACTTATCGGTGACGAGGTTATTTATATATAAACGTTTAATATTCAATACTACAAAACTATCCAATAAGAAGTAAAGCACGCACATAACCACGCGTTAATACACACGCTTATGTGTGTGTGCTTTATTCTTATTAGGTGAATATAGAATATACTACGTACGTATTCATCTTGGGTATAATGGATATGTCGAAGTAAAACGTAATCTCCTATATTATATATCATAGTCATCATCACCATCCACTGTGGTCATCCTAAATGGAGTATCGTGATTAGCGTTTAACCCCAACATTAATTTGACCATTTTAAGCCGTTCGTCCCGATCTTCTGATTGACGTATACATCTGGCAGTCGACAATCCCGTCATTTTCCGAATAATACCTGTCCATCTTGTCGGCCTACGTCCCGGCGGTCGCTTTCCATTAAATTTGCCCATTATTATTACTATTATTATTATTATTACTATTATTATTGTACGTTCCAATTCTAGTTTCTCTTGTATCGGCATTATTTGCCTAACGAATTTCGTTACCACGCTTACTATCTCCTGCATCGCATTTCGTTTCCTGCGTGTTTTTCTTTTACCTATACTTCTACTATCATATACTAATATATAAAACTCGGGTATCTGTCGGTTATTTATTTGCGAATATTTTCATTATAATTACCGCGCTGGTCTATTTTTATCGCACACAAAACAGAGAATCTAATTTTTAAAATTTGTTATATCTGTCTGTTCTGATTTAACTTAAAAGCTATTAAAGCAATAATGATAAAAGTCGCATAATTTTGCGTTATCGAATTCGTTCTAAGCTTTGTTTCACATTGATATCACAAATAGGACAGAAATTACAATAATTTAAAATTTTAAAAAGGTGCAAACAACGATATTTCTGTCAAATAAAATTTAACACGTTCTCCGGTTCGAAGTACGTCCACTACCTGCACCCGCAATACAAATCACGTTTTGTTGCGTTAGGGGCGTGGCTGAAATAACGAATGTGTGTGTACATATAAATAAATATTTTATATACGTATACGATACTAATAAATAACCCTGTTAAAAGAAAGTAACCGCGATACAGTATTTAAAAAAATAATTACACAGGCGAAACCGTGAGTAACTTCTAGTGTATATATATATATATATATGTAAGATTCACGCTCGGATTTAATGTTGTATTTGATTGCAACTCTACAGAAGAAATCGAAAATACCCGATATAACAAGCGCGAATCAACGAACGAAAAATTAAATGAACATCTCTCTCACGGAGAAATTACGAAACCAGAACTAACTCTTGACATTACGAGAGATAACATACAAACGTCGCTGTTATCTAAAGAACGATCTAATCGTACTTTACATATGTATATATATATATATATATATATATATATATATATATATATATATATATATAATATAATAGTTAAAATATAAAATTTAAAAATAATATTAAAATACCTAGAAAGAATTACAAAGGTCGATCTGTTAGATGAACAATATTTTTGTCTCGAATAGTAACGGTCTGATGATCGCCGAGATAGATAAGACTAGAGTTACGAAAACCCGGATACAATATAAATAATAATACACGGTAACATATAGTGGCATCTGAAAGAAGGTTAGTCACATTTTGTATTAATAACGAATTTCAAGGCAATTTTTCAAGAATATCAGCACAGATATGTCTTGCCGTTAGCCTCTTCTTCTTTGTTGTCATGCCGTGTACTGCCGCCTAGGCCAGAGGCATGGGAATATAGGAATTAAATATAATGAAATAAGTTGGTGATCTTGAGGAAATGTAGGAGACGTTCAACTTTAGCCTGATGTTCAAACAGGATTTCAGAGTGAGTGGACGTTTGGAGAATTTGTGCTCGGTCGAAATTATAAATTGGTCAGCTAACGAGTAGTTGGATTATGAGGATTGCAGTTAGGAACGGAATGGGACAGGTTAATGTGATAGAAGGTGTCTATGTGTGAGTTTGGAGTGTCCTAGCCGGAGTCTTGTGACAACGATTTCATTCCTTGTGTTGGCCGATAATGATGTGTTCCATGGTTGGATGGTATTTCGAATTTGACGTAGTTTATTCGTGTTTGAAGTGCTGTGGTTCTCTGTTGTTGCCATATTTGTAATAACTTCTTCATTACATGTGATCGAAGATCCCTCGGTGGTATTTTGATGTTTCGTACAGGAAAGAATAGCGAACCTTCTTTTGCTGCAATGTCCGCGAGCGTATTTCCCTGGATTCCAATATGTGATGGAATCCACGCGAACGAAACACGAGCATTTATATCACAAAGAGCACGAATAATTTCTTTGTCTACTGTATGTTGATGGGGTTGTTATATTTTTGAAGAGAAGTAAGTGCGATTAGTGAGTCTGTGCATATTAGGAAACAGGAATGAGGATCAGAGTTTATTACATATTCTATAGAAAGTTTTATAGCAAAACAGTTCAGCCGAAAGAATAGTAAATAGATCTAGAAGAGAGTAACGGAGAATAATTTCTTTATCGGATAGAATTCCACTCAGGTGTTTTGGAACCATCAGTAAAGAACTGATCATATTATGTTTATATGCAGAAAAGAAAGTGTTAATATGCGATTCTTTTTTTTTTTTTTTTTTTTTTTTTTTTTTCGAGAATTGTTGCAGGTCTATGTTGAGATGTACGTTCACCTATGAGAATGAGTACCGATGTATGAGGTAATGATTGAAGCGCGTTTAATATTTGACGACGATTTCAAATCCGCGTATTTATGATACAACGACTTCTGTAAATACTGATCGGAGGAACTCACAAAGAATGCTAATGAATGGAGAAGTGGGAAAGTTCCAATAGCGAGTCTCATGGCAGTATGATGTATCGTATCGAGTGATTTGATAATGTTTTCATTAGCTGACGAGTAAATTACAGCGCCGTAGTCGAGCCTTGATTTAATCAATGTTTGATAGATTGTCAATAGGGATGAACGGTCTGAGCCGTATGATGTGTTAACTAGTTTACGGATTAGATTTAGTTCTTTAGTGCATTCTGTTTTCAGTTGGTTGATGTACGGTTTCCGTGTAAGTTTCTGGTCCAAAAAATTATTCCTAAATACTTCACAGCATCTGATTGTTTATTTTAATTGAAATTTTACGACTACAGCAACGAAGTATGCAGAAATGTACAGCAGTAGTTTTCGTGTTGGAGAGGTTGAAGCCATTACGGATTGACCAGGCTTGTAGTCTGTCGATTGTATCCTGTAATATTGATGTTCCGAGCACTACATCCGTGCAAGAAATGAAGATAGCTACATCATCTGCGAATAAAGAGCATTAGACAGGTAGGCAGATTTGTTCTGTAATATCATTTATGGCTATGTTAAAGAGGGTATGACTGAACGGAGGCCTGTGTAGATCTTGGGTTGTTGATTTGAATGGTCCTAGTCGAATGTGGAATTTGCTGCTTGAAAGGAAATTTTTGATGACGTATGCTAGATGTCCGCGAACTCCCCAGCAATGAAGGTTTTAAATCAGTTCCTACCTTAGGTGAACCGTCTGCTTAGATTAGTATTATTATTATAAATATATTTTGATTGTTTGTTCGTTTTTTTTTCGTCTAAATTTTTTTTTTTTTATTTTTTTTGGGCTTCAAAAATGTTTACCTATGAAAATTGTAATATAAGAGAAATTTTATATGTCTTATTGTTCATCGTGTGCGTTTAATTATTTTTATATATGTTAAATAAAGGAGTAATCGACGAAATATAAAATTTTACTTTTATATAAAACAATTGTACAGGTTAGGTTCTTCGCCATATTGATTTTCTTATACACGATGAGATACAAAATTTAATAATAATTCATAAGTAATAAATGTTGTTATATATATATATATATATATATATATATATATATATATATATATATATATATAATATATTCTTGCGCGTAAACAACTATATACATTTATTTAGACTGCTCTGTATTCTAAAAAAATTAAAACAAGCTTGTTCATAATTTTCGCGTTTGTAGTTAAAGTAGTGAAGTCATTTTAAACTGAATGTCCGATAAATAACAGATTTTTTGTTTTTAAAAATGGCAAATTTTGAAGACGTGTAAAACTCAATTTTAACCGATAACAGCATAGGTGAATTGGTTTATTAACTTGAAAAAATGTTTTTCACATGCTTCATAATTGTGCGAATGTTATGTAAGATATTACTGTAAATTTATGTGCGATAGTATATGTTTGATATATCGTTAATATCTTTATAGATAATTAAAATTTGACGCTTATATCTGATTAGACTTGTTATACATACTTGCGCCAATAAACTTTGTGTCCGGTTTATTTCTAAATTTGTAATTAAATATTAAATGATTTTCCATATGTATTTTGAATATATATATATATATATATATATATATCCATAATAATTATTTAGTTGAAGTTGTATTCTATTACATGTACGCAGTTTATATACTTTACATGTGTGGCGTTTTCGTATAATTAATTTTATCAGAATAAAATAACGAATATAAGGTTATCGAATTGATTTTGTCAACTTTTTCATCGTACAATGCGCAAGAGATGCGAAATTTTAATTGGCTTTACTCCTTCAAAAGCCGACAAAATTAACGTCATTAGTTAATAACGTAAATGACTTCATCGTGTGATAGTAAATGAAGTGAAAGATTGCTGAAAATTTGTGTTTTTATTTTACGTAGCGGCTGAAAATGTCAGAATTGTAAGTCGTTTATCAACTATTTAGTTTTGTATCTGGTTAGAAACCTAGCATGTTGAATCTTCGATTGATCTTTGTATTAGCAATGTTTTTTGCGGATTATAATATAAGTTTAAAATATATACGAATTTATATGTTCTTGAACATCGAATCATCGATGTATAAACGTGAAATCAAAAATATATTATAAAGCAAACGTAATCGCGTGGAAACTTTGATATTAATTAGAATACAATTTTCAATCGCTTTGTCTGATTATACAATAATGTTATAATAAAGTTAAGAATATTCTATATGGAATGAGTACAAAATAACAAATCTCGCTGCTAGTAAACTATCGATCATAAACGAATTTATCTATATTATATAAAGACCGTGTCAATCGATAAAAAAAAAAAAAATGATTCAGCGTTGCCACTAAGTTGAAATAATAGCGAATTAGTATAGCTATTAAAAGAGGAGTTCGCCAAGGGTGCATACTTTCACCCTTGCTCTTTAATTTATATACAGAGGAAATTTTTAAGGAAGCCTTGAATAAATACGACGGGGGAATTAAATCAAATGGGTACACGATTAATAACATTCGGTATGCAGACGATAGCTACATAATAGCGTATAGTCAGGACGAACTACAGAAAATAGTAAATAAACTTGTTACTCATAGCGAGTCTTTTGGGCTCTCAATTAACAAACATAAAACAAAAGTGATGGTATTTTCCCGGAAACCAAGAAAATGCTCGATATGGATAAACGAAACAGAGCTGGAACAAGTCTCAACTATTAAATACTTGGGTACCAATCTAGAAGATAGTTGTAAATCGAAAAGAGAAGTACTATCGAGAATAGAGCAGGCAAGACTGATGATCACAAAAATCAAGAACGTGCTAGTTAGGAAAGAACTGAATCTGGATTTACGATTAAGAATTGCCAAATGTTATGTCTTCTCGGTGCTCCTATACGGATGTGAAAGTTGGACGCTAGATGCTAGTCTTGAGAAGCGCATCGAAGCTTTTGAAATGTACCTGTATAGAAGAATACTAAAAATTCCTTGGGTACAAAAAGTCAGAAATAAAGAAGTTCTCAATAAAATAAATAAGAAGCATACAGAACTATTAAACTGTGTCAAGGAAAGGAAGCTTCGTTACTTGGGACACATTTTGAGAGGACCCAAATATGAAATATTACGAATTATTATTGAAGGCAAAATCGCTGGCAAGAGATCAGTGGGACGTCCTCAAAATTCATGGATGGGAGATTTACGACGCTGGTTTGGCTGCTCGTCCATTCAATTACTTCGGGCTGCTGTGTCAAAAGAGACTGTAGCCAAGTTGATCGCCGACCTTCGCAACGGAGATGGCGGATGAAGAAGAAGATCATTTTAAGGAAAAATTATAAATTAGTTTGTAATTATAATTTTTCCTCAAATTTATATTCGTGTATTTAATTTAAAATAAAAGACACGCGATATCGTTGGAAATTGTTGTTGACGAAATAATGTGAATAAAATGGTTTTATCGTAGTGCAGACTGCGCGGAGGAGAAAATAATTTCATAACTGCTCTCTCGAATGGATTGCCGGTACGTTATTTTTAAATTCGTTAATTTCTTTAATTAAATCGTAGCTCCTTATTTTGTATGTTATTATTTTTGTTTTAGATATCGGATTTCCTAACCTCGTAAATAATGATTTCGTCGATCGTGTTATTATAACTTCAATATTTTCTAAGTACTTCTGTTGTTAATTTGGAAAATAATAATATCGTGGGTTTTTGTTTTTTTTTTTTTTGTTTTCAATTTTTACCCTAAGCCAATTTACCACATATTTTATACGTTTTAGCTGAACAAAATGATGTACAGCCATGGAGAATGTTGAAATGTTTCAAAATTATTGAAAAGTAGGTGTTACTTTCTGTTCATATTACATGTATAATTCTTGTTCTTAGTACTGGTTGAATTGTTTTTAAAGTCATAATATACAGGAAAATAGTAGAGCGTTCTAAAATAGCGACGGTTTGTAAGAAATATTAAATATGAATTTCGATGTATGAAATAGGCGATAACCGGGAAGTTGATATGTTTGAAGAATTTATCGTTAATGGTCGTACACAACGTGCGTTATATATTTAAATATATTAAATTACGTTTTTGATGTCGACTCTTGCGCATTTGTTCAAATGATGCTATCTGTATTTATATGAACATAAGTATTTTCTAAATTCACCTATGAAGTATATTTTATGATTTCTAAATTAAATTATTATCAAACGTATGTCGAATACTCGTCGAAGTACTTTCCGAATACCTGTGAAGGGTTTTGTTATCAACGTAATTATTCTTCATGGCTGTTACCGCCTGGATGACAGCGCATGCGCAGGCCTATACCTATTGTTTCTCGCCCAGTTCGGATTTTCTACCTTCAACCTTCGCTTCTATTAACCGCGACGGTTGTTCCATACCATTTAAATTACGTAATAGATGATGGAAATATTTCATCCTATCTAAAAATTAAAATATATATCATATCTAATTAACAGGCGATATCTTCATTTGCGTGAAAAAAGAAACTTCAGAATTATATTTCGATCGATAACACTTTATACGCAAATTTTACTGATATCATTTTTTTTCAAAGCATTACACATATTCGTGGCATTCAAATATTAATTACGGTAAGCCTTATAAATAGCGGTAACGTATGATAAAGTTCGGTTAGTGTAAAGTAAATTTAAAAAGTATTAGAAGAATTTTATTTGAAAGTCTAGGGCGTGAGAAGCAAATGGTTAATCCTTTTACGTTTGTATCTTTTGTAAATTGAAGGGTATGTGGTAAGTGTAGTTACCAATTTGTTGTACAAGCGTATATTGACTTATGGGGGGGGCACTTACGGTAAAATTTTGATCAAAATATAATAACCGACGTTGATGAGTATACGAAAAGCATTGCCGAAGATAATAAAACAGATAATTCGATTTCCTCAACTTATTAACAACATCATAAATTACTGTCCAGCTGTGTGTATACTACCCAGATATTTAATTTCGGAAACCCTATTCAAAATTGAACCATTGAAAAAGCTTTCGACACTACTTGGCACGATGGAATTCTGTATAAATTAATAAAATACGGTTTTCCATATCAACTAGTTACTAAAGCATATTTACATAACGGGAAATTTTATGCGAAAATTAAAAATCAGATAAAGTCAGATATGCATCGGCAGGAGTACCTCAGGGCAGCATCCTTGGTCCATTCTTGTTTATTATTTACATAAATGATATTAGTACAATTAAAAAAAAGTTGACGTTAATTTATATGCCGACGATACTGCTCTGCGCTGACATCATCATACCGTATTCATACGATTAGCAACAGATTAACCGCTGCAATTAACAAAATAATACTTTCGTAAGTGGAAAATTAAAATTAACGATAGTAAAACAGAGACTATTGTTTTCACAATAAACCGGCTATAAATGACTTTGTTCGAATTCATAAATGAGTACTTAGACTGGAAATGTAAAGTAAATTATCTCGGTTAGATAGTAAGCTAACTTTTACTAAACATATTAACGAGTGTATCTACAGAGAACATAAAAAAATGAGTGTACTGTTTCCAATATTTAACAGGAAATCTACGCTATCACCGGTGAACAAGTTTTAATTCAACCTAAACTAGTCCTGTATGGTCGAACACCTGCCTAAGTAATATAAACAAATTACAACGACTACAAAATCATTGCCTAAGAATAGTGTTGAACAAATCCAGATACACGCTCATTAAAACAATGCGTGACATTTTAAACTATCCCTATATAGGAGAAATAATAAAAAACAGGATCTTAAAATTTTTTAATGCCTAATGTCTGCTGATCGAAATGTCGATGAAATTGAAAACTACGATTATCAGTCTCTACGACGCATGTATAAAAAATATAAGACGAATTAAACATATCTTATTAGGGTGTAGCATTTAAAATTCGATGATATTATAGATAAATTTTATTTGATATATTTTTGTATTCTTTTCTCTTTAAATTTTATAAATTATTTTAACCATTGTGTTTATACACGTTGCAGGTTTTGTAAATTTCATTAAGCCATATGTATTATAACTATCACTGGTGTATTAAAATGATTATTATCGGGGTTAATTCATTATATTTCGGAACGATAGAATATTATAAGTTATTATTTTCTTGTAAAATTTAATCAAATCGAAATATACTTTTCTTCTTCTTCTTAAATAATTCGATCGAAAAATTTGACCACAACTTTTTTGAGATCAAATAATAGCGACGATGATAATAATAATAATAATAATATGTATTAATAATTTTTATTAATACGAATTTTTTTTAGTTCACATTTCGTTCGGGTATTTTTTTTATTATTTATTTATTATTTTTTTTTTTTTTTTTGTATTACTTTCATAACATTTTAATGTTTTCGATTTTAATATTACGGCGAAACGTGATAATAAGACTCGAAAATCTAAGCCTATAAAAGGAAAAAAATTTCAAGTAAACAAATTACTCTCGCGTTATTATAATACTTTAATTATTATATACGTATTCGTTATTTGATCGTAGCGCCATCTAACATCTTATCGGGCAGACGTTAAATTAATGCGCCATAAATTTATCCTGATCACCGTTTTATTTAGTACTCGTTACCGGTAGAAGAAAAATAATAATAATTATAATCATTATTAAAATTATTATTATTAAAATTATTCAAATTCAAATTTGAATACGAGATTACAAAGAAAATATATATAACGTGCAAATCCCGACTATGCGCATATCGCGCGAACGCTGGATTATACAAATAAATAAAGATAAATTTAACATCCGTTCCATCGCACTAAAAAAAAATAACGTAACGTTATATAATTCAATGAAATAATACACTTTCTTAAAACATGCTTTAAAAAAACAACGAAATCGATTTAGACATATAAGTAAACACACGCAAACACCCACACACCGTCGATCAAATAAACTAAGTATTATAATTACAAATCAGCACGAATGTACCTAACGAAAGTAAATATACAACATAGAAATATGCACATAAATACTAAATAAATCGTGTATACATAAAGGCGTAACAGGAAATAACTCATAATCGCGTAATCACATAATTAATAAAAAGTTGAAGTAGAACTTAATTTACAAATAAAAAAAATTTAATTTACAAAATAAAATCATCAATCTAACAATACCGAATACTTTTAAACCAGTTGGCAACTTCAATTATTATATGAAAAGCTCGTTACCTATTTACATAAATGCAACTAACTTACGCCGTCGTTTATAATTTTTAAGATCAGTTTTTAGTTGACGCAGCAAAGAGTTAAAGTGGCACCCATATAAACAGCTTGGATTCGGGTATTTTATTAAATTTAGGCAAAACTCGTGCGAGGATAACCTTGTTTTACCACCATGCAACTCGATCGAAAACAGTTTAAAATTTTTATACACGAAAACAAGTAATTTGTACTTGATATAATTCACGAACGGTGAGAGGACTTCCAACAGGGTTGCTTAACCAATGGTGTTAAGTAACATGTTTTGAAGTGATTGTATTACATTCATATATATATATATATATATACACCTTTCCAGCTCCGCCGCAATACATAAGCCCATAGCGCAAAACTGGTTGGTACAAAGAAGTATACAAACGAAATAACTGTCTAGATGAAAAAATAAATTGCTTCAGATAATAAAAAAGATAATTTAATTTTCTTAATTTTTTAGAAAGTAACTCGGTATGTTTATGCCAAGTTAATTTGCAATCAAGAACCACCCCGACATACTTAATATTTCATAAACACGTTCAAGTACCGCATTATCGATATTTATATTAAAAGTGTTTTCAATGTAATAAGGCCGGTACGTATAAATCGTAGATTTAGTTTTATTCAAATTCGACATTAACTTGTTTTTATTTAACCATGTACAAATAGAATACACATCACTTTGAACCAAAGACTCTAATACAGAGGGAAACCGAGAATTATGCACCGAGACAGTATCATCCGCATAACTAAATATTCTCCCTCCAATATTTATATTACACAAGTCATTGATATATATATATATATCAAAAACAAAATAGGGCCTAATATACTTCCTAACCCCAAAATACTGAACTGTACTGTGGCTATATACTTATCTTAGTGACGTACTTTCTATTAGTTAGGTATGATCTAAACCAATTATGAATAAAGCCCCTAATGCCACATGTATATAACTTAGGTAAAAGAATATTATGATCTACCACATCAAACGCTTTACGTAAATCAAAATAGACCGCTGCTACGGAGCGACCAGCCTCTAACGATTCTGAAATGTAAGAGATACGATGGAAAAGTGTCTCATTGGAACCTCTGTGTGGGAGGAAACCAAATTGATTATCACTAAAAAAATTATTATATTTTCTCAAAAAAGATAATATTAACTCTTTCACGCATTTTTCAAAAATTTTATAAACAGTAGGTAAATACGCAGATCGGTCTATAATTTGAAATGTCACTTTTGTTACCAGATTTATACGCAGGAGTAATATAATACCTGATTTTAATGCTTCAGGAAATATCCCCAAGTTTAACGATTCGTTAAGTAAGTTAAAGGCTGAATAAAGCAATTAATATTCTCGCGAATTAACGAAATAGATAAACCACATAATAATTAATAATAATAATAATAATAATAATAATAATAATAATAATAATAATAATAATAATAATAAAATATCGACCAAATACGTGTGTAAACGGAAAAGTAAAAGGAGTAGAGAATTTTTTTAAATT